>JAQPPZ010005686.1:1258059-1887089 GCA_028583015.1 Wollemia nobilis | reverse complement strand
CAACTTTTGGGAGTACTTAGTAGGGTGTTTAATTTTTTCATTTATATATATGGATATGCCAAATATTTAACTCTTATCTATGCAATGGTAAGGCTAATTAATAGTAAATCTAAAGAAAATGAATACCTTGCCATTGAAGAGATTTCAAGCACCCTTTTGGATTACTTGTTGCTTGTGTACTTAAAAATTTTGAAATTTGAAAAGTACATAAATGTAGTAATTAAACTTGGTACAAATGCTAAAAAACCTTCAAGGCAAACAAGCCAAAAATTAGTTTTCATGTAAGCCTTAATTCAATAGCACTTTGAAGAGGTTTTCACCATTAAATTATTCATTGTTTTAAAGAAGAGGCTGCCATTTCTGGTTTTCAACCAAATTTTGTCTCGATTGCATACATAAAGAATTTTCACAATTGAGATTATTCTTTTTTTTTTAATCAGAAGAGGCCATCATTTTTGGTTTTCCACCTTATTATGTATTGATTAAGCCCATGAAGGATTTTTACAACCATGATAGTTTTTTCTTTTTCCATGAGATATAATGAGATAGAATATCTCTCATTTTTATTTGATAAGAACAATCCTTATTTTGCAAAAGCATATTTGTCTATTCTTTTTGCATGAAAACAACAATAAGAAACACTATCTTTTATTTCTATATGAGCAATAAGAATCCTCTCATGTCCTCATTCTCTTCTGTAGGCCAAAAAGGCTACATTCATAATTAGACCAAAATTTTACAAAAAATTACTAAGTATGTAAGGGAGATGCAAAAGCGCTACAAATTACCAAAGTTGAGAAGTGTTGAAATCGACTAAAAAATAAGAAGAATGGCAAAGAGCACACTTTTCATTTTTATTTGTATTCACCACATAAAAGTGAAGAGCATTTAGAAAATTGAAAAGCACTGCGTAAAGGTGAAAAGTGAGAAAGCATTGAAATCGAGCTAAAAATAAGAAGTCTAGAAAGACAACACTTCTCAACCTTCCTTGTATAAAGTGTGTAGCTGAAAAATGCTGAAAAGATCCCGAATTTGAGAAGTGCTAAGAAGAAAGGAAAATAACAAAGTCATAGAAGCCGCACTTCTAGATCATATTCACAAAAGCCATGCAAACGAGAAAGCATCAAGGAAAGGCAAAAATTGAGAAGCATCGAGAAAAGGCCAAAATTGAGAAGCATTGAGAAAAGATGAAAAGATAAAATAATGAAGACCCATGCTTTTTATCCCCCTTCGCATGAGTCGCACAAACGAGAAAGCATCGAAAAATGGCCAAAATTGAGAAGCATCGATAAATGGTGAAAAGATAAAAGAACGAAGAGCCACACTTTTCCTCCCCCTTTGCATGAGCTGTGCAAATGGGAAAGCATCGAGAAAGGGCCAAATTTTGAGAAGCATCGAGAAAATGCTGAAGTTGAGAAGCACTGACAAAAGGTGAAAATATAGAAGAACAAAAATTCATGCTTGTTCCTCCTTCATTGCCATCACACAAATAAGAAGTGATTCGCTAGCCATCTGATAGACAGATCTACGACCACAATTAAAATTCTACCTCCCTCAAGGATTTTTGGTGAACTTTTACATGCATAATTTAGAAAATAGGGAAAAGCTAAAATTGATGCCAGAGAAGCTAAACAAAAAATAGTTACAACCTAGAATCTTCCAGAAGCATCCTGCTGAACCAGATTCAGTTGAGATATTGGCAGAGAGAAATTGATTTCAAGAATCACCAACAATGATGATGGGCTCAACTAGAAGGTCATTGCAATAGAACTAGGAGGTCATAGTTGGAAAGCATCATGAACGACAAGTGGTTAGAGAAACCACAAGAAAATAAAATCTCCCTATAATGCTTGAGAGTAAATTACTATTGTAAAACCTATAAATATGGGTAGATACCTCCTTCTAAATGATCAGATCTAGAGTGTTTTCTTGCACCAATGTGTATTTCTTTTCAAATTGATGAATAAAGCATTACAAGGGATGTTTTCCTTGAATTTGTACCTGTGTTTAATGGTGGAATTAATATTACCTCATATTATTGCTATGGTTAGTCTATTTGGTTAATTTGAAAGCTAACTTAGAATAGATTGAGTTAATTGTTTTTGCATACATATTTATAGAGAATTCTATTTTTGTCAAATCAGGGTATTGATCTTATTTTGCTAAAATTGGATAATCAATGCTTCTAGATATTTGGAATAATTTTGTGAATGTGCAAAATACCATTTCAATAGTGTAACTGCATAATTTTTGAATGATGTTAATCCCCTAGGGTGCTTTTATAAAATAATTTATTAAAGGATACTATGTAGTTGTCTATGCTATTAGCTTCACCTGACCAACTTAAATCCATTCCTTCTAACCCTATCATTTCTATCCTTAACTTCACTATAATTGAGATAAATATAGTCAACACTCATTAAGTTGACAAAAATCCAACCTTCTCTAGAGGTTGAATCAAAGACAGTTTGGTTCTCCCAATGTTTAGTCTGGGTTGTGATCAGCGGGTGCTCGCCTTCAAATCTAAAGAGATGATAATCATAGTTCTAGCAATAGCTAGATGATAAACTAGGCTACAATAATTTTTGGCATACCCGATGGGAAAAATCCACCACATATATTTTACCCAAAGGAATAAAAATTCAGTGAATTATTTTGACCTCATATGCAGAGAAAGTAAATTTCCTTGGCGACTCCTTGAAAATAAAACCCAATAAAGCTTCAATCCTAACTTTGATATTTTCATGTTCACTAAAGGTGATGCTAAGAAAAGTGAGCAATCTACAAATTTCTACGAGCTATTATCAGGATCTAAGTATCCTAGATACTCTTCCTCTGAAACTTACATAGAGGAAATCCCAACAACATCCTCTTATTCAGAGTCTTCTAGTACTCATATCAATATGGCAAAATAACGGGATGATGTTCTGCATAATTATCTAGATTGGGATACCCCAACTCCACTGTCATTTCTAGCTTCACATGACATTACCCAAGTTGCTATTAAAGCCATCCCTACCTATGATGACGTTGGAAGAACAACATATAAGTATTGTCAAGATGTATTATTAATGACAACTATTCATAACATAAGGTATGAAGATATTATTGTAAAGTTATTGGTTTTTTCTTTCAGAGGTAAAATGTTGCATTGGTTCAAAACTTTGGAGAATGGTTCTATCAAGAATTGGGCTGATTTGGTAGGTCCTTTTGTAAAATAATTCAACGAGTTTGCAGATCCATTCTCACTCATGACTCAATTTACCATCATTCAAAGATATTTGCAAGAATCGATGTTATATTTTAATCTTATATTTAGTAGAACTTGGAAAAGAATCCCTAATAATTTTAGACCTTCTTCCTTAGCTTACAAATATTACATTAGAGCTTTAGGGCCAGATATCAACTTGCAAACTCAACAATCTGGAATCACCACATTTCCTAATATTTATCAAGTAGTAGTTCACGCTAAAGACATCTTGATTTTAGTTGGAAGATTACCCTCCAAGCATGTTACTCCATATACTCTTGAAATCACACAACAACCCTCTATCCTATCTCTCCCTTCCATGAATTTTATTCCTATTACAACTCATCTCTCAACAATAAGCTCGAATCCAAAGTTACCTGCTGTTGTACCTTTTCCTCCTCTTCCTTCACAACCATCTGAAGATTTCTCAGTATTTCTTGACATTCATAATTCTTTGAAAATTATCAACAACAAAGTCAATGCTATAGAGAAGAGAGAGGTTGAGAAGTCTTAACCAAGAAGATTTTCTTACATAAATAAAGATCAAAAGCCTAGTTCAAGCAACAGTGTAGGACCTAGAGTCAATACTAGTCAAGAAGAATATGATTTAAATCCTGAAACAACTCTAGTCAATGTCTTGTGCTTGGTTTACAATGATCCAGATGACCTTGAGTCTTATTATATGTATCAACACCATATTCGAAAAGATATGGAAAAGGTAGAAAATAACCAAAAAGGGATAAGTAATATGTTGAGACACCATGAGCAAAAGGATGAAGAACCTAGCTCTTCCAAATCAAAACATGTTGCATTATTGACTATATCTGGAAAGAAACCAATGCAAATTGATTCTTAGAAATTGGGATTGTTTCAAGTTCCTTCTCAGAATAAGGACAAACCTTCGTTAAACAAGGAAAAATTCCCTATTCCTCAAGATGCTATAGAGTTGACCTCAGAGATATGATAAGGGGAAAGTTGCACCAAAATCAATATACAAGGATAAAGAACAACCATGTTCTAAAGAGGAAGATAGGAAAAAACTACAATTTCGCTCTATCACTAAAAGACAGAGAATTGAAGTTACCCAACAGTATAGAAGAATATTCAGAGATATGGACAGAAGGGTAGAAATAAACCCTTCGGATAAACCTAAGTTTAACATTGTAGAACTTAAAAATACACCATCAAGAGCAAGTCTCTATGATACTCTTTTCCTCCCTGGCTAGATTGATTTGTTAAAAGCATCTCTTAACAAGAAATCTCAAGAAAAAGATATGGCTACCGTTCTCAACCAACCCTAAAGCAGAGACAACTAACACCTGCTACTTTGAAAAATAAGCCTCCCCTATTTTATGTTTCCTTAATAATGGAGGGATGGATTGTTCATAACTATATGATTGACTTTGGAGCATCTACCACGGTAATTCCCAAGGCTGTTTGTGATGATATGGGTATGGAATACACCCGCTCCTATCAAGGCATTCTGCAATTAGATGGTACCCTAGTGAAAATTGTGGGAGTAGTAAAAGATGTATTAATGAGGTTGCATAGAGCTCTTGAAGTCACTATTGTACAAGAGATTGTAGTGGTAGACCTTGAACCATACTTTGGCTTATGTATTTCTAGAGAATTTACAGCTAATATGGGAGTATACATGTACTTAGACTACTGTGGTATTATGATACCTCATAAAGGAAGAAGAATAAGACTGATCCTTGAAAATCCAATCACTTACCATATTGAGAAGATAGAAGAAATGTAAAATCACTTAGTGATGGAAGAGCCAAAACTGGTAGAACTCTTGGAGGATTTGGAAGTTGATGATCAACTACCTTTTCAAAATGATCAAGCTTTGCTAGAGACAATATTGGGGACATATAGTATAATATTAGAAGCAGATAAGAAAATTCTTGCAATCTCCAATCAGAGAGAGTCCAAAATTTAGACAATGCATTTTGATGGAGCAAAATGCAGAAATGGAGCTAGAGCATGGTGTAGTTCTGAAGTCCCCATCCAACGGAACAAAGAGTTTTTCTTTTAAACTCACATGGTCTTGCACAAATAATACTATAGAGTATGAAGCTCTTTTTTTAGGGTTAATGCAAGTAGAAATGATGGGCATTAAGATGCTAGACATTTATGGTGACTCAGAACTAATCGTAAATCAGGTTATTGAGAAGTATAGTAGTAAGCATAATTATATAAAAGATTACAGAAATAGAGTCTAGGACCTAATGGAATATTTTGATACTTTGAATTTATGGGTCATCCCTAGACTACAAAATTATTTGGTAGATGCATTAGTTGTGAAAGGGGATAATTTATCTCTCTGAACAGATTATGGATCTTCAAAAAATAAGAGAGTTAAACTAGTTTTTAGACCATTTGTGATTGATAAAAAAAATTACTAGCAAGTCTTTGAAGATGATGAGGAAATTGTAAATTTTTTAATAAAAGAAGTAGATTGTGCTCTTTCAAACAGTGATATTGTTCAAGAGTTTTATAAAAAGAGGATGATTCAATTGAAAAACAAACACATAACCAAAGGCTTGATTACTCTAGAGAGCCTATTTGAAAATGAAGATAACAAAATATTAAAGCAAATGAAAGTCGATGATCAAATCTACAAAGAAATTGAAATGCAAAATGTGGAAAAGCTAAAGTTTGGTATCTAATGTACTATAGAAGAAACTGAGAACTTTAGAGCTTTATGCCACAAGTATCAAGAGATAATAGCTTGAACTTATGATGACTTGAAATTATATGAAAAAATGTCATCCAACATACTATCGAGTTAGTGCCAAATGCTAGTCCATTCAGGAAAAAGCAAAGGGCAATAAAACCCAAGATTAATTACTTAAACTACTAAGAGCTAAGATAATATATCCCATCAAAAACTTAAATTGGGTAGCCAATCTAGTCCCAGTAAGGAAGAAGAATGGTGATATTCATCTTTGTGTGGATTTCAGGAATCTAAATCAAGCCTCTCTGAAATACCATTACCACTTACCACAGATGGACCAAATATTACAAATGGTAGTAGGGGCAGAAAGGTTCTCCTTACTAAACGATTTCTCTAGGTACAACCAAATTTGGGTAAAGAATGAAGACCAACACAAAACTGCATTTACAACAAAGTGGGGCACTTTCGCCTACCAAAGAATGCCATTCGGACTATCAAATGTTGGAGCTATTTTTCAAAGAGCTATGGATTATACATTTGGTAAATTGATCAAAAAAATAATTTTGATATACTTAGATGATATAAATATGTTCTCACATGAAAAATAGGATCATATTTATCATTTAGAACATGTGTTCTAGAAATATAAAGAATTTGGCATATCATTAAATCCTAAGAAGTCCATGTTTGCAGTTCATGAAGGAAAGTTGCTAGGGCATGTAGTATCAAAACAGGCAATGTCTATTGATCTTGTTAGAGTGAAAGTGCTACTATAATTACATCTCTCGATGAATAAGAAGGCTCTACAATCCTTCTTTGGGCATGTAAGGAAATTCATTTCAAACTTTGCTCAAATTATAAGACCAATTTCAAAATTGCTCAAAAAGAATGCAGATTATAAATGGACCGATAAAAGAAAGCAAGCATTTAAAATGATTAAATAGGCCATCATCAGAACTCCTGTATTATCAACCCGAAATTTGATAGAGACTTCATTCTCTATACTTATGGCATCAAAGAGAGTTATGGTACTGTACTACCCCAAAAGGATGAACAGGGGAATGAACATTCTATCTTCTTTTGGAGCCAAACCTTGCACGAATACTAGGTGAAATACAACTTCATAGAAAGGCAAATATTTGCAATCATGAAATCATTGAAATATTTTAGACAATATCTAGATTAGAGCAAAACACTGGTCTATGTGGTCCATTTTGAAATAAGATCTTTCATCTTATAAGGGGAACTTGGTGAGAAAAGAGCAGGTTGGATTACAAAGATTCAAGAGTTTGACATTGAAATTCACCCAACCAAGGTAGTAAGAAGTAGAGCTCTCTGCCAAGAATTAGTGGCTACAAAAAATTCATGAGAAGTAGTATGCCAGATCAATGCACTAGATGAAGAAGATGAGGCTCTCCCATAAGAAGTTGATTGGATAGATCAACTCATAAGTTACTTTCAGACTGAAATATATTCTCAAAATCTCAATGCTTCACAAAGAAGGAGGTATAGGTTATGATCCTTGCACTACACCATCATGTCTGGATAACTCTACAAAAAAAATATCGATGACATCCTCTTAATATGTATAAGATAAAATCAAAATCATAAAGTCTTAAAGCAGTATCACGATGGACCATTTAGAGGCCACTATTCAGAAAGATCTACTGCACTAAAAATCATAAGAGCATGTTATTTTTGACCTAATGTTTTTTCTAATACTTTCAAAATTTCCAGAGCTTATGACAAATTCCAGAGATACACAGGCAAAAATAAAAATGTTGCAATGCCTCTACAGCCAATACAGGTTGAGCAACCTTTTCAACAGTGGGACCTAGATTTTGTAGGAGAAATCAGTCCTAATTCTTTGGTAGGCCATAGGTACATATTAAATGCCATGTATTATTTCACCAGATGGATGGAGGTGATACCAACCAAGAGGTACAATCAGGATGTAGTGCTCAAATTTATTGAAACTCTGATCACCAGATTTGGAATCCCCAAAGATTTGGTAAGTGACAATGGTCCAACTTTCATAGGAGCCAAGTATATAGAATTTTCTAGCAAGTATGGAATTTACTTGAAGAATTCTTCAAATTATTACCCATAGAGAAATGACCTAGTAGAATCAAGCAACAAAAATCTCCTCAGGATACTCAAAAGTTCATTGGAAGAAAATAAGAGATCTTGGCATTTTTTAATGAACCAAGTATTATGGGTAGATTGAATTACCATAAAAAAATCTATAGGTATGTCTCCCTATATGTTGGTTTATGGGAAAGAAGCTATGCTACCAATCCATTTAGAATTGCTAGATTTGAAACACATCAACGATAGCGATTTTGATAAAGAAGACCCTGTGAGTGAAATACTGCTTCAATTGATGCATTTGGAAGAATAGAGAGAAGAATATTACTAGAGGTTCTAAATACACTTATCATAGACAAAGGGTTGGTTCAATAAGAAAACCACACATAGAAAGTTCAAATTTTGCAACCTGGTTTTAAAATGGAACATAGACAAAGCCAAGCCAGGTAAGCACAAAAAGTTTAACTTATTCTAGGAAGGTCCCTTCCAAATAGAATTTATCAAATAGAAGAACACCTTACAGTTGAAAATTCAAGGAGAGATTCTACCCATCCCAGTGAATGGATATCACCTCAAGCTATACGTCTAATAGTAAGCTTTCCCTTGTATCATATGTATCATAAAATTAAAAAATATTTCAATTTTGCACTTTATTTTATGATATGGGTAACTAAAATATAAATAATGATCCACGATGGCAAATACCCTCACAAGTTGCAATGCCAAACTGCCTCATAAGTCAACCATGCTACATGGCTCATAGTGGCATCACCTCATTACTAGAAAATACTGTTTCTACATAAAAAAGAAAAGAGAAATTCAAGGAAGATTATACTCAGTTGGGAAAAGCTCAAAATAATTGCGGGGCCTACAATCCAAAGCAAATTTAGCACTATGTTTTATATTACCTAGTATGAGAAGTGCATACGTGTCCAATAAGCGTTGTCAACCTCGAAGGTGACCCAATCATGGGAAAAAATGGCATCAATGTTGGTTCGCATGTAGAAGAACATTGTAACCACCTCATTAAAATCACACATACTGAGATAATTATATGTTCAGTATTGCTCAACAAAGTTTACTCTTACTATGAAATTTGATTTATGAGAATTGTGTAAGAGGAAGAGAATAGTTTTCAGTGGAGAAACCAAGAGCTCAGAGTTTTATTTCAAAAGGAATTAGTTCAATTCCACTCAGAACCATGGCATCATCATCTGCTGTCACCAAGAAGAACCCTTCTAAGGAAACCCAAGTCATTAGCCATTTTCAAGATAATGCAAGTAAAATTGTTGATACAATTACCACCTTCAAGAAGAAGTTCCAAATGAATATGGAAACAGAAAAAAGGGTCTCTAAGCGCATATCATACTTAAGCCCAAAGAAAATAGCAATAAGTTCATTACTATCTTTTTACATGTGTGATTTTGTACATCCATACCCTGAACTTATCCAAGCTATCATAAAAAATTTTGACCCCAAGCAAAAGAAATTGCAGAGTGTCGAGGGTAAAACCCTAATGCATTTTAAAACTCAGTCCTTCAAAAATGCTTTTTTCCCATGGGAAGAACTAGGCTCAAGAGCCAAAACATTTTCCACTAAGGCCCAAGCTCAATATTACACCCTAAGTAAGCATGCTGAAGGGGGAAGGGACTTTTTAAACTGGGTAGCAGGATAGTTAAAGGAAATATGGAGTGGCATTACCCTACCTCTAATCCCCATAAAATTAGAAGAATTCAAAGATCCAAAAATTTACTCCATGCTAGATGTAATTGCTGGTTTACAGTCAGACATACAGGTGTATAATTGGTAGATAGTTGTAGCCCACTGCATCTCCAACCCAAAAAATTATGAAACTTATGGATACAAAAATCCAATATTCTTTGATTGGCCTCAATACTTAGCAGTCTAGTCTCAAGAATACCTAAATTGGATGAAAGAAAAGAAGGAGGGGTCCTCATTCAGGTATTGTTCCCATTTGTCTTGGCTTTTCTTCTACTTTAACCATGAAGAGTTACCATTTAGTCCTACACAAAGAGAAAATCCTGATGGAACCGCTCAACCCATCCACAATGGACGGACACTCTAAGAAAAGGAGAGTATTTTTATAATTTCATTAGAGAATTCCTAGGACCAGCTTTGAAGTTGATAAAAGGAGAAATCCCCAAAATTCCCCAATTAGAAAAAGATATTTTGAGGAGGAAATGCGAAGAAGAAGGTGACTAGTATATCCTAACATAAGGCATAGTCATTCGTGTATATGGTTTCACTGAGAAACCTTTTCTCCTACATCACTATGTCACTGAGTGAATTTTTTCTCTTGAATACTATCACCATAAATATTATACTAACATCATCTTTGGAATGGGCAAGGGCAGGAAGGGCACCTGCACCTATCCCTTAAAGGTGAGTGATATAGTGGTTGGTAAAGGACAACACAAAAGCATTACCAGATACATGTGAGAAATGGGTTTAGTAGAGATCCCTCACAGATGGAGGTACGACCCTAAAAACAAGTTCTCTAAGAAAATAAATAGATTCAAAATAAATCTCTATCCCAACATAAAAAAATTCAAAAACAACGATGAAAGATTGAATTAGCGTGGTACATTTAACATATGGAGGCACTACCCCCTGGAGAGACTTCTATGATCAGGTGGTATATTATGAGCTAGAAAATCACCCAATGCATGTTTTTATAGAATATGATGTTAAATATTTTGTGAAAACAAAAAATTGGAATTATGTAAAGTTTAAATTTTGGAAAATGTGGGTAGAAACAGATACCATAAGCTCCAAGTATCCCATCCAAACTGATAGAATTTTTGAAGACTATTATGATTCACATGTCGACACCTGGTAGGGGATTGAAAATTTCCTAGCACTAAGCTTCAAGAGGCCTACTGGACCAACCAAGGAGGCAAGTAATGAACATGCCATCAGAGCAATGTTGAGACCCTTCACCATTCAAATACCCCCATCCTCTCCTCCATGGAATAGGAGTACTAAAGAAGATATCCCTGCTGAGAAGGACAAATAGATTGCTTTCCAATCCCCAATAGGAGAATTACAAACATATGGACTAGGTGCTCACCTAATACAATGGCAAAGGTATCAAGGGGGAGGACCAGGTCCTAATAAATTAGGCAGCATAGGAACTATCCCGATTGAGAAAATACTAGAAAAATTGTCTCTAGGAGCATCTACTGAGGGTTATGTGGAACCCAAGTACAGAGGTAATCGAGAGTAAATCATGTTAGGAACTTATATTATGAGGTTCACACATTCTACCTCCCCTCAATGACAATAATATCCCAGTGCTTCATGGACTTATATTATGAGGTTCACACATTCTACCTCCCCTCAATGACAAGAATATCCCAGTGCTTCACAATCACATAGTCAAGAGCTTGTTCAAACAAAGAAATCCATGGATGACATATCCGGATCATAATTTGTGGTAGCATTTTTTGGAACGCCTCAGGGAGAGGAATAAGAAATAGAAGAAAGAGGGATATAATAGGAGTAAATTTAAGCTCCATAAACTGAGCAATCAAGCACAGGTCAAGATGCACATCAGTCCCCACTAAGGGACCCTGGTATGTTTTCTATCTCTTCTCCCCTTAATCCTTCACCTCTAAGTTTCCAAAAGAACCTCCCATCCCATTTTGAAAGTCATGTCTCATCAGTAGAGGTTCCCCCTCTTGCATCATCCCATGTTGTTACAAACATCCCAACTCCATCCATGCAACATCCATTAGTTTCTACTGGAACCCCACTCACATAGTCACAAGAATCCCCCACAATTCCATACACCATATCGGTAGATCAACAAATCACAACATCACTCTCTACCCCAACATTAGAAGAGGCTATGATAACTACTCATTCATACCAAGAGTCCACTATTTTGACCTCTCCACTTACCCCTATAAGTTTGGGGTCATATTTGATCATTGCATCTATTCCCATCATTGAATTTGTTGCAGCTCAGTAATAAAGAATAGAAGAAATGAACTTTAATGCAATAGCATAGTGGAAATAGCATATGGCAAAGTATTTTGAGGAGGTAGCATGAAAAATAAAAACTACAATCACTGATCCAGTGTCCAAAAAAAGGACAAAGTACACTATCACTTCAAAAGTAAAGAAACCAAGAAGTGAGATGACTCTGGAAGACTACAAGATAGTCGAGAAAATTGTAGATATCATGCAACTACCAGATTATGACAAGATGGTAATGGATAAATCTCACATTACAATATTCTTGCAAAGAGATGTTAGAAGAGAGGAAAATAAAGAGCTAAAACAAAAAATAGAGCAACTAGAGACATCTCTTAGGGAACGTGAAGACTTGGTCAACTCTCTCAGAGATGAGGTGAAAGAATGAAAATGTAAATATAATGAAATAACTAATTTAAAAGAATAAGCATAGGGTCTCTAGACCTAGGTAAGGGCTCTTACAGAGCAGAACAATCAAATAAATCAACAATTATTGTTAGAAAGAGCCAGACCTGTTGGGTTTTCCAAAAGAAACCATAAAACAAGCTTGAAGAAGGGTATGGTCAGAGATCAAAGTAAAAAGCATAGAAGCTAAGCCAATATTTTTATTTTTAGATGAAGCCACAAATGAATTGGTAAGTGCAAGGAATACCCTTCAAAAAGTAAAAAATAAGCTTCAACATAAGATAGTCCCAACAAAAAATATTTGCAGGCTAGCAAAGACTAAGTCGAGAGTCATTATTAGACTCATTTCAAACAAGAAATGGTACATAGCCGAGGGGATAGTCAAGGATATACTAGAAAAAAATAAGTTGTTGTGGAAAGGTCTACAATTGCTATCTAGACTGGAGGAGAAGACTAATAAGATAATGAACAAACTCTCCCATATTAGGCAGCTAGGATTCCTCAACTACTTTGGAGAAGATCATCAATTCATTGGAGAAGTAATATTGTCAAGTTGTTAGATTCCATCATACAATATGACTCTAAAATAGAAGGGTAGACTGAACCAATCTAGTAAGAACAAGTAATCCAGCTGATCGAGAACTTGACAGAAGTAAAAGATGTCATCTCTAAATTAGGAAATGGTGGTTCTAAACCATCCCACAAGAGGTTGTCCGACCTAAGGAGACTCCATCGAAACATATCATTGATGACTGGAATTCCAAAAAATATATGGAAGCAAGCCTCAAGTGCACTAAGCCATGTTACCCAACTAATTAGTGAAGAAGATGATGGTGATATCAATGCCACCACAAAGGAAAGTGAACAATATGAGTCTGATGAAAATAGGTATGATAATGAAGACCATGAATAAGGGGAAGAGCATATTGATGATGAAGTCAGAGAATATAAAGAAGATGATGAAATTCATGAAATAATCCTTGAAAAATTAGAGATCAAAGTGGTTCACCTAGGAGAAGATGACGAAGGAGAAGAGTAGAATGGATAAATTGGTCTAAGCAAGAGACCTATCAGAAGCACATTTTTGAGGAAATTTTTATAGTATGACAACATTTAGGAAATAAATAAAGCATGAATATGTACAGAGCCTCACACTCATGGCATGGAATATTTATAAGAAGAGGCCTATAAGAGAAACCCTCTTGAGAACTTGAAAATCATTTTTTACCTCACTAATAATTTCGTCATGACTATCGGCTACTGGATATTTTATCTCTAATTAAGAAGTCGATAGTCATGAAGGAGCAATTTTTGAGCTATGATGTTGAGTCTAAGTTCACCATTCATTCCCATCCATATCATCTCACAAATCCGTTTTCACTCCACTCCATCTATTTCCACGCATCCTGAATCATACCTTTCATCTCATTCTTGTTTTCCAATCCAAAAATCGTTCATCCCATCAACTTCATAAACCCAATGAATAAAGCTCTAAGTTATCAAAATTTATCAAAACCTTACGAGAAATATTCTCCAGGAGGTGCCAATAATGTAGGCCAAAAAGTCTGAATTCATACTTATACCAAAATTTTACAAAATTTGGCTATGTAAGGGAGACGCAAAAGTGCTACAAATCGCCCAAAGTTGAGAAGCACTGAAATAAGATAAAAAATGAGAAGAATGGTAAAGAGCGCACTTCTTGTTTTCCTTTTTATTCATCATATAAAATTTAAGGGCATTTAAAAACTAAAATGTGCTGCATAAAGGAAAAAATGAGAAAGCATTGAAATTGAGCTAAAAATAAGAAGTCTAGAAAGACCGCACTTCTCAACCTTCCTTGTATCAAGTGTGTAGCTAAAAAATATTGGAAAGAGCCCGAAGTTGATAAGCACTAAGAAGAAAGGAAAATAAGGAAGTTAGAAGCTAGGCTTTTTGATCGTCTTCACAAAAGCTACACAAATGGGAAAGCACCGAGGAAAGACCAAAATTGAGAAGCATTGAGAAAAGGCCAAAATTGAGAAGCACCGAGAAAAGGTGAAAAGTTAAAAGAATTAAGAGTCATGCTTTTCCTCCCCCTTCACATGAGCTTCATAAATGGAAAAGCACTAAGAATGTTAAAATTGATAAGCACTGAGAAAAAGTGAAAAGATAAAATAATGAAGAGTTGTGCTTTTCCTCCCATTTTGTATGAGCTGCACAAATAGGAAAGTGCTAAGAAAGGGCTGAAATTGAGAAGCACTGAGAAAATACCAAAGTTGAGAAGCACTAACAAAAGGTGAAGAGATAGAAGAACAAAATTCTGCACTTGTTCCTCCTTTGTTGCCATCGCACAAATAAGAAGTGGTTCTCTAACCGTCCGATAGATAGATCTGTGACCACAATTAAAATTTTTCCTTCCTTAAGGGAATTCGGTAAAATTTTGCACGTGTAATCGAGGAAATAGAAAAAAGCTAAAATTGATTCCAAAAAATCCGAATAGAAAATAATTACAACCTAGAACCTTCCAGAAGCATCCTGCTAAACTAGATTCAGTTGAGAGATCGACAGAGAGAAATTGATTCCAATAATTGCCAATGACGATGATGGGCTCAACCAAAAGGTCACTGTAATAGATTAATAAGGTCATAGTTGGCGTGCATCATGAATGGCAAGAGGTTAGAGAAACCACAAGAAAATCAAATCTCCCTGTAATGCTTGAGAGTAAAATTACTATTGTAAAACCTATAAATATGGGCAGCTACCTCCTTCCAAATGGTTGGCTCTGGAGTTTTTTCTTGCACCATTATGTATTTCTTTGTAAATTGATGAATAAATCATTACAAGGGATGTTTACCTCGAATTTGTATCTGTGTTGAATGGTGGACTTGATATTACCTCATATTACTACTATGGTTAGTCTATTTTGTTAATTTGAAAAGCTAACTTAGAGTAGATTGAGTTAATTGTTTTTGCATACATGTTTATCAAGAATTCTTTTTCTATCAAATTAGGTTATTGATCTTATTCTAATAAAATTGGATAATGAATGCTTATATATATTTGGAATAATTTTGTGAATATGCAAAATACCATTTCAATAGCGTAACTGCATAATTTTTGAATGTTGTTAATCCCCTAGGGTGCTTTTATGAAATCATTTATTAAAGAATATTGTGTGGCTATCTATGTTGTTAGCTTCACCTGACCAGCTTAAATCCATTCCTTCTAATCCTATCATTTCTATCCTTAACTTCATTATAATTGAGCTAAATAGAGTCAACACTCATTAAGTTGAAAAGAATCCAACCTTATCTGGTGGTTGAATCAAAGACAGTTTGGTTCTCTCAATGTTTATTCTGGGCTGTGATCAACGGGTGCTCACCTTCAAATCTCAAGATATGATAATTACAGTTCTAGCAAGAGCTAGATGACAAACTAGGCTAAAACATCTTCTTATGGCTCAAAATTAAGTATTAACTTCATTTATCCTCCCCTCCACTAAAATTGATGCATGTACTCATGCATATTTATTTTGTGAGACATAGCTTATGCCACAATTTTGTTTTTTTATTTATTCAAAGATATGATCATTTGAAATCTCCATCATAAGAGGAAGACTCTTCTATCATGTGCAAGTCAAACTATAAAAAATAATAAATAAATTTTATCTTTGTTAGTGGCTTATGGTACAATCATAAGCGATGTCCATTGACCACCAATTTCCTCCTTGAATCATAAATAGGAGAAATTCAAACAACTTCATTCTTGAAATATTCTTCAATTTGGTACAGTCCCAGCCACTACGTCTATAGCTTGTAAAAAAAATCAGCATAGCAAGAGCTAAACAATAATGCCCAATCACCTGGTTCATCCTTGCTGCTCCTAATGTGACTATCATACCATATTTTTTGTTGTTGTTGAATGGTCTCTATTTGGTGAAGTGCCTCCAACCAAAGTTCATCTAATGCATTCAATTGTAAAATTTTCTCTTATTGTACCTGCAACAACTCAATGCCATCTTCTAAAGATATATGATGTGCTAGGAATTCAAACTCGATTAGAAAAAGAGGTTTCTTACCATAGACCAATTCATAAGGTGTAAATTCTATATTGTATTTGAATGTAATATTGTGTGTCCAAATGACCTCTGATAACCTGTTCATCCAATATTTCTTGTGAGAAGCCATTATTTTTGTTAAAATATTCATGATTTCTCTATTTGTGACTTCTATCTAACCATTTATTAGGAGGTGATAAAGTGATAACTTCTTATGTTTTATTTTATACAATTTAGTAAATGTTTATATAACCTTAGATGCAAATTGAGGTTATTTTCCAATGGTGTGTTTTACTGAATAGTGTTCTCCTATTGGTTCATATTGACATATATAAACAATATTATACACCTCATATTTATGTATAATATAATTAGGTACCAAGGATTATTTCCCCAATTTGTAAGAAATCGAGAAGCATTTTGATATGGATACTAAGGAAAATTACCCCCTTGTCTTTGTCCTACAAAATTAAGTTCTTCTTAGATTGAGAATATTTTTCCAAGATGCATTTAAGTCCTGGTAATAAATGATATTGATTTGTAGGATATCATTTTTTACAAATGCTACATATAACAAATATATAAGTCTTATTTAAAGGACATTCATGACGAGAGTGCTTATTTTTGCATCTTGAACAATAGATGGCTAAAGGTTCAATGGATCTATACTTTGTGTTCATTTCATTTGTTGTTGTGTTAGGATGTACTAAAATATCAAATTTTAGATTAGCAAACCCTTTCATGAATTCTTTCAAAATATTTTTATTGTTACCATTTTTGCATTTTTTATGTCTTGTATGGGAATAATTTGTACAGAGTTCAATGATTTCTTAAAATTAAAGTGTATTCTGTCTCCTTTTCCTATAAGATCCAATACATCTATTTATTTGTCTTGTAGTCCTCTCAAGAATGTGATTTTACTAAATTATGGTTCAACACCTCCATATCTCTTATGAACAAAAGAAAATCTATCTAGATAGTCTTCTAAAGTCTCATCTTCCTCTTGTTTCATTCTAAAAAATTCATCATTTTGATTCTTTACTTGACAATATTCTTGGTATTTCTTCAAAAATATATTTTCCATTTCTTCCTAGGTTCAAATTGAATCAGGTGCTAAGGTAATGAACCATTGTAGGGATTAGTCTTTAAGAATGGAAGGAAATAATTTGAGCTTTTGATTGTCATTGAAATTGTCATAGGTTTGGCATACAATCTTAAACTCAAATAGAAACAGACCAGGGTCTTAAGATGTAACTCCCTTAAAATTTGGTAATAGAGAAGGTGAAATGACTTTCATGGGAGAGTTTTTATTAGGATCTAATCAAATAAGATATTGGAAAGTTTTAGTAGATGTACTAGTTACACCAAGGTGGAGCACATTACTTGTAAGCCTACCATTATGCGTTCCCAACACCAATTATAAATCCTTTTAAATTGTCCTAATTGTATATATTTATCAAGAGAAAGTGGTGTTGAACTACTAATTTTTCCTCCTTGTAATGCTTTCTCAAGGGATCCTACACTTCTTGAAGTAGATGATTATGATTCTTTGAAGATTCCAACATTTTTAGAAATAATTAATTCAAACAATTTTTGTATAGGTTCAACCTCTTGTCATGAATGTCTTTTTCCTATGGTTTACAAAAATTTTATTTTATATATTTTATCTTTAGATTTATATATTCTTTCTAAAAAAAACTCTTATTCTAGTGTCCTAATGTCCAAGATACAATCCAAAGCAATGCAACAATTTTCTTGTAAAGTTGCCAATTTCTCAAGACAACAATTAACTTTGAATGAGTTGTTCTCTAAAAACGCCAATTTTCTCCCCAACAATGACACTAAAAATGATGACTGTTGTTAATGTTCATATTTGAATTTAATTTTTCAAATCTAAGGTAGTATCCTAAGGTTGTATACGATATAGGCCTTGGAACTATGACTTAAATATCAAGACAAATCTATTACCCTAGGAAAGCTAGAAATATTTATAAAAGGAAACTATGTTATTGTCACACTTGCGCAAGGAAAAACTAACTAATTGCAGGAATTGAACTTGTTGAAGAAAATATGCTAAATTACATTTGCAAGATTAAAAATTATAGAAAAGTAAAGTGCTTGAATAAAAAAGGACAAAAATGTAAAATGTTTGGAAAGTTAAATGTTGCTAAATTAAAATGATGAAATAGAATTGAAATACTGAAAATAAAAATGAAATGCCAAAATAATGATGCCTTGACAGAAATAGAAAATATAAGCATGAATGGAAATCAACTAGCTATGAGGAAGACAAAACATAAACAAGTGCAAATAAGGGGAAAATAGGGAAGAAAGAGGAAAAAACAAAGTATTTAACCTATTGCAAGAAATAATAAAAACAATAGTAATAAAAACCTACAATTATAGTACAAATTCCCCTCCACTAGCCCTAATATTGGGCCCATAATCCTAGGTCCAGCAGGAGGTTTAAACTTATATAATCCTAAGCTAAATTACGAGATCAAATTGACATGAATATTGCGAAATAAACTGTTTTAAAAAACTACACTTTATTGACTATTTGACTATTACAATAATTAATTAATTCATGGCTTTTTGTTCTAATTTCCTATTCCTATTATCTTCTTAAAGAGGATAGACAAGGAGTATTTATAGTTATATACTTAACTTGTTCCCCCTACAATTAGGGGCAAGAATAAAAAATAATCTTTTGTTGTTTATGATCCCAACAATTTTGTAGTCAACAACTACCTTGTTTAGAATTATGACAAAATGTTGTTGTAGATAAAATTTTTTATTTGTATACATCCAAATGATGTTGAAGGCCTTAGAATATGTCTTACAAATATTCATACTTAATATCAAACTTCCAACTTTTCTTTTCCCTTGGAAATCGATCAACAAACAATTTTGCTACAGGAAATCTTAAACATAGTTTTGTCTTTTCCATAATTAAGATAGTAATTTGGAATAGCGAGATTTCCTCATTTTTGCACCTCCAATAATTTTGGGATATCTTAAAATAATCTTAGAAATATTTATATAAAATATCAACTTTCTAGCTCACCCATTTCACCTTCAAATTGGTTAAAATATTTTTGTTTTTAGTGTAAAAAATTCTGTAATTAATTTTGAGTTTTCCAATTTTAGGATATTATATTGAAATAGATGGATTGCCATTTTTTCACTACTCCATTTGTTATGGAATGATTTAGAATAGTCATTAGAAATATTTGTGTCAAATCCCAACCTTCCAGCTCACCATTTGCACCTTCAAATTGGTCAAACACTAATTTTGGTTTTTGTATGCAAAAAATCCTGCAACTGCTCTAAAACATGTGGCTAAATATTTGATCTATACAAAATTTCCAGTTGTTGGCTTATTGACTGGTCTTTGATGCGTGGATATGATTCCCTCTTACTTCTTAAGCATGGAAAATATGTTTTGACCCTTGTTTTGAAGCCCAACACATTTTTTTCATAATATTGCAACTGATTGCCTTGATGTTCCGGAGCAACCTATAATTTTCTATTATAAAATTGTTGTTTTTCCAACAAATGTGCAATTTGTAGAATTTGACTTCATATTATCTTAAAAATGCAAAATAAGGGTGAAAAACATATTTAAACATGTAGGCAAGTTAGACTTTCAAACTAATAACCAAGACTTCCACTTCCAATGCTTTCCACTATGCTTTATTACAATTTATTTAGTGCTGAAAATATACAAAATAACCATAAAACTACAAAAACCCTATCCGAAAAATAAATATACCATTTTTTGTAATTTACTATATTAACATCAACATTAACATAAATAATAATCAAACTACTTGGCATTAAACTATAGTATTTTAGGCAAAATGGGCAGTTTTATGTAACATAACATTGAAATAATGAGACATTTTGTTATCTCATCATTAGGATTTATTTCACCAATCAAATAAATTCTCCATTAAGTAAATGGAGCTTCAATGATCACTGTCTTTAGAGGCATAGTTGCTAAATATTTCTTTCCTATAAATATTCGACAAGTATGATAGCTTCTAACAACTTGATAAGCATATTTGAATAGAGAAGGCCAATAATAACCACCTCTTATGATTTTATTTGATGTTGTCTTTGGTGCAAAATGACCACCACAAAAACCATAATGATACTCTTTCAATATTTGGGGACTTCTTTTTCAAATCATCAGAGTAACTACACACCATCGGGATGCCTTTAGTATAGTTGACCTTCTTAAACATAGTATTTTTGGGCTTGTTGTTTGATGTATCTCATTCTATTTTGGGACATAATCTTGGAAATGATAGGTCTGAAGATATAGTAGTATGTCATCATACCATTTGCATTCAACATTCTTAGTTCTTCTAATCTCATGTTGTTCATCTACTATGACAATATTTTTCATATACTCCCCTTATTTGTTAGCCATATACTTTGCTAAAACCTATCCTTTAACAATCTAAACTACTTTGAATTCTACATCATATTACAATAGTTTAACCATCCACCTTACAATACTATCTATGGGTTCAAACTAAGTAAGGATGTCTTTAAAGGCTATGTAAGGAATATAGGCTGTTACTTTGTTTGATCCAAATATACTCTTAAAATACTTGAATGCTCTTATTAAAGCATAAACATGCTTATCTATCATAAAATATTTTAATTGAGTTGCTTTTAGTCTTGTACTCATAAAAGCTACGGTATTTCATTATTCTTATTATATTTCTAAGATAGAACTACAACAATAGTATGCTCTAATGCAAATGAATATATATTGAAATCCTTAGAGTAATTAGGAAAATTCAATATAGGACCTATAGTAATTGCATCCTTTAAATTATGAAAAGCTTTGATATTCTCCTTTGTCCACCTTATATCCCCATATTTCTTAATCATATCATTGATAGACTTTGCGATTTCAGCAAAATTGAGGACAAACCTCCTTACAAAGTTAATCTTGCCAAAAAAAGATCTAACTTCTTTTTAGATTTTTAGGAGGGGGGATTTTAGCAATAGCTTCTATCCTTTGTGGATCAATGTTGATGCCCTCTTTAGAAACAACATGCCCTAACAATTTTTCTTGTGTTGCTCCAAAGATACATTTCTTAGGATTGAGAGATATGCCAAATTATTTACACCTGTTAAATACGGTGGTCAATTGTTTAAAGTGATCTTCTATATTTTTGGAGAATACTATTATGTCATCAAGGTATACCACTACTATTTCAAACATCATATTTTTAAAGGTAAAATTAATGGCTCTCTAAATAGTGTCCCTTGCATTCATTAGTCCAAACGATATTCTATGATACTCAAACGTTTCCTAGGGTGTGGTAAAGGCAGTTTTATATATGTCCTTTGGATTAACCAATATCTGATTATACCTTGGAAAACTATCCAATAGATACATCCTAGCTGATCTAGCTTCTGCTTGCAATAATTGCTCAATGTTGAGGAGTGGGTAATTATCTTTGAGTGAATTTTTATTCAAATTTTTGAAGTTAACACATAATATAATATCTCCATTCTTCTTCTTAATGGGTACTAAATTTGTTTTCTAAGAAGAAAATCTCACATTTTTTATTGTTTTGGCATTCAATAATTTTTGTACTTCTTTTTCATGACTTGATGTAATGTGGAGTAGAACTTTCTATGCTTTTACTTGAAAAATTTTGCATCTTCTTATAGAGGTATTATATGAGTCATAACATCTGTATTAAATATCCTCAAATCTTCATAACTCCAGGAAAAAACATATTTATTATTTTTTAGAAAACTAATGTATTGTTGTCTTTCTTTCCCTGACAAAGCTTTATTTATTTTAACAAGCCTTGGCTCTTCCTCTATTCCAATATTTACATCATCAACTTTAGATTCTTAAAAGAGTGGCTTATAAGCTTTGTCAAAATCATCAAATAAAATTTCTAAAGAAACAAACCCCCTCAAGATTTTGTTTGTTTTTGGTTGGATAACTTCAACTAGCTCTCCAATGACATCCTTTAATTTTTCTTCATCATCTTCTTCACATAATATATCAAAAAAATAATTTTGAAGAGTCATGAAGTCTTTAATGTCTACATCATCTTGAAATACTTGGAGATAAACAACATTATCTGGTATAGATAATTTATAAACAAAAATAGTAGGAAATTTGTCCATGTACTCTATATCAATTTCTAGATAGTCTACACTAGATGCATTTATAGTTAACAGGTATGCAACATAATTCTGTTCTCTTGGAATATACAAGAAATTGAATGCTAGAAACTATATCTATCTCAACCAAAATTACCTATTTATATTATCTTAACCTTGGATGCTTAGCTTGATATTTTTATTTTACTTGTTGAATAATTAGTTCAATATCTCCACTAGCAGTCAAGTAATTAATACCCAATTCTTTGGCTTTTTTGAGCCCTAATAATAATGCTTCATATTCAACCACATTATTAGTACAAGGAAATTCAAGTCTATAGGGGATACCTAAATAGTTACCTTTAATATCAATCAAATTTATCCCTGCACCAGCCCTAGTCTATGACTTAGCTCCATCAAATGTCATAGTCCATATTTTTGAAGTTAGAATTCTATTAGATTCTACATCAACTTTCGCTCTAGTTTCTAGATCAATGCCTTTAGTTCAGGGTCATATTTTAAAAAAGGTGTATGCTAGAATAGATATACTCCCTTTACTTTTTCCTCAATAGAATTCATAAGGTTTATCATAGTGTCATCAAATTTTCTCAATTTTACAGAATACTTGTTAAAGGGTTATCTCTTGAGAGTAGCATTTTCTTTTCCTAATAGGGGAATGGTAGCATAAGACCAGTCTAACTGAATAGATCCACCTAATTGTTTAGCCTAGTGTCTATTCAAAAACAAAGAGAAGCAATGATCTACATCCACTATTGCTACATTCATTACAATATCTTTATGTGAATATTGATTCATAAATACTAGTAAACCAATTATTACTCCCACACATGGTATTTGTCTATTATCCATTACTTAAGCGAAAGGAGAATCTCTTATACAAATAATCCTAACTGATCTGCTACTTGTTTAGACATTATGTTGTGTGAGGCACCATTGTCAAGCATGCAATTATGAATGACATATTGGTCTCCTAATTCTGATGTGTATCTGAGGGACACATAGAATGGTCTTACTAAATATGGTGTTATGGTCTCTTGAATTTCTAGTATTACAACATTACATGTCTACCTTCTGTTTGATCTATTAATAAAAAGGTTATGTAGACCTAATTTTTGTATTTTAGGATTGTCATTAGCTCACCAAAGGTAGTATTAATATTTTTCCAGGTTATTTTAGAACCAACATCAAATTCAATTTTCTTGACATCCAATGTTCTTTAACATTCCCCTTTTTGTTTTTTTTTTATATCATCATCTATTTTGACTACTTAGGGATGACTAATGGTTTCTTATATTTTTGTTTTTTTATCTTTATAGATAAATTTATTTAGACCTATTTGTACTTTGTTTTTGGTAGTAGATACTTCTTGTCTTGTTTGACATTGTTCTATTTCTTAGATTTATCGCATGAATCCTTTCTAGTGCCTCTATCTCTTCTTTTGTTGGTGTCAATTTTTCTTGTTTCATTCTCTCATATCTAGAATCTTGTGATCTCTGCATGATTTCTATATTATCAACAACTAGAATCTTGGGATGATGGTTAGAAGCATATAAATCCATATTTTCTTTGAATAGTTTTTCTCTAGACTCATCATCTTGAGTCCAACAAACATTAATCCTTATATCTTCCTTAGATTCATCCTTAAGATCTATATTATTATGCATACTTAGATAAATTTCATAACCAACTAAGTTGTGAGGAGCATCATAAGAAAAATAATAAAAAAGAAAGTTTTCAGTTATATTAATAGAAGGAATGAGACAACATATAGATATTTTTATGTTTATTTTCTTTTCCAATTATTTTTGCTGCTTTTGTTTTTGTTCCCTTCATCAGAGTTATTATTCCAATTTTTGTTAAATTTTATTCTGAAAGAAGGTTTGTTACCCCCTTGTTGTTTATCACCTTGAGACTATGAAGTTTCAAAATTATTCTATTTTCCTCTTTCAATCCTAGTTAATCTATTATTAATAGTAATAAACATTTTTGTCATCTGATTAGCTAGCCTTTCCATAGGATCTTACTTTATTTTCTTCAATATAGTGAATCCTAATTTATTTGGTTTCTTGTTAGACTAATTCAACTCTAAAGAATAAGGTTTCATCTTTCCACTATCGATCATATTTCTCTCAATCTGAATGGCTTTGTCCATGCATGCATCAATAGTGGTTACTTGTTCCTATCTCAACTCATAATTGAATTCTCTTGGAAATGCATTCTTGTAAAAATAGATTGACTATACGTCATTAGGTCTTAACCTAGTGGGAATTTTATTTCTAGTCTTGATAAATCTTCTATTAAAGTCCTCTATTAACTCATTCTCTTTCTTCTTCATTGTTGCCAATTCTGTTAAAAAAGATTGTTCATTTTTTATTTCAAAACTTTACTCTTTTTCATTTAAATTGTGGATAGTACCATCTAAAATATTGTTTTTTTTTTTGAATTTACATGGTGGAATCGGTAGCTGCCACGAATCCGAGCAGACTATCCAACTTTTTATGGCCACCACAGTACTCTGCGCTGTCTGCCCTGGAAGCCGCCACACAGATCTTCGCGTAGTATGCCCCTATAACCACCATGCCATAATCATTTTAAACCTTTTACATCACTGAAAGCACTAGGAAAGGGACAAGCGTTCAGTCCGACGAGGCCCAAGATTTGAACCTTGGACCTCCACCCCCTTATGGGGTTTGGATGAACCAATTGGCCTACACCTCGGACCTCAATCTAAAATATTGTTAAACCATTCTTTGACATATTTTTTTAACATTTTAAAGAATAGCTTAAGGACTACATATTCATAATTTACTTCAAGACTATCCATAACATATAAAAACTCTCTAATGTGATCTTCACTAAACATAGTATTGTTCCCTTGAAACTTGGGTAAATACTAATGAGCTTTTCTAGGCAGGGGATTCAAATTTTGAGGAAAGACAAAAGGGAGGTACCTATTGGTTCTCCACTGATGAATATTAGGTTGTGGATTGGCCATGTTAACTATGGGGTGGTAGAAGTAAGGATATTGATAACACTTAAATATGGAGTAACATAAGTATCAATGCTTGAAGTAGTTGTACTTATACTTTGACTAAAAATATAACTTGAATTATTATCAGAAACAAAAATTTTAGATATAGGTATTTTGAATCAGGTCTTCAAAAATATATTTTCCATTTCGTCCTAGGTTCAAATTGAATCAGGTGCTAAGGTCATGAACCATTTTAGGGATAAGTCTTTAAGAATGGAAGGAAATAATTTGAGCTTTTGATTGTCATTAAAATTGTCATAGGTTTGGCATACAATCTTAAACTCAAATAGAAATAGATCAGGGTCTTAAGATGTAAATCCCTTAAAATTTGGTAATAGAGAAGGTGAAATGAATTTCATGGGAGAGTTTTCATTAGGATCTAATCAAATAAGATATCGAAAAGTTTTAGTAGATGTACTAGTTACACCAAGGTGGAGCACATTACTTGTAAGCCTACCATTATGCGTTCCCAACACCAATTATAAATCCTTTTAAATTGTCCTAATTGTATATATTTATTTAGAGAAAGTGGTGTTGAACTACTAATTTTTCCTCCTTGTAATGCTTTCTCAAGGGATCCTACACTTCTTGAGGTAGATGATTATTATTCTTTGAAGATTCCAACATTTTTAGAAATAATTAATTCAAACAACTTTTGTATAGGTTCAACCTCTTGTCATGAATGTCTTTTTCCTATGGTTTAAAAAAAGTTTATTTTATATATTTTATCTTTAGATTTATATATTCTTTCTAAAAAAAACTCTTATTCTAGTGTCCTAATGTCCAAGATACAATCCCAAGCAATGCAACAATTTTTCTTGTAAAGTTGTCAATTTCTCAAGACAACAATTAACTTTGAATGAATTGTTATCTAATAACGCCAATTTTCTCCCCAACAATGACACTAAAAATGATGATTGTCGTTAATGTTCATCTTTGAATTTAATTTTTCAAATCTGAGGCAGTATCCTAAGGTTGTATACGATATAGGCCTTGGAACTATGACTTAAATATCAAGACAAATCTATTACCCTAGGAAAGCTAGAAATATTTATAAAAGGAAACTATGTTATTGGCACACTTGCGTAAGGAAAAACTATCTAATTGCAGGAATTGAACTTGTTGAAGAAAATATGCTAAATTACATTTGCAAGATTAAAAATTATAGAAAAGTAAAGTGCTTGAATAAAAAAGGACAAAGATGTAAAATGTTTGGAAAGTTAAATGTTGCTAAATTAAAATGATGAAATAGAATTGAAATACTGAAAATAAAAATGAAATGCCAAAATAATGATGCCTTGATAGAAATAGAAAATATAAGCATGAATGGAAATCAACTAGCTATGAGGAAGAAAAAACATAAACAAGTGCAAACAAGGGGAAAATAGGGAAGAAAGAGGAAAAAACAAAGTATTTAACCTATTGCAAGAAATAATAAAAACAATAGTAATAAAAATCTACAATTATAGTACAAATTCCCCTCCACTAGCCCTAAGATTGGGCCCTTAATCCTAGGTCCTGCAGGAGGTTTAAAATTATATAATCCTAAGCTAAATTACGAGATCAAATTGACATGAATATTGCAAAATAAACTATTTTAAAAAACTACACTTTATTGACTATTTGACTATTACAATAATTAATTAATTCATGGCTTTTTGTTCTAATTTCCTATTCTTATTATCTTCTTAAAGAGGATAGACAAGGAGTATTTATAGTTATATACTCAACTTGTTCCCCCTACAATTAGGGGAAAGAATAAAAAATAATCTTTTGTTGTTTATGATTCCAACAATTTTGTAGTCAACAACTACCTTGTTTAGAATTATGACAAAATGCTGTTGTAGATAAAAAAAATTATTTGTATACATCCAAATGATGTTGAAGGCCTTAGAATATGTCTTAGAAATATTCATACTTAATATCAAACTTCCAACTTTTCTTTTCCCTTGGAAATCGATCAACAAACAAGCCCCATCAAAGAAACCCCAAGGAACAACTTTATTCACTCTAACATCCTTGATAATTCTAGGGCATTTGGACTTACTTGGTTTCAAGAGTCCAAAAATTAGAGTATGAATATTTGAAGCAACTTAAAAGACATTCCAAGAGGTATCTTGAAAGATATCTAAATTTCTAGCCAACCATAGTCCCCATGCCACTACAAAGATAAGGGCTCTAAAATTATTTAGTTCTCTCTTGTCAAACCACTTCTTCAAACACTCCTCCAAGGTGTCATACCAAATGCTAGAAATCTCTGTTAACTCCTCAATGTCCTTCCAAACAACCTTGGTGAAGGGATAACAAAGCAATAAATGGTTGGTATTTTCTATTTCTTGATAACATAAAGTGCATCTCCCTGGACCTTGAAATCCTTTATTCAATAATACATCCCAGGTTAAGACTCTATTATTGAGGACCAACCACATGAAGGTTTTTTTTTTAATTGCATCATGATCTTCTAGATAGGTTTCCACCACCAAAAATTTTCCCCCTACTGTTCATGGACAAACATAGCTTTATATCCCATATTAGAAGAATAATCACCCTTTATAGGATTCCTAGTCCAAACCAAATCCTTATCTGATCTGATCCTAACATGAATAGTAATGAGAGCCCTCATGTATTTATTCCATAAAACTTCATTTCTACCTTCAATACCTAGATGAGTTGAGTTCCTCCATACTTGATGCCACATAAAAGTAGAATCTAGATCTGCTAGTTGAGAAAGTGTATCATACCCAACATATTGCAAAGATAATACTAGTTCCTCAAAAATTTTATAATCATTGCCACTACCCACCCAAGGATCTGCTCCTATTCTTATCTTAGTCTCATTTCCCACTTTCCAAGCCAGCCAATTACCAATGAGTGAGAAAGCTTGAGCAATTGCTTTCCAAATGATTGACCCCTTATTGTTAGAATTGTTTGGTTTCCTTATCCACTATACTACAGTATGAGGTTCAATATATTTGGTCTTTAGAATCTTACTCCATATATTATCTTGGTCAATCAATATCCATAAACTCGTTGCAGCTAAAACTTTGCCAGAATGGTGGATGTTCTTTAATCCCCACCAACCCATATTATTAGGTTTTGCTAACAGTCTCCATTTGGCTAAGACAATGCCTTCTTTGTCTCTTTTCCCTATTCATATAAAACACATTTTTCTTATTTATTCTAGCACCCCATATGGTATAAAGGCCATCCCATGTCAATAGACTAGAATAGAATCCAAAACTGATTTAATCAAGGAAAGTCTGCCCCTATAGATAACCACCTATTTCCCCACAAGGATATCCTTTTTCGATCTTTCCCACCAACCATTCCCAATCCCTAATGCCATAGTCATTTGGTTTCAACATGAAACCTAGATACTTGATCCCTACCTGAAAGTCAATCAAGGTATAGGAGAGTGTCCTATGAAAGATATTTTCATCTTCAGTTGTTAGCCCAAAACATGACATGGTAGACTTCTTCATATTCACTTCCATTCCTATAGCATAAAAATAGATCCTTAATATATCCTTGATCTTGCTTATATCCCTAAAAGATCCATCACAGAACAACAATACATCATCCACAAATAAAATATGTGTTAAGAAAAGGGATGACCCCATTTTGACCCCTTTAAGAAGCCTTGTTATTCTTGCTTCCCTGATAGCCCTGCTCAACCCTTATGCCACCAAGAGAAAAAATATAGGTGATAAAGGACAACCTTGTTTGAGACCATGCTCTGTGGAAAATAAATGGTAAGCTGAGCCATTAATAAGAACAAAAAAAAATATAATTCACACAACCCATAATCCAACTAACAGCTTGAATATTGAGTCCAGTGTGGATCAACATAATCCTCAGATACAACCAACAAACTCTGTCATATGCTTTGGATAGGTCCAATTTGACAAAAACTACCTAAATTTTCCTAGTCTTAATTGAATTCAGGCCTTCTTGGGCCACTCCCACAACATCATGAATCTGCCTACCATTTAGTAATCCAAATTGCTCATTGGAAATAGAGTCTGAGAAGACTCTTTTTAACCTTGAAGCAATGATTTTGACAATGATTTTGTAAAGATAATTGCAAAAGGATATAGGTCTAAAATCATCAAAAGTATTAGGCTTGTCCTTCTTTGGAATAAACACAATAAAGGTTGAGTTTATTTCTATTGGTATCTTCCCATTTACTTTTTTTTCTTCCACCACTTGTAGCAGATCCTCCCAAAATAACTAAAAAAAAACCTAAAACATATTCAGAACCCCATCCATCTGGCCCTGGGATTTTATTATTTTGAAATGAAGAGAGCATTTTTTTTAGTTATTCCTTGGAAAATCCTTCTAGAATCATCTCATTACTAGCATCATCAGCAAAGCTAGGGAAGTATGTGGTGATTTTGAGAATCTCTTCTAAGTTTATCCTTTTAGGATCTTTAAACAAGTTTTTGAAATGCTTAATACCGAGGGTTGCTATGTCATTGAAAGACCTAGATTTTGACCCATATTCATTGGGAATTTCCTAAATGGTATTAATATTCCTCCTATGATTGGTTTAATTATGAATTTTTTTTGTATTTTCATCCCCTAAATCCAACCAAATTGCTTTGCTTTTGAGCCTCCATTGAGCCTCTTGTGCTAGCAAAATATTACTATTTTTCTCTTCAAGATATCTAATGACTGCTTTGGATTCCTTTGAGAAAAAATCCTTGTTTCATTCCTTATAAAAATCCATTATATGCCTCTCTAGAATAATAAGATCTCATATTTGTTGTATTGACTTGGTGAAAGCCCACTTAGAAACAACAATTTTTAATTTCCTCAGATTGCTAGTGAACTGAAAACAAGCCAAGCTTCCCAAATTTGCATCATATGGGCTCTATAATTCTTTGACCAGTGACTGACTGGAAGTCATTATCCATTTATCAGTTTGGGTTAAACTTAAAAGGTCTTGGAGGTTTCCTATCCAAAATTCCCACTTGAAGTAGTATGGGGAAATGATATGAGATTCCACCTTGTTCCACCCAAGATCTGATTCCCTCACCATCCATCATAAGGCTGCCAGAGACAATAAATCTATCCAATATTTTGGCCACATAATCCTCACCCACGCTATTATTGCACCAAGTAGGGATAATTTTTATGGGATCCACATCCACTAGATCTGCTTCTTCAAATTTATGTATAAAATAACCTGCTTGTGGGTCAAATCTAGCTGCATTATCCCATACCTCAAATCTCTTCAAAGTGAAATTTAAATTTTCCCCTATTATAATATTCCCCTATTTCAGGAAATCATTGGCTTACAGGGTGTCACAGTACTATATTTTGTTCTCATATGGCCCATAGATATTGGCTACCCTATAGGTTTTGTCCAATTCCAGTGAGTGTAGCTCAATACCTAAACCAGATGTAAAAATAGTTGAGTTAATAATGTTGAAAGCCCTTTTCCTCCAATCCAGGATTAGACCTCTAGATATACCCTCAGAATCCAAAGAGATAAAATTTTGATCTTTTAAAAAAGAATGTAGAAATATTTTAAATTTTGAACCAGTTCCCATTGTTTCTTGTAATAAAAATATATCTGGTTTTTGTAATTGCATTAATCTGTGAAGGCAGATTTTTTGGAGTTACTACCCATACCACAAATGTTATATGAAATGACTAGCATTAATTTACCATATTAGGGTTCTGGCATGCTCTAAGTGCTCCAATAATAGATTTTTTTTTTCCACTCTTAACCTTCCTCAAGGCTTTATCCTTGGCTAGTTGCATATTTGATTTTCTTCCCAAGACAAGAGTGATACCCACATCTGGTCCTAGCTCTCCTACTCTAGAAGCCTCATGGAAAATTGTTGATTTTTGTGATATAAGGTAATATCGATTGGGTCCTTTGCTTATACCTTCCCCACCAATAGAGGATTACCTTAGAGAAGTAGACCTTGTAGATCTTGTAGAAGAAACATAGAAGGCTCAAAACCTTTCAAGTAGTGAGAGCATGTCGATGGAGGAAGAATTCGTAGTGGTGTTGAACTTAAAATCAATGTCACCATCAACTGGTAAAGGATATACAGTTAAGAAGAGCTCTAGTGGCATGACTATCGATCTATTGCTACTTTTTGAGGAGTGGATCAGTGATCGAGTGAAGAAGTAATATAGGATTAGACCCAAGAACGTTGTCCTTTCCATTCCTGTAGTACTTGTCCTTTGAATTTTTATGCATTGGATTGCATTGATATTTCAAGTGGATCATTGTGGAAGCAAATAGCGATAAAAAAAAACATGACCCATCACTAGAAGGCATGATTATCCTTTCAGACGTATAGCAGAGGGTTTGGCAGGGGGTTCCTCTATTTTGGTGTCCATGTTGGGCTAGTTTTTGAGGTTTGAGGGGAAATGCAACTGCTTATTTGGCCAATATTGATTTACCTTAACCTCTTTGCTCAAGGGGATATCTCATAACTTATATTTTGAGGTACCCATCTGGCTACCATTTTTGGGTCATTGCTATTTTGGCATATTTTTGGGTGGGAGTGGGTGTGATGTGGAGGAGTTCACTATAGTTTGTATGGAGTTTGGCTGATATTTTGGTAGGATTAAGTTTCCACGTCTCTGATCATGGTCTGATTATTATTTTTCCCATTTTATTTTGTGGGTATTGAGTTATTGTAATATTTTATTCTCTTGGTGGTTGGAATATGAGGGGGTGATTTTAGGGTGTTCATATCTGATTGGAAATGGGTTTAATGATGAAATTTTGGAGAGTCAATTGCAAGAAAAAATATACTAAATTGTGTGTGTGTTTTACCTGCTTCATTAAGATGATGATGTAGTGGATAAACGAGACCATGGATATGAGCAAGGAAGGAATAAATTTTCCTTGATGAAGATACACTTGTTGTGGGTGATGTTTTCAAGTATGTGATGAGGGAACTACCACCAATACCACCTCTAGCCCATGCTGTAGTGCTTTGCTGGAAGCATATTGTAATATATATTTAATATTGCTTGCTATAAAGTTGAGATATAAGCTTTTTAATGGTGAAAACAATCTATTTTTTTTCCTCAATGATAGAATAATTTGTGACATTGATGGGGATTATTTATTTTCTTTAGTCATGTTGTACTTGTTGGTATTTTTTCATTTGGTAATATAAACATAACTCAGACAAAGGAAGGGCTTGTTCTAAAAAATGAACAAGTTAACCTCATTGCTGTGACAATATCACTATGATCAAAATACAGTCATTTCACAATGTACATAGATGCTTATGATAGAGCAACAAATTGATATAAACTATTAAAAAGTTCAATCTTAGCCTGGAGACTCCTATTATATGTAGTTGTGGTGGGATTGAATTTTAGATCAGACCTATTTGACACAACTTGGTTTGAACTAATACTAGATCTGTGGGGAGGAAATAAGTAGGACCAACTAAATGAAAAAGGTAATGTTACTCCTAGATATTGAAAATATTAGTGGTTATTTAGTAAGAAAAGAATGGAGTTTTTTAGAGCCTCTACATGAAGGGTATGTGAAAATGCACAGACTGTTGTTTGTGACCATTCTGAGTAACCAGTCCAAGATCAATAATGGTTGAAACCCTATGATGGAAAAATTATTTATATAGGAGAGTATAGATGATGGGCACTTTTGCATAGAATCTCTTATTATTTTTTTAGAGCACAACTATTAGCCTGTAAGTGGTTTTTTCTGTAATCTTTATTTTGAAATTTTTGAGAAGAAAATTACTGGTGGATAAGTTTTAGTGGTGGATGGAAGGGGATGGAGGTGGTGGTGGATGAATTGGTAAATTATAACTTATACCCATTGGAAGATATATTTATATTCCCTACTGATGATTCTTTGAAATCCATATGGAGGATGGAGACACGTTTTGGTACATCAGAGGAAGCTAATGCTAGTCAGAACACAATGGATTTTTTTTTGAGGACTCATCTTTCAAGTCCTTCAGAATCTCCATATCAAAAGGATTTGCTCTCTATTAGGTCCTCAATAAAAAATAGTGGTGCAGATCTCTTTTCCAATTCCTTTTTGTTAATGGACTATACTCCTAGTGAGGATAGCTATTTACAGGATAAATATATGTACAAGAAGTTTTCTCTTTAGACCATAATACATACTATACCACAATGCCACCAGGTTACATTTTACCTCCATCTATTTTGTGCTTTGTAGATGGTGATGTTGGTTTCATGGAAATTTGGTCTTGGGAGGTAACTTCAAGAAGAAGCTTTCAGGAGTTGGTAGAGAGGGACTTAGGACTTATTTATTCAGACTTTTTGGATGGAATATTGGAGAGGGGAGATAAATGAAAATAATAAGGTGGTAAAAGATACAGTTATAGGAAACTCTACCTACTCAAAAAAAGGAAAAAAAAGTGTGTACAACTCAGAGAGGGGAGAATAAACTTGGTTCCTTCATAGGATTTATTTGTAGCCTCTTATTCTATTCCCTGGAGTTTTTTTCTTTTTTTTTAGCACTGGGCCTCACTTCAACCTTATATTTTCCTTGTTGAATTATTCCTAGTAGGTTAGAAATTTTATCCCATGAATCATCACAAAATGAGGCTACAAATGTAATTATGTATTTCTTGTTTAGTGACTTGTTCACATAGTCTTTTGTTGAAAACTTATTTTATTTAGAGAATCTGACTATTAGTTGAATTGTTCTTGATAAGTCATTAAGCTATTATTCTAATTTCTATTCATCCTTCTAATCACATTTAAATTCTTGTATCCTCTTGGATATCATTTTATCAATATTTTTTTGCTACCAAGAGCTCTTAGAGTAAGATGCCATCTTATTTTCCTTTTGCATCCATTTCACCCACCCAAGCCTCCATATCTTGGAGAAATTTTTCCTAGTATGGTTGTTCATGGAGATAGGTATTCAACTTGAGGAATTCTACTTAACATTCATAACTTATACCATTTAATATAGTAACTTAATTATTATTCATATGGCTATACTCCTTGCACTTTTTGAAGATAGGCTTTAGAGTTGCTGCTCTCTGATCTACATCTTGCGATAGTGCCTTTATAATTTGAGATATAGCCATAACATGAACAAGGTCTTTAAGAATCTTGGCCAATGATTTCATATCTATTTTTAATTTTGATACCACTTCTTCTTTGTATTTTTTTAACAAAAATTATGTTGTCAAAATGTTTTTCTACCTATGTTTGTGATGCCTACCCTCAAAGCCTACTAACTTCTACTTGTAATTTCTCATTCCTAGCTTGTAACCGATTTACTCTAGCTATCAAAGCTTGATTACTTTTGTAAAGGTTTTCTATTATAGCTACATGAGTTTAGGCTTGTGACTTAGCTAAGGTTACAGGATCCTCCTAATACTGAACTATTGCTTGTCCTGTAGCTTTATCCATTTGAAGGGATGTGACCTTGGCCATTGGTATTTTTTCTTCCACTATCACAAGAGGTACTATCAAAATTTAAGAGCTCTGGTCATCTAATTCTAATATTCTATACTGCATCTCACTTAAATTTTCCCTTCTATATCTTGAATCTGCCTCTCTTCATTGGGGTAAAAAAGTACTTCCATCCTAATGAGAATAAAGCTTTTGGGCTCAGTAGGAGTGCTTTCATGTCTAGCCCTTTTAGGATCTAGGGAACTTGATGAAATTTTAGATTTTACTTTGTGTTCCTATAGTAGACTGGATAATCCTCCAACATCCTAGATTTTCTTGAGCATAATTGAGGAGATTTTAATTTCTTCCTTGTTCACCACTATAGATTTGGGTATGAATTTGGGTAAACTTACTACCAACTGGAGTTTATGTTTGGGAGTCATTACAATTTGTACAATATCTATAATGGCTGGTTGAGTTTATCAAAAGAAAAGGCAATAATTTCTTTATCTTTCCTTGTCTCTTACACAATGCTAGGAATATGCTCGATAGCTAGACTCTTCTGTACTTGCTTTGGTTGCGTCAATGACCTCTATGACTACCTCCATTTTTTAGGCTCTTGCATTATAATCTTCAAGATTAGGTCTTGTAGCTCTTCAGGGAGTATGAAAGGAATTAATGGAGCAATGGCATCTATTGAGGCCCTTCTCAAGACTCTTAATTCAATTAGATAGTTATCCACCATATATATTTGAGTGTGAGGTCTCTTACCCAATTATTCTTTCCATATGGGCTCCAAGGGTTCTCATTTTATTATAGCTAGTTGCATTTCATCTTTGAAATTATCTCCTCGATGAAAAACCAAGGCATTTGACAACTTATCAACAACATTATCCCTATAATAGTTGAAAGGATCATAAGGTCACCAAGTGATCTCAAAGAAACCATATGAATCCATTTTTCATAGGGCCCCTAATAGACTATAGTGCCCTTTATATGTGTAATGTCCCATTCTATAGGGGAAAGCTAGCCATGGGACTTTGGCTTTCTTCTTTACAAATCTCATTTTAGATTCCTCAACCATGTGCCTCATGATTTCTAGTGTTGCAATGGACATAGGATCAAACTTGGGTAATACTTTTGGAGGAATCTTAGACCCATATATTATTATGTAGGTAAATTATTCAATGAAGAAAAATTTCCCTAATTTTATTTCATGCAAAAATATGGCTATCCCTGTACAAATTCTATGAGGAGCCTATGGTGAATCTCTAGGAGAAACCTGTCAAAAAAATAGGAGTGGCTGGACCAACCTTCATGTATCCAAGGGAGTATTTCTTGGATGAGTTCATCATATACCCCTCCCCATTCTTCAATCAACTACTTGGTCATATGTCCCACTATCAAATGTATAAGGAAATAATAATATGAAAATGGGGGCATCACTTCTCTCTAATTTGTGATGGTTTTCTGTAACTCCTTGAATTCTCTATCTATTATGTCACTAATGGCATTTTTCCATCTATACATGGTGGGTTATCCTCTTCTATTACACTGAACTATTAGGTATATAACTTCTCTATTAACCCAATTTAATTCTTTCTCCCCTAATACTATATTGATCATATCTGCATAATCTCTAACCTAGGGGTGGAGGTTGGATTTATGGACAAGGAAATTATATGATATATACATTATGATAAAAAAAATTTGTATAAAATGAAGTGCCAAGCATGTACTAGGATTGAGAAGCTATTACCTTTCTATCTAGGACCAACATGGCATCATTTAACTTGAAGATTTTTTGATCTTTTCAGAGGTGATTCTGAATGCTGGGTGGTTTGTGTATTCTCTAACTACTCTGGTTTGAGGATCATAGGTGACCACCAACCATCACAAGAGGCCTGAGGAATAATATACCTTAGGGTATATAATCTTACCCAGGTTGCAAGTCCACCATGTTTATCCTCACTTAACATGTGTTGTGTTATCAAGCTAATCAGAATACAATTCTCTTGGCATCCTGATTGAATGCACATCGTTAGATTGTGAAGAACACAAGCTTATACTAAGAGGGGGGTGAACAGTATAAGACCTATTTTTACTTTTTCCTTTATACTTCAAAAAAATAAAGCAATATAACCAAAGCAATATCAAAGCAATGCACAATATCATCCACAAAGTGACACCAATTTTAACGTGGTTCACCCAGAATGGTTGGGCTACATCCACAAAACTTTTCTCTAAAAGTTATCTCAATGTTCTTTGGGAATCCTTCCCAATTACAATGTTTATGAGCCTTGGCCTAAAGGAGATACCTTCCCCCAATCAGAATTTATGAGCCTCTGCTCAAAGGAGATACCTTCCCCCAATTAGAATTTATGAGCCTCTACTCAAAGGAGATACCTTCCCCTCTACTCTGGAAATGATCCCTTAGAAGATCAACTGCCTCTACCTCTTGCCAGCACGTGGAACTCCTTTCCATCGAAGACCTCCTGTCCTCAATGCTTAGCCTAAGAGACCTCTACCTTCTATGATCACGTCCACAGTAGCTCAACAACCTGTACCAAACATAGTCAGTCGATCTAGTACAAGTATTCCTCTATCTGTCAGATCTATCCAACTCTTGAACAAATCAATCCTCTGCATACAAGCCTTCTCAAAGACTTGCCAAATGTCCTCAGGTTCTTCTCATAGAACCAATGCACCTCTGTCCTCAAGTTCTCTTCTATAACTATCAAACTCAGCTTATAAGTCCTTTGCTATGACCTGTACAAATCTTCTCACAAGTCCCCACCAGAACCTGTCCAAAAACTGCTCACAAGTCCCCACCGAAACCTGTCCAAAAACTGCTCACAAGTCCCCACTGGAACCTGTCCAAAAACTCAGCAAGCTCACAAAGAAAAACTTTCTTAGTAGGAAATCACAAAGTGAATTGTTAGAGACCCAATGTGATTTTTCAAACTCATAGAAGCATAAAGAGAATTTTTAGAGACTCAATATGTTCTATACTCAAATCCCAATCTCAAAACTCAACTCAAATCAACTCAACTCAATCTCAATCTCAAATCTAAAAACTCAACTCAATATCTGAAATAGATAGAATAGAATGCTTTCTTTCAAGAACATGAAACCCCAACAATTTCCAACTATGCAAAGAATCACATAACAATGATACTCATGTTCTTTTCACCATCAATTAGGGTTTCAACAACAATACTCATAAAACAAGGTTTAGTCAACCAACACCATTCAACTCAACATCAACCTTGAAGCATTCAACCAATCATCACAAGAAAAGGAAACAAGTAGAAATCCTTTTCCCTCCAAAGATATTTGAACAAAACAGCCACCAACACAATATCACCAAATGCAAAGAATAACTTGCTCAAATCAACTCAATGGAGTAAGCCCAATATCATGAATCAAATAAAGCAATAACTTGATCAAACAACCTCTATGGAAGAAACTCAACCATCAAACTCAAAACAACCAACCAAGGATTCCACCAACTCAATGCAAGTAGCAAGACTCACAAACATAAACCCTAGTGCACAATGCTTCCACTACCTCAAACCAGAATATGCATTCACCAAAACTCTCATCAAGGATAACAATGCATAAGAAGTCTTCAACAAACCAGAAAATAGGATTTACACCCAACCAAAGGAAACGTAGTTGAAAACATTTTCACTCCAACCTTATTTCAGAAAAACATACACCAATCATACTCATAAGGAAAATGTGCCCATACCTTTTTGGAGTAGAAGAAAATTGATCCTTAAAGCTATCACCACACACAACCCTCAAACTTCCAACCAAGTTAGTGTTAGAACCAAGATAAATGAGCATATATAAAAACTTTCCTTAATACACCTTTTAGCTTCTCTTCTTTAAAAACAACCACCAAAGAAGCCAAAAACACAACAACCAAAACTTACACCTTATATCTCCATATTTAAATTTAGCATAGCAAAAGACTAATCTCAAAAATACAACCAAAGAAATATCCCCTTATTTCTCCTATGTCTTTTAAACAATGCTAAACAATGCCAAAAATCATATCAAGAAAATAATCACACCTTATATTGGCTGCCCTTGAAGAATCTGAAATTCACGGCACAAAACACGTTTTAATAAAAACATGACTAATCCATGCACAGCTCCCTCCGCGGGGATCGAAACGCAGACCTCCACCTACGCAAGGCCCAAACACAGCCTTCGCTGCCACTAGCCCACAAGGGGCTTATGAAGTCCAAGACGGACTTCCTTCCACATAAACGGTCAAGCTTTCCAAAAGCTTTTCAAACCATGAGCTCTCCTCTTTCGTAGCGTAAACAGAACATTCGATCGTAGCCAAACCAATTAATTGCCTTCGATTTTTCAAGAGGGTTTAACCTTAGGAACCTTCTCATATTTATAGTCCATACATGGACTTTAGAACATGTCGACTGCAAAGAAAAGTAATTTCGAATTTAATCGAAATTTGCTTTCTAAAGGGTTTAAAAACCCTTAAAGTATTTTTAATAAATTAAAAATAATTTCTCCCTTAATTAATTAAATAATTAATTAATTAAAACCTTGAAGGGTTTTAAATAATAATTAAATAAATAATAAAGAGAACCTCCATTGGTTTTAATAAAAACCATTGCGAATGTAATCTCTCCGGATTCTCTTAAAAATATTCTCTTGGAATCTTCCACCTTTGAAGCCAACACATCCTCTTAACATTAATGTCATTTCCTTTTGACATCAATGACAACTCATAGACAAGAAGCTAGGATCTCAAACCCAAAATTGCCAATAGATTGTTTGAAGATGATCTTGGTCATTCATCATAATAAAGACATTAGTTAAAAAAATAAATCTAATTAAATGACTTACAATTATTTGTCAGGATACAAGTTTTTTTATCTCAATCTGTGGATGAATTTGGGCCATGTGCTTCTCTATCAATGATGTTGTATGCACCATTCATTTTTAGCCAATTAGAAGCTTGCACTCTACTTTGGGTGAGTAAATCTAGGATGTGTGCCTCTCTTTCAATGATGTTGTCTAAGTCATTCATTTTTAGCCAACTGAAATCCTATGCTCTATTTTAGGTGAGAAAATCTAGGCCATGCGCTTCACTTTCAATGATGTTATCTACGTAGTTTCAAGAACAATTGGAATTTGAAATTGTACTTCACCTGAACTAATTCAATGGTACCATGTGGCACAGATAAAAAGTAAAAAATGGGCTAAAAGTTGATGTCCTTTTGCAGGAGTATATTTCAACAAACATATATGGCTAGGATTATTCAATGAAAAGTGCGTAATTGTGAGCCATGTGATATGGGGAAGGTGCACAATTTTTATTCAAAAGGGCACACATAGACATAAGGGAAATGTTAGACCTTGGGAATATGTGATAATTTTTCATGAGGACATCCCTTTGAATTTATAATTAGCTATAATTTCCTAAGGTAGACATAATATTGTGGACATAATATTAAAGTGAGTAAGGGGGAGCTAAGAATATATGTTCTTGACCCTCATAAAAAAAATGAACCATAGGGGCTTTAGGTGTATGACTTAGGGGATCAACTTGCCAACCTTGGAAAATATTAAAGTGACCATAGTGGGGAGACTTAGACATTGTGTGAGACTTTTAGACCCTAGGGAATAATCTTATGATGATGACCTAAGGTAAAAAACTTTACGACACATTATCGTTTGAATAAAAGAGGGGGACATTGACCTTATATGGACATAACCCTAAGAATTCAACAATTAATAATTCAAATTATGGCCATTAATATTTTAGCCAATAGGAGTAGGGTGGCTCATTTCCTCTGCTCAAATCTGAACCACACATTTTTTCCACCAATCAACTTTTGGCACTCAAACTTATCCGCTTCACTCTAAACCATTCATTTCCCAGCCAATCGGGTGTGAGCGCTGATGTTCTAGTGAGGTGATATAAACTATCCATTTTCTTGGCCAATCATATGTGAGTGCTGATGTTCCAGTGATCTTCTCCAAACCATCCATTTTTCTTGTCAATCGGGTGTGAACGCTGATGTTCCAGTGACCCGCTTCGAACCGTCCATTTTTCCATGCAGATATTTGTCAGGTTTTTTAGTTATTAGAAATATTTATCCATTGCTATTATAACCTTAGACCTTAGGAAATTATTTGAATAATGGATTTATTATTCAGACATAAGGCTAAGTTGGAAGGGGGAAATTTGTGTCTATGTGCTACCGACCCTTGAACCTAGATGAGGGAAACATTATTTTTGAGGGAAATTCCAAGGCATGGATATTATGAAATGTGTAGAGAAAGGAAGATGTATGAAATATCTAAGGGTTAGGAAAAAATAACCGATGGGATTGAACTTAGGGATTTATGATTTTTATTTCGCGTGAGTTAGGCTTTTAACCTTAGGAATTGATGACTTTAGGGGAGATGTAAATGATTAATTTGGGTTTTGACCATCATAAAAGGAAACTATGAGGAAATTATGCACGACTTAGGACCTTTAGAGAAATATTAAATGAATCCTAGACTCATCATTGTAACCTAAGCTCCAAAGGAGAATTTTTGTCCATGAATTATTGACCCTTAACATTATGAAAGGTGAATTTTCCCTAAGGTGAAAACCATACGGAACACTTAATAATTAAGGCCAAAGGGGGAATATTTATTCTGTGGTTGGGATCCTTAGACCTTAGGAAAGGAAATGATTTGATAGATGGTTCATATCTAGAAGTGGCAACATGAGCAAACGAGGGTTGTTAATTTTAGGCTAATTAGAATGGAGCGCTCAAATTTCCTTGCTCAAATCCGCACCACATGTTTTCTAGCAAATCAAAACATGACGTTCTAATTCCTTTACTTCATATTGCACCACTTATTTCCCATTCAATTGGAATGGGTGCTCATTCTTGCTCAAATCCGCACCACACATTTTTGTGCCCAATTAGAAGGTTGTGCTTCTACTTCTCTGATGCAATATACACTACTCATTTCTTTTTGATAAAACCTTAGGTGGAGTATTAATTATTCTAAATATTTTTTTAGTAAAGGCTATGATCTTAGACCTTGGTAAATGGCATAAATATTTGACTTTGTGGATCTATTGTTTTGCACTAGAAGCTAAGGCAAAAAAATAAGGAGGGATTTTATCTTATATACCAATGAATTGTAAACCTTGAAAAATGAAAAGCATTATTTTTGGAGGGACTTCTAGGCCATGGAATTTACATAGTAATACGAAACACAAAATAAAGAAAATATGTATTAATGACCTAAATATTAGGACTTTGAAATGATAACCAATGAAGCTTAGACTTAGGGAATTATAAGGGAAAAATAAAAATGGGGTCAACGACTAGTAGATTTTTCAAAAGTGAACCTTACGAACCATAAAGAAATTTGAGAGATTAAGACTTATGGGCTTATGACCTTACAAAAAATCTTGAGGAATTTTAATAAGAGATTTGCTCTCAACCGAGATAAATATTTGTAAAAAGTGATTAACAACATAAGGAAAATTTTGACGATAAAAAATGTGAAGACCATTGAAAGGCAACAAAATTGAACTTGAACTAAAAGTAAGACTTCAAAGGACATTTCAAAATTTAAAAATAGGGGTAATTTTCAAGTTAGATTTTGAGGATCCAACAGGGTCCTACTCAACTATTTTGTTTAACTCACAAAAATAAAGTGCTATAATAAATCATACCAAACTCAATACTAACATCAAAATATCATATTGATAAAAACTAGAGAATTTAGGTACTTCATTCCATCATAACACTAGAATTAAGTATTTCCTTTATTTACATCATACATGAAAGGAAGTATAATATCATCTAGAAATCATACCCAAATTTCATTAATTACTTTCTCTTATTATTTTATCATCTTCTTCAATATATACAATTTATCTATCTTGATATCTACAATTCTTTTCCAAAGGAACTTAACATAGAAAGAAAGCAATAATTCATATTTCATCTATTAAATAAAATTTATGATAATACATCAAGGATGTTTATAAGGATATCCATTCCTTCATCATAATAATTACATAGCATAACTTCTACACATGATACCTTTTAAGTATTTCTCATATCCAAATACAATATTACATTTCAATATATTAATATAATTGTCATTAGTCTCATCTGTGTCAATATCTTCTACTTGATAAAGCTTTTCTTCATCAATATTTTGAACTTAAGTATAGGGATCAAGACAACTCTTTGAATGAATATGCAAGCCTAACATGCATCATGCAAATAAAATCATCTAACAACAATGCAAGAGCATGCATCATGCATTTAAATTCAACAACAATACAAGATATCAATTTCATAATAGACTTCAAACCATTATTTTTATGTGGGGGTTCACTCTTCTAACCTCACCACTAGTAAATATGCTATAAGTGGTCCCCCCCATTTCCTTACACTACCCTATAAGAAACAACTTGACCACGAAGTGGGGTTACCATTTAAGACCCATATCACTTAAATGTGACACCAATCCCCTAACCCTACATATCTCTTAAAGTGACACCTATCACCTTAAGGCCCATATCTCTTAAGGTGATACATCTATGTAGGATTATTATGGCATAATGCTTATTAGTAAAAAATGAGAGAAGCCCATACTTCTCTCACTCAATTATGGTTCTCTTGCTACACAAGCCACATCCATTTCTTTGGATAAACCTACTATTTAACCCTTCAAGATTAAATAATAATTTCCTCATAGAATTATTTTCAATATATTATCTCTGATAATAATTCTTACAATCTTCTTTTATAACATGGGTTTATTACTCTTCTAATAGACCCATCTATAATCCTTATATTTTCATAAATATTATATTAATATATTAACCAAACATTATTTATTCAATATTAATAAGACAAAAGTCATCAATCCTCTATTAATATCAATTAATAGTTTCAACCCTATTAATTAAAAATGACTTAATAAAACTATTAATTAATTACATAATTAATAAATTAATATTGATTAATAGAAAACACATTATTTAATAAATATTAATAAGACAAAAAGTCTTCAATCTTCTATTAATATTAATTAATAGTTTTAACCCTATTAATTAAAATTGACTTTATAAAACTATATTAATAAATTAATATTGATTAATAAACAGACCCATTATTTAATCAATATTAATAAGACAAAAAGTCTTATCAAGTGGCATTAGCTCAACCAGTTAGATTCCTCAACATTTAAGGAGGAGACCAAGGTTCAAATATTGCCAAGCGATACATGGATAATATCTAATATTTGTTGTAATACCACTATGTGGTGATGATGTAATATGGGTGGGACCTATTTCAATCCCATATAATCAATTGAAAAAAATAAGACAAAAAGTCTTCAATCTACTATTAATATTAATTAAAAACGAATTAATAAATCTATATTGAATCAAGTGGCATTAGCTCAACTAGTTAGGTTCCTCAATATTTAAGGGGGAGACCAAGGTTCAAAACAAAACACTACATTGCTCCCATTACATTTCTAACAAGTTAATTAAAGCATATCCAAATTTATCTTTCTATTAGAGATATTATTCATTTACCCTTCTATCAAATATATTCTTCATCTTCCTTAAATTGCTAAGTTTCCACAATCAACTCATTTTATATCAAATGCCTTCAAAAATTTAAATTTTGTCAAGATGAAATTCAACACTACAAATGGCTAAAATATTTGCTACCTAATTTTTATATCCAAAAATATCTTGTCTATAACAACCTCACAATTTCTTAATACCTTTTTTTAGGGTTCTTATTCATTCCCCTAATATTCCAAGATATTATTTTCATTGTTATTTTATTTTTTTAATTTTATTTGTGGGTTTAGCCCAACTTCTTGTTAACACTTCTGATATTTACTTTTATTTTCCCATATCAATATACCTTTGTGTTTATTTTTCTCTTTATTTTTGCTTCTTAGGTCTTCCTCTCTTTTTTTCATTCCCAACAATACTTTTCTCTTCATCAATCTCTTCAATCTTCTCACACTGCTCATAGTAAGACTTATCATCTTTAGGTTTGCCTTGTTTTGAAGGATCTAAAGTGCAAGGTATAACCTAAAAAACACAATCTTCTTTATGTTTCCTTAGAAACCATAAAGTGCAAGGATGTTATTATGTAGCAATTACGTTCTTATTTTACCCTAAAAACCCTAAATTATTATGGGTTTCCTCCAACCTTATTTCTATATTATTCTACTCTTGAAACATTAAAGTGCAAGGGATAACATTACCACTTTAACTTTTATTATCTGAAGAGGATTTTATACTACTTGAGAAAATGAAGATGATTTACCTAGAATAAACTTGACCTCTTTTGGTGTCTTTGTTTAGGGTTTTTATCTCCACATCTTCTTTTGCATATTTAATTCCTTTTGAACTTGTCAAATGATATTGTAGATAGGCTTTATTTACCTCTTCTTTTGGAGTGGAATATCCTTGATATGATCTAGCTTCTATTATTATATAATTTCCTTGCTTCATCTTGAAGTTTATCTCATAGTTAGAATTTTTTGGTCTCTTTCTTCATAGTTTTTACTTTGCAAACTTTTGCCATATGTCCAATCTCAAAATAATTGTGGCAACAAAATGCAATATTTTCATAATCTACTTGCTAATCCCATTCTCTTGATTGAGATTTAATATTAATGGATTTTGGAAAAGGTTTTGAAATATCCATAGCAACACATATTCGAGTATATATAGCATGCTTTTCTCCTTAGTTGTTGGTCCTTCCTTTATGAATTCACCTAGGGTATTTCCAATATTCTTCAAACATCCTTATTTATAAGCTGATATGGAAGTCCAAAAAGCCTAATCCACATTGGAAACTTCTTAAAAAAAATTGTCTCAGTTTTTCATTCTATTTTCTCAAATAAAGTGCATCTCTTCCCCTAAACCATGGGCCACCAACCATTATTTTATCCCTAATTTTTGAACTAGAAAAGATGATGAGAAATAATATCTAAGAAGAAAAATCATAGAATAATTTGAATTCAATCCCACTTCCACTTGATCCAATTTTGAATCTCCAAAAACCTTGGCCATGATCTATGGAACTTACATATCAACCCTCTACTTTTAAGAACCATTATGTCATGCTCAATCATTGTTAAATTTTGAAGCTAAATACTTAAGGTAAAATAACCACAAGATCTAAAATAAAGTTGCAATATGAAATATAATATAATGAAAATATTATAAACATATAAAACTCATAAATAACTTCTACAACAACCCATAAAAATACCATTAAAAAATGCTCACAAAAATTATATTTGATACAAAATAAAGATCTCAAATAGACCATACTTCCACACACTCTCACTACACATTCTCTCCTCATGTACACGCAAAGAGACATATATATAATGAAATGTGACTCTTCATATGGAGTACTCTTTGCCTTCACTCTTCTTGAGACTCTTCACTTTCCTATTCTATGAACTCATGTGCACATGGACTATAATGTAAATTTACATTATTAAATACTTTACACATTCTAATAATACTTGTGCATTTATTACATTGCATAAAGTAAATACTCACACTCTAATATAAGACACACTCATAATGTAGAAATGTACCCAAGGTGGTACATTAGCATGTACCAAATAATGTAATATATTCCAACAATCATCTCATATTTGATACTTACTTTTGGTGTAACATCTGCTACCTAGATCAAAATTACCATGTATTCGCTATTCTACTTATCTCCAACTTAGGCCTCCATAATTCCAACTAGGGCATTTTTATTTCTAGCTAGGGCATCTTGGCTTCCCATCAGGGCTTTCAAATATGAATTTCCTTCCATAATAGCTAATGGGGCTTATTCTTGGCTTGCACTCCCTCTTGGTTCACACTTCTTTGCTTGCACTCGTCACTACTTTTGGTTTGCACTCTCTCTTACCTCAAAATTTCTCTCAACTTGCAATCCCTCTTGGCTCATAATTGCCCATGTATCTTATTTTTCTTGATGTTTCTTCACTTCAATTTTTTTTTTAAATAATTTTCCATGCATTTTTGGTAAGGGTTTGAAGCATTGATGCACTTCGGATGAACTTGCTGCTCTTTTTCCATGACTGAATTCTAGCTTGCACTACCTCTTAGTTTACAATTCCTTTTGGCTTGCACTCACTCTTGGATTACACTATACTACCTCAACCTCACTCCCAATTTGCACTCCCTCTTGGATCACAATTTTTCTTATCTCTTATTTTTATCGATGTTCATTAGCTTCAACAATTTTTTGAAAATAATATTCCATGCATTCATGGTAAGGGTTTGAAGTATTGATGCACTTTGTATGAACCCGTCACTCTTCTACCATGACTAAATCTTGGCTTGCACTCCCTCTTGGTTCACACTCCATCTTTGATCTTATTCACTTCCAGCTTGTACACTCACTCCCATAGCACGCTCATGCTTGCACTCACTGCTGCACTTACTCTAGATCGCACTCACATTCACTTTTGGTTGCATTCACTTACACTCATTTTTGACTGCACTTGCTCACACTTGCTTTTGGTTGCACTTAATCCCACATTGCGTACACTTGTTGCTGCACTTAATCCTAGATCACACTCTCTCTCACTATTGCACTTACTCTCGACTCGTGCTCTCACTCGCTACTATGCTTACTCTTGGCTGGTGCTCTCACTTGCTGCTACACTTACTTTTGACTTGCACTCACACTCATTGTTGTACTTACTCCCAACTTGTGCTTGCACTCTATTAGACCAAGGTTCAAATCTTACTAAGCAATGCATGGATAATATCCAAGATTTTTTTAAATACCACTATGTGGTGATGATGTAATACAAGCCAATTGAAAATAATTATATTAATAAATAAATATCTACCTCACCCTCACTCTCAGATTGCACTCCCTTTTGGATCATAATTGACCTTATATCTTCTTTTTATCGATGTTCATTGGCTTCAACATTTTTTTTAAAAATAATTTTCCATGCATTCATGGTAAGGATTTGAAGTATTGATGCACTCTAGATGAAATCGTAACTCTTCTACCATGACTAAATCTTGGCTTGCACTCCCTTTGGGTTCACACTCCATATTTGATCTTATTCACTCTTAGCTTGCACACTCACTCCTAGCTCACACTCATTCTTGCACTCACTACTACACTTACTCCAGCTCGCACTCACACTCACTTTTGGTTGCACTCACTTGCACTCACTTTTGACTGCACTTGCTCACACTTGCTTTTGGTTACACTTACTCCCACATCATGTATACTTGTTGCTGCACTTACTCCTGGCTCACACTCTCACTCACTACAACACTTACTCTTAGCTCACACTCTCACTCGTTATTGCACTTACTCCTAACTAGTGCTCTCACTTGCTGCTACACTTACTTTTGACTTGTGCTCACACTCGTTGCTGCACTTACTCCTAGCTTGTGCTTACACTTTATTAGACCAAGGTTCAAATCTTGAAATTCAATGCATGGATAATATCCAAGCTTTGTTGAAATACCACTATGTGGTGATGATGTAATATAGGCCAATTGAAAATAACTATATTAATAAATTAATATTTATTAATAAAAAAACCCATTACTAACTCAATATTAATAAGACTAAAATAAAACAAAAGTTTTAAGCTATCTTCAAAATATTTTCAAAGTTTAAATCATGCATTATTAAAAAGATGATGGAAAATTTTAAAAATGATGTATTAATCTAAATTAAATCTGGAATAAAGCTCAATAGATTAATCACTATTTATTTTTAATATCTTGGTATGCATAGTAGGTAAAGAAGAGCCTAATAATTTTTCTCTTAATACTTCGTTAGAGATAAAGGAGGCTTTGTGGAAAAATTCTTCCATTTTGACATTCGGTGAAGATACTTGCCCTTATGTTTATAATTCTAAAAGGCATCCACACAAATAGATTGAGAAATACTTGAAAACTTCAATCTTCCTATGCTTCGGGATTTTACCTTTAAATAATAAGAAACAAATAATGTTTGTAGCTCTCCCAACGTCTCCACTAAGTATGAGATCTACTATGCTTATTTCAATAAAGATGAATTGCATTTGATATTTACATTAAAAAAATGTTGGGAAAGTCTTGTTGTTTGTGTTGCTATTATTGCTCTAGTTGGAAAGGTCACCTAGAAAACAAAGCAAGTTTTGTTAAAGAGAACATGTTTATTATCTAGCTTGAGCTTGCTGCAAGGCAAAAGAATAAATCAATAATATACTCACAGACGAGTGCAGACCTCTACTATAGATTTAAGCATCCAAATAGAAATCCAAACAAGAATCAAAAGTTTGGAAAACAAATGAAAAACCAGCAAACATAGTGTATAAAAAACTTCACCCATTCAAAGGAGGAAATGAAAAGAAGTTACCTCCAACACAACAACCTGGATTCTTCCATGTTATTCCTGACCCTTCACACTCTACACTTCCTTCTAGCTAGTAATCTCCTAAGCCTTGGCAACAAGAGGAATCAAATAGCATTTTAAGGAAAGAGGGAGACCAAGGGAATGGAGAAGAAGAAGCTCAAGGGTTGGGGTGACTTCTTGTTTTCCTCATACGCTATAATTTTTTAAAAGCTCCTCACCATAATTAAAATATGGACTTTATTTATTTTAATAATATTTAATTATTAAATGTGCACCTTCAATAAAGTATTACTTAATAAGATTAATAATAATTAACTAATACTTTTTAAGCAAAGGTATTAGTAATGAAATTATTTACTCATTTTATAGTATTAAATTAATTAATACTATTATTAATTTCTAATTCTAATATAAATTATTAACATTAGTAGTTAATATTTTTAAGTATTAATAATACTAAAATTATTTTTTTTGGATTTGGGTAGTGTAATAAACTCCTATAATCGATGCATAGGGATGAGCAATCCCCTCCCAGTCATGACCCATCGTAAGGTCGAGAGCTACACTTATAAATAGGGGATTAACACACAATCACACACACACAAACATCACAATTTGAACCTTGGACCTCTTGAAGAAGAGCCAAACCCTGAACCATTATGTTGTTTCCTTGGATAATATATATATTTTTATTCTAGGTAGTGTGATAAATCCCTACAACCAACACATAGGGCTGAGCAGTCCCCTCCCAACCATGACCTGTTATAAGGCTAAGATCTACGTTTATCAATAGGGGATTAACACAACCACACACACACATGTTGTAGTTTGAACCTTGGACCTCCCAAAGAAGAGCCAAACCCTAAACCATTGCACTGTCCCTCCTAATATATTATTTTTTTTGCATTATGTTAGTATGAGAAACCTCTATAACCAATGCTTAGGACTGATCAATCCCTTCCGAGCCATGATCCCTCATAAGGCTGAGATCTAAACTTATCAATAGAAGATTAACACACAACCACACACACACACACACATGTAGTGGTTTAAACCTTAGACATATTGAAGAAGATCCAAACCCCAAATTGTTACATTGTCTCCTCAGGATTTAATGATACTAATATTATTATTATTACCTTGTCAAATATTTAACCAATTAAATTTTATATTTCAAAACACACCTATTAATGCATCGTAATGATAAATTAAGAGCCTATGTAACATAAGGACTCTTGCCAAATGTTATCCTCACCTAAACTAAGATGCAATCAATAATGAACAAGGATATAGATAATGCACAAATATTACTATTCCCTTAGTAGGAGGTATCATGATAACTACAAGGTTATCAACCACATACAAAGGACCCCTAAGCACAAGGGTAAGGGCTCTTTTAATTTTATAACAACCTCCTTGCTCGATGATGCATTTAATCACACATACATATATAGAAATGTTTCTATATGATTGTTTTATTCTTGTGCGATGTTAGACTAAAAATCTATCATTTCCCATTTTACACTTCTCTCAAATTTGATGGCTGTCCTATACCAATCCACCCGTAAGAGTACCTATTCTTGCAACCACAAAATTCATTAACAATACCATGTTATAAAAATAGCATAATCCAACTCAATTAAGCATAACGTACAACTATCAATTCATATTGATAGAACAAAATAGGATCATGCATCAACTATCAATACTCCAATGCATCAATAAAACAACAAGGGAAGGTCCTGCTAATATGGACCATTAAAATGTTGGATTTAGTCTTGTTAGGGACATAGTCTTATTAGAACTAGTTTTGGAATATCTTCTAGATGGATATTGTTAGTTAGATTGGTAGTAGGTAATCCCCTAAATAAGCAAGTTGTTAAGAATGTCTTCTAAATATGGAATTATGTTACAATTTGGAAAGATATGCAGTTGTAAATTGTGCCTATTTAAGCACACCATGTTAATGCAAATATTTAGCTTCAATTTGATCCACATCATTGGTATCAGAGCATGGTCTATAAGGGTTATGGATAATTTTCAATCATGTGCTACTAGTATTGGCTTAAAAAAATTCCTACTAATATTAGTATTCATGATCTTGTTTGTGCATTAGTTTTATATGTATGTTTGAAGTTCACTGTTGCAGATAGTCATCTGCACTTGTGCATCTAAGTTCCCTTAAACTAGATAGTCATCTGCACTTATGCATCTAAGTTCCCTTGAACTAGACTTAGGAGGAATTTCTAATGAGGGTGAGACCATATATCCATAGTACCCTCTACCATTTCAGAACCATTCGTATAATAAGACACTTCAATAACAAATCATGTATGCAATTTTTATTTGATTGCTTCAACAACAAAGGAAATGTGCACCCTGTATTAGTTTATGGTCAAATTAGTTGGAAGGTGATAATATTTAGGTTTATATTTTAGAAGTTACATATTGAAAACCATTTCCTTAAACAGAGAAAGGATTCAATTGTAAATTAGAATAGTATTAGTTCATTCTATTATGACTCTTCTTGTTGGTCATGTGTCATCTTGTTGCTTGTTTTTCTTACTGGTTCAAGATCAAATTCTTAAAAGAATTATTGTTATATATATAAAAGTATCTTTGGTCGCTATGTAGTGATGTCTTCAGTCATTGTTCGATGACCTGATTCCTAAGGCTTCGATGGTCGATGTCATAAATACTAAAGCAAAATTGACTCACATTTTCCTAGCATCCCAAACACTGATGCATATCAAACCCCATATTTTATCAATCTCATGGATGTTGATGCAAGATCAACTCCTACATATTTTTGATATCATGAATGTTGGTGTAGGTTGGTCTGCATTTTTTTGATATTATGGATATTGTTTGATAGGACCAACCCAACTTTATATAGCAATGTTAGTCCTAACTCAAGGCCAACCACATCAAAGCCAACCAATCATAACGCCCAATGTATTTCTTTTAGTCTCCCAAGAAAAATTGGATCTTCCTTGAGTATTGCATAGAGATTCCTAGAGCAAAATGAGTTGGTCCTTGATTGACATATCCAAAAACTTGAAATATCTAAGGACCAAAGTTTGAGATGTGCTTGCAAGTAGGAGTAGTGGACCATAACAAGTTTACCCTAAAACATTGTGTAGAATCCAAAGTGCGATATGTGGCTGACAAAAATTTACAATAATAACATGTAATAAATACCTTTGGTCTTATAGCCTTTATCCCATATTCATGGGCGGAAGGCATCTTAGCCTTTCAAAAGCAATATCAAAGGCTAAGATAATAGCCAACATATGTTGGTTGGGCCATAAATTCAATCAACATGTAACCATTTGGAGTTGTTCTCCATTGATTGGCATTGTCTTATTCTACGTATTTTACTACCACCTCTTGTTGATCAACTTTCGACGGTTAATAATTTGACCTTGTTTAAGGTGCATGCACAAAATAGTTTTTAGCAAAGGGGGGAAACATTTTTTTATCCATCCTTTTTGGTCCTTAGGTGCCAAAAATTTAGTCCTAGCTTATACTCAATGATAAATGAAATCTGATTTAATGGAGCAAATGGCCACTTTAGTTGTTGTAGTTAGTCTTCTAGCCGATAAAGTGAATGATATAATAGTCTCAAGTGGTCTCAATGATTTCAAAATCAATGACCTTCGTGTAAGAACAAAATGTGATGTCAATATTTATGATGGTTCATGTGATCCAAAGGTCTTAAACAGTTGTATCCTTGACATGGATACTTGGTTTGCTTATAGTCAAATCCCTGAATATAAATAAGTCCCATTTGCCAAATTGAAACTTTCTAGTGTAGCCAAAGTTTTGATAATTAACCACCAACACAATTAAAATTCCATCAAAAATGGGATGATTTGGTAAAATATTTGAAGGATACATTTTAAATTTCACATTATGGTGAAGACCTCATCTACAAATGACTTCACTTTAAGCAAGGATACAACATGAGTATCCAAGAGTACATTTTCCATTTTAATAAGTTAAGAATCTTAACTGGCATGGACGATTTAGCTAATGGACTCATAAAATTCAAGAGTGGTTTGCAAGAATCAACATTTAGGGAGTTGAAATATACACCCATCACCACCTTGGATACAATGTTCAACCAAGCACAACTTGCAAAGGAGAATCTTGTTGCTCAATTGAGGACAGTTGTGGATTTTAGCTTGGTAAACCCTATAAATATGATAGGAGAGTTGTCTATAATTCTTTTAAAAACACTTACACTTTGCAATTAGATAAAAGGAAATATCTAATCAAATGTACTCAACATACAACCAATTTGGTACTAAGTTATATACAAGCACAAAAAGTGATAAATCAAGCAAAGGAATTGACACTCATTTTCATAAGGCGAATTAAAGAGGGGACACAAGCATTAATTCCTAAGCATAAAAGGTATAATTAACTTGATAAAATATTGCTATCATATTTCAATGTGTTTGGGGAGCCTAAAATACTTCCTCTTGATTACCACATCAATCATACCGTAGAAATTATACCTATTGAAGCCCTTCCAAATGAACTCATGTATTGACAATCAATAATTCAAATGGAATAAAGTTAAAGGTAAATCCATGACTTGTTCTACAAAGGATTCATTAAACCAAGTAATTCTCCTTGTGCATCATAAAATTTGCTTATGCTAAAGAAGGATGGTACTTGGAGGCTATGTATTGATTTTAGGGCACTGAACAAGGTCACAATAAAAAATAGATATCCACTTCCAAGAATAGATAATTTGGATCAACTTCAAGGAACTAGATTCTTTTCCAAGATTGATCTTATGAGTGGGTATCATCAAGTCATAATTTAGGATGAAAACACATGGAAGACAACATTTAAGACCAATATAGGGATTTTTGAATGGCTTGTTATGACTTTTGGTCTTACAAATGCTCCAAGAACATTCATGAGGTTGATGAATGAAGTGTTCAAATATTTTATGGATAAGTTTGTGATCATTTAATTGGATGATATCCTTGTATATTATCCTACTTGAAATATTCATTTACAACATCCAAAATAGGTTCTTAAGACTCTTCAAAAGAACCAATTTTATGCCAACATAAATTTTCTTTTGCTCAATATTCTATTTCCTATCTTGGATTTGTAATAAATGATAAATTTATACAAGTGGACCCAACAAAAGATGAAGTCCTCCTCAATTGACCTACACCTTCCACCATAATAGAGTTAATAAGTTTTCTTGGACTTGCAAATTTCTATTTCAAGTTCATTGCAAGATGTTCCACTATTGTAGCTCCCTTGCATCATTTAACCAAAGTCAAAATTATATTTTAATGGTAAAAGGAACATTCTTGTGCCTTTGATGCCTTGAAACATAAATTGTATATAACATGTATCCTAGTCCTTCCAAATATTTCCCAACATTTTTAGATAGAGATAGATGCATCATATTTTACCCTTGGAGCCATGTTGAAGTAGAATGATCATTTAGTGACCTATCATTCCAAGATATTTTTAGTTACTAAGAATAACTATTCCACTTATGATAAAGAGTTGTATGATTCGGTACAAGCTATTAAGTATTGGAGACATTATATTTTGGGTAAATAAACTATTGTACATACTGATCACATGCCCCTTAAGTTTCTTCATTCACAAAATAAGATTTATGAAGCTTGTCACATGAAGTGGGCATAATACTTGTAGCAATTTTACTTGGTGATCAAGTACAAGAAAAGAAAAAGCAACATAGTGGCCTATTGTTTGAGTCATCCTCTAACAACTCAAGCCTTGATAATTGTGATTAATTTCCACATTGTTTTCCAAACTTGACCATCACAATATGCTCTTGATCTAGATTTTGGGAAAGTTTACCAACACATTTTTCATCCTTCCTCTTCTAATATAAGTCCTTTTTAGAATTTCTATATAAAGGATGGTTTACTATTAAGGCTGGATAAACTTTGTGTGCCTAAAGAGCAACAATTGTCTCTTTTGAAAGAGGCCCATTCTATACTCTATGGTGGACATTTTTGGAAACATAAGACTCTTCATCATTTGTAGTGGTTTTTCTATTGGCCTCATATGCAAAGTGATGTTCTATTATTCTCAAGAAAATGTGTAGTTTGTTGCCGCTCAAAGCCAACTAATAGGAAACTGGACCTCAGTGTTCCATTACCCATTCCTTCCCATCCTTGGAAAAGCATTTCCATGGACTTGTTGAGTGGTTTCCTGATGATATTTTAGCAACATGATCTTGTTTTTGTAGTTGTGGATATATTAAGGTGGCTAAGTTCATTCCTTTTCATAAGACCAGTTTTGCACTTAAATTAGATCAACTCTTCTTTGATATAGTATGGCTCTCCTTTGGTCTCCTAAGTAGCATTATATCTAATAGAGACTCATGCTTTGTAGGTCACTTTTGGTGCTCTTTATGGAAAATTTTAGGAGTCTCTTTTAATTTCTCCATTACTTTCCACCCTCGATAAAATAAGCAGATTGAAGTAGTTAATCACATACTTGTGTAAATTTTGATCCATCACCACACTTATCCAACTAAGTGGGATTTGAACCTCACTCATATAGAGCATGCCTACAATAGTGCGATCCACACATCCACATGATACTCTCCTTTTGAAGTTTATATTAGATTTAAACCCTTGGATCCATATGAGTTGCCTTTATATTTACCCTCTCTAGCAACCATGCACATTCAAAAAGAACAAGATAAGGCTAACTCATTCATTTAACATTTGTAGTCTTCAGTCAAAAGTGGTTTAGATATTGTAGAAAACTTAGCAATAGCAAAAGAGAGTAATGGATAAATATTATACTCATCCTTTTTAGGTTGGAGCCAAAGTTTATCTCTATTTGGATAAATAACGTTTTTTAGAGAAGGCACATAGTATGATTAAACCACTTCACTATGGGCCTTATACCATCCTCAAACAAGTTTTTGAGAATGTCTTATGCCTTGATATTTTAGTTTATCTTGGAATTCATGAAGTCATAAATGTGGATCTTCTCAAATCATATCATGATTCTACTTTGGAGTTAGCTCCTACCATCAACCATCCTATTAATGTGGTACCAGATGTTCAACTTACACTTGACATTAATTGAGTTTTTGGTATGAAAACTTGACAGACTCAACTCATACCTTATAGCCCATTGAGGCAAACTTCCACATTAGGCTCACCAGATATCTACTCATAAAATGTCTCACCATTTTTCTTCTTTGTTAAAAGCATTGGAGTCTAATGCTTCTATTTTTGGAAGGCATGATGAGGAATAACTTTAGAAACATTAGACTAGGACTTAGTCTTATTTTTTGCTTAATAAATTTTTATAATTATTTGTAAAATGTGATACTTAGTTGCTCATGTTTGATTTAGTCTTGTTATGGAATTAGTATACTTAAAAATAGTTATGAATATTGTTAGTTGGATTGAAAGTAGACAATCCCCTAAATAAGCAACTTGTTAAGCATATCTTCCAAATATGGAATTCTGTTACAATTTGGAAAGATATGCAGTTGTAAATTATGCCTATATATGCACACCATGTCAATGCAAATTATCAACTTCATTTTTATCCAGATCAAGAGTGAGGTTCCCAACATTGATAAGAATACTCATAACTAGTTTGAGCTTAAAATACATCATCTAGCCCCAAGATATAGAAAAGAACAATCAAGATGAATACATTGTATTCTAGGTATAACAAGATAAAATGATGTCCAATTTAAGGAATTATTTTTCCAAGTGGAAAAGGACTTTGAGGAATACACATGGTATATATTTCAAATGAATACATCTATTTAACCATTTAAAATGATAAAGCTTAGTTTAGTGTACAATCATATTTTCTTTCTTTTGACAACTTTAGATAAGAAAAAGTTTTACTAAATTTTCTTTACATCATTATCCATACATACAAAATTTTAGCTTCAAAAGGCTAAAAAATAAATTCAATCAACAAGTTGGCTAAAAGTGGATTGACTTGACATATGAAAGGTGGAAAAAAGTGAATTAGGAAAGTGTTAAGGGAAATATATGCAGGAGAAGCATGATACATCACCTCCATGCATGCCCACACTTGGAATAATATCAAAAATCAAGAAACTTCAAGTGCACTTTTAGATTTAGAAGAGGAAGAGACTTGATGAGGCTTATTTGTTCTAAGAAATGGAAAGAAAATAAAGCTTCTAAACATTTAGAAATAGGATAAAGAAAATTGAAGCAAAAGGAGATCAAGATGCCATTAAGAACATTATGCAAGGCTACAAACAAATGCATACTAACTATACTTATCATCCAACACCAACTTTATGGCAATATCTACTATGATTCCTTTGTTTACAAGGAATATGAATCTTGATAGATTAATTAGTGGATTTTCTTCCCCTAGAGTAATTTTCCTACTCTAAATAATTATATTGTTATTGTCATGAGTATTTGTTTATTACTCCATGATTATAGTTGCATGTCACGTTACTCTATAGTGTTTACATAGTTTCATATGGTTTTCATCCTTAGAAACTAACAAGATTTTGAGTAGAAACTTGGATACTAATTCAAAATAGCGGTAAATAGCTCAACTCATAGTAGATATCAATATTCATAAAGTTACATCAAGATATTTCTAGAATTTTTGTACTTTTTTTTTGACATCTATGGGTATTTTTGGACATAAAAGAGCAACCTTGATGCTAAGATAAAGGGTTTTTACTAGTGATTGATGACTATTTTTGTCATTGGAACTAAGCCAAAGAGCATTTCAAAGTCTTGAAAGGATATGTATAAGGTTTAATTAAATCATAGTTCCTATTGGTATCATAGTAGAATTTTCTTGATTTGTGGTCATCTCACCAAGGTTTCCACCTAAGGAAATCTAATCAAATTGGCTAGCTCAAGCTCCAAAACAAGAGGAGGAAACCCCAAGATTTGTTGAAGAAAAATCAATAGGAAAAACTAATAATTTTATTGAAGAAATGCAAGCCTTGATTAAACTGATCCACTCTTGATTGAACCCAAAATTTTCCAACACTAATCAAAAAGTTCCATGAGACTCTGTCGTAAGCCTTATTGATATCCACTTTGAGGAATAGTCTTAGTCTCCCATTTTTATCTATTGAATGGATTACTTCATGCACTGCTATGATTCCATATAAGATCTATCTATTTGCAAAAAAACCACTCTAAGTTTCATGAATTAACATGGGAATTTTTTTTGTAATCTATTAGCTATAACTTTTGTTAAAGTCTTGTACAACATATTAAATAAGCTAATAGGCCTATAGTCCTTGAAGTCCTTTGATCCTTTCAATTTAAGGATTAAAGTTAAGAAGGTGGAATTAACTTTAAAATGAATGAATTTTATTCTCTGCACTTCTCTTAGCTTCCCCAATCTCCTTTCCAATGACGTGCCAATACTTTTGAAAAGAGATAGGCAAAAAACCATCCAGGCCTTGGGATTTCAAACCTTACATAGAGAAGACCATATTTCTGATCTCCTTGTCCTTGAAAGGACTAGTAAGGGTCATAATCATGTCTTGAGAAACTAAAGGGGGGATATTACTCAGCAATCCCCTTTTAGATTCTTTCTCATCTTATGATATTTCATCAAGAAGGGAACTAAAATAATATATTGCTTCAATTCTGATATCCTAAATTTTCACTACCTTTGACCCATCAACTTTATGAATTTCTTTGATTTTGTTGGATTTCCTATATTTGAGGGTGGAAACATGGAAATATTTAGTATTTCTATCCCCTTCTTTGAGCCAAAGTTCATGTGATTTTTGTCTCCACAATATTTCTTCATGTCCAAGGGTATTATGAAGCCCTGTCATCAACAATCTCTCTTTATCTCTAATTTCTTGATATAAACCTCTAGCTTCATTTTTGGACTCAATGTTTTTGATCTAAATATTAAAGGCTTATTTTTTCCCTCAAATTTTCCAAAAACATTCTTGTTCCAATCCTTAAGCTTAACTTTTATAGATTTGATTTTGGCTGGTACTTGAGAGATGCAAGGTCTTGGGATTTTGAGGTTCCACCATTCCTCTATTCTCTTCTCTTTCTCGATATTTTGGTACCACATGGCTCCAAATATGAATGGTCTTATGAATTTAATCATGTCTTGATGGTAATTTAACCATAGAGGATTATTATCCGATCTAACCTTAGAAAATGAACATAAGGAGGCATCTCCAAAGGTAGGATAACATTCCTTTGAAATTAAAAATATATCTAGTCTAATTTGAATAAGTTAATTTCTCATTCTTCTGTTGTTCCAAGTAAATTTAGAGACTTTCAACTCCAGATCCATCAGATCATTATTGTTTATGAAATCAACGAATGCTTCCATATCTTTTGATCAAGCTGAATTTCCCCCTCTCTTATTAGCTAAATAAATAGGGGAGTTAAAGTCATCAACCAATAACCAAGCTTCTTATTTAAAATTATATCTCATAGAAATTAAAGAAGACCATAAAAGTTTTCTACTAGGACTAGAGTTAGGAGTGTAGATATTGGACATTACCCATTTGCAGTTATTATCTCTATTGAAAAACAAAATGTTGATAAATTTATCATCAAAAGAAATGACTAAACCTTCTAGTTTCTTCAGATCCCAGAGACACAGAAGTCCCTCAAAAATTCCATGGGTTGGACTTACCATAAAATTTACCTCTTTCTAAATCCTTTTTCTTATGGTTTCTAAATAATTGTCACCTAATTTGGTCTCTTGGAGAAAAATGATGTTTGACATTGCTTATTTTCTAATATCTGCTACTAATTGTTGTTTAGTGAGGTCATTTAGACCCCTAATATTCCAAGACAAAATTTTCATTTACCAATATTTGGATGGGATATTTTCCTTTTTCGATCTACCTGGGATGAGTGGAAAAATTATTCTATCATTGGTTGTGACCCTCCTATATCCCTTTTCCCATCAATATTTAGAATAGTTTGGGAGCCATTGGCTATCTTAGACTCTATTTTTCTTTTCCTTAAAGTCTTATTTGGAGGATTTTTTACTTTTCTTGAGACCCCCACATCTATCATATATTTCTTCTAACTTTGAGTCTTGAGTCGTGAAGAATCCATTTCCATAGCTAGGGTCGGTGAACTACCTAGGAGTTCAGACTCCTTGATTTGAACTAATTCATCCCCTTTTCAGTCAAAAATCTCTAAACATTCAAAAGAGTTACTAAGGAGATTTTTATCACTAAGAAAATAAAAAAATAGGGTTATAGGACTTACCTTAGTCTCAGGTTTTGGTTTCGCATAACCCAAAGCTTCTCCAGCCTTAGTATTTTTTTCTAGAAGAGAGAAATAAATCATCTGTAGAGGAGGCATTTTCAAAGAGTTACCAATTTCAAGGTCAACCACATTTTATAGGGAATTTACCTAAAAAATTTGGGCTTTCTATTTCCATTTCTTCTTATTCCCTTTTAAAATATCATTTTCCTTTTGTTTTTGGATCAAAGGGCATTGCTCTGAAGAATGGCCTTTTTTTTGTAGCTGGCACAAGATAAGGGTTTATATTTATATAAAATAGTTTGGTTCCACATCCCTAGAAATGAAGTGAGTCTAAGAGTGGTGGGAAGATTTGTTTTCAGGTCTACCATGATGCACATTCTTGTAAAAACTAATATGGATTTGGATTTGGTAGCTGGATCAATTTGAAGTAGGTCTTCGATAGCCTTTTCCACTGCTCTCAAGACATGAACATGCCACAAGTGTAAAGGAAGACTAAGGAGCCTTATCCATAGGGGGATTGAATTCACCTTCTAAGTATGTGGGTTGAAATTGAGGGCCCATTTCCTCAGCAAAAGTTCTCTCTTGCCATAGAACCAGGGTTCCCCCTAAAATATAATCTAAGTCTTCCACATAGTTAAGTTTGATAATAAAGAAGGATTTAGGGGTTGCCACAATTTCCATTGATCCCAGGGGATTCCATTTTTCTAGGGTCCACCTTCTAATGGAGTCTAAATTTGGTTAGCTACTTTATAACTTCCCCACAAGATTACAATTTCCTTCTTCCATCGTAGCTTTGATGAGGTCTCTTGGAATAAATATTTTGTTTTCTATAGGAGAGAGTTCAAATAAACTATCAGAGTCATACGTACCTCTTCTGTTTGATGCCATGATGGCATATGAATTGCTAGGATAAAATGATTTTAAAATATTTTGGTAACCTTTGTTAGGGGTCCCTCCCTCAACCTTAGCTTCTGAAGGCCCGTGACACTCCCCTAAGCTCAAAATCCCATCTGAGGGGGGGGCCATATTATACCTAAGAAACCTTTTCAAACTCAAAATTCAACTAATTTTGCGGTCCTTTCTCCTTTACCACCATGATTCCTCCCTTCCATAGCTTCTCTAAAATCCCTTTATTTCAAAATTCAAAATCATCCACATTGTCCACTCACTCCTCCATTCACCCGTTTTTGAAAAGACTTAGCTTACCTATTCCCTTGTAAATAATGATGTATGAAAAAATGGTGTTAAATACCTTAATATGAAGTCAATTCCTACATTTATTTTTTTCAAAAGGAGTGCTATTATCCAAAAATTAAAATAGAATGGATGTAAAGAAACACACAAAGTTGGACATGGTGAAGATTGCCTAGTTTGTCTACAAAATAACTTCCACATACTTTGTGAAATATTTTGTGGTTGTAATAATGAACATATATCTATTCGAGAAAATGAGAGGAAGAGGTCCTACAAGGTCAAAATCCCAAATGGGAAAAGTCCAAAGAGACTCAATTGGATGAAAAACCTAGATAGGGGTATGAATTTCATCTTTATGGAACTGACACTTATCACATGCTTTTACATAGCCATTAGAATTAGCCTCCATGCTGGGCCAAAAGTACCCCATTATTAGCAATTTGTAAGCTTCAAAATGATAGCTAACGTGTCCCCCATAATTCCTACTATGAACATCAAAAAGGAATTTTAAAATTTTGGTCTTAGTAATTACCAAGGAAGCCTAAAACATTACCATACTAAGGATCATTTGTACATACTTGGAAATCAATAGCATTAAACTCAATTGTATGCACATCCACTGGGCCTTTAGTGATAAAAAAAATAGGTTCATCATGGAATTTTACCACAAAATTATTTTCAATAATATTTTCATGTGGTATGAATTTTCTAGCCTGAGCAACTAGAGAGTCAACCTCAATATTTTCCCCCTTGGGGAATGCCTAATGAAAAAGGATTCAAAATTATTGATAAATTTTATAGCCACATGATGATAAGGGACCAAATGTGGATCTTTAACAACATATTTATTGGAGATCTGACAAATCATAACTCTTTGTGTTATGATATGGAAATTTTTTTATCATCATAGGCATATTTAACTGTAAGCTAAAAAGAGATAACACCAAACAATGTGAATAAAGAGACAAGCAATGTAAAGTAAAATGAAGGATTTTGTATTGATATTTTAGAGCCTTGATCTCCTTTTATTTTACACAATGATTTACCCCAAAATGGTGGGGGGTTGATTACAATAAATGATTGCTTGTTTCTTTTAGATTACAATGGGCACCAAGAGGGGGAAGCCCTTTTGTTAAATATAATGGATGGTGGTGTCTTTGATCTCCTTTTGATCCAATAAATTTGTGGATGGGTTTTAGCTATCCTTGCAGACCATACATTGCTCCAAAAATATCCAATGGCCTATAACCTGCATACATGAATTTGCAAACACACAGGATCAATAATACCTATTGATATGAATGAAAGAAAGCTACCAAAATTGAAACCCTAATGTTTATGAACTGTAAAATGAAATGTAGGAAATATAAAAAATAAAATCAAAGTTGCCTTGTTGTCACCTAAATTTATTTGCACCTTTTGAGGCTAAACATATCACTGGGTAGATGCGGGACCGCATTTGGAATATGGCTAGATGTAGTTCTACATATGTGCAGATGTGAAGCAACGTTTGGGAGATGGCTAGATGCAGTGTTGCATTTGTGCAGATGTAGAGCTATATTTGTGACTATGTAGATTCAGTCCTACATCTATGTAGATGTAGATCCGTGTCTGGGTCCATGTAGATGCCCTACTACATTTGGATCTTATTTGCAGAACTGTCGAGATCGATTCAAGACTTCAATGATTCAACCTCCAAAATTTTATAGGGTTTCATATCGCAACTTTAGTAGAGTATCATCACAGATTTTTAGCTCCCCTTATTCACAAAAATGAATGGGATTTTATAACCTTTTAAAATGATAGGGTTAGGGTTTAGAGATGGTAAGCTAGCATTGTCAAATGGTAATCTAGGGTTAGGGTTTGGCTAGTGGCTAGGAAATTTTATATATATATATATATATATATATATATAATGGCTAGTATTTGGTGTCTATATATGTCCCTTTTTGTATTGCGTTGTGTAGAACACAATGCGGTGCAAAAAAGAGACACCTAGTTTTATTGGATGGAGAAATGGACTCTTTCCTCAACGTGCAAGAAGAATTATTTTGGAAATTTTAATTTTGACTTACCCCCTCAATTGGTGAATGGGTGAAGGATGAAACCCATGAGCCAATTGACCAAATATGGATGATGAAAGGGGTGGCATTGATGGATGCAAATATTGAAAATCAAGATCAAGTTTATTGCCCCAAGTTTAGAATGGGTTGCTTTATTGAAAGTTTGCTTTTGGTTAATTGATGTGCGATTTAGGGGTGGTAGATGGACTAGCCAACATGGGTATGTGTGTGATACTAGAATCATTCATCGCATGTTAGACCCATTTTGTGGAATGGTGCATAGTAATTTGTAATTTGAGAGAGATTTCCACTTTTTGTGACCCTATGGAGAGGGTTTGATGATAACCTTGAGCAAATTTTCTTGAATGCAGTCGCATTCCATAATTGAGTTACCAAATTGATTTGATTGCATTTTGGGGCATTTTGTGACTTTTGGTTGCATTTAAAAATTAGGTACCCAAATCAATCCAATTTACCACAAAATAATATGGAATGTTTTGATTAATGCTTAGATGAGCCGATGCGATGATTTTATGGGTATTTGTAACATTTTTGAGCCTTTTGAAGCCTTTTGTAATATTTAGAGAACAAATATAATGTAAAAACATTATTTTTTTATGAGTGGCCCTATGGTAATTTACTCATCCTACCGAATTGCATGGATAACCAATAACTACAACCACTAGGTGACTAGAGTAAATCACTAGATACAAGGTTCACTTGAGGATCACTTGACCAAAGGGGCTAGACCTTTTGAAGTTTTGAATTGAAAGTGACCAAAGGATTTTGGGTACCTTTGGAGCTTTTTGAATTGAAAATATCCAAAGGAGTTTGGGTACCTTTGGAGCTCTTTATTTTTTTTAATTGAAAGTGGATGGAATCTATCCAAGTATCCTTATGGTAATCTACCCATCCTACCAGATTGCATGGATAACCAATTGCTGCAACCTCCAGGTGACTAGAATAGATCACTAGATACAAGGTTCTCTTGAGGATCATTTGACCAAAGGGGTTTGGTGCCTTTGAATTGAAAGTGACCAAAGGAGTTTGGGTACCTTTGGAGCTTTTTGAACTGATTTGACCAAAGGGGTTAGGTACCTTTGGAGCCTTTTGAATTGAAATTTGATTTTTGAGATAGCAAGGTAAAGGGTGCAACCTTTGAAAAAAGGAAGTAACCTTTTGACCTAGCATATGATGTGTTGATTTATTGAATGCAAGGAAAAGGGTGAAACCTTTGACAAAAGGATGCAACCTTTTGAACCTGGAAATTGATGTGTTGATTGAATTTTTGCATTAATAAAACCAAGCCAAAGTCTTGATGTCGAGGCAAAAGCACTTGATTGAGTGATTGATTGAGCCTTTTGTTGGATTGGTTGATTTTATTGATTGGTGGGGGTAAGGTTTGATACTTTGTACTTGTGATTCATATATATATATATATATATATATTTGTTTTTTTCTTTTGTGTATCATTTTGTATTGTTTGTGTTCCTTTTATTGTGGATGTATGTATGAATGCATATGTATATAGTGGTATGAATGCATTATGAATGATATATGTAAATGAACTGATGGTATCATGCTCTAATAATCATTTGTAGATATTTTATGCCCTTGCTTGACCAACTTCATCTTTGTTGCTTAATCAGGGACATCGACATCTAATGGTGAGATATGAAGTGGATTATGAAAATTATGTAATGATGTGATGATGATATGGAATGTAAGCTTTATTATGACTTTGTTTACCTTAATGATAAAGAATATAGAGTTTTTTTACAGGAGACTCAAACATCCTAGTGATTTCAAAAAAACTCATCTATTAATTTGGCAAAGCGAAGTCAAATTTCTCAAGGACCAATTGTGTGTGCAATGGATGTTCATTTACCAATCATGAGTATGGTAATGACTCAAGCCAATTAAGAACCACTGTGTGTGCAAATGAATTCATTTAACCATCTTGAGTAAGGTAAGATTAAACCAATCATGAAGAGAACAAAAAAGCTAGCTTGTCCTTATGTGCGTTTGAGGTCTCTTGAAGAGAGACGTGTCACCATGCATGAGCATAGTCCAATATTATGATCTTTAAGTTTTGTGAAATAATATTCTCAACCACTCGAATCGAGTCCTGATGAGAATTAAACCCTATCCTTAATACTTAAAGGCATATTATTATTACTTATTTTTAAAGAGAGAAATTTGGGGAATCATATTCTCAACCACTCGAATCAAGTCCTGATGAAAATTTTACCCTATCCTTACTACTCACGCTATGATGAGATTGTTGTTATGATAAGAATTAGATATTTGGGGAATAAAATTCTCAACCACTCGAATTGAGTCTAATGAGAAAATATGTATATTTAAAGTGGTGAAAACCATTGTACTCATTTTTTTGTTTTTTTTACTATGTGTATAATGGGACAAGCAAGAAGAAATTTTTGCTTCAAGGTTCAACCCAATCATGGCATCATCCCTCTCTAACACAATATGTTATTAATAAGTGTGATATGTATTTGGTTCAAAAATGGTAGAGTCAACTCCCAAAACTCAAAATTTTCTTAGTGAAAAGTGTGTTTTGGTCCAAGAGGAAACTTGACGTTCAATGGATGTTGCTTGAAACACTAGAAGTGGCAGAGTAAGATTTTTTTTTTACATGATTTTTTTTTGGATTGTAAAATGGGACTAATTATATATCAAAGGTGTCCCCGATTAATATGACAAGACTTGTTGGACTAAGATTTATCTAAATTGATCAAATGACAACTAATACAGTGAGCGGCCTAAATAGATGCAACTGATACAAATGTGTGTATGCAATGTAGGTGGAATGTATGAATGGATGAATGGAATGCAATGTGTATTATTGAGTAGTAATGAATTTTTTTTTTAAAGCCATGTATATATGTACATATATAATTCACATTAGATTGGTCAAGGTGGTGGTGGTGGTTTGACAAGTGGCTTAGCTCGCTCTAGCGGAAGGAGTAAACAAAATATGGGTCTATGGATGGAAAAAATTCAAGGGTAAAACTCATATTCATCGGTGAAGGGTACATTGGGGACTAAATCTTCTTCGAAGTTGTTATAGGCGATTGAGAGTATGTCATATTTCTCATCGAAGTATTCCTCAAAGTTGTCATAAAAAATGGAGTCTATTATGGCAACTTGGGGCTGCATTTTTGAAAAAGTATCGTATAAAAGAGGCATAAACGCAATGTCTATGTATTTATCATCACTATCATCATTGTCTTCATCCTCCTCACCATTCTCTTTGAGACCTATAGTGAGTTGTTGAAATGCTTTATTGAAGTAGGTGGTGGAGGATAATGGCCTATATCCTAAGCTAGAGCGATCATGTACCTCTCAAGGTGAGGTTCAATGATATCATGGATACCCTATTCATGCCATCCTAAGCCATATCCCTGCTAGTTAACCCATCAAAAATATCACATCAAGAAATCAATGATTGGATAAATTTTCAATATTGGTAAAAACTTATTGGTGGGGTTCTATTAGAAATAGATTATATTACATCATTTGGATCATGTAAATGTACCTTTCTTGGTACATACTTAGGACATTAGATTACTTTAGGGGAAGTTATCTAGTTACTTCATGCAATGTAATAAATGCACAAGTGTCAATGTGCAAGCTATATATGTGCAAGTTGTCCCTTGCACAACTAGGTAGAGTGTTGGCCAAGGAACCTATTTTCCTATATAAAGGGCCATAGACATAGAGCATGATATAGCAGTAGGAAGTAGTGTAGAATAGTGTGGTGTGATGTAGCAGAGTGTGATGTAATGTGATGGAGTGTGATATGCTCAAAGCTCATTCTTGAGTAGTAGCTTTATTCATGGAGTGTTCATTTCCTCCATAGCTACTTTGTATACATTTCCATCATTTCTATTTATAGTATATTTTCAGTCATCTCATAGATTTACTTTATGTCATATTATTCTACATCTTGTGATTGCTATCTCCCATTACTTGCTACATCAAAAGCTAACAATGGTATCAGAGCTACGGTAGATCAATAGGAAAACCACCATTATCATTGACCCTAAGTTTTTTGTCAACTTGACATGCCATTGGACCAGTCACTATCAAAAATTCTCAGAAGAGTCTAGGTGGTAGAATTAGGGAGAGCCACAAGTAAGGACTGAAAGAAATATCAGTTTTTGAAATACTGAGATTGCATATGGCTAGAGTCTTTCCATAGAGTTACAAGGGAAAACTCGTGAAGACTAGGACTCAACATTTGATCCACTAGTTTGATGAATCAACTAGTGAAGCTCATCTAAGAGATCTGGAGAAATTTACCTAAAGTTTCTTTTATTATAGGGAATTAATTCTTAGATGATTGGGACACCTCCTACAATAGAAATCTAGGAGATTTCAACTTCATTTCCTAAAGGTCGGAGTGCCTTCATAGTGTAGATATTAGTTGTTGCAAGAGAAGAATACTATAGAAGAGACTTTTGGAGAAGAATTATGGTGAAGTTGGGAGATAGGAGATCTCCATTGCTAGATTGGAAACTTCACAAGAAAAAATGCCACAGAAGCCTTAATAAAAAAAGCCATAGAAGCCTTGATCTAGAATAAAATGCCATAGTAGCCTTGATCTAGAAGAAAAGGCCATAAAAGCCTTGATATAGAAAAGGCCACAGAAGCCTTGATATTGAAGAAAATGCCATAGAAGCCTTGATACTAAAAAAGGCCATAGAAGCCTTGATCTTGAAGAAGACTCTAGAAGAGAGTATCTAATTTAGAAGTATATTTTAGTACTAATACTTTGTTGTAGGAATAGGGAGATTCAGTGAGTTGGGAAAGCTTCCTACAAAAAGGATAGGAAGAGTATCTTCTTCAGAATCAATCCAGCACCTGAAGCAAAAGAGATCAGGAGAAGATCTCATTGAAGAACTTCTAGACTTGGAAGAAGAAGAAGGACTAGGAGAGTCCTACTCGAATCTAGAAGTAGCAAAATCAGAGATCCAGGAGAAGATCTCACCACCAACACTTCCAAAAGTAGAAGGTTGAAGATAAGGTCTCAAGGAAGACCAAAAGAAGCTGCAAGATCAAAGGCCTTGGAGAGGTCTCTACGAGCATCTAGTAAAAGGCTTGGAGAGCCTTACTAAAGATATCATCAAAGGAGTTCCAAGGAGAACTCATTGGAGAAATTCACTATTGGAGATAGTGAAAGATTTGGGACAATTATCACCATCCGACAACAAGCCCAAGAAGATGAATTTGGCAAGGAGTGCCAAATCTCAGAAGACCTCAAGACATTCAGAATATTGAGATGAAGATCTTGTTTGAAGTTAGAATTTGACAAGAAGCTTGAAGGAAGATTCAGATAGAAGAAGCCTACCAAATCCAGGAGATTTGGAGATTACCTCTCATAGCAAGAAGGCACCACTTCAGAAATAAATATCTCTTCAAATCTATAGCAAAAGGAGGAGACTACAAGAGGAGAACAAGCCACCAAAATCCTAGGCTCATGAAAGAGAGTTTGAGACCATATTTTGGTGAAGATGAAGCTGTTCAGGGTAGCCTACAAAGAGCTACAAGATCTTACTCAAGGCAGCAACTTGGTGATCTTAGACACCAAGATCTACATCCTCTACAGAAGTGGTGAAAAGGGATTTCAGAAAAAGGTAAGCAACTATTGGTGCAAGTAGATTCATTAAAGTGGATTACTTATCAGATTTGTTTAAGCACCTTAATTTGGATTAAAGTTGCAATAAGGAGAATTGAATTACAGTCTTCAAAAGTGCAAAAAGAGAAAGGTTTCTTTAAGGTTCATTTGCACTTTAGGATTTTATTAGATTTTAAAATTTCAAACTATCTATCAACTACCTATCATCTACTTTGGAAAGCAAAAGAAGACTAGCTCCTACTACCTTGCTTATAAGAGAATTGCAGAATAATTCTTGAAGATTCATTTCAGATTATTCTTGATTAGTTGCAGTAAATTGATTAAGTGCATTATTTTTTAGAGTTGATTGGAGTGATAAGGTGAAATTGTTAGTGCATTAAAAGTAAAATATTATTAGATTCATTTGCACTATTATATTGCTCTAAAAAATATTATTGTTGTGTTCATGAGAAGGGCACAAAAACAAAATTTGTCAAAGTGTCTAAAGACACTATTAGTGCACAAAAATATGCAACTCATAGTGGCCAATAGAAGCCACCAAAATTGGTTAGTACAAGTGAATAAAAACTAACCAAAAGAAGCTTCAAATATTGAGACTTGGTGAGTCTCAAATCCAAAGCACTACAGGGTTAAGTGCAGCAGAAAAAATCTTCTATCTACAACATTTGTAAAGCTTGGATCTATCATTAAATATCCAAGCAAAGAGGGCAAGGAGTCTATCCAAAGGGACATCCTCAAAACCCTCATTTGTGCATTCAAAATCTGCTACAAAATTAGACTACAAGACCTGCAAGAAGGAGTGCAAAAAGGGTGCAATAAGAACATATTATTCTCATAGAATATTACAAGGTATTGCACTACATTGTTCATAGGAAAAGGGCAGATTGAAGGTGCCACTAAAGGCACAAAAACTACAAGGAAATCCAGCCAAGAAAGGTCGAACGTCAAGCAAGAAAGGTCGAACGTCAAGCACTCCTCATCCATGACACAAGGAGCCATTCGAAGGGGCTCACACTTCACATATTGGATGGATGAACCTACAAAAGGCAATGCACATATCAGTCGATCATCAACCTGCATTTACGTAGATAGAAAAGGAGCTCTCTTTTACAAGAAAAAAGGTGGCATATTCTACCTCAATCAATGTGGATGAACAATGTAAAAGGAGCACATTGAAGGGAACAAGGAATGAGGAGAACAGGTGATATATTTAGAGGTTGCTAGCTTGGTGAAGATTTTCCACCAAAATAATCACCTACAATGCCATTCGAAGCTCCAAAATCACCTCAATGATCGACCAACAAGAGAAGAGGTTGCTTGCACTCCAAGAAACGTAGCAAGCAAATAAGAGGCATACAAAAAGGAGTTATACTCTCCTTGGAAGCGTTACAATGAAAGAACTCCATGCAGAAAGGTTGAAAGCCACTTGGCACGAATTCTCTAAGGTGCCATCCCATTTCTTAACATCCAAGAAAACTCACGAAGGAGTTACAAGTGCTCACACAAGTGTTCATGCGTTACAAGGTGACCAAGAAGCTAGTAGAGCATTACTAAAGGATTGTTACGTTACAAAGGAGAGAGCTCGTACGTAACGCTCAGTGACACTTGTCAAAGCCTTCACCACCTTAAAAGGCATCTAAACACAAAGTGACAGAGGGTGAAGAAGAGAGAATAGTGCAGTCAAAGGAATCCAGGAGAGAATAGCATAGTGAAACACATCCGAAGCACAACATGTCAAGAAGGTGGTAGAGCCTTCAATGCTCTAGCGAGGTCAAAGGCAGAGTTTAAACGACATCAGATTTGGAACGCTTCTCACAAGGATAAGCTCCAAGCGATTCCATTGGAGGGTACAGTCAAAGCATTCAAAGCATCTACATCGATATTGCAGCCCTAGCTCATCTAAAAACAATGTCGATTATTGCTTGATAAAGGTAAGGTTTATTCCCATTTCTATGTGCTTTCTTTCCTTGGGAGTTATAAGGTTAAAATTGAAGGAATTTGATTATATTAAAAGCCATACATCAGAGGGAATATTTTATCAAAACAATATAATATTTGCAATATAAAACCTAGGAGTAATAAGGGTTTCTATTGGAATAAATATTAAATATTTGCAAATATTATTGTGGTCTAATTTTTCCAAAAATTAGGGAGTCATAAGGGTTACTACATCAAATTAATTTATTGGAAATTAGATACACTTAAATTAATTCCCAAAGGGTTATTTAAAAGAGAGGTTTATCATAGTATTTCAAAGGTTGGAAATTTATAAAATTATTGTCTCAAACTTCTCAAAAGGAGACAAAAGATCCAACATTATAACCTCTTTAAAATTTGGGAAAAGTGCTTAGTTCAATAGGAGCAATAAGGGATATTAGAAGTTGATTTTTTACAAAACTTTACAAAATCAACCAAATATTGAACTATAATTTACAAAAGCACTATATCTTATCCAGAGCATACTAGGGAGTCATAAGGCATTCTACAAAACTTGGTAATATCAACATTTATCAAAGATTATCAAGTTACAAAATATAAGCTTTCTTCAAAACCTAAAAATCCTTAAGAGTATACACTCACATTACTTGGGAGTCATAAGGAAGCCTACAAAACTAAGGATTAATAAAGGTTTTATCAAATCAAGCTTATATTAATTGGGATTTTATAGACACTGAGTAGGGAGTTATAAGGTAGACTACTCTATCCCAAAGAATACAGGTAATACAAATGACTACTAGCATGCTAAGCAACACTCTTAAAAGTGGAATAAGGAAGATACCAACATGGATTAAAAACCTGATGGATTACAATGATGAAAAGGGCAAAGACAAGGAAGAACCAATACAATATGAAATAAGTTCTGAAATTAAAATCCATATAAAGGGAGATTCATCCAGTGAATCTAACATCAAAGGAGACTCAAGACAGGAAAAAATTGATCAACAAGATTTTATACAAAAAGGAAAATATGGAATAGCTTCAATTGTGCATATATGGTTAGAAGATCTTATTAAGGAGATAGACAAACATGATGTTCCTAAAATAGACTTCAAAGTTGTCAGATCATCTCTATTGTGCACCTATTGCAATCAATATGGTCATGAAAAGATAAATTGTTGGAGTTTCCATCCTTGCAAATATTGTGATGGGATAAATCACTCATCTTTTTCCTATCATTTCAAATACAGATACTATAAGGGCTATGAAAGAAGATTACTACAAAGAATAAATTGTTATCTTCAAGAACTTATTTCAGATGGATCTACTAACATTGATCTCAAGGTTGATACTTATGAAGAGCAGAGAAACAGGTCTTACATAGGTACAAAAGAAAGGAGAAGAACCTATTCAGATCCACTCATGACATGCAAAATCATGAGAACAATTGTTCACCAAAAATGCCTGACATCAAGGGACACCGAACTGAAAAAGGTCAGAGGCAATAACGTGAAGACTGAAGCAGCAAAAGAAGATGAATCCAAAGAAGGAGGAATACAGTGCAAAGTCAATTGAAAGAAGAACCTACAACTTCAGCCTATTTTTGCATCATCTAAAGACTGAAGCAACTACAGAAGAATCAAAGCTATCAGATGGAAGAAGATCCACATTGAAGACTAAAGTCTTCAATTTCCAAATAATGTAATATATGGGGGTGTTAGAAATAGATTATATTACATCATTTGGATCATGTAAATGTACCTTTCTTGGTACATACTTAGGACATTAGATTACTTTAGGGGGAAGTTATCTAGTTACTTCATGCAATGTAATAAATGCACAAGTGTCAATGTGCAAGTTGTATATGTGCAAGTTGTCCCTTGCACAGCTAGGTAGAGTGTTGGCCAAGGAACCTATTTTCCTATATAAAGGGCCATAGACATAGAGCATGATATAGCAGTAGGAAGTAGTGTAGAACAGTGTGGTGTGATGTAGCAGAGTGTGATGTAATGTGATGGAGTGTGATATGCTCAAAGCTCATTCTTGAGCAGTAGCTTTATTCATGGAGTGTTCATTTCCTCCATAGCTACTTTGTATACATTTCCATCATTTCTATTTATAGTATATTTTCAGTCATCTCATAGATTTACTTTATGTCATATTATTCTGCATCTTGTGATTGCTATCTCCCATTACATGCTACATCAAAAGCTAATAGGTTCATCAGGAGGAGGTTGATCGGATGAAGAATCTACTCCCCCATATATAAAATTTATCTTTTTTGGAGCTGAACCCATGTTATATATCGTACCTGTAGCTAAAGGTAGATCACATGAATGACCATAATCTCTAACAGTATCGATGTTATGTGGGTTGATTGTAAAATTTTTATTTATGTACTCGACAATGCTTGGATTGGCAATATGGACTACAACTTGGGTGGGTGCTGACATGGATGACCCAGGTGTCAAGGTGGAGGCTTCAAGAGAAACCTATGTCTCAACTAGTAGAGGTGGAGGAGGATATGACTGAGTGGTGTGGCTAACCAATTGAGGCTCAGCACAAGGTGGGGTGATGATGAATGTTGGTTGACTCATATTGGGTGGTTGACTCTATGATGTGGGGGCTTCCTCCCCATATGTGATATTTATAGGGGTGACAAGTTGATTATTTGGTTGATGTGATGAGATGTGACTTGATGGAGGTATGGGTTGATTTGTAGGATGATTTGGTGTGATTGGAAAATGATATGAGGTTGATGTGGAGGTATGATTTGGGTTGATGGTTTGGGATGTGGATGGATGATCAATTATGGGAAGATCCTTTGGGATAGGTATTTTCAATGATGTGTTCTAGTTTTGGGCTGATTGGATGGTGATGGGGGTGAGGGATAAATGTGTGGATGAGAGTGATGGTTCGTATGGATTGGAGATGAAGTTGCAATACTTGAATGGCTTTGTGTCGGTTGGTATGCAATGGATATGTCCCTCATGCATGTATTTCAAGCATAGGTACAATGTTAAGAGCATTCTTCATTTTCCTAATCCAGGGGTACCTAAGAAGTATGTTATAAGCCATGGCTCCCCTAGAATACAAAACATAGTGTGGATAGTCTTAACTCCCACTCTTACAGGTTGGATAATTTTTCCAACTGTAGAACATAGGGCATCATTGAAATATTGCAAGGTAAAGGTGGAGGTAACAATGTGTGAAGGTGGAAGGTTAAGGTGTTGAAGTGTTGTGGTGGTGATGATGTTGATAGAGGATCCTATATCGATTAGCACTCATTTAAAAGTTTTTTGGTCAATATGAGTTATGATATGCAATGGAGGATCAGGTAACTTTGATGGCATTATTTTTATTTCAAAATTATAAAACAATATTGAAGGTTCCATGCATGTATGAATGTTACCCACAAAGTTTGCAAAGGCATTAGGGTCTTGGGTTTGAAATTCGATTTATTTTAGGATCTCCATCAATACCTCTCAATGTGGGGGAGACTATTGTATAAGCTTATATATTGATAGTTTGGTTGAGGCCAACTTTAGGCTATGCATAAACCAACTCCTCAGTATGATGGTTGGTCTTGGTGGATGGTTTTGAAGATAAATTTTTGGCGGTGGATTGGTGTGATTTGATTGTATAGGCATGATGGGTGATGGCACCATAGAAGGGAGTACCACTGGTGTTGGTTCATTTGATTATTTTGTTTGGTTGGAATTCCTTTGACTTCGGGTTACTATATGATTAGCACCCACTGTTGGAAATTTTGAGTAGTTATGTTGTCATTGATGTCAAAAGTCAGTTCATATTAGTGTAAGGGAATTGACAAAAAGAGGGTTAAAATATTTATATTTTAAGCCCAAGAGATTTGGTTTAAAGCTTCACATGGTTGGTCAAAAATTTTGTCTAAATATCCCGAAGGAAGGAAATACCTAGGCCCAAAGGAAATAATATTATAATATTAAAGTATTAAGAGAAAGCCTAAGGTTAATTATAAAATAATTATAATATTTATATTATAATAATTTTATAACCCTAAGTGGGTTTGGCGCAAAGAATAAAATTTAAATGTTTAATTTCCATCGACGTTCGAGCAAGGAGGAAAAATGGTATTTATACCATAAAGTTTTGAAGGCTAAAAGCAAGTCTCTCAAATGCATGTGCGAGTGTTTGAATTAATCGATTGATGCGAATTTCATGAGCAAATAAGGTCGAAGGTTTTTAATTTTGAAGGCATAAAGGAAAACGTGAAAAATAAAGAGACAAGGGTGCATGCCTCTATCACCAACCACATGGTTGGCCTAGCGGTAGGCTTGGAAGCGTTAAGTCTTTGGAGGACGATAGGTCTCGCATTCAATTCCCAGCGGCAGTAGAGAAGAAAGGTTTTTGTTTTAAATGACTTTGACACTAGAAAAAGGTACAAAGGAGTGTGGGAACAATAAAGCTTTCAAGTGAGCGCTTAGCTCACACGACGGTTTGGTCATGGCTAAGGCGCATGCGGCAGATGAGTGGGGGTTCGATTCCCATGGAAGGTAGCGTGGCATTAATTTTTGGTTAAATAAATTGATGCCTAAGGTTCTAAGTTACAAGGTATGCACCTAACTCGGGAAGTATAAGGTTTGAAAATTAATTTTTATTTTTGCCATAAAAAAGGTTTGAAATAATTTGGCTTTGGGGAAGTTGTTAAGTGCTTTGGAATATTATTTTGAATGGTGGTTATATTTCTTTTGGAAATGCATTTATGATAAGTCGGAGACATAGGGAATAATTATTATTATTATTATTCCATGTATTTAATTTTTTAAGGAGTTTATAGTGATTTAAGTGTGAAAGTGAATTATTGGAGTAATAAGAACCCTTGCTAATTTTGTTTTGAATGTGTTAAGAGGGAGTTAAAAGATGTAAGAGGTATTTTGATTGTTTGTTTGTTTTGCTAAAATATTTTGAAGGGTTTTATTATATGAGTTGATGCAATAATTTGAGAAACCAAGAAAGTGGTTTGGAATTTAACTGAGCACACATATTGAAGGTTTGCTAACGCATAAATAAGGGTTGTGCTAACCTTTTATAGTTGCAAAAGTGAGTGAGACAGGTTTTGAAGACATAATATCCATCAAAGAAAAAATGTATGGGCACATCATCCTTTGTTTGAAGTGTTGTTGGATTGAATGTTGTGAAATATATGGTGGAGTAAAAAGGATTGTTTGATAAGCATTGTTGGAAATATTTGAGTGAGTTTTTATATGCTTCATTGGTGAATGTTTAGAGAACATTTGAGATAGATACTGAACATTATTTGATTTAGGGTTTGAGACCCACATTGTGCTCTTTGTTTGAATAAGTATGAAAATACTTGTTTAGGGTTAGTGAGCAAGTTGTGTTTCATTAATTGAATGATTGAGTGAAAATTCTTAAGCATTGGTTTTTAGTGATATTGAAAGTGAATGTGCAAACATTAGAAATTAGATTAATGAAAGCGACAAACTTAATGATTGAGTAGAATATATTGAGTTTTTGATAGAGTACATCATTCTCTATATGTTCCAAAGGTTAAATGAATTCTATATAGAATATATCTAAATAGCTTCAATTTAAAGCAATTACTTTGAATATTAGATAAAGCATTTGATAATATTGTGTGCAAGATTTGAGATTGATTGAGAATATCTTGTGAGCTGTTTTGAGCATGTGTTTGAGTAGACTAGAGCAAGTATTTATGAAGGCTTGAGAGCAAAATTGAGCAAGTTCTTGAGAGGACTTGAAGGCATATTTGAGCAAGTATTTGTGAAGGCTTGAGAGTAGAATTGAGCAAGTTCTTGAGAGGACTTGAAGGTAAATTTGAGCAAGTCTTTGTGAAGGCTTGAGAGCAGAATTGAGCAAGTTCTTGAGAGGACTTGAAGGTATATTTGAGTAAGTCTTTGTGAAGGCTTGAGAGCAAAATTGAGCAAGTCTTTAAGGAGACTTGAGGATAGAGTTGAGCAAGCTTGTGTAAAAGCTTGAGGGTATATTTGAGCAAGTCTTTGAGAAGGCTTAAGGGCAGATTTGAGCAAGTATTTGAAAAGGTTTGAAGGTAGATTTGAGAAAGTCCTTGAGAGGACTTGAAGGTAGATTTGAGCAAGTCTTTGAGAAGGCTTGGAGGTAGATTTGATAAGAGTTGATTTGTTGATTTGTTCAAGATTTGTGTTAAGGCTTGGGGCAAATCTAAGTAGAGTTGATTTGTGATTGGATCAAACTTTATGTTAAGGCTTGAGGATATATTTGAGACAAATATTTGTGAGCAAATTTGTACTACACTTGGGATAAAGTTTGGTGCAGATCTAAGATAGAGTTGAGAGCAAGCTTTGGAGGTGATAGAATAGAGGACAATAGTCTCTAGTGGATAGAGATCCATTAGCCAAGGCAATGAGGATAGAGGTCTTCTATGGAGAGAGATCCACAAGCCAGAGTAGTGGGGGTATAAGTCTTCTAGAAGATCATCAGCCATATCAGAGGGGAAAGAGTTATCTTGTGGATAGAGTTCCATGAACCAGAGCAAGGGAAAAGAGTTCTCCTATGGAGTATGATCCATGAACCAGCTAGGAAGATAGAGTTCTTCTATGGAGAGATATCCATGAACTAGTTGAGGAGAAAGAGTTCTCCTGGATCAAGTTCCACAAACCAAAGAAAAGGGGAAAGAGTTCTCCTATGGAGAGTGATCCATAAATTAGAGCATTAGGGATTGGCATCTACTTTGGATAGAGGTCCATAAACATTGTAATAGAGAAGTTATTCCCAAGAGATTTGTTGAGAAAATTTTAATGGGAATATTTTCTCCATGGAGTAGCCCACATTGGGTGAACCATGTTAAATTGGTGTCTCTATTGTGTGTGATGATTTGTGCATTGATTTAATTACTACTATTGATATTGCCATTGATAATATTGTTTGGTAAAGAAAAGTAAAATTTGATCTAATACTATTCACCCCCCTTAGTATAATCATGTGTTCTTCACCCACAAAACCTTGGTATTGTTGTGCATTGTGTATATGGTTGACTTCATTAGGGGTAACTATAGAATTTGATGCTCTTGTTGTTTGTTGTGTTTCCTCATGATTACATAGTGGTTTATGATAAATACCAAAGGGTTATCAATCTTAATAGTCCCCTTATCTATCATATCTTGGACAATATCTTTGAACGAAGAATAATTACATATATCATGACCTTTTAACAATGAAAGGTGCAATATTGGTACTCCTTATAATTCCTTCCCCATGGTTTTTTAGGGTCTTATGGTTTAAATTTTGGTAATGTAATCATTTGCACCTCATAAAACCATTGGATGATGTTGGAAAGTGGCTTGAAGAATGGGGTGTAGTTTCAAGCTGGTCGATTGTATTGTTTTCTTTATCAGTTATCTGTTGTGTTGTCCTAATTTTGTATTTAAGGTGGGGGTGGTACCGCTTGATATGCTTTTTGTTGTTGCGGTTGTTGTTGTGGTGGTGGTTGTTGGAATTGGAATTGGGCTTGTTGTGCTATTGTTGGGGTTGGCTCAAGACCACTTGATTCACTTGACCAACTTTTTATTGGCCCTAATTATTCACCCTTTAATTTGTATTTTGCCATTCTTTCTTGTTAAGATTTATCTCGCCCTCTTGTATCTTGATTTTTTTGATGACTCAGGCTTGGGTGAGAGCTTCTTCGAATATTTTATATTGTTGCAATTATAGTAACAAAGAGCTGGGTTTAGAAAAACTCCTTGTAAACATTCTTGTGAGTTTTTCCATAGGAAGGGAGAATGGCAACTTGGTGATAACTACCCTATAGCAGTTTCCATGATCATAGACTGACTAATATTTGAATTGATGTAAGTTGAATAGGTTAGTCAATGTGGTTTTATTTCTAACATTTAGAGATAACTTCTCTATAAATTGGTCTACTAATTATTCAAATGTGTAAACACTATGGTGCAAAAAATGGTCGTACCATTCTAGGGCATCTTATCCAAATTCTAGAGGGAACATTTGGAGCATCAAAGGGTCATTATATTGTATTCTAAAGCATGTATGGATGAATGTACCTACATGATCTCAAGGGTCCTCATCCCATTTGAATTTGTCAAAATTTAGAAGTGTGAAATCTATAGGGTAAGGTGGTGATGGTACCAAAGGATGAGTTGGTCGATTGAACAACTACAACAGAGTGGGTTTCTGATGTAACATTCTAGGCATTTGCATGGCCAAGCTATTAATTTGGTTATGCAAAAATTAAAACTTAGGGTCTTCCAAGTTGTGAAGGGTATCGCAACCTAAGGAATGGCATATTGGATGGGGCTGATAGGTGGTAATGTTGTAGGTGGAATGGAGGTTGGAATTTGTGGAGTAGCATTAACCTATGTTTTGTAAAGCAGGTTGGAATAGATGATGTTATGAGAAAATGAGATTGAGATATATGGGTTGGTTGATGATGGTGTATTTTGGTTTAGGGATGTGGGTTTGAAGAGGGGGTTAATGAAGAGATGTATAGTGCTATTAGGGTGTGAATGGGTGGGTTCTTGCTAAAATGTAGGAACAATTCAAGGTGGAATGGTAAGGGATGACAAATACGGGAAGGCCAAGCTTAGAAAGGTTCTAACAATGTCAAAACCTATGTATGTGATGCAGTTATCAGAAGGTATGGATGGCTTAGTGCAGGGGGTTTTTGGGATGGAGGTATGAATAGCTCTACATCATATCCATGCCTAAAGTGGATGCGGTATTAGAAGACTCAGTGAATAATTCTATATATATGGTCTAAAATATATTGGCTTGCTCAATCGTAGAAGTAGTTTTGGCATGGGAAAACTGAGCAGAATGCTCCATGGATGTGGGTTGTTGGCTTTGGATAATGGTTAAAGCTTTGGCTTGACTTTGGGTCATTACCATAAGCTAGGGGTGAGATGGAGTGACGAATGGTGGGTAGGTGTGTGAAAATATGATGCGAATGAAAAGCAAAAAAACACACAATCAAACAAATGTCTTCTACGTTTTTGTTTCATTTTTGCAATTTTTTTTATTTTATTTTATATTTTTTTGAAGTTTTTTTTTTATTATTTTTGGTTTTGATGTTTTGAAGTTTTTTATTTAATTTTTTTTTGGGTGGGGTATTTGTGTGTTTTATGTAACCTAAGCCTAAAAACTATGCAAGGTAGGTGGTGGAATTAAATCTAAAAAGGTGTGTTTGAACTCACCCCTCTAACGAAGGATGAATCATGAAATCTTGATGAAGCTTCCTAGATGAGGCTTGGTAATAGGTGTAACCTATGGCAAAAATACCTCTTCAATAGAAGTTGTGTTGTCTAGTGCTTTGCTACCAATCCATATAAGCTTTTGCTTCACCATCATGTGATCTTGGGCATAAATGACAACTAAAATTCCACAAATTATTAAGCCTTGGGAATTGAAGGGCATCTAACCTTGATTACCCTGAGCTAACCTCAAGAATAACCAGTTTCTTGGTGATGAAGTCCAAGAAACTATTGTACTAGCTATGGCTTATTCTAGGGCTCTATTGATGGTTGGTGATGAAGTCCAACTTGTTCAAGAGGTTTTCCTCACACTTGTCATGCAAAGATGTGAAATGGTGATACGTGCAAAGTGTGTGATGTTTTGATTTTATTTTCTAGGGTTTTATAAAAATAAAGTGTAAAATTACCCTAAGATGTAAATCTACCATGCAATTCAAATTTATTGCCTACAAATGCAATCAAGAAACACATAAAAGTAGACAAAAATATAAAACAGAGAAAACCCTAACTTAAATGCAACAAACATATCCCAAATAGTCCCTAGGATGCTTCTAAAACACAAATCTAGATGTAGAGGTGCATCTAGGATTGAGTAGATGTAGAGCTACGTCTGCTTAGATGTAGGGTCACATTCAGAGTTGACCAAACATATATCTACATCTCTAAATGTGTGTCAAAAAATAATAGTGCAGATATAAAATCCTAATGTGACCTAAGATGCTCTCTAGAATGCAAATTTACCCCTAGATGCAACTAGTATGATTTTTGCAACCTAAAAAGATAAAGAAATGCCCTAAAACATCATCTTATTTTGGATTTTTGCAAAAACACTTAAAATACCTACAAAAAAAAACTAAAATGCTTACAAAATGCTTGATCTACTACCTAAAATGAAAATAGAGATGGAAAAGTAGATATTTCATTTTTTTATTTCAAAAGTAAAAAAAAATAGAGCTAGGGTTTCAAAAATGGCTTACTTGAAAGCCTTTCACTTTTTCCTGCTATCTCTCCAAATGTGGTGGCACATATGCTTAGGATACTAGATGCAGAGAGGCATCTACTCAAGACCCCAGATGCAGAGGGGCATTTACTTAGATCTCCTAGATGTAGTTATGCATATACTCAAACTTAGAATAGACCTGAACAAGCTCTAAAACTCTCAAATCAAATTTGATACTTTTTGCATGATGGTGGCTCCAAAACCTGCAATAAAATAGACATAGATCAATAAATCAGAGATAGCAAGGCAAATCTAAAAGTAGAACCATTTAGGGATCCCTCCGTGATTACCATTTGTAAGGTTAAAATAGATAACACCAAACAATGTGAACAAAGAGATAAGCAATGTAAAGTAAAATGAAGGATTTTGTATTGATATTTTGGAGCCTTGATATCCTTTTCTTTTACACAATGATTTACCCCAAAATGGTGGGGGCTTGATTACAATAAATGATTGCCTTTTTTTTCATATTACAATGGGCACCAAGAGGGGAAGCCATTTTGGCAAATACAATGGACAATAGTGTCTTCGATCTCCTTTTGCTCCAATCAATTCATGGATGATCTTTAGGTATCCTTGTAGACCATCTGTTGCTCCAGAAACATACAATGACCTATAACCTACACACATGAATTTACAAACATATGAGGTCGATAGAATTTGTTGATACAAATTAAATAAAGCTACCAAAACCAAAACCCTAATGTTTGCAAATTGTAAAATAAAATGCAGGAAACATAAATAATGAAATCAAAGCTACCTTGCTATCACCCAATTTTATTTGTGTCTTATGGGGCTAAAATATCACTAGGTAGACATGGGGTCGCATTTGGGAGATGGCTAGATGTAGTGTTGCATTTGTGCAGATAAGAAGTCACATTTGGGAGATGGCTAGATGTAGTGCTACATATGCAAATATGGAGCTACGTTTATGATTTTGTAGATGTAGTCTGGCATATGTGTAGATGCAGATCCATATCTAGGTCTATGTAAATGTCCTATTGTGTTTGGATCTAAGTTGCATATCTATCAAGATCAATTTGGACTTTGGTGGTTCAACCTCCAAATTTTTATCAAGATTTCCTCTTATGAATTTAGCATAGTTTCATCATGGATTTTTGACTCCCCCTATTCAAAAAATTGAATGGTGTTTTAGAACCATTTGGAAGGTTAGGATTAGGGTTTGGAGGTGGTAAGCTAGCATTTCCAAATGGTAAGCTAGGATTAGGGTTTTGGATAGCAGCTAGGAAATTATATATATAGCAAATGGATAGAATTTGGTGTCTATATTAAACACATGACAAGAAAAGGAAGCTATGGATCTCATCATACTATTCCAAGGTCTACTTGCATGTTATAGTTTGTTTTGAAATCAAACATCATAAACTATAGTCTTACTTATTTATCCATAGCTAAAATTGATAGCTAAATATAACCCACGAGACTTTACGATCATCCATTATAAGCATAACAATTATTTCTAGTTGATAAGGCATTCTCTCTAGAGATATTTAGCTTATCTATCGAGGATAATACCATAACACATATATCACATCCTTTATCAACCATAGCTCTTTGGATGACCATATCATTATATACTACCATGATCATCAACCCTTTTCAAATATTTTGAAACAATCATTTTTTTCAAAGGAAACTTTATAATCGAATTAAGGCTAGGATGTGCATGAATACAAATATTTTCTTTATGTGATTGTAGGATTTTTAAGCCTTACTATCACAAAAATATCACAAGTCCCTTAATAAATAAACCACAATATTAAAGGTTGAAATAATAACAAAGAGTAGAATTATATATGAGCAATCTAATATGTATATCAAGGCCAATACAAAATAAATAGCATTCACTTATAATATCAAATATGAATGTAAATGGCCTAAATCATTCATGAACTATGCATGAAGAATACTTACAATATTAATTGCTCAAAATTTGTATACAAGATTTATTATCAATGCTTATCTCACACCTCCTGGTATGTATTTTCTTGTGTTACATTGTATGGAGCTTTGTCTCCATAATATAGATATAGTAATGTGACTTTTCACATACTTGACTATTGCTCTCCATATTACAACTCTCATGACCTTTGGTTTATCATCTTGCCACTTACATACTACTCTTCACTTTCTTCTTACATGTACACTTGACTCTATGACACTTGCACACTTCTACATGCACTCCTAATATAAGACACTTGTGCACATCCTCACATTACATATTTGCACACTTACATACAAGACACTTGTGCACATTATCTCAATACACTCTTGCACTCTAACTTACATGACACTTGTGCATTTCTTGCACATTGCACTCTTACATGACACTTGTGCATTTCTTGCACATTGCACTCTTACATGACACTTGTGCATTTCTTGCACATTGCACTCTTACATGACACTTTTGCATTTCTTGCACATTGATACTTACATAAAAGGGAAATTATAAATCACTATCTAAACTATAGGCTCAACCTTGATCTATTACATATTTAAATTTGTACCATGAAGGTACCATGGGGATACATTAGCATGTACCAAATAATGTAATATTCCTCAACACCCCCTTGTATTATATTATTTGGTTATTGGAGACTTTAGTCTTCAATCTTGGTCAAGTGACCTTGCATTGAACTACTGTTTGATATTCATTTCTAGCTTCATCTTCATTTTTTGGATCTTCAATATTTGTATCTTAATTGTCTTGTTCATGAATTACATGAGCTCCTTCTCTGGATTTAAGTTCATGTGCATGAATAGCTTGAAATTTTTCTTTGTCTTTGACTACTAGATCATGTGCTTTCTTTGATCTAGTTTTCTTATAATATTGAAATTGTCCTGTATCTTCTGAACATTCAATTAGAGGATCATAATAATTTCTTGAATTATATGAACCTAGAATGTCAATATTGTATGTAGAATGAAACATTGTATTTAAATATGATTCACTTGATTTCGTTGTATCAATATCTACTTTATTTTTTAGAGTTTCAATCAACTCCTTTTTTTTTACATTTTCATATTTATGAAGTTCAAGTGAAAGCAATGCCATATACATTATACTACCTATATCAATAGGTATCATAATATCATCTTTAGAATTATCAATTGCTTCAGCAAGTTTCAGATGCAAGTGGTATTTAAATATCTCAAAACTTTCATCCATAGCTTCTCTATAGATGAATTGTATTGCTAACTCTCAGATTTTAAAATTAATTTTCCAATGCCAGATTTTATGACTTCTAATATTTTATTTATGATTATGGACTCCATATTTCCTTCCATATTGAACAAAGTTTACAATTCAATTCCCTTTGAAGTATTAAAGCTTATATCTCCCTAAATTAATAAGTTGGATAAGAAATTTAAAAATTTAATTTTTTTTTCTAAAATTTTGAAGTAGAAATCCTTTTAACTCCCTAATAAATGATTTTTGCAAAATTTCTAAATGCCTTCAACAAGTTTTAAATGCAAGTGGTATTTAAATATCTCAAAACTTTCATCCATAGCTTCTCTATAGATGAATTGTATTGCTATATCTAGCTTACTCTCAGATTTTAAAATCATTTTTCCAATGCCAAATTTTATGACTTCTAATATTTTATTTATGATTATGGACTCCATATTTCCTTCCATATTGAACAAAGTTTACAATTCAATTCCATTTGAATTAGTAAAGTTTATATCTCCCTAAATTAATAAGTTGCATAAGAAATTTGAAAATTTATTTATTTTTCTAAAATTTTGAAGTAGAAATCCTTTTAACTCCCTAATAAATGATTTTTGCAAAATTTCTAAATGCCTTCAACAAGTTTCAAATGCAAGTGGTATTTAAATATCTCAAAACTTTCATCCATAGCTTCTCTATAGATGAATTGTCTTGCTATATCAAGCTTACTCTCAGATTTTAAAATCAATTTTCCAATGCCAAATTTTATGACTTCTAATATTTATTTATGATTATGGACTCCATATTTCCTTCCATATTGAACAAAGTTTACAATTCAATTCTATTTGAAGTATTAAAGCTTATATCTCCCTAAATTAATAAGTTGCGTAAGAAATTTGAAACTTTAATTTTTTTTTCTAAACTTTTGAAGTAGAAATCCTTTTAACTCCCTAATAAATGATTTTTGCAAAATTTCTAAATGCCTTCAACAAGTTTCAAATGCAAGTGGTATTTAAATATCTCAAAACTTTCATCCATAGCTTCTCTATAGATGAATTGTCTTGCTATATCAAGCTTACTCTCAGATTTTAAAATCAATTTTCCAATGCCAAATTTTATGACTTCTAATATTTTATTTATGATTATGGACTCCATATTTCCTTCCATATTGAACAAAGTTTACAATTCAATTCTATTTGAAGTATTAAAGCTTATATCTCCCTAAATTAATAAGTTGCGTAAGAAATTTGAAACTTTAATTTTTTTTTCTAAACTTTTGAAGTAGAAATCCTTTTAACTCCCTAATAAATGATTTTTGCAAAATTTCTAAATGCCTTCAACAAGTTTCAAATGCAAGTGGTATTTAAATATCTCAAAACTTTCATCCATAGCTTCTCTATAGATGAATTGTCTTGCTATATCAAGCTTACTCTCAGATTTTAAAATCAATTTTCCAATGCCAAATTTTATGACTTCTAATATTTTATTTATGATTATGGACTCCATATTTCCTTCCATATTGAACAAAGTTTACAATTCAATTCTCTTTGAAGTATTAAAGCTTATATCTCCCTAAATTAATAAGTTGCATAAGAAATTTGAAACTTTAATTTTTTTTTTCTAAACTTTTGAAGTAGTAATCCTTTTAACTCCCTAATAAATGATTTTTGCAAAATTTCTAAATTTTCTCAAAATTTTAAAATTCAAATAACTTAAAAAAAATTAAAATCTTCAAAAATTTCAACTCTTCAAATAACTTCAAACTTTAGAAAATAAAATCCAAAATAACCTTTGAAGTAGAAAACCTTATTACTCCAAACTTTAAAAATACTCAAAGATTTAAACTATAGATTTCAAACTATAGTTAAAAATTTAGAACTTTAAATAATAAAATTATAAAAATTCTTATAAAACCGTATAACTCCAATAATTAAATAACAAAAACTTATTACTCAATATAAACCTTATGAATCCTTTAATTAAATCATAAAATAACTTATAACTCCAATATAACTTTAATTAAGCATTAGATATTTTAATATCCATGATAAGGTAATGAGTCTTAACTTATTCCTTTAACGTCTCCTATGATTGTTGTGAGCCAGTTGATTCCTCCTAACCCCTTTGGAAAAATAAAAGACTTGATATTATTCAATGACAAAGACCTTGCTTAAATATCAAAGGTGTACAATATGATCCATTGGATCATAACTAACTGAGTTAATCTCAACCACACAGATTATCCTAGTAACAACTTAGGATATGATATATTATTCTAACACCCCCCTTAAGTGGTACTAGGATATCTCTAACACCCCCCTTAAGTGATACTAGGAGGTAGTGAAAAACAACAAAACCAAACAAGTGGCATATCCACAATTATGAGTCTTGGAAACAAGGCCTGATAAGGTACTCATGTAAAATATATGCAAAGAAAACTCTGCTGAAAGATGATGAAAAAATATACAAGGGATAAAACCATCTGCCATAATAGAAACAGAAAAAGAAGTAAGATGTTGAAGGAGGATGGAGAGGAAGGAAGATGTCCTATTCAACCCCCCCTAGGACAAATTCCATCAAGAAGTCTGTAAAGGATCCATCAGATGTGTCAAAAAGTAGAGAAGTCGCATTGTGGAACTAAATGAAATCACTCCTATACTAGTGCTTGTGATAATGATTAAGGATGTGAACCATGAAAAGTCACTAAAAATACTGCTTGAAACCAAAGTGTCTCACAAAATAAGAGTGAGAAGATAGGATGGGAAAGAACCACAAGAATCGCAAGGGAAGTCCAAAATGACTCCACAAGCATAAGTATGTGGTTTCCACCTATATGAACACAATGGGCTGATAACAAGATCCAAAACTTGTGGATAAACAACAAAACAAAGGGATCAAAAAATAAGGGCACAAATAGCTATTAGTGTCCTTATGGTGACCTCCTCATCCTACCAAAATTCATGGGTAACCAGCCGCTGCAACCGCTAGGTGATATAAAGGAGATGAATAGATACTAGGATCACTCTAAAAAATGTTTGGGAGTGTCAGGTTCAACCGAGAATGCACTCCATGATACAATAATTTTTGAGCCACAAAAAAGTGTGGAAAATAGTTTCAAAACTAAAAATGAACAACACCATCTTGTCTGGCTCTGAAAAACCTTTCTGAATACTATAAATACCCTTATAATTGGGTGTCAAAGTGGCCTTCATATGTAGGAAAAATAATAGTCTTCTTCTTTCCTTCATAAGAGAATATGTCGAGTTGTCCTTCGGAATAAAGCATGGGTTAGAAAAAATTCCCTTGCAGGAGACATTATAGGGCCTTTCCACTTTAGTGGAAAAAAATATTTTATAAAAAGTGTCCCCATGCTTTGAAAATAAATAATATCCCCTTCTATAGTTTTTATCATACAAGGCAAAATATTAAAGTTGTATCCCTTTATTAAAAAATATTCGATCATCAATAATTCGGATGGTCAACAACTTGGCATGCAGGGCATATAAAAAATAATTTTTTTTTATCTATTTCAGACCCTAGGCCTCTTGTCAATGCAGCCATGAAAAAAATTTCCGTCATCGCCAATTTGGCCACCCAGCTTCTTTGTTGCCTCCACGTCGATGAGAAAAAATTCCTTCCACCACACCACGATTACCGCCCCCGAAAAACTTAGCCAGTCCATCAGTAGCAGCGGGTAATGACTATGCAGGCTTGCCTTCCCCTGATTTTGATCTCGATATAGAGCGACTCCCCATCCAATCCAAATAAGACCGAGTCCTCTGAGATCCATTTTAAGTTCAACTGCACCTTCACTCTCAGAAAACACGCTATACCCATTGCGATGTACAATGTGATTTTTCTTGCATTTAATCTTGATTTTCCCATTGAATCTTTCGATCTACCTTTTTTTTTATTTACAAAATATATTCCATCCAATAGAATAAGCAACTGCCACAACAAAAAAACTCCATTGAGGAGGGCCATCAAATAGAAAGTGAGATATTTATGTCCTATAATTTTGGATTTGGCCAACCCAAGCAGAATGAGCTCTAAAGCTGCCAACAAATAGGCCTTCTACCAAATCCGGATCAAAGAAATAGACAGCATGAAAAAATAGCAGATTTACCTCTTGTGTGCTGGTGTACTCCTCGTTTACTTTTGTAGAAACTACCATGTCTATAGGTATGCAAATGCATCATGATCACCGACATAGCTACGAGATCCACTATCAATAATTCAAGCTCCTTAAGTGCATACATATTTGGGGGTACGAAAGACTGCAACAATTGGGCTTGATGGATCTAACATGATGTGAAAGAATTGGTACATGATAACTTATTCCCACTATTTTTTGAGCTCAAATAAATTGGTCCATGACTCAAAATCATCTCCACAAAAATGTGACTCCACATAAATTCTCCAATCACGATTTGGCAACACACTATTAGTGCCAAAAAAATCTTCCCAGATGTCGCTGGAAAAAGAGGCCTTCATGCCCCACAGTATCCCACAAGAAAATAACTCCCTCAAACTAATTTACTGTGAGGGTTTCGGGTTGCCTCCTAATTTTTCAACTCCTAAAAAATATTCCTATGCGGTCATTGGAGCTTTTTCTAATGCGCAACCTCGCCCAAACTTAAACTTTTCATTGCCACAGCCATTGGAGCTTTGTCAACACTACGGATGTCAACTAAAATCTGCCTTTTTGTTCCACTGGCTTTCTACAAGACTCCAGCCATTGATCTGGTATTCTTCTGATGATTTTTGGCCCACCTCCATTTGAAGAAATGCAAAATATTGGCTAGCACAAGCTACACCACACAAAATCCCAATGGTAGTCTAGGGCACACTCTCTCAATGCATAGTAGCGTTAACATTTTTTCCACATCAAGAAAAAATTTATTGTGGAGTGCACTGCCTCGATCCGATTGGGCCATGTAGGAGTAGTGATAAGAGCACTCGATGCTTACGATAAAAAATTTGGAGCCCTTTATACGTACAAAAAATCGATGTGAATGATATTTATGGTGGAGGTTATCACGATTGCGTGCTCGAGAAGCCAAAAAATAGGACCTTATGCACTATTGTGGATGAACACAGCTCGGTGTCCATTTAGTTTCTCTACAGACGATCTCAAAGTGCCATATTGAGAGTGAAAAAACTCGAGCAGTAATCGGGTAGTCTTCATGTGAGTAGAGTCCACCTTCATGCGAGCCTCACGCAAAAAAAATGATAAAAAACTTTTGAATTTATGCTGCAATAAATATTCGAAGAACTCGCTATTGCCTATCAGAGAGAGGATCAAACATAAAAAGGTACACACTCATACCAGATTGTAGGTGAAGAGCCAATCCAGGAAATCTCAGGTACCTCACATGTGATGGCAAAGTTGATGCATCATCCTTTACATAGAATTATATGGAAATCATGATGCTCAAAAACAAGAGGAAAACCACCATTCTAGAACAACCGCCTTTGATTCTAGTTTCTCTTAACTCATATCCCGATGCACACACATCTGTAATGGTGTTGACAACATACAGAGGTCCTCAGATCATATTCATTTTTAAAGCTATTCCCATTTTGGCCACATTGATTATCAGCCTCCTCTTGGGCACAAAATCATCAAAAACCACCAAAGAAGACATAACCACACTAGCAACATCAAAATGGTTGAATATGGTCGCAAAGAGGCCATAGTGGGTATAAAAAACTTCACAAACTAGGGATTTATGGATGCCACATCCATAAATAAGAGAATGTGTTAAATTCCCCAAAAAAATTTACATCCATCCATCCAGAGACGAAGGAGACTGATAAAAAATCCACCATTAAAAGGATGAAACCACCATTAAAAAAATGGTAAAAAATACTGCTCACTGCTAGATCGACTTTATTCTCTTTTTTTCTTTAAACCTTCTAGTTTTTGATCCATCAAAAAAGGATGGAGAGCATACTCCCTCAATTTTTCAAAAAAAAAAAAAAAAATAAGGGGAAAAAATAGAGAGGGGGGGTCTCCATGAGGGAGATACCCCCATGAGGAAAAGCTCCTCAAGCTCACAGGGCAGGGAAAGCCTGCTTTGATACCATGTTGGAAAAATAAAATACTTGATATTATTCAATGACAAAGACCTTACTTAAATAGCAAAGGTGTACAATATGATCCATTGGATCATAACTAATTGAGTTAATTTCAGCCACACAGATTATCCTAGTAACAACTTAGGATATGATATATTATTATAACAATTCCTTTAACGTATCCTATGATTGTTGTGATCCAGTTGATTCCTCCTAACCCCTTACTTAATAGCCTTCAAAATTTAAACTATAGATTTCAAACTATAGTTAAAACTTTATAACTTTAAATAATAAAATTATAAAAATTCCTATACAATCGTATAACTCCTATAATCAAATAATAAAAACTTATTACTCAATATAAACCTTATGAATCCTTTAATTAAATCATTAAATAATTTATAACTCCAATATAACTTTAATAAAGCATTAGATCTTTTAATATCCATGATAAGGTAATGATAAATTACTTATTCCTTTAACGTCTCCTACGATTTTTGTGAGCTAGTTGATTCCTCCTAACCCCTTCCTTAATATAGGTATAAGAATTATTAAAGTAACATTATAAGAATTGCATGGAATGCTATGCACATGTTACATAAAAAATTTCACTACCTGTTGGCTTCTCTTCCTTGAAATCAATTGCTTAGATTTTTTTTTGTTTGGCATTGTTGTATGATTGCTCATATTCAAATGGTTTCTATTCCTTGGGATGTTCTTCCTTAGATGCTCCAGTTAGCGTTTCACTTGGCAATGCTTTATGGTTGGACATACTAATTTCTATTTCTTAAAATGTTCTTCCTTAGACATTTATATCTCAAAATATTACTCCTACTCTCTTTATGAGGTTTGTGTATGCATTAATATGGTTTCACTTGCTTTCATATATGATTTTATCAAGTGACTTCACTAGCCACTACTTTGCACTTTATGAGCATGTCTCATGTGCTTTATCCCCTGTGAGCATATTTCACTACTATCATGTATGTTGTAATCATTATCTATGAGAGATTCTTAGTGACTCCATGTCACTCCCTAGGAATGCTCTTTAGTTAGTACTTTTTTTAAAAGTTCTCTTTTGTGAGCCTATACCAATACCTAATATTGCTCTTCAATGAGTGCTTCACTACCTATGAGTGTTATTCTATGAGCACTTCATTGCCTATATATGTTCTTTCATGAGTGCTTCACTACTTTTGAATGCTCTTAAATGAGTGCTTCACTACTTGTGAGTGCTCTTCTATGAGCCTATACCAATTCTATATATTTCATTGCACTTTAGCTATGAGCACTGCAATATTCCTTCTATGAGCACTACTATATTTCTATCATGATATTAAGAAGATACAACCTCTTCTTCTCTATGCTGGGTTCCTGCTAGACTTGAGCACTATTGATAAAACTCAGTCATTTCTCTATAGTGCTTAAATGTTGCTTGACTCGGTGCTAAGTTGCTTCTCTTATATTCTTGATTCAGGTGCTTGATTGCTTAGTCGCTTCACTTCTATGCTTGATTCGGGTGCTTAACTGTTTACCTATTTCACTTCTATGCTTGTTTTGGTGCTTCTTCTATTTTGGTTTAACTAGAATTGGTGTGCTTCATCTCTATGCTTATACTACAAAAGGTTTGAAGTGATTCTTCTTTGCTCAAGCATGCCTCTCTTGTGTGTTTAGACTGCAATAGATTATATGTGATTCTTCTCTGCTTGGGCACACCTCTTATCTATACCTTAGCTTCAATATTTCTTAGCTACAAAAGAGTATTTCAATATTACTAGAAGGGTATCATTTTGTTATTTCTACTGCACTTTGGATTCTATTTGATTTATCTTAATCTCTAGAAGCTTATATTGCTTCTCAAACATATGTGAGTTTTGATTCTCCTTAATTATCTGAGAGCTTTGATGCTCCTCAATCCAATAATTTCTTAGGTCACACCTAAGAACCAAAAACTTATTCTCTTCTTCTAGAGAATCTAATATATCATCAAGGTTATTATGAATGTCCTCGAATGACCAACTTTATCTTGAGTTGAATCTCTCTCAATATTCAATAGTGATTCTCCTCTTCTTCTATAGAGAATCCTAAATATTATCAATATGACTTTGAATGTCCTCAAACTTCCAAATTTCTTTCAATTTGGCTTTCTTAATCAATCAATGTCCAACTTTATTCATACTTGATCCTCAATTAATCTTAGTTGAGTCCTAGTCTTCATTGGTTTTCCTTCAACCAAGTGAAAATACCCTAGCATTCAAATTAGGGTGACTAATCCTTGTCCCCTCAATCTCTACTCAATTAGACCTTCTAAAATAGAGTCCAAGTCTTCATTACCTTCAAAGTGGATAGACTCAAATCTCTATCAAGAATGGAAATGGTTAAATGATGATGATGGTGGGTAATATATAACTCTATAAAACATGAACATAGTAAGTGGTAGCTCTAATACCACTTTTGGCTTTTTAAGCCTTACTACCACAAAAATATCACAGGTTGCTTAATAAATTAAGCCACAATATTAAAGGTCAAAATAATAATAAAGAGTAGAATTATATATATGAGCAATCTAATATGTATATCAAGGCCAATATAATAATGTAAATAACATTCACTTATAATATCAAATATGAATATAAACGGTCTAAATCATTCAAGAACTATGCATGAAGAATTCATATAATATGAATTGCTCAAAATATGTATACAAGTTTTTTTATCAATGCTTATCTCACACCTTTTGGTATGTATTTTCTTGTTTTACATTGTATGGAGCTTTGTATCTATAATGAATCTTCACATACTTGACTGTTTCTCTCTATATGCTAACTCTCATGACCTTTAGTTTGTCATATTTTCCTTTGCATACTATACTCTTCACTTTCTTCTTACATGCATACTTGACTCTATGACACTTGCACACTTCTACATGCACTCCTAATCTAAGACACTTGTGCACATCCTCATATTACATATTTGCACACTTACATACAAGAAAATTGTACACATTCTCTTAATACACTCTTGCACTCTAACTTACATGACACTTGTGCATTTCCTACACATTGCACTCTTACATGACACTTGTGCATTTCCTACACATTGACACTTACATAAAAAGGTAAATATAAATCACTCATATAAACTATAGAATCAACCTTAATCTATTACATATTTACATTTGTACCATGAAGGTACCATTAATGTAATACTCCTCAACAATGATTGAATATACTACACTTTATAAGACCTTGGAATGGTGGGTATAATGTTGGCAACCCTTGGTCTAGGCATCTCCATATCATACAATGATTCTCATAGTCATTGTTGTTGATAGGGATCTATCCTCAAATATTCCAAGTATGGGACTTTACAAGGGGTTGCATGCAACTCTTCCACTATGTCCCATACTTTTGTTTTTCTCATGACTATTTTTAGTAGTTATTCCTTGGGATGGGGAGGGTCCTAACATTTTTTTTTTCATGGATGCTAGTCTTGGTATTCTAGCATTTTTTGGAATGATAGGATATATAGACTTCGTTGAGGTCTTCTAAGACATTTTTTGTGTCATTAGATATTTTTTTGCTTTTAGAAATTTCATGGATTACTAAAGGAGGGTTTCATATTATATCAATTATGGCTAGATTAACCATTGCCTATGTAGGTTAATTATCCTTATCCTTCTGTTGGTCATGAATCTACCTAAGTACAAAATATTATTTGTGTGCCCTAGACCCGACCAACATTGAAAGGCTGAAGGAGAGAGATGTCCTTCGAGCCAATCTCTAGAGAGGGTTGGTTCCCGTACTAAAACTAATGATCGGTTTAAAGCTTAGGGTTACAAGAAAGAAATAGGAAATGATAGAAATAAATGGAAAATGTGGCTATAAGCCGAAAATATAAAGTGGGGATAAACTAACAGCAAAAATTCATAGCAAGTATTAATTAACATATAATAGAAATAAAGGCACAGGAACCACTCATAGTTTGTTGAGATAACCTCCAAGATAGCATTTCAGTATTCACTTCCTCACGAGTAGTAGTTAAATTCAGATGTAAAATTTAAAATCAGCAAATAATGGACATGAACGTAATTAGAAAGAGATCAAACACAATACTACTCAAGGAACCAGAAGCCGAATGCCTTTTTATTTATGTAGAAAACTTAAAGTGTTTTTCTAAAAAGTGTTTATCTTCCTTCATTACATCAAAATACTTAGTATTTATAGAGTATTTTTCCTCTATCATTAAATGCACAATACAAAAAAATGTCAGCTAGTCAAAATCAGCACCAACAATTCTCTTCTCGGTATGGTGATGCTCGGATCATATCATTCTTTAGGGAACAACGATCCGGTTTTTATGGAGTGTGCCTAGAAAATCAACAAATATAGACGATGGAAAAAATGTTCCAAGTGTTGGTGCATCGAAACTTAGCAATATTATGTGGTAAACAGGAGCTTGGATATTAAATTCTAGATGTCATTCAATCCTTTATGCCTCAAAATCTGACCCTTGTAGTGGAGATCAACGAATATTAACTCTGCTTTGAAAAGGAATAGAATCCATGGAGGGTGCATTGAAAATAACTGGGATCATGTTGGATTTTAGGATGTAGCAATTAATCCTGGCATCTTCTTAGCAAGAATCCTGAAAAAATTGATCTTACTGCTCCAAAAATTAAATTTTTCTAGTATTTGATTTTTCGTGAGATATTATCAACAGGGACACTTTGAAAGAAAACGTTTACCAAAAATAAGGGCCAAAAATTGATTTTACCCATGCAATCTGATGTTTTCATCCTTGAACATGCTTTTGCCCTTTTCTTGGGTAATGACACCCGAAAATGATATGAAAACGTCTTCTACAAGAAATGAGGCAAAAATGATTGATTTCGTCCCTGAGAGGGGTGACAATGATTTTCGCCCCACCCCAGGGGTGACTTTGACTTTGATCGGTAGGAAAAGATGTTATTTTCAATAATTTTGCCTCATGACATCTTCTTTTGGAAATTCACCCTGAAGGAGGGCAAAAATGATTTTTACCCCTCTTGAGGGGTGCCTTTGACTTTGACTTTTTAATTTTCTCCCGAACGACGTCATCAAATCATTTGCATTCTAAAAAGCATCTTCAATGGGGATTTCACCCCAAAGATAGGCGAAAGGGATTTTTGCCCCTCCTGAGGGATGACTTTGACTTTGACCTTGCCAAGCATGTGCTGCACTTGATTTTCACTCTAGAATACCTTTAATTGGAATTTCGCCCTGAAGAGGGGTAAAAATGATTTTTGCTCCCTTCCAAAAATACCTTTGACTTTGACTTATTTTTGTTACTTGCAAATTTTTCTCTCCTTCTTCACTTGGATGAAACCTTCTCATCATGGTAGTTTCACCCCAAAGGAAGGGCAAAAATTATTTTTGCCCCTTCCTGGGGAAAAAATGCATTGCACTTCATATTCACTAGCACATTCACTCTAAATAATAATTGTCAAAGCCTTAGTTGATTTTTCATCCATTCTTTGATATCGAAACATCCATCGTCATCAAATTTTCCCTCTTACATTTTTCTCACAACTTCCATAAATTTTTATCAGTAAACGAAATCAACCCTTTTATTTAATAAAATTGTTTATAGGAAGGGAGCAAAAACAATACACTAAAATAGTAAAACCAGCACCACTGCATCATTCATTTTCTTTTTTCAAAATTTTACAAATAAAATTTAGTGTAGCAAAACTGCCAATACTTTTGGCGGTTCTCGGGGTATTCAGTTCTTCTAGATGCAATCGACCCCAAGCCTTCATCCATTAGGCTTAGTTTTCATCACCACCTGTTGCATTAGGTGGTACATTTGATTCCACAACCTCCTTAATACTTCCTCTTGTGCCTATTTCTCTTGCTCTTTAGTTGCTTTTTGTTCTGCTTTTTCCCATGCCCGTGCTTCTTGCTTTATGAGGCTTTCATTGGTAGTTTCATATATGGCAACTACCTCAGCCAAGGAGTCTAGAGTGAATGTAGAGAGTGTAATTAGTGAATCAATGACAAAACACAACATCTTGACGTGATCCATGCTAATGAGATTAGCTATATGCTAGAGTTACAATAGGGATGATTCAATGCGAGCGAGCCTCTCCATGTATGGCAATACTTGTTCCTCCATGATGGGGTCCTCCCAAATGTCGATCTATAAAGTATCTTCTATAAAATTTTGCTAGGCTACTTTCAATTATTTTGTTGGTAAAAGCTCACCCTCCTCATCAACGAAGCTCGAGATTCCAACATCAGCTAGAGATTCAAAATAAACAAGCGAAATGCAATGCTCCTATTTAAACATAGTCATCAGCTTTCGACCTTCTCTCACTAGCTCTAACTTGGAGAAGAAGTTGTGCAACATCATCCTGACCTTGGCCCAACCACGATCCATCTCGCTCATTAGCTTAACTTGGAAGTCAAATTGAACCAATGTCAAAATCTTCAACACTAATTCTAGTTTTGGTTCCATATATTCCTCAACATACTCCAAGGTGCGCTCTCCAAGAAAAATCACTATTCGAGCCTCATGGATATACAATAAAACCTGGATAGCGTTTGTCACCACTATCACACAATATTTCATTAAATGGTGGTGAGTCTCTTTAATTTTCTCCTTGGAGAAGCCTACTGATTGTGTGGATTTCTTAGTAAACTATTTCTGTAAAACCTCAAGTTGGACAGTTAATGATTGCACCTCTTTCTTTGCTCCTATCCAAGTTGTCTAGTATTCCTTCGATTATTTCTCCAACTCTTCTGCCCTTCGTTTCCAGTGCTCTACCTCTGACTTTGTTGTTTCCAGCTGGTCCCTACTTTCAGCTAGAGCATCATTCAACTCAATAGTCTTTGCCTTAGCTTCAAAAAAACTTTTCTTGTAATGCTCGTCATGCAGGTAAAGAGAGATCATATCCACCTACATATTCCCCAACTTTTTTTAGGTGTCAATATTCATTAAGTCATCTGTAATGACTTCATAAGTGTAATCACTAGGAGCCATTTCTCCTTGAAGATTTTAGACCTAGGAAATCATTTGTATAGTATGAGACTCCATAGTTTTCGAGTGAAAAGTGACCTTCTTCAATGTCTTTGTTGGAGCCTGAGCTTCTTTTCTCTTATAGCTCTTCAACCACTATGATGAACTTAGTTGGATCTGGATTATATTTGCTACAATAGGATGTTTTGGTACAATCTCTATCTCTGGATCTGGTAGCACTTGTAACTCAACAAAAGAAGCAGGAGGAAAATGATCCTGGTAAGGATTTGGCTCAAAAAGAGGAGTTTAAACAACAACGGTTGGTCTAACAGAAGCAGTTAAGAGAAATGAAGTGATGGGTTTGGCTACAATCACATACTCAAGGAGGAGCTTGCATACTTATAGTCATGGTAGAAATTACTGGAATGGAGGATGAAGGGAGCAAAAAAATATTAGGACAAGATGCAAAAGAACTGAAATAAAGGGAAACAATAGAAGTAGGAATAGAAGAGGAGGGAGCATCGATGACTAAATACTGGGAAATAGGAAGTGAAATGGAGGTGGTGGGTATGCTGAATGGAGGTGAGATGAAAGCAATAGCTAAGGAATGGGGTGCAACAGTCACCAAATGCTTATGAGAAAGGGAAGAAGGTGTAGAAAATGTACCTTAAGGCTCTAATACATTTTGAGCCAATGATGAGGGAAAATATGGCACTAGTTCACCCTTGTATTGCTCCTCTTCTACCTCCTTCTCTAGATCTATGAATTCCATGTGATGGCCAAGTTGTTTTGCCTAAGCCAAAGGAGGATATTTTGAAATGTTGGTATGTGTGGCTTTATTCATAGGAGGAGGATTTGCACCTAATGAAGAAACTGTGTCTATTATTGGCTTTTTGGATATCTTCAAGAAAGGGAGCGACTCATGCTTATTCTTCTTCTTTCATTGGAGTTGCACCTCTAGCGACGACTTTCTTTCTTCTTCCACAAGTGGTGCTTCCTTGACCACATGCTGCTCCTCCTTGGCCACAATATCTTCGCTGTCAGATATTTGAAAAGTTTGAGGTACAATATTAGTGAAAGATATTGGCTAATAGTTGTTTTAGTATTCATCATAGACATCCAAAAATACCTCGTCCATTGCAAAACCAGAATTTGACCTAGTTTTCCCTCTATGGGCCCTCATAACCCACCAGTTGATAATTTTTTCCACAGACCAAGTTGGCAACTGCTCTTTTATTTTTCCAAACAAACCCGGGGGAGGAATTTGGTGCTTGTGAACTACAATGTTGTACTCAAACTCCATATCATAAAAATTATGCCATGGTGGAAGTGGCATCATCTGCTCAACATGCCATTCGAGATCATGCCCTTCTAGATTATTTTTGTGTCGCCAAATGTTAGGTATGGGATAACAATGAAATTTTTTAGCTTTAATAAAATCTGCGAACCAAACCAAAGGATCATACTTCCACTGCTGAGGTAACTCCACCATACCCATGTCATAAAGCACTTCATTGATCAATTTATTCTGGCCAACATGATCCATTTCAATGCCACTGAAGCAAAATGGTAAGGTGCATGTAGTCTTCTTGCCTCATCTTGCCCCATAGACTTCATTGATGTAGTCGATCTGATGGATAACTTCCATTGCGAAGAGGCACTTGGTAGTAAAATATGGAAGAAGAAACGACTTGTTAGTGAAGCCAAAAATTTGTACCATGATGCCCTGCATCAACAATAAAATATCTCCTTTCTCCTTAGTGATTATTTCTTCCCTCATCGCCTTTGGCACCCTCTCACTTGTGCAAAAAATAAGTTCAAGGGTGGGGCCCAAAAACATATGATTAAAATTATAGAATGACTCCCCCTAGACAATCTTGGAGTCCACAAATATACTGGTAGCTTATTGTCTGCCTCATCAGCTTGCTTGACTGCTATAAAAGAAAAATACTGGTACATGTAGAATAAGAAATACCAAGTCAAAAATGAAACGTGCTTGAATAAAACTGCTTTTTCGCTCTGAATCCTCTCCAAATGGGTGTGCATTGCTTGAGCCACATAATCAACCCAATCAAATAAAATGGGGTTTGTGCTTGCATGCATTGTTGTCGAGGTATAAAATCCTACGTACATAATGCATTGCACTAGAGTTGCTTGCCATTTGTACACTGTGGTATCAGTAGGAAGACCGGACACCCAAGCCAACATGGAATACATGTCCAAACTTTTAAACTCCGTTAGAGGCTTTGGTAAAGCTGATAATTCTTTGAATTGGGGTGCCTTTATCAGTTGGTTCTAATGAATTGATACAATTTCATAGTTTATTGATACCTTTCCTCTTGCTCATTGAGATTCATCTTTTTGAACATGACATCCGAGGAAGGCTTCATCCCACAAGAAAATGACTCTTTGACTGTGCTGGGCAAAATGAAAAATTTATATCCCTTCGCATTAAGGATGGCCCTTGTTGCAAGATGATAAAACTTGATGCAGGAGCATCCAATGATGTAAGGACAATCTTGCATCACCAAACATAAAATAAAATAAAATAAAAATAAATAATATATATATACGTTTAGACCCATGTGTTTAAATATATATATATATATTTAGACCCATGTGTTTAGACCTGTGTTTAGACCCATATGTTTAGAACCATATGTTGGAAATTCAAGTTTCAAGTGAATATTTTCCTGGGCGGGAAAATGAAAATGAAAATTTCAAATGAATATTTTCTTGGTGGGAAAATGAAAGGTGGGAAACTTAAAAATCATGTAAAAGGGGGGGGAAATAGGATTTAAAAAGGGATTTTGGATCTGAAAAAAGGGCTTCATTTGGGGCTCCAAGACTGTACGATATGGCATTGTAATTTCTGTCCCTTTTGGCTGGCATTAATAAAATAATTTTTTTCTATTATGATTTAACTCCTTGGATGGTTTTGTTTGTGTTTTTTCAACCTCATCAAGTGGTATTAGAGCGGGAGTTCCTGAGTGTGTAAGCCGAACATGAGGCAGTTTATGCCAGGATCTGTGGTTCGGGTTTGGAGAAGCCAAAGCAAGATGCCCCCATGAAGGAACTGAGGTGTTACTAGTAATACCATAGTGCCACCAGAGGATTTTTGAGCTTTGTAGAGTCAATTCCAGGAATTACAAGAAGAGTTGCGTAGATGGTTTGACCCAAGAAGAGAGAAAAAGAGCAAATATGAATCCGAAGAAGAGGAAGACCAGTTTGAGGAAGAAGAAGAGGCAGTAGATCCTACCTAAGCGAGGTTGTACAGAGCCATATCCCAGATTGGGAAGAGGTCAAAGATGGAGGTTTCCACATACTTGGGAAATCTTAACCTGGAGGAGTTGATTGACTCGATCAATGACTTGGAAGAATATTTTGAATATGAAGAGGTAGAAGATCCTGATCGGGTCAAGTTTGCTAAGACCAAACTGAAGGGTCATGCTAGAATATGGTGGAAAGGAGTACATCTTGACAAAAATAGAAGGGGAAAAGAGAGGATCACCAGATGGGAACAAATGGTGGAAAATTTGAAGAGGCAATTTATTTTGGTAGATTATGAGTTGGATCTATTGAAGAAGATGCAAAGTTTGAGACAATCAAGAAAGTTTGTCAAAGAATACACCGAGGAGTTCTACAAGATCTTGATCCAAATCGGCCATTTTTAGGCTAACAAGGAGAAGGTAGCCCATTACATCCATGGGTTGAGAACCAATATTCAAGAAGAGTTGAGTTTGGTTAGGATGAGCACCATTGAGGATGCTTACCAGTTTGCTCTAAAATTTGAAGAGAAGTTGAACAAAAGGTTTGAGGGTAAGTAGAAAGGAAGAGGTCGTGGAGAAAGAACTAGTGGAAGAACATATGGAGGACGAGGTAAGAAGAAAGAAGAAGCTAGCAAAAATTAGGACCAGAAGGGAGATAATGCTTACATATCCTATGGTCAGAACAACAACTACCTAAGAGGAAGAGGTAGATCTAGCCGAGGAAATGGAGGAAGAGGGTTTTGTGGAACCTGCTTCAACTATGGAGAAGAAGGACATCAAGCATATGAGTGTCCACAACACCAAGAGAAGCCAAATAGGAGGCCAGCGGGTAATGCCAGAGCTGCTATTGCAGATGAAGGAGTTGAATCAAAGCACTCTAAGGAGGCAGAGAGAGGAGAAGTTATGGTCACAAGGATAACCTTGTTGAATGAGGAGAAGGAAATAGAATATAGGAAGATCCTGTTTTGCACAAGGTACAAATGTTTAGGTAAGGTTTGTAATGTTATTATAGATAATGGCAATACTGATAACTTGGTCTCTAAATAAATGGTTACTAAGTTACAACTAGAGAGGAGGAGACACCCACATCCATATCAGATTGCATGGTTGTAGAAGGACCATAGAACTTTGGTCAATGAACAATGTTTAGTGAAGTTCAATATTGGAGGTTACCATGATGAGGTACTGTGTGACATCATGCCTATGGATGCTTTTCATATGCTATTGAGGAGGCCATGGTAATTTTATCGACATACAGTACATGATGGATATGCCAACACTTATTCCCTAACAAAGGATGGATTTCACCACAAGTTGAAGCCCATGAAGGAGGTGGATGAAAAGGTATGTAGTAGTGCTATAATTTTTTTAGTTTATGGTAGAAATTTTTTGAATGGTATGAAGCACGAACATATGTGCTATGCATTGATTCCTAGAGTTAATGAGAAAAAATGTGAAGATATACCAGTAGAAGCCTCAGATCTGTTGGGAGAATTCCAAGATATTATATTAGATAATGTACCTGAAGGTTTGCCACCAGTGAGGGATATTAATCACCAGATGTATTTGATAACAGGAGCCAGTTTACCAAATAAAATGATTCCTGCAGAGAATGAGGAGTTGAACAAACAAGTTCAAGAGCTATTGAAGTTGAAGATAGATTTGAAGTTCAATTTTGTACACCATCCATAGATTGATGGACAAACAGAGGTGGTGAATAGGAGTTTGGGTAACCTACTGAGATGCCTCGTAGGAGATAAGCCCAAGGTATGGGATTTTATTTTACCACAGGCAAAATTTGCTTACAATAATTCTGTCAACAGGAGTACTGGTAAATCTCCATTCCAAATTGTATATGGGAGCAGCCCAAGGAATGCCTATGAATTAAGGAATATGGACAAAGGAGAAAAGAGTATGGATAGAAGTACAAGAAACAAGCAGTATGAAGAATATCTAGTTAAGTGGAAAGGAAGACCTGTTGAAGATTCATCATGGTTGTCTAAGGCAAAGGTTGATCATCTTGGTTTTCCTCCAACAACAAAGAAGTGAGGTCACTTCTCAAACTTACCCTGGGTGTCTGATGTAGGAGCATCCAATGGTGTAAGGGCAATCTTGCATCACCAAAAATAAAAATAAAAATAAATAATATATATATATATATATATATATATATATATGTTTAGACCCATGTGTTTAAATATATATATATATATATATATATATATATATATTTGTGTGTGTGTGTGTGTGTGTGTGTGTGTTTAAATTGTTTAGACCTATATGTTTACACCCATGTGTTTAGACCCATATATATATACCTATATATATTTAGACCCATATGTTTAGACCCATATGTTTAGACCCATATATTGGAAATTCAAGTTTCAAGTGAATATTTTCCTGGGTGGGAAAATTCAAATGAAAATTTCAAATGAATATTTTCCTGGTGGGAAACTTAAAAATCATGTAAAAGGGGGGAAAATAGGATTTAAAAAGGGATTTTGGATCTGAAAATAAGGCTTCGTTTGGGGATCCATGATTGTGCGATCTGGCATTGTAATTTTTGCCCCTTTTGGTTGGCATTAATAAAATAATTCTTTTCTATTGTGATTTAACTCCTTGGATGGTTTTGTTCGTGTTTGTTCAGCCTCAACAAGTCTGGAATTGTAATTTCTACCCCTTTGGTTGGCATTATTAAAATAACTCTTTTCTATTGTGATTTGGCTCCTTGGATGGTTGTGTTTGTGTTTGTTCATCCTCATCAAAACTTTGAAATCTCCATCACTAGCTCAGGGTAAGGATGCATAGGTGTACACAAGTACTAGGAAATCTACGCATGATAAGCAATGGTTAACGAGCTTTCCAACATCAGACCTTGTCTGACCATAGTCTCCATGTCTTGGCATAATTTTTCTATGCCTTTGTTTGAAATAGAACAGTCTCCAATATTATCCAGCACATCATAATATGGTTCAAGATTTGTATTTTCATGCCACCTAGATTTTTTAGCTTTTTTACCACCTTGCACTTTTTTCGGCTCTGCAACTTTCTTCGAATCAGCAGCCTTATTTCCCATATTTGTACCATAGTTCCCACTGCAACACTCTAGCAAATCTGCAACAAAGCATCTACAATATGGTGATGCTCTTAATTTTTCATCCTCTGCAAGCTTTTGATTCATCCCTTTTATAACTTTTACCCCCAAATACCATATTTAATGCAAGTGTCATGCCTAAGGAATTCGGGCGAACATGCTCCTTTATTCTCTCATTCGAAATGCTTTTTTATGATTTTAAATTACTCATTAACTACCAATAACACCCTTGCACTGTAAATCTTCCTCTAGAATCGAACTCCACTGCTTTTATATTGGAAGGCATAGTCTAGATATTTAACAGCTCATATCGAGAAAAGCAAACGCCATGTGTGAGAGATAAGCTCTTTTCAGGAGCAAAAATAATTAATTTCACTACATAAAAATGCCAAAACATCTTCTAGAGCTTTTCCAGCAAAATCAATTCAATTTCATGTATTAACTTCAAGATATTTTCTGAAATTAGTGTTGCTCAACAAAAAAATCGAAGGAGAGCGCTTGCTTAGCTGAAAACATCTCGGGGTGAAAATATTCACACAACTTGTGCTTTGAAACTGCTTCTTCTATTTGCTTTGTGAAATTACATGTCTTTCAGCCCCTTTTAAAATAATTTATTTCCTTAATTCACCCCAAATAAGCTTCACTACAAAAAAAAACAAGCTTTTAATGCAACTAGGCACTTTTTCAAGAAAAAACAAGGCGAAAATCAATTTCGCCCCTTTCCCTTGTCGAAAATAATCTTACCAACTGAGGATTTCAAAAAGCATGTAGATGTTTCTTCTTCTTTTCATGGATTTTTTCTCTAAAAATACCTACTTGAGGGGCACTAAGGTATTTCACCCCGAAATTAAAAAAAATGCATGGAGAGGACCTTCTTTTGGCAAAAACATTTTTTGCCTTTTTTTTTAACTTTTGCTTTTGCTTTTTTTTTTTTTTCTTTTAATATTTTATTTCTTTTGACAAAAATAGGAGTGCTCTTTAATGAAAAAGCAAACCCTTGAAGTCCAAGTGAGGACATGGCACTTTCATAATTTCTCCAAAAAAACAACCTGCTTCCTTTTAAGCTCTTTCTTCTTTGGCAATTAAAAATTGGGGTGCTATTTTTTTTTAATCATATTGTATCATTTAAAAATATTCAACTGAAAATAAAATAACATAACAAATTATGTACATATATACATACTTGACCAAAATTTTGTCACTGATGGTAGGCCTTCAAATGAAGATCATTTATGGGAATTGGCAGTGCACGACCGTCCATATCCTACAGATAAAATGATTTCACCTGATTCACTCCTAAAATCTAGAATGGGCCCTTCCATATTGCTTCAAACTTGTGATGCTTTCCAGGCTTAGCCTTGTTTTCATTCCATTTCAGCACTAGATCACCCACCTCAAACAACTTCTAAAATGTTTTCTTGCCAAACCATTTCTGTGTCATCCGAGCATGTTCCATGAAGGCATTGTATGATCTTTCCATCTCTTCATCCAACTGTAAAAGTTGTGCCAATCTCATGCTCATGGAATTAGGTTCATCATCATCTTCACTATACAATAAGTGCCATGACTGAAGAGCCAAAAAATTAATATGAACGTGCAACACTGCTTCGTTACCATATATTAAGGAATAAGGAGACATTTTAATGGATTTCTTCATGGAGATACAATCAACCCATAATGCTTAGTTCATAAGCAAGTGCCAACTGTGCTTTTTATCACCCAAGGTCCTCTTTAGAATTCTCAATAAATTCTTGTTTGTGGACTCAGCCAAGTCGTTCCCCTATGGATAATAGTTAGATGATGTCTTAAAATAAATTCCATACTTACTCATAAATTCACTAATCCTAGCGTCGATGAAGGGGATTCCATTATATGTTATGATTGCATTCGTTATGTCAAAATGGGTGATTAATCCCTCAAGAAAAGTAATAATTGTTGTTTGATATGCCTTCTTAATCGGGATTGCTTCTAGCCATCAGGTAAAATAGTCGATTGCAGTCAGGATATATTTATGTTCGACAAAGGAATTGGGATCAATGACCCCAATAAATTCTAATCCCAATTTCTAAAATGGTGCCTCTACTTGAATTGGATGAAGGGGTAATGATGCCTTCTTGCTTCTGCCAACATATCTTTGGCACTTGTTGCAATTTTAACTAACTTTGAAAGTATCTACAAAAAGAGTAGGTCAAAAATAACTGATTTTGATGATCTTTAATGCCATTGGCCTCCCTGCATAATGGCCTCATGATGGGCCAAAGTGAAACTCCTCTAGGACTCATTATTTCTCTGATTCTCAGATACACTTGAGAAGTACTCCATCAATATTTTTATGGAACAACACCTTTGGCAACATCACGTACCTAAGGACCTAAAGTCTGAATCTCTTTCTTTGTGAGGCATTAAGGTGTGGAGGACATCTTCTTGAATGGAAATATTTGACAAGGTCCTCTATCCAATCACGATCATTTGCAGAGCGATTAGAAAAATTGCTTGTTCTTCCTTCAAGTTGGCAAACCATGGATTTTGATGCAATACTTTTTACAAGCTCTTGACACAATGCTCGAATCCAAACTAGCTTGGTTGGATGGATTTCAACATCGTACTCCTGGATCTTAGAGATCTAACTGGCTCTCTTGTCTCCAAGCTCTCCTTGAATGATGAAACTCTAGATGTCTATATGAACAACATAAACTATTATGTTTCTTTGAGAAACAAAATATCATAGCTTCTTCAAGGATTTCATCATTGCATATACTTGCTTGACAATAAAATTATATTTTTCTTCATGCGATTGGTTGACTTGGATCAAGAAAGCAATCGGTCACTCATCTCCATCACATCCCTTCTATGTAAGCACTGTTGCATAGATTTATTACTAACCAATGGCATACAGGATAAAATATTTTGATTAATCAAGATTCACCAGCATCGGGGTTTGAACGATCCTTTATTTGATTTCCTTGAATGCTTTCTTCCTCTGCTCAGTCCATTTAAACTTAGCATTCTTATTTAACACCTTAGTCATTGGATTTACCACTTGGGAAAAATCTACCATAAAATTTCAAGAAAAGTTGATTTGCCTAAAATGATTGCAAATCCTTATTATTGGATGGCAAAGGAAGCTTTAGGAGGGCTTCATCTCTAGTTGGGTCAATTGCCAAACCTTCTTCCAAAATAATATGGCCTAGGAGCTTTCATTCTTTTATCATGGATATGGACTTCTTTAGGTTGATTTATATTCTGAACTCCCGATACTTTTCAAACACTTGTCTCAAATGTAGACTATGCTCCTCCCTATTTTGAGAGAAAATGGTCATGTCATCCAAATAAATCACAATAACATGATTCAATAACTTATGAAAAGCTACGTCCTTCACTCTCTAAAAAGTTGAACCAACATTTGAGATACCAAACAACATCCACTGATAAGCAAAAGTTCCCCATTTCATAGTGAACACCGTCTTATATTGGTCTTCATCCTTGAACAAGATTTGGTTGTAGCCAGATAATCCGTCTAACAAAGAGAATCTCTAAACATTAAAAAATACATGCAAAGTCTAATCAATTTGTGGTAATGAGTAGTGACATTTTAGAGACGCCTGGTTTAAATTTTGAAATTCCACACACAGGTGAATATCTCCATTCTTCTTTCTCACAGGTACCATATTTGCTACCTAGGTAGAGTGCTTAATTGGGTAGATGATTTTGGCTTCCAATATTTTTAGTAGTTTTGCTTTCATAAGGGTTTTAATCTTGGGATTGACCAGTATTTACTTTTTCCTGAAGGGTTTCATTTCTTCTTGAAACTCAATGGTATGCTGGATTACATATTTTTTGTAGCCTTTCAAATCCTATTAACTCCAAGTGACAATGTCTGGGTACTCGTGACACAATTCTTTAATCTGCTCTAGCTCTTCTTGAGTACAATCAGTATTGACTTTGATCGACTTCTTGGATCCCAACTACAGTTCAATGTAATCATTTTCATCCACCTTGATCTTATGTTTTTGACTCTGTTATTTTGATCAAAGTGACTCTCAAGTGTAATCAACTCTTTTAGAATATGATTATTCTGCAACTAGATCAAACCCTCGACTTCTTCCTCATCAAGTGTTCTTTCTTCCACATTACTAGCTTCTCTTATCAAGAAATTAATAATCTACTCGTAACTTTCAAAAACTTGCCAGTGTATATTTTTTTCAGGGACTAAAGGTCTATAAACTAACCTCAAAGTCTTTGGTTTTTCACCACATGCTCAATTGGGAAAAAATTAGCACCAAGTGACACTAGGAGATCGACGCGCTTGTTCTGCTCTCGCGAGATTGCTTGGATATTCAAAATTGTACAAGCCTTGAAGAGATACTAAAATTTATTATAGTATACCTTCATGTAATGTTGCTTGGAAACATACTTACTAGTCACCTGGTTGATTATTAGCTCAGAATCTCCAAAATCTATAGTTGTTTGATCCCAAGATTTTCTACCTTTTTCAGACCCAAGCAAGAGTGCTTCATACTCAATGGCATCATTCGTAAAACTCCAAGTCAATTGGTAAGAGTACATATTTTGTATGCTATAAGGAGAAATAAGAATGATCCCAGCTCCTATGCAATTCTTACACCTTGCATCATCGAAGTACAACTTCCATAATTGATCCAGAGAAGGATCTTGATCATCGAACACCTTCGCTTCAACCTTTTCAGGCTTAGTAATGGTGTAGCAACCAATTTTGGTCTCCATCATGGCATTAAAATTGAGCATTGAAAACTCATCCTCTGTTCGAAGCTCATCCAAAAATTATTCCATCAAGTCTAACTCCTCCAATTATTTGATCATCAAGTTGATAGAATTCATGGGTTTATCTTCTTCTTCAATCTTATCTATGTGATAAGTTGAAGGCTTCTCATTATAAATTTAGATTCTCCTCCCTTTGATAGGAATATCCAAATGGGAATAGTCCAGAGAAAGGTAACCTCCCAACTTGGTAGTAAACTCCCGTGATAGGCACATGCTAAAATATGGCTCCAGATCAACCATGACCACCTCTTGGATCACTATGATCTGAGGTATTTTATGCAACACGATGGGGATGTCTTTGATGACCCCCACTATCTTGACAGGGGTTCCATCCAATTGCAAGATGCCAGGGCTACTCCTTGTATATTCCATACCCATAATATCGCAAAATGCCTTTGGCATGACAGTCATTGTAGCGTCGAAATCAATCATGCAATTGTGCACAATCTAGCCTTCCATCTTGAGAGACAAATAGAAAGGGGGTGGTCTATTATTTCCAGTGGTAGAAGTCGTAAAAGTTTGAGATAAAACTATCTGAGTCATATTCTTCCCCTTATATTTCACAAATTTTAATGATTCTTGCAACAAGTCCACTTGTCCGGGCAATTGCAGTGCATCATAGAGACTCACCTTAGCTAGAATCCTCTCCAATTCTTTGATAATGTTATATGTGGATGTACAAGATTCTTTTCCTTCATTGGTAACCTCATATCTTCTCTGATATTATTGTGTGGCTTCTACCCTCTGACATTTGGTCAAGGATGGGTATTTGAGTTTTTCTCTAGCCTATTCCTCCATTTCAGCTTTCACTTGCTAAGTTGAAGTATTTTCTTGCACTCTTTCTTTCTCTCATGGAGGCAAATGATATTTCAATAGGACATGTGCATCTGGCTTGGGCACTAAAACAATTGTCTTGGTTTTCTCATTTTGCGCCTTTGAGTCAGTTGGTGCCTTTAGGGGCTCCATCTCAGTTGGGTCCATAGTGATGGATTTTCTTCCAGCTCTTGTGAGAACTGAAACTTGTTCTTTAGAAGGGACCATGAAATTATGATCAAATTCTGTGATCATGTTGATTTGACCAGTGAAGGAACTTGTTGCCAATGTTTGCACATATTTTAGGTGAACCATGCAATTTTTTTCACCATGCAGATAATTGCACGTAGAGCACTAGTATGCTTTGTTTGATGTATCAACTTCTTTTTTTGTTAGTGTAGTCAAATTTCTCTCAGGTGCCTTGCTGGTCAAAGCTACTTGCTCCCTGGTGATCGACGGTCATTGAAATCACCTAGGTTGGAAATATCTTTCAACCTAATTTCTCTTTATCACTGTGATCTCATTACCCATTGCTCTTATGAACGAGTTCGTAGACTGTAACTCTTTCAACACCTTTTCTTATGGATCAAGATTTGAGGGTATTGGAGGAGCTGGTAATGGAAGAGGTACAGGTGGGGATGGTAGTGCTAGGAGTGGAACCGGAGCGGGTAACTATGGAATGGTTGGAGCGGGTAGTTGAGGGACATAAACTATCATCATGGTTTGAGATGTACTCGGATTCCATGAAGGGATTGGATACATGGGGGACATGAGAAAAATGCTGAGAAGATGCATTAACATACAAATACTATAGAAGATCAAGGAAAATAGGCATTGTCATTTTTGGCAAAAGCTTACCAATAGAAATCAGGTCAACCTCAGCCTTTTGTGCTATAGAATATAGATCAGGAAATGTGTTGACATTGGACTATCGGATGGCCATACTGATGTCGGAGTTGAAATCTCAAAGGTAGTAAATATCACTTGCTCAGGAGTCGATCAGAGACCATCAAGAACTCTATGCCAAGTTTGAGCAAACCTGACATTAAAGTCCATGATTTCCTCCTATAGATACCTTTGAATAGTGGTAAACAGATGTAATAGAGAGAATAGATCTACTTGTTCATTGAAATATTTGATCAACAATTCATCCAACTGGTCTTAGGTAGTAATGATGGTAGGTTGTAATGATCGATACTAGTAAAGCAACTTACCTCAAAGAGAGAGCATGAGCAATATTACCATTATATCCTCATCTGTGATGCTATGGATCATCACCAAGGTAGCTACATCTTGAATATGCTCATAAGTCATCTTCCTTGTACCATCATAAGTAGGCAAAGCCTTCATTGCTACTTGCAGAATCGGGTTCTGAGCTTGCATATTTAGAGGTCTAGAGTGGTTCCATGTTGGGAACTGCCTTGGTGGCTATGGTGGCATATTTTGGGCCATGTGGATTGGACTATTTGGTTGGAGAGGTGGAAAACTAGTGGCTGTGCTAGAAGGACTCAAAGTAACAGAGAACACACCTTCTAACTGTGAATATGTTACACTTGATGGGCCAGCTAGAGTGACTAACCTAGGGTGTTCTCCTAGCAATTGGGTGTCAAGTTCATAAAATTCAATGGGATATTTTTAGATTTTTGGCCTTCGATCTTGTGATCATGAAGAAAGCTTTCGCTCACTTCACGTTCGAAGGCTTCTGGGTAAAGCTGAGTCACCAGATGTTCTAATCATACAATACAAAGGTGGACATCAAACATTAATATTGTTCAAAGTGGAACTTTTTAGGGTCCCATCAAGTGTGCCAAAAACTATTGGTCACTAATCTTCCTAACTACAAAATATTATTTGTGCACCCTAGACCCAACCAACATTGAAATGCCAAAGGAGAGAGATGTCCTTTGGGCCAATATCTAGAGAGGGCCAGTTTTTGTACTAAAAATAATGATGAATTTAAAGCTTAGGGTTATAAGAAAGAAATAGGAAATGATAGAAAGGAATGGGAAATGTGGCTATAATCCAAAAATATAAAGTGGGGATAAACTAATAGCAAAAATTCACAAGTATTAATTAGCATATAACAAAAATAAAGGCATAGGAACCACTCATAGTTTGTCGAGATAACCTCCAAGACAATATTTCAGTATTCACTTCCTCACAAGCAGTAGTTAAATTCAGATGCAGAATTTAAAATCAGCAAATAATGGACATGAACGTAATCAAAAATGATAAGTAGAAAGAGATCAAACACAATACTACTCAAGGAACCAGAAGCCGAATGTCTTTCTATTTATGTAAAAAACTTAAAGTGTTTTTTCCGCAAAGTGTCTATCCTCCTTCATTACATCAAAATACTTAGTATTTATAGAGGATTTTGCCTCTATCATTAAATGCACAATACAAAAAAATGTCGACTAGTCAAAAATTAGTAACAATAATTCTCATCTCGGTAATGGCGATGCTCGGATCATAACATTCTTTAGGGAACAACGATCTAGTTTTTATGGAGTGCGTCTAGAAAATCAGCAAAGATGGATAATGGAAAAAATGTTCCAAGCGTCGATGCATCAAAACTCAGCAACATCACGTGGCAAATAGGAGCTTGGATATTAAATTTTGGATGCCATTCCATCCTTTATGCCTTGAAATCTGACCCTCGCCAGTGGAGATCAATGAATATTAACTCTGCTTCAAAAAGGAACAAAATCCATGGAGGGCACCTCGAAAATAACTAGGATCGCATCGGATTTTAGGATGTAGCATTAATTCCTGACATCTTCTGTTATGAACCTGCAACTTGAAATATGAATTGAATGCAGAAAAGAATCGTTGTTTGAATAGAATCGTAGTTTGTATTGAAAGGCAGAAACCCACAATATAATAAATTAATGTTCTTGGATGATCTTTGGAGCATCCTCCTTGTCCTATTTACATCTATCTAAAAGGTGTGAATGGTGAAGGGATGTGTCCCTTTATAATACAATATAATATATAATATGATTAAGAGTTACGTTAGGAGGGTCCTAACATGCCACCCTCCTTTGAAAAAGCTTTGTCCTCAAAGCTGGAATTGCAAAAATTGTTGTTGAATCTGGTGGAGCGTCTCCCACGTAGCATCCTCTGGAGGTAGACCTTTCCATTGAATCAATACCTCGGTGATGGTGCGGTTATGGAGGCGGCGCATACGTCGGTCTAGGATAGCTTCTGGTTCAACCATGAGAGCTCCATTATCTAAAAATTTTGGAAGTTGAGTTTGCGTAACGATGTTAGTGCCTATTACGACTTTAAGACAAGAAACATGAAATACCGGATGGATTTTGGAAGATTCTGGTAATTCAAGTTTATATGCAATAGGTCCAATACGTTGTAGAATTTTATAAGGGCCATAAAATTTTGGTGCTAATTTTTGCGACCCTTTTATTTTCAATGAAGTTTGACGATATGGTTGGAGGCGGAGAAATACCATATCCCCTTCTTGAAAAACCCTTTCAGTCCGATGTTGGTCCGCTTGTTGCTTCATGCGGTGTTGAGCGATATGTAGATTGTCCTTCAGAGCATGAATGATATTATCTCGAGTGACCAGCTCCATCTCTACAGCTGGTACTTTTGTACTTCCTGGAAGATAAGAGGTTAGAGATGGGGGTGATCGGCCATATAATGCTTCGAAAGGGGTCATTTTTATGGTTGTGTGATATGTGGTATTATACCACCATTCAGCTAGTGGAAGCCATTTAACCCAGTGAAGGGGTTTGGTGGAAATAAAGCATCGAAGATAGGTTTCTAAGCACTTATTGACAATTTCAGTTTGACCATCCATTTGTGGGTGGTAAGCGGAGCTCATCCGAAGTTGCGTACCTTGGAGTTTAAATAATTCCTTCCAAAAATTACTAGTGAAAGTGGGATCACGATCACTAACGATAGTAGAAGGCATGCCATGTAATTTAAAAATATTGTCAAGGAAGATTTGAGCAATAGTACTAGCGGTATAGGGGTGAGCTCTTGGAAAAAAATGGGCGTATTTAGATAAACGATCTACCACCACTAGGATCATCATTTTTCCTATGGATTTTGGAAGACCTTCAATGAAATCCATTGAAATATCCTCCCATGTCCTGGTTGGTATGGGTAGAGGTTGAAGAAGGCCCGGTGTTGCCACTGTTTCACCTTTATTTCTTTGGCATGTTTCACATTCATTGACGAACTTCTTGATATCATTTTTCATCCCTCGCCAATAAAATGATTTAGTCACTCTTTTGTAGGTTTTTAGGAATCCAGAGTGGCCTGCAGTAGGTGTAGCGTGTAGCTCATGTAGAAGCTTTGGACGATAAACCGATGTAGGTGAGAGGACCAGACGTTCTTTGTAACGGAGCATGTTACCTTGCCAAGAGTAGTGGGGTTTACTCATGGGATTTTGTTGTAGCTGTTGAATTATGGTGTGTATAGTAGGGTCCGCATACCATTCATCCTTGACTTGTTCGATCCATGTAGGGATGGGGCAGGAAAAAGCATGTAATTGTGAAGTTTCTTCGAACTTTCTGGAAAGTGCATCCGCAACCATGTTATCTTTCCCTTTTTTGTAGATGATTTCATAATCATAGCCTAATAGTTTTGTTACCCACTTTTGTTGTTCTGGAGTGGTTATCCGTTGTTCAAGAAGGTATTTTAGGCTATGGTGGTCGGTGCGGATAATGAAATGTTTTCCAATAAGGTATGGTCTCCAATGTTGGATAGCATGGACCATAGCTAACATTTCTTTTTCATAAGTGGAACATGCTAAATTATTTTTGGAAAATGCTTTACTAGTAAAGGCTAAGGGCTTCTCATTTTGCATGAGCACCGCTCCCATTCCCAATCCGGAAGCGTCGCTTTCAATAATGAATGGTTGGGAAAAATCTGGCATAGCTAGGATGGGGGTGGTACACATGGCATTTTTCAAAGTCATGAAAGCTTCATTCGCTTTTGGAGACCATATGAAGGCATTATTTTTAAGTAGGGTTGTTAAGGGTGCTGCTATTTTCCCATAATATTTAACAAATTTGTGATAATAGCTCGTTAATCCTAAGAACCCATGCAACCCTTTTAGAGTTTTTGGAATTTGCCAATTTTCCACATCTTCAATTTTTTGGGGGTCTACTTTAACTCCTTCCTTGGAGACAATATGTCCAAGATATTCAATTTCCTGCTTCCCAAAGGAACACTTTGATCTCTTTGCGTATAATTGATTTTCTTCCAATATTTTGAGTGCTTGCGCTATATGTGTTAAGTGCTCTTCCCATGTCTTGTTGTAAATCAAAATATCGTCAAAGAAAACTAAAATAAATTTTGAAGGAAGGGAGAAAATACCTTATTCATAAGACTTTGAAATGTGGATGGAGCGTTGGTGAGGCCAAAAGGCATCACCAAGAATTCATAATGTCCCTCGTGGGTGTGAAAAGTAGTTTTGGGTATATCACTTTCCTTAACTCGAATTTGGTGGTAACCTGATCGTAAATCGAGTTTAGAAAAATATGCGGCTCCATTTAGTTCATCGAGTAGTTCATCAATGATTGGAATAGGAAATTTGTCTTTAATCATTATTTTGTTGAGAGCACGAAAATCCATGCATAGGCGCCATGATCCATCCTTTTTTCTTACTAGTATGACTGGCGAAGAGTAGGGACTTCTACTAGGTCGAATGACCCCTGCCCTTAGTAGGTCTTGTACTAATTTTTCTATTTTCATATTTTGTAAGTATGGATATCGGTAAGGTCTAATATTTGGAGGTTGGTGTCTCGAAAGTAATTGAATAGCATGATCATGGCTTCGTTGTGGAGGTAATCCCTCTGGTTCTTTGAATATTTTATCATGTTTCTCTAGGAGTTCTATTAATTCGGGTGCCTCTGGTTGCTCTTCGGTGGTGTTTTGCAAGGAAAATAGTTGGGCAACCATGCCTCTTCCTCCTTTTCGAAGAATATTTTCCATTCTATGGGAACTTACGATTTGTGTGGGACCTATTTTTAAACCTTGAATTGTGTATGTTTGGTTGTTTTGTATAAATTGCATCCATAACTCTTCAAAGTCCCATTGAATTTTGTCGAGCGTTCGTAGCCATTGTACTCCCAAAACAATATCACATCCTCCTAATGGTAGTACATACATATCTGCTTTCATGTTATATTCCCCCATCGTGAGTTTGATATTCCTGCATTTGCCTTTACATGCAATTTTTCCTCCATTGCCAATCATGACTTCGAAGTTATTGCAGGGATATATAAAGCAATTAGCTTGTTTGGCCAAACTGGGGTCTATAAAATTGTGAGTGCTACCAGAGTCTAAGAGCACAATAGGGTTTTGTTTCTTAAAATACCCTTTTACCTTCATTGTTTGTGGAATCGAGTATCCTGCTAATGCGTTAAAGGATATTTCTATTTTATCTTCTTGGTTTTCTTCTGCAACCTCAGTTATTACTTCCACTTCTATGTCATCCTCCTCTTTGGGAGTGCAATCAACTGTGTCCAAAATATATAATTTCGGTGAGATGCATTTGTGGTTGGGGGTAAACTTTTCATCGTAGTGGAAACATAGGCCCTTTTCTCATCTTTCTTTTAGCTCTTCTTGGCTAATTCATTTAATTGGCATGACCTTATTCAGTTTTTGGCTGGTGTAGGTATTTGGTGTTTTTCTTGAAAAAACTCTTCCTATTCACCTTTGGTTATTGTTCTTCTCTTCTATCATTTGTGCTAATGCCATTGCATGCATCATATCGATAGGATTTTGTATTTGTACCTCCATTCTAATGTCTTCTTTTAGGCCACTAATGAAACAACTTTGGAAGAATGATGCATCTAGTCCTGTTGTAAGGTTCACCAATTTCTCAAATTGTGCTTGGTATTCCCTTACGGTGGAGGTTTGCCATAGTTTAGTGAGGGCTCCTGTGAAGTCTTCAAATTTAGTGGGGCCAAATCGCAACATTAAGTTTTTTGTGAATTCGGTCCATGTGGGCGGACCTTTTGTTTTCTCATACCATTGATACCACTGGGTAGCAATTTGTTCCAAGTGAAATGATGCGATACGAACTTTCTGAATCTCCGAAATTTGATATAAGGTAAAATATTGGTCTGCCCTATATATCCAATTTGTGGGGTCGCCTCCATCAAATTTTGGAAAATCTAGTTTTGTGGTACGGGGAAGGATTGATGTATGTGGTCCCCCTATTAATGTTTGTTGTGGTGGCGTAGTGTTCTGTTGTCCATTTTGCATGAGCAACAAATTTTGTTGTACTAAGTCCATGGAATGGGTTGTAGCATCCAATTTAGTGGATATATCTGTATTCGAGTTGGTGATGTTTATGGTTAGGTCTGCTATTTTGGTAGCGATTTTATCTTCTAAATTGTCCTTCCAAAATGCCATTCCTTGCATCATGTCTCTCATTTCCTTGGAAAACTGCGAGAGTTCTTTCGTAATTTCTTTTGAAACCTCCTTCGCAATCTCCTTCGTTGTGTCTTGAGATCGTCTTCCCTCGGCCATTTAGGGTGTGGTTGGTTTATAAGTGATTTGAATATGCAGAAATTAGTTTTGTCGAAAAAAATTGTCTGTCTCCGCCACGTTTAATTTTGCGTACTTGCTGCTCTTTGTTCACACCGAATGATATTTTCCTCGCCTGTACTCGTTGTTGGGGTTTTCTAACTCCGGTAATGCGTGATGCTGTCCAAAAAATTTTGTATGCTACCTTTGTTGGCGATTGTGGCCTACTGTGTAACAGTTCCATCAGTAATGGTTAGAATGTGTGTTGAAAAGAAAACGTTGTCGAGTAATGGCCTATCAGTAACTAGAGCGGGGTGGGGAAAAAATTTTAGGTCTTTTTAGCTCTGATCCAGTTGTTATGAACCTGCAACTTGAAATATGAATTGAATGCAGAAAAGAATCGTTGTTTGAATAGAATCACAGTTTGTATTGAAAGGCGAGAAACCCACAATATAATAAATTAATGTTCTTGGATGATCTTTGGAGCATCCTCCTTGTCCTATTTACATCTATCTAAAAGGTGTGAATGGTGAAGGGATGTGTCCCTTTATAATACAATATAATATATAATATGATTAAGAGTTACGTTAGGAGGGTCCTAACATCTTCTTAGCAAGAATTCTAAAAAAATCGATCTTATTGCTCCAAAAAATAAATTTCGCCAGTCTTTGATTTTTCCCGAGAGATATTATCAATAGGGACACTTTGAAAGAAAACATTTTCTGAAAAGAAGGGGCAAAAATTGATTTCACCCATGCAATCTGATGTTTTCACCGTTGAACATGCTTTCGCCCTTTTCTTGGGTAATTTCGCCTAAAAATGATATGAAAACGTCTTCTGCAAGGAGGCGAAAATGATTGATTTCGCCCCTAAGAGGAGCAACAATGATTTTCGCCCCACCCTAGGGACGACTTTGACTTTGACTGATAGGAAAAGATATTATTTTAGGGAATTTTGCTTCAAGACGTCTCCTTTTGGAAATTCACCTCGAAGGAGGGCAAAACTGATTTTCCCCCTCCTAAGGGGTGCTTTTGACTTTGACTTTTTAATTTTCTCCCGAACGATGTCATAAAATCATTTGCATTTTGAAAAGCATCTTCAATGGGGATTTCATCCCAAATATGGGCGAAAGGGATTTTGGCCCCTCCTGAGGGGTGACTTTGACGTTGACCTTGCCAAGCATGCGCTGCACTCAATTTTCACTCCAGAATACCTTTAATTGAAATTTCGCCTTGAAGAGGGGCAAAAATGATTTTCGCCCCCTTCCAAAAATACCTTTGACTTTGACTTATTTCCATTACTTGTAAAATTTTCTCTCCTTTACTTGGACGAAACCTTCTCATCTTGGTAGTTTTGCCCCAAAGAAAGGGCAAACATGATTTTTACCTCTTCCTAGAGCGAAAACGTCTTGCAGTTCATATTCACTGGCATATTCACTCTAAATAATAATTGTCAAAGCCTTAGTTGATTTTTCATCCATTCTTCAATCTTGAAACGACCATTGCCATTGATTTTTTCCTCTTTTTTTTTGCTCATGACTTCCATCAATTTTTACCAGTAAAATTTATTGTGCATCTCCAAAAACGAAATCAACCTTTTTATTTAATAAAATTATTTACAGGAAGGGAACAAAAACAGTACACCAAAAGAGTAAAACCAGCACCACTGCATCATTCATCTTCTTTTTTCAAAATTTTACAAATAAAATTTAGTGTGGCAAAATTGCCAACACCTTCTCCTTCTCATCTTTAGAAGGTTGCTTCTTTTTATATTGGGATGCACTTATAGCAATAATAACAATTTGTTATTCTAAAGATGCAATGGTTTCTCTTTGCACCTCAAAATTATTGACATAATGAGTCCCATTTGGTTGAATACAAATATATTCTTCGTCTGAACTAGGTTGGGCAAAGACGATTAACTTGAGAGGTATTTTGAAAAGTGCTAGGTCCAAGATTTTGATTTTAGGGTAAGCACCATTTTAATTATCGTTATTATAATCCCCTCCTTGGTTATACTGTTGGTTACCTTGATATGAATTGTATCCTTGATTTTGATAGTTTTTATGACCCGCTTGATTGAACCCTTGATCTTGATTTTGATTCACTCCTTGTTTTTGATTGGAAGTCTATTGTTCATGGTTGGGGAATGAAGTGTCATAGATACCTAAACTCTAATTGTGAGGATGCTTATACTTTTTTTAAACACCCTTAGTCTTTTCATTGAAAAAATTGATCCTATCATTGTTGTTTTTATCAATGTTAAAATTAGGACCAAGGGTTTGTTTATAGAAAATTTATGCAAGTTTGAGCAAGTAGTATAATCATGCCCATAAATCGCATTCCAAAAGAATTTTTTTCGGGATCATGCCACTTAGGTGCTTCAAACCTTTTGTTACAATGCTAATTTTGAATCTTAGGTGGTGGGAAAATTTTGAGAATATCCTCATCAATCTATTATGACACCATATTCTTAGGTCTTGGACCACCTTTATATTTTCTTAGTATATGAACAGGGGCTCCAACTATCTCTATCTCATGAGAGGTATCTTAGACAACTACATTATAAATTGCATCCCCTACCACATTATTTTTAGGGATTTTAGTTTTTAAGGATTTTGGCCTTCCTTATTTTTCGAATCTTCAAGGATTTTAACAAGTATTAGGACTGCATCAAGGGAGCGCAAACCATATGGATTTTGCTACTAGATTTTAGGCTAAAAATGCGGTCTAAGCTTATTTACAAAAAAATTGTGGCTACCTCTTCGGTTAAGGCTACATTATCATGACATTTAAGTATTTCCCACCTTTTGTGGAAGTAAGTTACAAATTCATTAGGGCTTTGTTTGGAATTTTTAAAAACATCCACTACTTCCATTATAGTCATATCACCATCAAATTCTTGATAAAAATATCTACAGAGTCAATTGGGTATTTGGGCAAAGATGTAAACCAATCGAGAGCATTTTCTACCAAATCCCTAATCATTAACTTCAACAAAACCTTTTCATCATATAACCAATCCCTATAATATGCACTAAAATTTTCAACAAATGTTTGGGCTAGATTTATTCCATCATAAAGGAATTTAGAGGACATTTCTAGATAAGTCTATGGCTTCCACATGAGGGGCTAGAGATTGAGTTTGTAATTTCTCAATGTATGATTAGTAGATATAGATAGAGCCACCCCAAAGTTAACTAGGGGAGGTGGAGGAGGAGGATCATTAGGGTTTAGGATTGAGGGAGGGATAACAACCTATAATATAGGGGTCCTATTAGCACTTAATAGTTGTATAAGATTATTCATCATCTACAATTATTTAGTTGTTTCTATCTTAGTTACCTTCTGATTCTTAGTATCTCTCTTATGACTACCTAGTTGATAAGCAAGAGATTTACTAAGGGTAGTTATATATTCAACTTTTTTTCATGTAGCTTAGAAAAGGTATGGGATCTCAAGAAGACTTGACCTATGTTCGCTCTTTGTTCTCACACATGATTTATCGTGATTACCATTTTAAGTGGTAATCACGATAAAACATGACATTCATCATCACTACTGAGTGTAGAAGTTTCCAAGGCACATTGGGATCCTATGTTAGACTTGTAGGGCTCATCATAATCCTTAGTTGGGTCCTTATCCTCATTAAGAAATACTTTCTTCTAATCCAAAAGATAAAATTTCTATAACTTATCACTTTCTATATAAACCCTTGTATATATTTATCAATTTTTTTAAGACTATTTTTGAGATATTGTAATAGTGACATCCAATAAATTGGCATAATTTTAATAACTTATTTTTATTAAAGTAATCTAACCTAGTGTCAATCACATGCCTTTCTAAGTTGCAAATTTATTATGCATCTTTATACAAGAACTTTCTATAATTTGCTACAAGCATTTCTTTGGAAGAGGGGTTTTCATAGGAATATGATAAGTAAGATAATAAATAACTATGCACTTTCATTGAGATATTATGAAGAAAAATTTATAATTCCTATTTTTTACACTTTGTCTTAAACCTTGTTCATAGTTATACATCAATTTCTCCATAGTATTGATCTCTTTGAGGGACAATTAAGCCACCATTATTGAATCATCTATAATCTATGAGTTATTGATGTAGAATGAGTGGTGATTTTGATACCATGTGTCTATTTTTCCCTTGGATCGGGCCATAGTTTTGCTCAAACACTCTACTAAGATAAAATTTAGCTAGGGTGATTGATGATCACCTTGCCTTGGGCCTCATCAGGACTTAAAAGTTTATCGAAAACACAATTAACTAAAATCTAAACACAAGATATGAAATATAATTCTCTCGCACATTTTTGCCACACATCAAAAGATTAAAAGTTTATTAAGACCTTCTAAGGAAGGACCAATTCACTAAATCATAAGCCTTTAAATACCCAACTTTACAATCATTTCTTACTAAAGTGATTGGATCAAGTATTAATTCACTAAATCATAAGCCTTTAAATACCCAACTAAGCCTTTAATTCACTATTGGCCCTTCTTGCTTTCTGTGGCAGATTTGGTTGGAAAGAAATCGAAGAATTTTTCATGATAAGAAGCTTACTGTTCCTCAGCTTTGGCAGTGAATCACTAGTATGATCTAGGAAATTGTCTCTTCTAAATGCCAGGTCTCTTCTAAATGCCAGATTAGTCTTCCGTTGGATCAGTCGGAGATTTTGATGATGCGGAGTTTGGGATTTGTGGAGAATGGTCCTCGTCCTTGTATTTCGCCTGGTATAAGAGATGTTAGACAAAAGGTGCAGAGAGATGGTAGATGGTATCCTCCTCCTCCAAGGGTGTTCAAGATCAATACGAATGGGTCTTCTCGGGGTAATCCTGGGCATGCTGGTATTGGAGGATTTGGGAGAGATAGTGTTGGGAATGCTTGTTTCATTTTTTCATGCTATAAGGGGATACACTCTAATAATTATATGGAGGCTCTTGATATCTGTTGTGCTTTAAAACAAGGGTTTGCTATGGTTTGGCGGAGGATAATCTGTGAGTCTGATTCACATATTATTATCAATTTGTTAAAGACTCACCATATTGATAATGTTCACTGGAGGTTGACCTTGGTTGTTCGACAGATTCTTCAAATCTATTGTAATTTGGAGTTTATCTCTTTTGTTCACATTCCTAGGGAATGGAATAGGGTTGCGGATTGTTTGGCCAAATGGGCTTCTCAGTTTTAGGGGAATTGGTCTGTTAAGGGTTGGGATCACCTCCCTTTTGACTGTTCTCAACATCTTCATAATTTACTTGTTGAGGATATGTCTGGTTGAGGTTTTTGTTGGTTGTTTTTTGGTGGTTGTTTGTTCTCAACTGTAAGGTTTCTTTGATCTAATAAATTTTTACCCCTATTTTATTATAAATACCCAAATTTACAATCATTTCTTACTAAAGTGATTGGATCAGATATTGAATAACTTGTGAGAAATATCATCTCATCCAAGACATGACACCCTTTCATAAAACCCATTGTTATGGAGAGATAATATTTGAAAACACATTTTTTTTATCTATTAGCAATAAATTTTGAAATCAACTCATCGATAACATTAACAAGAAGACAACATAAAATCAGTCTAAATTTCTAGATTTTAAATCCTTGGGGATAAAATCAACAAAAGTGTTAGTGATAGATTTTAAAACTTTCTTTGAGGTTTATGACTCCATATTTTCCAATTTATCTCAAAAAATATTCTTAAAATGTTGGTAAAATAGAGTTACAAATCCATCAAGTCCCAAAGCATTATTCCCTTTCAAGCCAAACAAGGCTTCCTCCACTTCCTTCTTTCAGATTGGTTTCATTATTACCTTACATTTGCTAGTATTTATTATGGTGGAAATACCATGGGTAACTTGTTTTAAACTTCTTTTCTATATTTGTTATTGTTTTTTTTTTTAATTTACATGGTGGAATTGGTAGTCACCACGAATCTGGGCAAGTTATCCAAATTTTTATGGTCGCCACAGTATTTTGCATTGTTCGCCTTGGAAGCCGCCACACCGATCTTCGCACAGTCTGCCCCTATAACCACCATGCCACAATCATTTTAAACCTTTTACGCCGCTAAAAGTACTAGGAAAGGGACAAGCGTTTAGTCCGACGAGGCCTGAGATTTGAACCTTGGACCTTTGCCCCCGTTACGGGGTTTAGTCGAACCAATCTGTACTTGTTATTGTTAGGTTGGAAATATTTGACTGATTTTGTTAGTCTACTCTTGCCCTTGAATTATGCTATCATTTGTCATTCCTAAAACCATTATTTATTGCATACCCTCTTTTTAATAATGGACTAGTGAGAGTGCTAAGTATTCTTGATCTTTTATTTTCATTTACGAAGACTTAGACAGTTATTTTAAGATTTTGGACCTTTTGGCTTGGTTTCGCTTGGATTGGGGAAAAACTAGTTACTAGTGATACCTTCTATTTTGGCATCAAATCCACTATTTCATGCCCTAAAATACTCTTAAATGAAAAATATTGAGTATAGATAATCCATATATATCTTGATGAAATTCTAATGAAGTTTGAAATCCACACCATAGTATGCCACTATGTTCAACTAATACTCATTTATACTCAAAACTTGCTAGTTTCTATGCATAAAAACCATAGGAAACTATGTTAATCCTATTGAATGAAGTAGAATGCAACTAAAATTATGAAGTAATAAAAAACACTCATAATAGTAAAGACGCTGGTTTAAAGTAAGAAAAATCTCTCAGAGGAACTACCAAACTTCATAGTAAATGCAAGTGGAGGTATTACAAGAGTTCTTTTTCATCAACATAACCCTTACTAAAATTTAAAACTACTATAGATTTGTTTACACCCTAAAATAGTACCTAATAATTTCTTGGTCTTTTTTAGTGGAACTTACTTACCTCTTATTCCTAGATCTACAAAACTCACATCTTCTTCCTTGTTTTGGCCTAAATAAAACTCATGTGGTCTCTTCTTCCAAATCTAGAAGTATAGTTGATGTTTCTTAATTCTTGAGGTTCTTCTAAAGTGCAATAGGTATACATTTTCTCTACCCATTTCTCTTTAGGTCACTTCCATCTCCCTAATAGAGAAAACAAGTTTATGTGAAAAGTCAAAGTTGAGCCATTATTCTTTCTTTTTGAAGATTGATCTTATTAATAAATTCTCATAACTTCTCTATTATTGCTTCTTCAAACAATTTACACAGAATGCATTGCTATTGTCTCAACATATCTATCCCAAATATCATTATAAGCTTTGCATTCCAAAATAAAGTGTTTTTCTATTTCCATCGCATCTAAAGTGCAATAGGTATACATTCTCTTCCCATTTCTCTTTAGGTCTCTTCCATCTACCTAATAGAGAAAACAAATTTATGTGAAAAATCAAAGTTAAGCCATCATTTTTTCTTTATGAAGACTGATCTTACTAGTAAATTCTCGTAACTTCTCTAATATTGTTTCTTCAAACAATTTACACAAGATGCATTGCTATTGTCTTAGCATATCTATCCCAAATATCATTATAAGCTTTGCATTCCAAAATAAAATGTTTTTATGTTTCCATCGCATCTAAAGTGCAATAGGTATACATTCTCTCTTCCCATTTAGGTCTCTTTCATCTACCTATCTTGCATCTGAGTCTATATGAGCTAGTCCTCAATTGCGTTATAAGCATCTTTGCTTTTCAATTGATAGTTGCATCCATGCATACTTTTTTGATGTTGCTCACATGTGTGCTGAACTATGCACATTCTTTCTTCGTAGTTCTTTTGTCCAAATTGATGCCTTGAATTTTTCCCTTACAGAGACTTTTATATACTTGTAGTTGTTTGGGCATTCTATTAAATCAACACCCCTCTTATTCGTCAATAGATTTTTTTTTCATCCATCTCCTCCTATAACCTTAGGCTACTTATTTAGGTCCTTTTTTCAGATATCCTAAAAGACAAATCATTATGACTGCCTCTATAGAAAATGTATTGTTTATATTAGAAGTATTTTATATGGAATTGAAGCTTTAATTTGAATTTTCTTATAATCAAACAATTATGGATCCTCTCTATTTGCCTTCATTTCAATCTTGATGTGCAATTGGCCCATACTTCACATCCATAGAGCACCCCTAGTACTACTCACAATTTGAATAAGACCCAGATGATCTTCCAATTTCACATTTCTCCCTCCCTACATTTGTTATGCAATGCAAAGTGTGCTCTCCAACCTTCCATTGTTCTTTTCAATCTACACATCCAACTTAAGTTTGCTACTGAAATCTACACAAAGATACTTGTATTTTGTTACTTTTAGAATAACTCCCTTTACACTAGAAGCATTGCACTCCTAATTCAACAATATTTAGAAATACTAATTAATAATTTTTTTGCTATGTAAGATAATAACTTTTAGGTTAAGATATAATTGAATAAGCCAAAATGGTTGAAACATTGACAAAACATATTTACACAATATGATCTCCATTTTTTTTTGCAAATAAATACTTGTCAAACAGTTGACGCCAAGTTTATTGCAAACATTAAAGCAAATGATTTTAAATTTAATATAGATTGTTTGCATGGTTATGTGGAAATTGCTTTGCTCATAATTTCTGAACCTTTTATTTTTGCAATCAAGATAAATAATATTTGCAAGTGTCTCTCAAAGTGGGACATGATGCAAAAAGAAAATATTAACGAGTCTCATATCTTCTCGATATGATCATAGAAGGTCTAGTGGTGCTCGTAACTTAACAAGAAAACATTGCAAATACATATAAATCAAAAGGTCTTCTTAAAGACTATACCAACAATGTGAGAGTATTATATGGTTGATTCATGAACACTCCATGAGTGTGATGATGATGATCAAGGCAGTGCCTAGTATAAACCTTAACACAAATATATGATATTGACATATCTTTAATTTTGATATTCTTATTCGACCACCAAATCCATAAACTCTGTTATGATGATGAAATTAAGTGTTACGTTCAATCAGAGAACAAAGCAATAGCATGCAACATTCACATCAAGTTCAAAGAAGTGAGCAGTACACATCAAGAAGAGAACAGAAATATAGTATGTGTATGATATAACCTAATAATCATTGTAAGTTGTAACAGGAAATTAAAATTTAATGATGTGATATCACGAGAAGATTGTTCATCTCTATCTATACATATATGGATAAAATCATAGTTGATTAAAATATCCTTTACTAAATGAAATACCAAAATGCTTATGCTTAGCATTAACTCATTGATGCCACATGCCAACAACTCAAAAGCCAGAAGTTTACACAATGTCACTATAACATTAATCAACAAATATTGCCATCAATATATGTATATATGTTTAGACAGGTTTGAATGACTCACAATTTATCATAATCTTATTTAAAAAAGATCAAAATCCATTGAGAGATACTACCGAATTAAGGAGAGAGAGAGAGAGGTGGTTTGGAAATGATCTTGATTTATCATAATCCTGTTCAAAAGGGTTGAAATCCATGGTGGTACACAAGGAATTCTTGGTTTGGATGAGATTTATAAAAGCACCTTCACCTCTATATGCAATAAGGTGCAAATTGTCTGGAAGAGTAATGTTCTGCACACCTTACCATGCATGAGCAAAATTGACACAAGCATATCACTCTGCTGTTAATAGATGGTAAAACAAGTCTTCTATTTTTCCTTGTAACTTACTAGTAATTTGAACATTTATCCAACAGACGACCACTGATTGTGGTGACCTACAAAATGGTGAATCATGCACAAGTAACAATGCATATGGGGCTAAGAAACTGCAATCTTCTAAAAGCATAAATAGTTTCTTGGCAGTTCACTTGCAACAGCACATGCAATTCAGTACTGGGCATAGTGAAATTAACAACTAAAGGACAAACATAATCATTCTTTCCAATAATAATAAGACTCCAATCTGGGTAAATGTATGTTCACGGGGTATTGTGTGAAAGATGCCACAAATTTAATGTTATTCTTAAATTAGCTCATGTTCAAATCAATGATTTCCATTACCAAATCCTAATAATTTTCACTCCTCGTGTTTTTCTTAAGATGGTTAGAGAACTTGATCTCAATTATTGCCCACTCTTAAATTCCAAATGATCATAATTTTCTTCCTCCTTGATCTCCTTTCAATCAATGATTATGAGGACTGTTACCAAGCACATTGAAAACCTGAACCATTTCAATCCCTTCACTGCTATCCAAAACTCAGAAAACGAACAATCCAACTACCCGTAGAAGTACATCTCAACATATACTCTTGTTTATACTCTTGCTTCTAGAAGCAGTGTTCAGACTACCATAAATGTTTCAGGTTTATTTATTGCAACATTCTGTTGACCATTACTTCTCTCAGTGGCATGATCTAGTGATTTTCCATGAAAACACTTTGTACTACCTTTTTTCTGATTGACAGTTCTCTGTGTATCCTCTCACCATTTCCTTTGACAAAAGTCGAAGAATGTGTGGGTCTGTGGGAAAAGAGTTGGTTATCAAAATCACAAGATGGAAATGAACAAGCTTCACCCTTTGAAAGAGCTTCCCATTGCTGTATCTTGCTCACAATTGGAGATATAGGTCCTCCATTCCCTTCAGGATGGGCACATATTTCATTGCATGACATACCTTTTAGAGATTTGGAATTTATTACTGGTGTCCTTTTGTTTGCCTTGCAGCTTCCGACAGATGTGCTTAAACAAGGGTGAGCAGGAAGTGTTTTGCTACGCTGGAAAATGTTAGTGCCCTTGTTGAGTTCAGGATGGGATGCTGAGGAATCTGTTTTGAGCTTGTCCAAAAAAGCTACCTTCCTTCTCATGTATAGTGAAGGATTTTCCTCTCTTTCTGTGCGTTTTCCTTTCTCAACACCACTACAATGAGTATTCTGCAATGCACATGTCTCACTGTAAGTGGCCAATTGACTCTGCTCAAGATCTGATAGCGTATGTTGAATGCCTCTGTTGCTTTTGGAATCATTCAAAATACTCCAATCTCCATCAACACAATATGTTTTTCTGTTTCTTTTTCCCATGTCAAAGAATCCATGCTGGCTATGCTTCATCCTTAAAGAATTGTCGAATAGATTGATCCTAGAACTCTCAGACTCTGAATCATATAGATTGCTTATTTCTGGAGCCACATTTTCTTGATAGAACTTGGAATCATATAGACTTCTGGATGATTTTCCATTAGTAGAAAAATCACTGTACTTGTTTCCTGTAAAAATGAAAAGGGGAAAGTCAATTACTGGATGGGTTATATAATGTCAAGACTCAATATTTCAAGGAATTATCACAGTAAAAGCAATAGCATGGCTCTGCTATTTTTGCAAAGATGAAGATTGACTAGACAACAACTTGAGATTTTGAAAAGCCTCTCAACATCTTCAAGAGGCAACTAAATGAACCAAAAAGGATTTTTTTCATGCTAAAGTACATGATTTATGAAAATATAAAGGAATTCTGAATAGGTACTGTTTCTGAAACAAATATTTGAAATGGAGAGCCTGCAAACATTTTACAAAGCTAGAAAAATATGATTGTTTTCAAAGGTTCAGGTTTTCCTCTCTTTTTTTCCTCTCCTTTTCATTTTACTTCAATAATTTTTTATAAGGTTTCCTGGTAGGAATAAGCCACTGCTCCAAATATACCACACAAACATTCCCTTCTGTGTGTGTCGGTGTTGACGATGGATAAAAGGAGAGAGTCTCAGCAACATTGAAGAACCATAAGTGACAACAGCCTGTGGCTGTCTCTTTTGATTAATGCTTAGGTGGCATGGTGTTTGACTTTGGTAGAATTATTTTTTTAAAGACACTTAATACATATGAAGTAAGTGCCAAATATAGGGTTGAAATCATGAATTAGACACAATAACAGAATTATATAAGTAATGCATAGCAAACTAAAGGGAACATCCCAAGGCCCAAGTGAGTAATCAAATGGGGAATATTGACAAGTGGGAAATAGGATCTAGCTAAATCCTCTTACACATGCATCAGTTCTCCTACATGCAAGAAACTCTATTGGATGAGTTTGGAATATGAAATAAGCAGCCTTCCTTGCTTCCACAAATTTTCCATTTGGTCAGTAATACTGAGCTTCAAAGTAAAGGGAGAACATGGAACTAAAAACTAAAGGCTTGGACAGACTTCTGTTTCTGCCTTGGTCTACCTACAGACAAACTTTTATCTAATTTTTTGACTGCCAGTTGTGTGGACCAAGGAGGCTTTTGCATTAGCTTCAAAAGAAGGAAGTTCTACTGGAGCTGGGAAAAAGACACTACGAACAGTCCAGCTTACAATTTTGTCCTTGCCATGTTATAGTGACACTTGAGCTACAAATGTTTTGCATTGTTTTCTCATGGCCTAGGCTTATTTCAGTCATCTGGGTGATTGACACTCCCACTGTGATAACAGGTATTTTTGTCTTTGTTGGAATACTCACAGAATGGTGGTCTTCTCTTGGAATTTTTCATGATATAATTTTTGGTCATAAGTTGGTATTCTTGGCTGACAACAATGAGAATGTGAGATCTCTCTCTTATTTTTAAGTACTTTTGGGTCTCATCCTTCACACAAAGCAGATGTAGATTAAGTGAAGCTCATGGTTGTACCATGTCTTATTTATATTATTATTGACCTATACATTTGGAATCAGATATACAGGATCACCTTAGAAGAAGAAATTTGTTGTTGTTCATTTATTTCCACTAGAATCCTCAGCTCTTGTTAATCATGTTCATGGTGGCCTGTACAAAGAACTTTATTTTCAGATCATCATTACTGCTCTTTGGGGGATATCATCCTTTAGAGAGAATTTAACGTTTGTACCTGAAGAGTCTTCTATTCAAACTATCAATAAAGATGAGTTGCGAATTCACAAACTTGATTTGAGAGAATTTAGATGCTGCTGGCGCTTAGCTAATGGGAAGAATCTGATAGACGAGTCAAATGGCTTTTTTATTTTGTATATAATTTCCTGTGTCATCAAGTTAGGAGGTTTTACTTGCTTTCTTTATAAGGAAATTGCTAGTGTGATTGATTACAAATTGATCAAATTGTTTTTTGTTCCATGTGTTAAAGATTTTTGAAACTCTGAGCAGCTTCCTCTTCCTGCCCATGCTTTCTTCCTTCCTCTTGTGCCTTTATTCATTCTTCAATGTTTACTTGTCTTCGTGGCTCTTCTCCCATGATTAAAAGGTATCATGATGAATTTAGAACTTTGTATGGAAACTCTACTGTGGCAAGGATTATAATCTAGAGATTATTCATGTTACTAGTACACAATATCATCATCTTTGTAGACATAAGCAACAAAACTTTAAAGCCATGACCAGAAATAACCTCTTAGTTACTCTTTGTGCCTCTCGAAAAAAGTTAGTGCACCCTCATTTCATGTAAACAATCTTCTCCTGTTATTGATCTATATATGTGGCCTACCCATATTTCTTGGATGCAGTATGTTAGTTGTCCACTCTTGTATGCTTTCCAACATACTCGTCTTTTCTTATTCCTACCCATGTCAACAGGGCTTTATAGAAACATTGGACTAGTAGAGCAGTTCACATGATATTGAATGTTGTTGTCTTTCTTTTTAATGAATTTGTTTGCTCTAACCTAAGTTACTAGGTTTGGGTTCATGTTTGAGTTCAACAAGGATAAAAATTAAAAAAAAAAAAAAATCATTAAAAAAATTAGCTATAAAATTTGTCATGATATTCGAAAAAGAAAATAATTAGTTTCACTATTGTGAATCACTAAAATAAATATAAATATGTACAAAGACCTTCACATTTTATAAAAAATGATATTGACTTGCAAATGGTATTGTTTAACCTTTTTCTTTTCTTTTTTAAATTGTTTTATTTCAAGTTCAACCTTATTTTTTACAAATGTAGAATGGAATCAAGTAAATGTTAGAATGAAAGACAACAATGGGATAAGTTTTAGGTGTTATATCATTTTAATTGACTGTTGCTTGTTCAAATATGTTCATTGAATTTGTTTGCCTAAGGTAAAAAATTACCAAAATTTGGATATTTTTGATAATTTTTTCCAAATCTTGTGACAAAGGTTCTAAATTTAATTTCTTTTGGTCCTAGCATAATAGCATATCACTCACTCTATCTACCGTCTTTAAATATATACAATCCCATTATTTATAGAACAATTATCATGATTGGAAACACCCTTACCAAGTTTTATGCTACTATTTTTTGTTGGAATATGTTGTGGTTAAGATTTTCTTGAGGCCACAATCGATTATTTGCACTTGTATTTATTATATTTGCCCCTTCGGCCCATGTAAACCTTGTAAAGGTATTTTTTTAATTTTTTATATTATTTGATTCCCGAGGGTCGGTCACACAACCTTAACCTAAAGGCATCATGTATCTCCTCACTGATCATTTGATTAATCGATTGGTTGGAGTGTAATTTCATTTAGTGAAAATCATTTGGTATCCATGGACACCCCATTATATTTTGTATTCTTTATGCTATATATTTTTTTGTTTCAATATTGGCTAATGATTGATTCCATTCATTTATGGAAACTACTATGAAATCTGACATGGTATTAGAGCGGGTGTAAATCTTCATTATTCAATTGCTTTTGCTGACAGGAGTTTCTTTGACCAGCTTCTCTTGAGGACAATTTTTGTGGGGGCTAGGCGAACATTTTTTGAAAGTTGATGGAATAATCTGAATAATGGTTTTTTTGATAAAAACATCAAGTGGACTTGGATCGTGAGGATCTCCCTAGAATCAGCAGATTTACTCCCAGAGAAATATTTACCAACAGGTTAAAACATCGAGTCGCAACATGTGTGTGGGGGGTAGTTGGTCCTCTTGCTTTCTAACCAGTTCATGTGATGTTGTTCCCATACAAGCTATTTATTTCTAGTGGCATATTCCTATGTTGGAATTTCGTTCCACTTTAATACCTCTTGCTCTTCTCATTGACATTCAATCTTGTTTTTTCATTTTTTTTGACCAGATGGATGCCCTAATTTCAAGATTGAGTTTTTCGAGGTTTCTTGAAAAACTCATTTTTGTTTACGAATTTTTCAAAAAAATCCATTTCCTTTTCTCTTCTAGCTTTTGTTGACCAATAGCAGTATTATTGAGAGGATACATTGTTTGGTCGTTGTGAAAGAAGAAAAGAAGAGGCTGAATTTTTTAAGACAGACCCCTAGTGCCAAAGAAGTCATAGGCAAGCTTTCGTGCTTAGCAAAGACCTTCAAGACACTTGACAAAGTTGGAAAAATGGTTCGACAACTTTTTGCTGCATAGGCATGAGAGGAGGGCCTAATTGGTTGCGTTTGACAAGATGGTTGTGTAGGGAAAACTATAATAGATATGGACGATCCGTCAAAGTTTTTGGATTCTTTGCAAAATTTTAGGAGGGGTCACAGTTCAACACTTGCCGTTTTTCCTCCAGGTACTTCCAAATCGCATTAAAAAAAAATGTCCCTTCCCTCCAAAATTTGAATTTTTTAAATTAGAATTTGAAATATTTTGACAAATTTTCCTTGCATTGGGTAGGAAGGCACATGATTGAACGTGTATGCATCATGTTGATGCAAAAAAAGGGGCATTTGGCGATTGGATGCATGTTAAGTTTATGGCTTATATTTTTCCTCCCAAGCTTGGTGCTTGGGGAGGTGGCTAGCAGGAGGCTAGCCAAGGTGTTGCCCATAGGAGGTCATGAGTTCTTTTTTGCTAATGATGTCAGCAACAACCAAATGCTTGGATGTGATGATGTTAGCATACCTAATGACATGGCACCTTTTTATGACATGGAAGATGACATGGTTGATGGTGGCAGATGATGTGGCACCCCCTTTACACTAGCATGATGACATGGCAGGTCCATGTGGTAGTCCATACAACTATGATGGCACCAAGATCACACATCTCCAACGACATGTGGCAGTCTATACAATTGAGGTGGCTATAGGTGCATGCATCCCAAGGCAACATGTGGCACTCCGCACAGCTGAAGTGGCAATAGATGCATGATTCCTGAGGTAACATGTGGCAGTCCGTACAGTTCAGGTGACACCATTTGCATGATTCTTGAGATGACATGTGGCAGCCCATACATGTGACATAGAAGGAGGTGCACAAATCCTAAGGTAACATGTGGCAACTAAGGTGGCAGTCTAGGCACAACATGTGGCAGTTTTTGAGGGTGCTGATAGGGCATGAACAATGAGGTGACATGTGGCAGATGCTGACATAGAGGCCGATGTGGCATGTTCTAGTTGGGTCAACATGGCATTCCATACAATGGCCCATGTGGCATACCGTATCCCACTTGGCACTTGTAAAAGTGGGATTGGCAAATAACATTATACCATCCCATCAAACTTGACGAGTAGCTCGCATACTCAACAATAGACTTGGCAACACATGGATTTTAAAGTGAATCAGACGACTTGTGGCACAACCTGGTTCATAGATAAGGCAACAAATTAGGTTGTGATAAGTGGCATCATGCGAATCACTAGTACATTGCACAGTCAACACACAGTAAGCACCCTCTCAGCACTCCTATAGTGACACGTGGCGACCTCCCCATTCGTTGCAGGTACTGAATGTTTTTCAAATTTTCACAGGTTTTAGAGGCAATTTTTGTGATTTTAAGCAAAACTTCCACGGGCCACAACTTTAGCATACAAAAGCATTTTGAGACCTTGTTTTTCAAATTACACGGGTTTTCGAGCTCTTTGTATTGGTGTCATTTCTATCACAATTGCATGCAAATTTTTAAATTTTGGCATAATAGTTATGGATCATCATGTGCCTTTGTTGAATGGTCCTAACTATAGTTGAAAAAATTGGAATCGGATAGAAATAAACTTGGAAAAAGAATTGGGAAAAATCGGGAATCGACAAAAAAAAAACCAAAGAAAATGCAAGTTTTCATTGAAAAAAGTTTTTTCATGCATATCACAATGAATTAACATTATGCAAATCAAATATTAATACTATAAGTGATACAAGCTTAAACCACATATGAAAGTGACAAATAATACAAGCTTAAAGCCTTAAACTAAACATGAAAGTGACAAAACACATCTTAAATAAATAAATTTTAATGCATCCAAAATTCAAATATTCTTGTATTGCTTATAATATAAAAAAGGTACAAATTACAAAATGTGTCATGAGTCATGACAAATACAATGCCTCAAGATATTTGAATGCCTTTGCCCTTTGCCCTAGTAAAAGCTCTAGTCTCTCTTTGTTGTTGTGCCCGTGCCTCTTCTTGTGCCTTGGCTGCTAATGCCCATTGCCACCTGTGTTGGAGGTCAAGCGGGCAAGAGGCCCCTTGTAGGGTCAAGGGGAAGCACCCTTTGCAAGGTAAAGGGCCATTTTGGTGCAAAAAGGATGCTGAAATTACTAATATGGGACTTCAACAACTCATAGGCTGAATAAAACACCAACTTAAATGATGATTGCAATTGGTTTTAACTTTTTACTCTCTTAAGAACCATGTAGTCCAATGAACTTACAAAACAAATAATCACTTGTGCTTTTAAAAATTACTCTTATGTACAAGCATATTGAGCGATAAGTTTGGATTGATAATTCAACATCTTTTTATGGAGAATTTCATCGGTTAATAATGTATAGCATTGTTGTTGATAATTGTCGGATTTATTCAAACTGAAAAAAATTGGTTGTTAGGATGCACTAGCGTGTTTTGTTTGGTGTGTTAGCAAGTAGGCAGACCCCTTTCTCTATTTTGAAATAGGCAAAATGAAAAAAAAAATTATAGTGTTTTCTCTACCTGTGCAACTGCGGCCGATTATTTTGCCGCAAGAATCGTGATTTTTTCAAAAAATCAATTTTCTTTGTGATTTGAATCGGAATTCCTTCTAAATCGCAAAATATTGGATCGAAATAGGATTAAATCAGGTTTTTTGTAACTATAGTCCTAAGTTCCTAACCATGCCACTTGGAAGCCCAAGAAGCCTTTCAGGAAGTCTACTTGTAAGTAGAATTTGGCAAAATTCAAATCAAGAAATTGGAGAAAGCAACAAGAAAGGGGGGTGTTAATGCTGCTCTCTTCTATGCACAAGGTGAGGACAATTTTGATGGAGAAACCTCATAGGCACATGTTGCAGTTCATTCTATATATTGGACATCCACCTCTTTAGATAAGTGGATAGCGAATTTTGGGGCTACCAGGAACATGACAAAGTACAAGCACCTTATTCAAGGCTATAACAAAACTCATGTAGGGGAACATGTTGTGAATAGAGATGACTCTTCTTTGCAGGTTGCAAGCAGTGGAGACATTGCTATTGGATCTTTTTCATTTGATGAGGTAATTCATGTTCCTAATGTTGGCCCTAACCTTTTGTCTATTTATTGCATTACTCATACAAATAAGAAAGTAGAATTTTGGCTTGATAGATGGGTGATTAAGGATATAGAAAATGGATTCAAAACTATTGCTTCTAGATATTGTGATGAAATTGACCACATGTATAAGTTGGGTGAAAGACCTATCTTTTATGCTACTTTTGGCAAGAAAATTTGTTGCCATGATTGCACATGCTGATAATGAGAGTCAGAAGTCCCATCATAGGCTTGGGCATCTCACCTATGGTTCCTTGAGATACGAGTTAGCATTAGATGGCCATTGGGTTTCCACGCATATCCCCTCCAAGTGGTGCATGTGAGGGATGCATTTTGGGAAAACATAATAGGGAGACATTTTCGAAGTTGCTAGGAGTGCACCTCACCCGTTGGAGATATATATAGTGATATTTGTGGACCTGTGTGTACACCTTCTCTTTTAGGAAAGAGGTACTTCTTTTCATTGATGATTTTTCTAGATGTGTGGGTATACACTATTCATACTAAGGATGAGGTGTTTGAGAGGTTTAAGACTTTCAAGGCTCTTGTTGAAAATCAAATAGATAGAAGGATCAAGTGTCTAAGAACAAATGGGGGTGGTGAATATGTTAGTCATGCTTTTCATGATTTTTTGGCTTCTCATGGGATAGCTTATTAGAGGACTGTTCACTACACTCCTGAACAAAATGGTGTCATTGAAAGGAAAAACAAGGTAATCATGGAGATGACACACTATGTGATTCATGTGAAGGGACTAGACCACAAGTGTTGAGGTGAGGTTGTCACTTGTGCAGGGCATACCATTAACAAGGTTCCTTCTAGGGCAGTTCGAGGGATGACACCTCTTGAGAGATTGACAGGGGACAAGCTAGATGTATCTCAATTCCGAATCTTTGGGTATTCAACATGGGCTCAAATACCAAAGGATTTTCTGAAGGAGGAGGTACCAAAGAGCCATAAGTGGATATTTGTTGGGTATTCTGATACCTCAAAGGTATATTGTCTCTATGATTTTCATGGGTGTGAGGTCTCAATGAGGAAATATGTCATCTTTGATGAGGTTCTTCCAGGTATTCCTTCCACTTTCCCTCTAGAACTTTTAGCTATTGATTCTTCTAATTCTTTGCCTATTCTAGATTTAGTCGGTTTTATTCCCATTAGAGCATCTTCCCCTTCATCTTCCTTGAGTGGTTGTTCCCTGCCTATCAATTTGAACCCTTCACGAGCAGCTTCTCAAGCAGTTTATTCTTCCTGGAGTAGGGTAGGATGAGCAGGATACATCAGTTCATAATGTTCCAGCCTTGCATGATGAGGTGAGTTGTGATGAGTTGGATTCTTTTGTTTTAGTTTATGAGGTTGAGATAGTGCAAGATACACATGAATCTTCTGTTCGTCCTACACCCAAGTGGGTTAAGACACTTCTGAAGGATGCTTAGCTTATTCTGTCCCTTGCGCGACATTGGGAGGTTCCTTCCCAAGCTTTGGTTTTGAAGATAGTCCATTCACAAGATTCTCTCACATACTCATAGGCTAAGGGCAAGCCTAAATGGGAAGATGCTATGGCGGCAGAGTATGAGGCATTGATGAAGAACAGGACTTGGGAGTTGGTTCCTCTTCTAGAAGGGAAGAATATTGTGGGGTGTAAATGGGTCTACAAAGCCAAATACACATTAGATGGTCAGGTAGAAAAGCACAAGGCACACCTTTGTCACCAAGGGTTTCTCTCAACAGGAGGGAGTGGACTATTTTGAGACTTTTGCACTTGTGGCCAAGATGGACCTATTAGGATGATTCTCTCCATTACTGCCTTGATGCCTCCTATGGATGGAAGGTTCATCAAGTGGATGTGAGGAGTGCCTTTCTACATGGGGAAGTTCAGGAGGAAATCTGCATGTAGCAACCACCTGATTTTGAGTTTGAGGGACCTACTCCATTGGTAGGTCACTTGACTAGATCTTTGTATGGTCTTAAGCAGGTTCCTTGTGCTTTGTATGAGAAGATCCATTCCTTTTTCTCCAGTTGTGGATTTCGACGATGGGAGGTTGAACATGATGTTTACATCAAACATCAGGATGAGGAAAATTTGGTGATTGTGTCTTATGTTGACGATCTTCTCATCACTGGCAAATCCACTACTCTGATTTGGGATATGAAGTCATGGCTTTGTTCCACCTTTGAGATGAAAAATTTGGGGCTTTTGCACTATTTTCTAGGTATCTAGATTGTTTGGACAAACTTTGGCATTACTATTTCTCAGCCCAAGTATGCTTTAGATCTTCTTCATCAATTCAGGATGGAGTGTAAGCTTGCTCGGACCCCTTTTGCATTAGGTTTGAAACTTTGGGCTGATTGCACTACACCTTTAGTTTATGCCACTCTATATTGGTCTCTTGGGGGAAAACTCTAGATTTGGGGCTTTTGCACTATTTTCTAGGAATCCAAATTGATCAGACAAACTTTGGCTTTACTATTTCTCAGCCCAAGTATGCTTTAGATCTTCTTTAGCGGTTCAGGATGGAGTGTAAGTCTACTCAGAACCCTTTTGCATTAGGTTTGAAACTTTGAGCTAATTGCACTACACCTTTAGTTGATGCCACTCTATATCGGTCTTCTTGTGGGAGGACTTCTCTATCTCACACTAGATCGGATATAGCCTTTGTTGCTAGCTATTGCTCCAGGTACATGCAGGCACCCTGGGAGAGTTATTGGACAACAATAAAGTAGATTCTCAAATACATCATATTGACCTATTATATTGGCATTCACTATTCTGTTGGTTCCCCTCCAATTTTGACAGGTTTTTCAGATGTTGATTGGGCGGGTGATTTGGATGAGCAATGGTCCACCACAAGATTTGTGTTCTACTTCGGATTCGGCCTGGTTTCATGGTGTTTTAAATGCCAATCCACCATTTCTTAGTCTTCCATAGAGGCTGAATAGTGTGCTTCCAATGAGGCAGCTAAGCATCTTACGTGGATGTTAATGATTTTGGAGATTGGCATTCCTCAGTTTTCTTGTTACTCTTTGCTATGACAATCAGAGTACTATTTATCTTGTCTGTAACCCAGTGTTTCATCAACGAACAAAGCACATTGAGATATGAATGCATTTTGTGAGATGGCTTCATGCTCATGGGATGTTAGATCTAGTTTTTGTGCCTTCATCAAAGCAGGCAACGGACATCTTGACCAAGATCATGCCTGAGGTCACTTTTGTGCACATGCGAGAGCTTCTTGGAGTTGAAGAGTGTTCCTTAAGGGGGGATCCAACATAAGGGTCTCTCTCCATGTCCCCCATTCAGCTTGAGGGGGGATGTTGGAATATGTGGTGGTTAAGCTTCTCTTGAGGCCATAGTAGATTATTTGCATTTGTATTTATTATATTTGCCCCTTGGGCCCATGTAAACCTTGTAAAAGGTATTTTTGTAATTTTTTATATTATTTTATTCTTGAGGGTTGGTCTCACAACCTTGACCTAAAGGCATCATGTATTTGGGTATAAATACCCCTTCTCACCGATCATTTGATTAATTGGTTGGAGTGTAATTTCATTTCCTTTAGTGAAGATCATTTGGTGTCCATGGACACCCCATTATAGTTTGTGTTCTTTATGCTATGTATTTCTTTTGTTAAGCAATATTGGGTAATGATTGATTCTATTCATTTTTTGAAACTATTGTGAAATCCGAAACTTTTAACATGGATATCTCTTGTTAGATAGAGAGGAACAGGTTGAGGGTCAATGGCCAGTGTAAATTGCCAGATAACTGTAAAATAATGAATCATACCTTGTGCTATTATCAAGGAATCTAGATATAGATCTTCAAAAGTCTATTGTTGTTTTCCTGTCTGGATGTGCTTGATTCGCTCCCTCGTTACCATTACAGAACTATGAGATAGCTGTCAAGGTTTTTAGACAAGGCATGAGTTCATAGTAACAATATTGTGGTACCATTTGTCTCTTACCCTTTTGTATATCGACGAGCGTGAATAGTCTATTTGGGACTCTACTCATGCTGAAGTTTCTTACCTCTTTCACTTAGTCTTGATCCAACTTCCAAATGTGTTGAGCTTGTGACTTTACCTCTGAAAGAGCTACAAACACAACTCATGTTCTGGTAAGTTTTATGAACTTATGCAATTATCTATGAATCTTTGTAAAGCCAAACATGTCCTTTCAATGTTTCACTTCTCTAGAAAGGGTTAGTAAGTCAATGTCCATGATAACTTCACTTGAAGCTAGGAATTTAGTTCATTGAACATATCTTTAGCCTAAACCTTGCTTTCCAAATATTGGAACATAAAACACATGCACATCTTTGTACATAAAATGAGGGAAGAACCTCTCATTATAACAAGAGGAGGTTGTACAGCTCTATCAACTTCTCAACTATAAAAGGGCTCCACATCTTATAAATGAGCTCCATCACATCAATGTAACATTACCAAGGACAAAGGACCATGACCTTGTAAAATATTGGCTTAATGGAGAAAATAGGTCATCATTAGCAAGTATGTTGCGTCAAGGCACAAAATAACATGAATACCCAAAAAATTTACTATTATCATATTGAAATTTCAAATAACACAATTATTGATATTTTTGCATAATCTTCTTAAAAAATAATTCTTCCAATGAAGCGAAATCTTGCATACATTTGAAATGCAAGACAATGTAAGCATAGGAAGGATTACTATGAGTGCAAGGGAGAACCAAGGAGAAAGAGAATGAGAAAAGAAAAGGATTTGATACAAATCAAAGGCATTCATAAATCTCATCTAGGCATAAATGAGTATTGTTAGTAGTAACAAAGAGAAATGCACAAAGCAAAGCCTAACACATAAGAATCCTTGATGTCCAAGACCATGATTGTGTCCCTATCTATTTTTATGATATAATGTAAAATTGGGTGTGATTTTGTTTGTTAGTTCATGACATGGTGCATATAAATTTACGTACCTTATTATAACCTAAGACAATTATAAGGCATAAGCTTCAAAAACTAAATGACAAAACATGACCCGAAACTGTTATAAACAAGATTAATGGTCAACCAATGTGTTTGCATGCTAGTTTTCACATCATAACGTGCAATGATGCAATTAGTTTTCTGGAATAGAGATTTTCACTTCTACAATATCAAATGAGTAATGCAATATTGAAATATAAGAGGAGACAACAAGATGTTCTAAACATCACTCATGACTAAGTGACATGCAAGTTGCAACTCAAAGTATTTGTACAATTATGACTATGACGTCTTAAGAGATGAAATTAAAGATGGCAACATCTCAAATATTTTACACTTCGAAAGGCCTAATTCAGATTTACAGTCTTTTGGTCTTGTAGTTTCCTCGAAACATTTATTGACCAAGAACTTGCAGAAGAGCAGCTCTTTTTCTTCTAATGAAAGTACAATCCTTCGTCAAGCTTCATGATGGTTTCTCTTTTCTCAACTCTGTGATGCTCCCTATAGAGATCAAACCCCCACCTCAAAGGATTTGCTCCATTGAACTTCTAAGGGTTTCCTCATTATTAGGTAAGGGGGCTTTTTTTTTCTTGCTGATTTGACTGTCTTCCTGCAATCTACCAGTCCTCTTTCCCCCTCTCCTACAGTCCTTAAATATTCTCTATACCAAAAGCCACTTGGATGCTTAGTATCCCATTTTATTATGCTATCTACCTTTCCTAGATAATATCTATCTACAACCATCTCTATTGTCATAATTGAGTGTGAACTTCTTTCTCATGTAGTTTGCAAGGCAATCCTTCTCTCCTTTCCATATTTGATTCATCATTTTAAGTTGATTCATTTTCATAGTTCTTACCTCATCAGTTGTTGGCAGTAACAAGTGTAAATCAATGCTTCAAACACTCCATTTTATCCTATCCAATGACCCTCCTTCCATAAACTCCTCCATGTCTTGTGAATATTGTTGTCTCATTTGAATAAGGAAATATGGGTTTGTTGCATCTAGGTCACATGATCTCTTTATCTCCTCACCTTTATTCCCCAAAGACCTTTTGGCATCCTATCCTCTCAAGAAAAATCCCCTCTTTAGACATTGATCCTAGGCTTCAATATCCTATGTCACTTTTATTTAAAATATTTTAGATGATCTTGTCATCCAAGTCTCCTCTTCTCCTCTTTATTGTCTTTTATTCTCGTTAGGTGACATTAGGAGCGCTATTGTGAAGAATATACTAACAAGGTAGTGGATCATGAAGCATTTCAAGATGAGTTTCTCAAATATGTCATGCATTTACTTGATTTAAGTAAGGAAAAGCTATTTAAATAGGCAATACAGGACCTAGAATAGGATCCTTTTACTGAAATTGTGCAGATTTCAGCCAATAAATTTGAGGACAAACTTACTAAATAAGAAGACCATAGGGTTAGAGAAGCTTGAGTAAGAGGGTGAATGTACTAGATTGCAAATGAGGATTTACCCTCTAAATTCTACTTCAATTCCTTGAAAAGGAAACAAAACTAAAAAAGGAATTCTTCCAATTAGGGATTCTAATGGAAATCTCACCTAGGAGGAGATTCAAATTTAATATATTTTTCAGGAACACTTCCAAAAACTCTTTACCTTATCAACCCCTTGTGAAGTGCTTCTATGGAGATTGACAAGAAAATGGTCCCTCAAAACATTGAATCTTATCAAATGATCTATCTTTCTAAGAACCTAGATTTTGAAGAATTGGAGAGAAAGATGAAGGAGCTGATGAATTATAAACATCTTGGTTCCAATGGTTCTTTGTAGAATTTTAAAAGAAAATGTGGCATGTAGTTGGACCAAGGGCCTATTAAAAATGAATTTAAGGGTAAGCCCCATCAATGTGGTATTCATCAAATGTATTCCTAAGGGTTACAATAGAGAGATGGTTGGTGGAACTGGATGGCATCTAATAACATTCTAAATGTCTCCTACAAAATTTTAGCCAAAACCTTTCTAGAAGAAAAACATTTACTACCACATATGGTCAAAAAAATGCAATATGGTTTTATTACCAAAGAGGGATTTATTTTAGATAATCTTATTATAGCCTAAGAAGGTTTTGAAGGGGCACAAGAATGGGGTCAAAAGAATTTTTTCTTTGCCATCAATTTTGACAGAGTATGCCAAATTTGAATTGGATTTCATCTTAAGCATGTGAGTTGGTTGGGACTTGGTTCCTTTTTCCAGAAAGCTGTGTTGACTTTCTTCTCAACCACCTAGAAACAATTGGCAAAAACAATGACCTTTCAAAACCATGTCATCTTCAATGGTCAATTTTTTTCTGTATTTTAGAGTTGCAAATGCTCTTGGTTATCTATTGGAAGCAGCAAAAGTGCAAGGACATATTAGAGGATTTATGTTGCCAAGAGGAAATCAGCTGCTTAAGGTAATCTTTGCAAATGATTCACTTCAATCCTGAGCTTTCCCAACAATCAATATAGGGTACTCTTTTTTGCTTGGATACTTTTCCTAAAACAATCATAGTAGTGGTGAGTGATGGTAAATTGGAGTGTTTGCTTATTGGACAAAAGGATTCACCATGTTGGCTTAATATAAGCTGGAAACTAATGAATTCATGGGCGGTTAGTCCCTACTTGGGCATACCTTCGGGATTTAGCTCTATGACTAATCAATAAAAATGGACAATGGTTAGATTTTAGAAGTCGCATTATTGGAATATTTTCAAAATTCCTTTAGCTGGAAAAGCAATGATTGTTGACAAAATTCTTGTAGCAAGTCATATGTACAATTCCTTTTCCTTATGCCCTATTCCATCTCCATCACGAACCAACAGTCAAATCCCAACTATAAAAATCTGGTATTTCTAACTCTTCATGCACTCAAAGTGGAAAATAAGAGTCTTATCCTTCATGGCTTCTGGAGATGTGCCAAACCAAGGATTTTTGGACATATGGTTTCATGGATAATCATATATATATATATATATATATATATATATATATATATATATTTTGGAATGTAGTAAAGCCACTTATTGGGACAACCTAAATGTTTTATTTATTTTTTGTCACTTTTAAATGTTAACGATTAAGGTTGTTTCTTCTTTATGCCTTACTACCTAAATCATATTTAAGGCATTACAATTTTTTATTTATTTTCATGATCTATCATTTTTCTCTCCTTTACATCAATACCATTTCTTTTTACTACACGTACTTCGTATGAATTATGTGTGATTCCAACAAGGTAATCTAGCCTAAGTTGACTAGCCATAGGACTAGAGCTTATTAATTTTTTGAGGAACAAGTGAGAGTCTCTCAATGAAGTGATAAGACAAGGGGATTGCACTTTGTCTCCCAAAGAATTTATTTGAAGGAAACTCACTTTATTTTCCACTTAGAGAAGCACTTCAAGAGCTCACCGGACAAGAGAGCCAAAATACAGGTTTCCTTTTCTTTTATTTAAAAAAATGACTGATATGTTCAGCATAGTGATTGGTAAAGAATTGAGAAGGTTGTGGTTTAAATGATAAAACTCTAATTCTTCATGGTTACAAACATACTACAATTTTTCCTGTTAGGAAAATGCACATATTTTAGGAACCAAGCCAGATTATAAAAATATAATTGCAGATTTGCAATATATACAAAATTTTGGAAGTGTCATAGTTGTTCACTTTAATGAGATTGTTTGCTCAGGATTTACCCTTTCTTCTTTGTAGCATATCATGCATCCATTAAAATTTAAGGATAGTTCAAATTTCAGAACCAAACAACTACCAAGACTACTATGATGAGGCATACATTTTCCAAACTTTATGCCATGGTGTGGGACATGATGCTTTCTAAGTTCTGAGTGTGGTCATCTAAGTATGAGAGTAGGCTTCAAAATAGATGTCTAGATTGTTAATCATATTTTTAATCTTAAGTCTATTTTGAAGAGGCTTGTTAGTAGTATTCTAAATTCTTTTGTTGCTTAGAAGGCCTTTGATTTGAGAGATTTTCTTTTCCAAAATCTTTGTGTTATTGCTATATTGAATTCTTTTAGTCGTCATGAGACTCCATAAGATGATCATTGTCCAATTTTGGACTTTGGATGGTCTACTCGACTTTTCCAAGAGTGCTCTTAGTCTCAAATAGGGTTATCCTCTATTTCCAATCTTTTTGGTATTTGCATGTATGAGTTTGAAGACTTTCCTTGATAGCATGCTCATGTTGGTGATTGTTTGTACATTAAATCATGTTGAAATCACTATACTCCTTTTTGTTAATAATGTGTTCATCCTCTCTCATTATAAATTTGTTTACAAAGACAATTTGGCTTTCTTGCTTGCTTCTACGAGTTTCATTTGTTTTTGGTTTACCTTGGTAAAGCTAAGGTCATGCTCTTCAATACCTTTGGTAATGATCTTCAGCTTCAACAAAGAAGAGCTATGGAGATGACAACTACATAGTTAATACTTACACAAGAGTTTAGTTTATTTGTTTGTATTTCAGTCTAAACCCCACCTCCCTGTCATTTCTTTGCAACGGGTATGCCTCACTTCTCATTTGAAGCACCAATGCTTTTAAATACATTTAAGGATATCCTTTTAAAGATGTACATATTCAACCTAATCAATGATCATTAAACCCAAATTTCATTATGAATTGGAGGTCTAGCACCACAATGTTTTTATCTAGATACTAGGCACTACTGAGAAGGTTAAAACTGTGAGATTTCAATGTATTATCCATTGCAAATCAATGGTTTCTTAATGCACTATTGAATCCCAATTTCTTATCCATTCCCTCAATGTTGAGAGTACCTTTGAGCTCATAATCTATAATCCCAAACTCAAATATTTGGTTTTTCAAGCTCAGATCATGACAAACACCCATATTTGGCAATTTGTTCTTCAAAAAGGGTTTCCTCTTTGGTTCTCACCTGGCATCTAGAACATAGTATTTTAAGACTAGTTGCGTCTTCAATATATTATCATATCTATTAATTGGATTCCTACATTTAGATACTACTTGAACCCTACAAACCTTTTTCCCCCAAAAAAAGTGATCAAATAAAGTTGTTAGGAAGGATTTGTATTTACATCACATTGGCATAATCCACACCTCTCCTTTGCAATATCTCAACCCAAAGATGAATTTTTTTTCCTAGCATTTATTTTTTTCATGGAGGGCACTTCACTATCTATGAGTTGACTAGTTATATAGATTGAAGAATGTCATAGGCCAGCTAAAAGTATGCTCCCACGTGTTCTGAGATTAGATAGACCACCACATTCTGCATTGTGAGAAGATCTGCAATCTGTTTCCAAGAAATGAAAAATAAGAGCAGTTTCTTGTTAGGTGTCCTATCTACTATCAGATTCAATTGAGGTATCACTATATGTACAAAGACTCTCAAAATTTTCTTTCCCTTTTCTTTTACTATTATAATTAGAGATGACTGGCTCTTTACCTTTTAGAGGTTGTCACTTTTGATCATAGAATTTAATATGGGCGCCATAAGGCTCATTACCTCTGCCTTTCAACCCATGTCAAATGTCCGAGCCATTAAGCACCATTTGGATGTTGTTGATTCACACGCTTGTAAGCATAATGTAGAAAACATCTATCTTTTCATACTTGATACTACTACTAGGGGACTCCAATTATAGGCAATATGGATCTGCTTTGTTTAGGATTAAGGACCTCCTAGTTTACCTTAATTGTAGCCTATATAAGGGGACAGGAGCATATTCCTAGTTTTCTTTCTACTTCTAGAGGTTCATCAACTTTGGATATTAGGAGAAATCTAGTGTGAGTACCCAGCTTCGTCCTAGGGTTGTGCAATAGCGCCTTTAGCCCTAAACATTTCTCGCTGGACATTATCAAATCCGACAATGGCCTTCTTATGGTGGTGGATAATGATGATGTCAGCTCTACCCCAAGCTGTGCTATAGATGTGAAAACCCTAGTTTCTAACCTTGGTTTCAAGCTTTGATCCTTATTAGGTACTTGTTTTATTTAGAAGTCTTTCTCTCACATGGCCATTTTTACATATACTTGGATCATATGGTTTAGGATTTGACCACTTTAGATTTCCCCCTTATAGTTATGTTTAATTTTTTTTTTATTTTCTGTTGCCTTTTAGCCTAGGATTTATTTACTCTAGTTCTTTCTATTGTATTTGAATGTACTTTCGAGTCTCAATAGCCTATTCTAGTCATTTATGGACATTAATATGTTTTCTTTGTTTTGTTCTTTCTTTGTTTGTCTAATGTCATTGCAGAATCCTCGAGTCTATTGATTCTCTCTATTCTGATTCTAATATACTTTGTGTTGGATGTTTATATCTCATCCCTTAGCAAACTTTAGATATTAAAGATGTTAATAATGTTAGAATATATTGTAGAAATGGAATACAAGATATTGCAACACAATTCCATTACCACTTAAACATAATGTACAATGGGAATAACTTACACTTAAAAATGGATACTTTGCACACACAACATATATCAGATGGCCTAGTCCAACGGTCATGCGGCCCTACACAGTAGTTCAGACGACCTTGTACAGCAATTCAGACGACCTTGTACAGCAATTCAGACGACCTTGAATAATAGTTAGACAGTCTAGCACAATAGTTAAACGACTTGACACAAGTATCTCATGAATACATGTCTGATTACACCCAACTTCCACTACCATGTGCAATACCAATGTACAAATGAATGAGGGAGGGGTCTTATTTATACAACTAAGGAGGTAGTTGCATCCTCAACTTCCTCCAACTAACTACCCTAACACCTCATCATTTCTTGAATTACATTTTACATGCATTTGATTTCATTTACATTTCATGACTTTATTAATTACACATACGACATTTCATCAAACACTTTACATACGTACTACAAAATAACATGAAATGACGGATTTTTCATTGATTATGCAGACATGTCAATTTGTCTGCATGCATCCATCCCCTCCTCTAAACATGTTGGTGTCCTTGACAACACATGAGATGAACATTGGGGATAGAAGCATTGAACACTATACTGAAATCTTGTCATGCTCCTACTTTCTCCTATTCCAGACATCTTCTGTAATTGGCTTCACCTCAAACTAATGCCAATAAAACGTTATTTTCCGATTGCTCACTCCACTTACTGAAACTGACCACATAATCAACATGACCAACATGACAGTCAACACCCATCGTCACCTTTGTTAGGGGCCAAGGGGGCAACGGCCCCCTTGTAGGGCCAAGGAGCAACGCCCTTCGCATGTATCCTCAACAGAGAAGAAGAGGTATTAAAGTGGAACGAAATTCCAACATAGGAATATGCCATCGGAAATAAACAACTTGTATGGGAACAACATCACGAACCGGTTAGAAAGCAAGAGGGCCAACCACCCCCCACACACATGCTGCGACTCAATGTTAATAAGGGTGAGGAGTCCCACATAAGTGGGACCAAGGGCTTCCACATTTAAGCTTGCTACCCCAAACCATTAAAACCCTCATTGTCTAAACTGAATTTTTCTCCTTGTTTGCATTTTGGTAGCCTTCAATCGACCCTCTCAAACAACTTCTCTTCAACTTCGAATGACCTCTTCCTAGCTCCAAATGACTTCTTCTTGGCTTCAGACGACCCTGCCTTAGCTTATGACAGACATCCCTTGGTCTCAAATGGCCCTCCTCATGGGTCATATGACCAACCTTCTAGGTCAGACAGCCATGGGCCAGACGACCCACTTCCTTTGTTAGATGGCCTAGCTCCAAACGACCTAGCTCTGAACGACCTTGCCTTAGGTGACCTAGTTTCAAACAATCTTGCCTCAGATAACCCAACTCCAGACGACCCTACCTCAAATGGCCTAGCTATGGATGGACTAGCTCCAGACGGCCCAATTTCTAACGATCCTACCTCGAATGGTCCGTACCACATGCTCTTCCAATCAAACAAACTCCTTGCCTCGAACTTTATGCTTCTTTGTGTTGACGGTCTTCTCCTGACTCTAGACAATGCTCCTTATGGTCCATATGATGTTGCTCAAGCTTTAGATGTCCCTTTGCAACCCTTGGGCAGCCCAAATCCTCTTGCACAAGTTTCTCCTTTGTAAAACACATCCTTATTGTCACATGTCCCTCCATTTCTTTGCACTTCCACTGCTTTCAACACACAAATTCCTTTGAAGACCAACTAGTTTTGGCGAAAAGGGTTTGGAATTGCAGCTTCCTCCTTGCCAGTTGTGTTTCTCCATTGCAAACGTCTCATTTGCACAAAAACTTGAAATGTTTGGGTTGCTAGATAAGGGTTTTCAGAAAAACTCTTGTTTTTGTTGTCTCAAAATTCCTTAACTCCAATGCTTTGGTGCAACCCTCTCCTTCGCAGCTGCTTCGTCCTTATCCTCTATCGCCTTGAAACCTACACAATGAAATGTGATTTGCTCGCCTATTGGACGTCCTTGCGCATGTCCTAAGCCATACCCTAGTTGGTTCAAATTCAGCTAACTGGTACGCTCTCCTTTGGTTCCTCCTCCTTGCTACTCCTTGGCTTCGTGCTTGAGAATGAGCAAGTGAGAGATTTTTACCTCTTTTTATAAGTTGAGGGAGGTAGGGGGACACTTGGCTTGCATGCGGAAAGTGCCCCTCCACTCCCCTAACTACCACTTTAACATCAATAATTGCTTCACATGCAATAGCTCATTCTTCTCATCGATTTCATCTTTTTCTAGTTGTTTGGCTCCTTGCTTCTTGTGTAAGGCTGGCTCACTAGGAAAGCATGTGCGCTCTATCCCATACTACCATATTGGATGGCCTAGGCGGCCAGACAACCTACCTGAACATCCAAACAACCTAGTCTATCTTTGGTCCAAATGACCTAGGGGGCCAGACAATCTGCCTAGTTGTCTAGACAACTTTGTGTCTTGTCCACTTATGCTATCATGAATTCCACCTTGCTCATGTCTTTCTTCAGACGTCCCCACTTGTTCTCCTAATGGCCTATCTTCAACCCAAACTCCAAACGGCTCATCCTCTTCCTCAAATAGCTTTGCATGTTCTCCAAACGACTTGGCATCACCTTTATCTCAAACCTAGACTACAAACAACCTTATATGACTATCGAACAGTTATGATCTATCTTCGAACAACTTGGGGTGTTCATTTGATGGCCCAAGGACAGTCTGAGCCTCAGACGACTTAGGGACGGTCTAGAAGGCCCAAGGGCCTTCTAGGGACCTAAAGTCCCTGCTAGATGACCAAGGTCCCAAATCAGATTTCCTATGCCCTAACAATTGAGTTTCGGGTCCAAACAATCCAAATCCAGATGGCCAGACAACCCTAGCAGATGGTCAAATGTTGAACAACTTGTTAGGTCCCTATCCAAACACAACTATGTACTTGTCTAGTTTTGGTGTATGTTTGCACCATGGGCGCCTAGTGGCATAGGCCCATTATGATGTAACCTTTACTTTTACTATAAGTAAAAGTTAGTAGCTCGGGTCCCCTCTTTCATGTGGTCCGCCCTTGAGCATTAGGGTTAACGTAAATAAGAGTCTATAGAAGGACATGGGTTTATAGTAGAAGGCATCTCATATTTTTCTCATTTTTATCAGAGCTCTGCTTCCAAGGAGGTTGCTCCCTTGAAGAGGCCTACGATATTTGTTCTACTTGATTAATATAAGTTTGTTGTTATTTCCATCTAGTTATTTTCATGAGCACTTTTGTTATTTTCATTTTCATGGTCATTTAGTTTGTGAGCATTTCCATTAATTCTTGCATTGCTACTTCGGTTATGCTTATTTTTATATGAAGGTTCCTAACAAGTGGTATCAAAGCTCTTTCTAGGGCCGTATATCATAATAGTAGTAGAAATAGTTCTTGTCCTTCTATCCATTTTCTATTCTACAATTTTTCATTATGTTCATTTTCCATTACAATATCTTTCCAAAAACACTTTTTTTTGTTTTTAGTGTAGGTTAGAAACCCTATGCTAGGGGATTTTAAATATCACAGAGGAACTATAGTTATTGGCTAATCTAGATTGCCCTAAAGCATCTAGTGAAGTGAGAGGTGCTCAAATTCTAATACCCAGGCCTTAGAGAACCCCCGTATACGGCTGCGAGCTTCCACGTACCCTTAGGTATATAGGAGACCCCTTAGGAATAGAAGCTTTCACCCATACGAAGATATTGGCCATTTGAATTTTGTGGTGCACTGGTAAGTGGTTATATCCGAGAAATTACTCTCATAGTACCCTCGAAAATGGATAGTGTGGCTATGGATATGGTGGAACCGCCCGTAGTTAAAGCTCTAAAATATTGGGCCGACCAATAATCACAAACAAGATCGTATATCAAAGAGCCCACGAAATTAGACACACCCTGACTTAGGTTGTCCCTATTGAAACATTGTTTCAGTCCTTTCCCGTTCAAAAACAAAACCAAATCTGAGCATACTGTAGAAGAGGCTACTCCAATCACTGTCTAATAGTGCAGAGAATACCTAGTCTGAAAATGCAAAGAATATTCAGTTTGATAGTGCAGAAAATATCAAGTCTAACAATTCAAAGAATATCCAATGTTAGTGTAGAGAATATACAATCTGAAAGTTAGAGCAATCAGTTGTCAATAGTCCATTAGAGGAGTAGCCAGTTGCCAGTAATCTGCTAGCAAGCAGAGTACCAAAAAATCCAAAATTTGTCATTTTGCGAGATAGCCCATTATGATCCCATCTACGAATTGATCGTTGTGAGAGCTAACTCTAGTAACCCATTTTTGTAACCCTACCAAAAATCATCATTTTGTGGTATAGTCCATTCTAATCATCTCTTCGAGCTGATCATTTTGAGATATAACTCCAACAAATGTTTTTGAAGACCCTAAAGTGAAATGGCTAGTGGTACTAGAGCTACTCAAGAGCTAGAGCAATTGGAAAAACAGGTGCAACTAATTGAAGTTGCTTAGTCAACAAACCTCCAGGCATATTCCAAATTAGACAAATTGGATAAAATTGACAACCGCGAAACTCATTTAAAAGGTCTAAATGCAAAATACGATGCTCTGGCAAGACAATGATTAGGGAGTCAAGGTGCTAGTTTTGAGGGAGGAGCGTGAAACACTTCACCTCTAAATAAAAATTAGAAAATGCCCAAGCTAGACTTTTCAAAAGTTGGAGGTGATAATCCAACTTGTTGGTTGTATTGGGCTAAACAATATTTCTCTTCATGCCACTCCCCATAATCAGAAGCTTGCAATTGCATCCTTCAACCTAGATTAGGAAGCAGTTTAGTGGTACCAATGGTTAGAAAATATGAACCCATGGTGCACATGGCCTGAATTTGAGCACGAATTACTCACCCGTTTTGGACTCATTGAGTATGAAGAATTTACAAGAGACCTCATCAAGTTAAGTCAAACAACATCTGTCCATTATTACCATACAACTTGAAACATTGGCAAATCACACTAGGGGATTGAGCACAAAGTTTTTCCAAAGTTGTTCCATTAGTGGATTAAAGGAAGATATCCGTACTGAGGTGAAAATGTTCAAGCCGGATAGCATGATGGAAGCTATAGGATTCGCTAGGAGGATAAATTTGTAGCACAAAGGCGTACTGTAAAAATGCCACAGAACCCTATTTCCATCATTCACATCATCAAACTTAAGAAACAAACCACCCCAGGGTAAACATCTCACTCGTGAAGAAATGAAGGCATGTCAGACACAGGGTCTATGTTACAACTGTGTGACAAATATTCTCCGGACCACAAGTGTGTAAAGCAGAAACTATATTTACTAGATGTAGGTGAACCTTCCACTAGGGCACCACACAATGAAGGGGAGAACCAAATAGAGATAGATTGGACCTGAAGATTACAAACCGATAGAGGAACCACCACCCAAATTTCTAATCCCTAGATCATAAAGATGGTGGGGTATTTCAAGGGGCAGCTACTTATCATCCTCATTGATTTTAGCAGTACCCACAATTTTATTGATCCTCGGGTTGCTAAACATACAGTCTATTACATTTATTCTTGCAATTCATTTGAATTCATGGTTATCAATGGGGGTACTCTACCATGCAAGGGAAAATACAGAAATGTAAAGGTGGCGATGGAAGACTACAACCTCAAGGCAAACATGTTTGCCCTTCCTTTGGGGGCTTGCGACATTGTGTTGGGACCTTAATGGATTTGCAGCCAACCACCGGTAGTATGGGACTTTTTTGAGCTATGGATGCAATTCATAGAATAGGGGAAGCAATACAAACTGGAATGCATGACCACAGGTCCTACCCAACTCATCAGTTCACATCGTATGGAAAAGTTTTTGAAGAAATCATCTCAAGGGGTAGTGGCACAATTGTTTGCACTACAAGCCTCGAATACCTATGATACAGTTTAATTGGTTGAATTACAAGAATTGTGGATAAACATGCCCTTGTATTTGTAGAACCACAAGGGTTACCACCATAGTGCTCCCACGATCATGCCATCGAGCTTGTTTCGGGAAGCTTACTATTGAACATTCGTCCCTACTGGTACCCGTATATGTAGAAGACTAAAATTGAAAAGATGGTATAGGAGTTACTAGTAGCAAGGGTCATTCGACCGAGTGTTAACCCAAATTCTTCCCCAACATTTTTGGTTTGTAACAAAGATGGGTCTTGGTGGTTATGTGTGGATTTCTAAGAACTCCACATAATTACCATCAAGAACAAATTTCCCATTCCCGTCATTGATGAATTATTGGATGAACTTCATGGTTCTCGCTTCTTCTCAAAGATATTCCAAAGACAACATTCCACACTCATGAAGGCCATTATGGATTCCTCATCATGCCATTCACCCTTACCAACATCCCACCTTTCATAGTCTCATGAATGCAATCTTTTGACCATTTCTGCATAAATTTATTTTGGTCTTTTTCGACAACATTCTAATTTACAGTTGTACATGGGCAAAACATTTGCAACATTTAGACAAGAGACTGCAACTCCTGCCGATAATCAACAATGTGCCAAATGATCCAAATGTTCTTTTGGGATGCAGGAAGTGGAATACCTAGGCCATACAGTTTCAAGGGAAGGTGTCCAGGTGGATCCTAAAAATATTACAGCCATACAAGAATGGGCCAAACCACAAATTCCCAAAAGTTTTAAAGTTTTCCTAGGTCTCATTGGCTATTACCAAAAAAAATTTTGTGATTGTGGAAATATTGCATTCCCTTTGAATGCTATGTTGCGGAAGAACTTGTTTCTATGGTCAAAACCCACTAAACATGAATTTTTGCTACTCAAGCAAGCTATGCTCTCTATTCCCATCCTTGCCATGCCTAATTTCTCCAGACCATTTGTGGTTGAAAGTGATGCCTTAGGAAGTGGAATTGGTGCAGTTATTATGTAGGAAGGGCAGCCATTGGCCTTCACTAGTGAGGCACTACTAGGCAAAAACCTAGGAAAGTCAACTTACGAGAAGGAGATGATGGTGATCCTACATGTTGTAAACCAATGGAAGCCTTATTGGGCAACATTTTAACCTCAAAAAAAACCACCACATCCTTAAGTACTTTCTTGAGCAATGCATATCTACGCCCGAACAATAAAAATGGGTTACTAAACTGTTGGGGTACGAATATGAGATCATTATAAGAAGGGCAAGGAAAATGTAGTCGCTAATGTATTATCCTGCCAATACAAGGATCAGGGTATACTATGTGCCATCTCTACTCCACTTCCTCAATGGACCCACCAACTTCAAAGAGAAGTGATCCAAGATCCGACCTTGCAATCAATAATTCAACAACTTCAAACTGATTTCGATTCTCAACCAGGATATACATGGGATAGGCAATATTTGTGATATTGGGGTCGCCTTGTTCTCTCTAAAAATTCTCCACTTTACAAGTCCATATTATAGGAAATACATGCTTCTCCGACCATAGGACATTTAGGCTTCTTAAAAATGTATGAACGAGCTAAAAACCATGAAAAAGGATATCTAGACCTTTGTTGCAGAATGTGACACTTGTTAACACGTTAAGGGCACAACTATTCACACACAAACACACTACATCCTCTTCCAATTCTGGAGACCGTTTGAATGAACATTTCTATGGGTTTTATTGAAGGACTCCCAAAGTTTGGAGGAAAAAGAGTCATCCTCGTGGTGGATCATATCTCTAAGTATGCTCATTTCTGTCCTCTAGCCCACCCTTACAAGGCCTCAATTGTTGCCTAAGTATTCCTCGATTTCATTTTTTGCCTTCGTGGCATGCCCTAGTCCATTGTCTAGGATTGTGACCCCACATTTACTATTCATTTTTGGTAGGAAATGTTCAAGCTGCATGGGACACAACTCATGATGAGCTTAGCATACCATCCAAAAATCAATGGGCAAATTGAAATTGTCAAAGAGTGCTTAGAGACTTATCTATGTTGCTTTGCATCTGAGCAACCAACTCATTGGGTCAAATGGCTTCCTTTGGAAAATTGGTGGTTTAATACTTCCTATCACTCCATCAAGATGATACCGTATAAAGCAGTTTACGAACAACCATCATTGTTACTCCTGTCATACATTCAAGATAGTTCCAAGGTTCAAGCAATGGATTCTACTCTCATGAAGCGTGCACAACTGCAAAATCTCAAAGATAATTTGGTCATGGTGTAGAACCATATGCAACAACTAGCAGATCAACATCATTCCGAGCGCACTTTTAACATTGGGAACAGGATTTTCCTACGGTTGCTACCCTATAAGCAGTTATCGTTGAAACTTTGTGGTAGTCAAAAGATAGCACCAAAATTCTATGGACTGTATAAAGTACTCCAACAAGTTGGCCCCATGGCCTACAAGTTAGAATTGCTGCCTTCTTCCACCATACATCTAATTTTTCACGTCTCATCTTTAAAGAAGGTCCTTGGCAATTGTATACAAGGCTAGTCCAAACTATCCCAGTTGGATGAGGAAGGCTTGATCATCTTAGAACCCAAGAATATTCTAGACCGGCGTACATGAACACTTCGCACTTGCACACACACCAATGTCCTAGTACAATGGCGTGGACTATAGCTAGAAGATGCTACAGCAGTAGTTTTCTCACTTTAAGCTTTGAGGACAAAGCTTCTTGAAGGGGGAGGGCATATTAGGACCCTATCCTAACACAACTATGTACTTGTCTAGTGTTGGTGTATGTTTGCACCATGGGCGCCTAGTGGCATGGGCCCATTATGATGTAACATTTACTTTTAATAGAAGTAGAAGTTAGTATCTCGGGTCCCCTCTTTCATGTGGTTCGACCCTTGAGCATCAAGGTTAAGGTAAATAAGAGTCTATATAAGCACATGGGTTTGGAGTAGAAGGCATCTCATATTTCTCATCTTGTATCAGATCTTTGCTTCCAAGGAGGTTGCCCCCTCGAAGATGCCAGTGATATCTATTCCACTTGATCAATATAAGTTTGTTGTTATTTCCATCCAGTTATTTTCATGAGCACTTTTGTTATTTTCATTTTCACGGTCATTTAGTTTGTGAGAATTTCCATTAATTCCTACATTGTTACTTCGATTATGCTTATTTCTAAATGAAGGCTTTTAACACAATTTGTCTTTGTTGTCTACATCATTCACTCCATCTGTATCACTCATTTCGTCATTTGCATCAACCACTTGTGCAACCTTCTCTTCCTGTGAAGCTTCAACTATCTACTCAATCTCTGCCTCTTCGATTGTAATCAAGTTCACCTCTTCAATTGCAATAAGGTTTATCAAATTGGCTCTGATTCGTCTTTGACTCTTAAAACACTCTACACATCATTGGTTTGTCTCGACTTGTAGTACTTTGACATTCACATGCAAAGTGCCCCCACAAATGGCATCGCCAACATTGCACAATGGGTTTGCCCTCAATATCATACTCAATTTGGCATCTTCTAGTTCTTTAGTGGTTGTCATAGACTGCATCATTAATGACATTCTTCTTTGGAACAATCTCCCTTTGTGTTGCATATACTTGTAGCAATGATCTTATGCTCTTCGAGTCACATTTATCCTTAGAGTCATTGTTCTCTTCAAAGTCACTTCCTTCACTAACTTCTCGACCCCAACACTTGGACGATGAACTACTCTCATTCTCAAAATCATCACTCTCACTATTAGAGTCACTCTCAACATTAGAGTCACTTTTGTCCACATTAACATGACCCAAGCATTTTAATGATGTCTTTGCATCACTTTCCAGGTTCAAGGCCCTCTCCAAGGCCTCTTGATATAATGTTGAAGGGACCACCCTAATCTTATTTTGGTACGTAGGAAGAAGTCCCTCCACAAACCACATTGTCTTCAATGCATTTGATGGATCTTCCTCTAGATAAAAAAAAACCCACTCAACCTCTGGTTGTACAAATGAACAAACTCTTTCTCACCCTGTTCCATTCTATAAATTTCAACAATGACCTCATCATCATTGTGGAACAACCGAAATTCCTTCATGAATGATTAATGCAACTCTTCCCAAGTCTAGCACTTGCCCTCTACGAATCCCATGCACCAGTTTGTTGTGATTCCATGAAACGTTGTAGGGAATGACCTCCTCCAATTTGCATCATTATTCTTCCAATATTCTTTCCAAATCATGAGGCAAATTTTCCAATGCTTGATTGGGTCTTCTATTTCTCCACCATGAAACATTGAACACTTACATGATATGCAAAAATTGCTCTTTGTTATAACAGGTTGATTTGGCATTGGTAATGGTTGTTCACATGTCTTACCCTCTTCAAACACATCATGAGGTGCAGCCCACCATAATTGCTCTCTTAATGGACTCCCGTCCCTCTCACCTTCGAGCACATCAACCTGTAGTTGCTCTAGTGTTAGACTTCCGTCTTGTGCACTATCATAGATGTCATCTTGCATTTGCACTAATGTCGAACTCCTGTACCGCTTACCATCGAATACACCAACTTGCAAATACTCCAACGCTATGCATTTGCCATTCATTCTTTCTATTGCACAATTTGCTCCAACCACTCCTAGCCTTTCCTGCCAAACCAGGTTTTCTCCCCCAGCAAACTTGTAAGCTTTGTCACATTCATCTTCATTGATGTGAACATGAATTGCCATATTTGCATGCATGTCTTTGCCTGCACAAGCTCATCTATTTGCACATACGTCTCTACTTGCACAGACTCGTTCATCTATACATGTGTCTTTGTCACCTCCACATATGTTATAGCATACTTGTTTGTTTTCGTCAATGTGCACTTTTGTGTGAGCACTCACATCTGCTTCATTCTCAAACACTTGCACGCCACTATCTTGCACGAACACTTGCACTTCGTCCTCATGCGTAGGCACTTGAACATTGCCAACTTTTCCATCATGGTCGTTGTCACAGATTTCTCCATCGTCACGTGTTTCTTTGCTAAGAAGTTCGCTTAACACGTTTGCAGTTTGTATGCTGCCAACTTTGCCATCATGCAATTCCTCACCGCATAATTCGTCGTCATGTGATTCTCTGCTGCCATCACACAACTCTATTGTTGACATGCAACTTATTGCCATTGACATGCAACTCTCTATCACTGTCACACAACTCACCACCGCCGACATGCAACTATCTGCCATCGACAAGCAACTCTTCGCCACCAACATGCAACTCTCTACCGCTGACACAACTCTCCGTACACAAAACCTTGTGCCTCTCCTTCATGCGTGTTAGGTTGCGCATTCACTTGCACATATGCTTCGTGAATCGGCCCTTCATTAGCCTCAACAAATAATTTTTTGACTTCATCTATTGCAACCTCCAATCTGCCCTCCTCCAGAGAGAAATTGCATTGTTTTTCAGTTACCTTGTAATCATTCCATTGTTGTTGTAATGTAGAAATGTAATACAATATATTGCAACACGATTCCATTACCACTTAAATAAACAAAATATATAATAGGAATAACTTAAAATTACAAATAAATACACTACGCACACAACATATATCAGACAACCTGGTCCAACAGTCAAATGATCCTGCACAGCAGTTTAGACAGCCTTGCACAATAGTTTAGATGAACTTGCACAATATTTAGAGGGTGTGGCACAAGTATTTCATAAACATGTCTAATTACACCCAACTTCCACTACCATGTGCAATATCAACGTATTAATGAATGAGGAAGGGGTCTTATTTATACAACTAAGTAGGTACTTGCATCCTTAGCTTCCTCCAACTAACTACCCCAACACCTCATCATTTCTTGAATTATATTTTAGATGCATTTAATTTCATTTACATTTCATGACTTTATTAATTACACATGACATTTCGTAAAACACTTTATGTACATACTACAAATTAACACAAAATGAAAAACTTTATTCATTGATTACGTAGACATGTCAATTCATCTCCCTACATATATGTTTAGTCATGAAGTCATATGTAGATTCAATAGACATAGCCAAGTGAATTAGATCATGGGGAGTTGACTCTTGGAGGCTGAGTCCATTTTGGAATTTAGAACTATAGAATTATTGTAGAGTATGTCAAAATGACCATGGGAAAGACTTTGAGTTACTTATAAACCACAGTTTCATAGTTCATTTTTATAATTATGGTCTTAATCAATATAGGTTAAATTAAAAATGGATACAAACTATTTAGAGGAGAATATGCCCCTTGGATTTTAGTGTGTCCTATAGCTCTATAGGGTTGGCCTCTTGAATGTCTCCATATCTGAGTTCAACATGTAAGATCTGCCCTCCCTCTTTGCTCTAATACATTTTCTTTGTTTTATTCTTTCTTTCTTCATCTAATGTCACAAAATCTTCAAGTCTATTGATTCTCTCTATTCTTATTCTAATGTACTTTTCATTCGATGTTTATATCTGATCCCTCAGCAATCTTTAGATGTTAAAGATGTTAACAGAATGTTAGAATATATGTTTAGTCATGAAGTCATATCTAGATTCAATAGACATGGTCAAGTGAATTAGATAATGGGGAGTTGACTTTTAGAGGCTGAGTTCATTTTCAAATTTAGAACTGCAGAATTATGTGAAGTATATCAAAATGATCATGGGAAAAGACTTTGAGTTACTTATGAACCACGATTACATAGTTCATTTTCATAATTATGAACTTAACCACTATAGGTTAAATTCAGAACGGATACAGGGAAAAATATGCACCTTAGTTTTTATTGTTTCCTATAGATCTGTTGGGTTGTTGTCTTGAATGTCTCCACATTTGAGGTCAGCATGTAAGATGTGCCCTCCCTCATTGCCTTAAGCTGACTATTCTGGTTACCACCATGTTTATTGTAATTACATGACCTTGACACCAAGTCCAAACTCTGAAAATGGAGAACAAATATGAATGCAACACACCATTTGCATAATAGCATACTGGTAGGAAATTTAGAAATGAAATGAAGAAACTTTTATTACCAAAATTCATATCAGCTTGAAACATAAGTCATATCATGGGCAGATGGCAACAGAGTTCAGTTTCAGCAGCAATATTAACTTGGGGCAAGTAATTATGTTGCTTCTTGGCTTATTTTCCTTAAATCCAGAAATAAAGGTTGTACTTGATACCACTATTTTACAAGGTTACAGTTTTCTAATTGTAATTGAAGGTTGTTATCATGTTTACTGGAACAAATTATGTAGGCTTTTCTAGTACATTATATTATGCTTTGCAATGTAATGTCCCCTCTCTAATCAGATAGCAGTTGTTACGTGGGTTAGCCTACTCTTGGGTTCCCGTAGGCTAATGGTTGTGTATGGGAGCCTTCTGGGGATGAGTTTGATGCTTGGACATGTTGCTTTTTGCCGGTTGCCAGTTTCTGGAGTGGTTTGGGGTGTTTTGGGCTTCACTTTCTATTTTTAGTAAGTCAGTTCATGGTGGGTCCTGCGAAACAGAGAGATGATTTTGATGCGTTTTCCAATTGGGTATCCATTTCCACCCTTGGTTGGTGGTTTCGAGTGGCATGGACCAAAATATTAAATATTTTGTCGTTGAAATAACTTTATATTTCCTAATGTATTTTGTGAATGGGGCCAAAAGGGGACATAAGGATTAAATTTGAAAAGTGTCTAATGTTATAACTTAAAATTGGGCACCCTATTTGGGAGACATAAGGGGATGAAATGAAATGAAATTAAAATTAAGTTTATTTGCCCAATAGGGGCGTAGCCTTCTGGACGTGATATAAAAAGTGAAATTTCTTCATTTCCTTGTCATTCTTGTTTGCTCATTTCATGAAACTGGAGACTTTGGCCTGTGCAAGGGTTTCAAGCTTTGTGAGGACGAAATCCCTCTCAGAGAACATCATCTTCGAGTGTGAGAGATCACTCCTGGGTGATTCGGAGGCAGCTTCATACAGAGGTTGCAATTGTGCTTCAGCGGAGAGTCGTTTGGAGATTATTGCAGATCTTTTGGCAACATTTTTGGAGATTATTCAAGGAGAAATCAGTGGAGATTATTGGCAGATCATTTGTTTTCATTTGCAGCAGCTTTCTGCAGTATTGATTGTACCACGCTAGGGTTTCCAGCCCTACATTTTTGCTCACAGCTCTCAATGAAGACATCAAATCATTCTGGCTATTTTGGCATTGGAGATGGCATGCCTAGGCAAACCCTTTGTGGTGATTTCGAGTATTTTTGGAGGTGTGCACATTTTTCATTTTGCATGGAAAAAATGATTAAATAGTTTCCATTATATTTTGTCATTTCAAAGTACTCATTAGACCCTATCACAAATAGAAAACAGAAACCAAATGTAATATGTATTCAGCTTTAGAGGATAGGAAACATAAACAAAATCCAAGGAATATGTTATGCAAAAGTATACTTCTAAAATTTGCAAATTTACTTTTATTCTGGACTATAGAATACAAAGAAACTACCAAAGCTACATTGCTTATCAGAACGTCTGAGGAGTGTCTAGGAAGTTAGAATCTAACGTTTTATGAAAGGAAAGGTGACTACTCCCTAGCCTTTAATATAACAAATAGAAACTATCAACCAATAAATACAACTCTCATAACAGATTTTAAATCTATACTTATTTTCAAAAGTTTCAGGCCTAAGGTTGTTATATGCAGTTGGAAGAGCAGGATATTGCCTGGTATATGTGTAGTTTCAATAGATGTCTCTGAAAGTAAGCGAGCACACTCTTTCCACCAAGAGATCTCTTTTTCTTTTGCAAGAAGCTTATCCTCTGCACTTTTCAATTTAGCCTTTAGTTCTTCTATCTCATCTTCTTGTCTCCTCTCCAAAAGTTCATGCAAGCGCCTCTCCAATTCAATTGGTGAAACAACATAATTTGGAATATGAACTTCTGTATCAGCATTGCATTCAAAGACATTCTTCCCATGAATGTCACTAACATCTGAATCCCCATGCACATTATCAGTTATATTATCTGTGTCAACCATCTGTATCAAGCAATGAAATATCTTCTATTGTATTAGAAGATGCATGTGAGAAAATTTAAAATTGTAACACGTTCTGAAATGAGAAGTCTAGTTCAGGTTTATGCTCTTATTGTAAAAACAAAAACTGTTCAAAAAGTATGGTTTCTTCCTCTGCATTATATTTCACTTAAATACACATGCTTAGAAAGCAAATGGCATGCTGATTGTTCTTTGATTACAAGAAAACCTGGTTACCAGTTAAAACATTCAAACATTCAGCTTGAGTACTGAAATCATTGTCAAACTTAATTTGTTGGAAAACTATCATTTCAGTAATAATCCTAGTCATAGATATCACCAAAGCTATTTAGATGTAACAATTGGATATGGCATATCAATCTGAGTAACTCCCTAGTCTGGATCCAAAAATTATAACCTTTTACATGGTTCAGTTGAACACGGCATTTCAGAAGTATGTAAAGCTACAAGAATTGCAGTTGACCAAGCAGCAGGAGTTAAAATGTTTGAAGTTTTAAATTACAGTTGTGGCAGTAAACCTATGCTTCTAAAACAAATCGGCTTATCTAGACAGAGACACATCAGGCATGGGTGCACCTGATGTGACAATATGAATAGCCAAGCAACTTTGCATACAAAAAATGATTTTCCTCATTTCATAATGCTTAGAGAGATTCTGATGATAGAACATGAAATGGGATTTGGGAATTGTTGCTTTCGACTTTCTTATTTACCAGTTGCATAGGGAATTATCAAGACTTTAATGCCCACACATCCAAAGGAATGTGTACATAAGTAGTGTATGTCACAGACATCTCTCACAAAATCTACTTAATTTGTAGTCAAATGACAAATTAATTTTACCGTTTATTTGAAGATTCCTCAACATCTTCCAACTAGAAATCTGTCAAGTTTATTGTCATCTATGAAGCTTATATGCAAAGAAGAGTAGAGATTCTTTTAGGGTTACTGCTAGAATATTTCTAGTTACCTCTGTCGAAGGAATAATCTGGTAATAAAATTGCAAATAACCAAAGAAAAAGAAAGGCATGCTCATTGTTGGTGTACTCATAGAGTCCATATCTTCAGAATGGAAGATTAAAGTGAAGAACCTTGACTCTTTATTGTGACAAGCATCAGAAACAATCGTGTTATGATAGGGGCAAGACCCCTGAGATATGGTTCCTTGGAGAGAGATACCCATGGAATACATGAACCTATATGTTAAATGTAAAGGTCATATAATTTCAAGGAGATAGAAGCAAAATCAGTAGCTGTGGAAATTCAGGTATTGAACATGTTCAACACAGAAGCAAATATGTCATCTAAATTTCTTACTGAAAACATTGTTGATGATCTATCTCAAAACATGCAATAATTATCAACAATCACCAGCAACAGGTTACAGTTTCAGATCCAGACATTTGTGTCCCATACATAATAGAACCTTCACACATGTACTTTCTTCACCTTGAGAAATTATATCTTAGTGTTGTCATCACTTCTTTCTGTTATTGGAAATATGTACAGTGTCTATAGAAAATATCAGTAAGGCAAAAAGAGATATGCCAATTGCAGTTTGACTTACAGAGTCCATATCTTAGAAAGGGAAAAAGAAGCAAAGAACCTTGTCTCTTGAATGTAAAAAAATTAGAAACAATCAGCAGAAATAGACAACTTAATCATTTATACTATGGTTCTCAGAGGATCTGAAACATTTATCAATAGGTATCTTACTCAGATGATAGGAAAAAGTAATCTTGTAACTTTTATCAAATCACTTTTATATCACTTTGAAAATGTGCAAATGCAATGCATACATCTGATGCAAGTTTAGTCTTACCTACAACATGATAAATGAGATGAATCCAATGATTAGCATCCTGCATTCTATGTTCCACAAAGTTTCTGGCTCAAAGAGATGGGTTTCGAGTGGGGTAGGAGATAGTAATCCATCTTGGGAGGTAATGACAGGGGACAGATGCTTTGAAAAGCAGGGAAATTATGAATATCCCACAAAGTCTCTAACATGGGGACAGCAGGAAAGGGGGAACAGACAAGGGGGATTACCCCAAGGATGCATCCCTCTACAAACTTGGTTCCGTTATTGCCTGAGTTATACTTAAAATCTATAATTTTAAAATGGAAACGAAAGAACAAATTTGTGCATGGAATAAAATCAAATAGATTAGCTCTCTAAGTTGATGAAGCCCTTTGTTCCACTGACTAGATGAGAGTTTTCCTATGTTCCACCAAGTCCTCTTTTGATGGGAATGACAAGGGGGTTGGGGGTTGGGGGGTGGAAATGGGGACTACCATAAGTAACCTCCAACTCCTAGAAGAAAAGGGGACAGAAAATGGAACTATTGTAAACAACAACTATAAATAAAATTTACAAATAATAAGACATTATGATTTAAAATTCCAAGGCCTTGTAAAGCAATGGTAAATAGGAAGCAATTGTATGATCGCTACCCAAGTTCAAATTCATGCATTGCAGTGGACACTCTGGCACTAATGCGGCCCATAATAATACAGTAATATAGCTTGTTCAAATACCACTATGATGCCAAGAGGACATCATAGTGCATTTTAAAATCTATAATTTTAAAATGGAAACGAAAGAACAAATTTGTGCATGGAATAAAATCAAATAGATTTTCTCTCTAAGTTGATGAAGCCCTTTGTTCCACTGACTAGATGAGAGTTTTCCTATGTTCCACCAAGTCCTCTTTTGATGGGGATGACAAGGGGGTTGGGGGTTGGGGGTGGAAATGGGGACTACCATAAGTAACCTCCAAATCCTAGAAGAAAAGGGGACAGAAAATGGAACTATTGTAAACAACTTTAAATAAAATTTACAAATAATAAGACATTATGATTTAAAATTCCAAGGCCTTGTAAAGCAATGGTAAATAGGAAGCAATTGTATGATCGCTACCCAAGTTCAAATTCATGCATTGCAGTGGACACTCTGGCACTAATGCAGCCCATAATAATACAGTAATATAGCTTGTTCAAATATCACTATGATGCCAAGAGGACATCAGATTTCTCACAATTCAGAACCCTTGCCGCAGCTCTTCTTTGTGGAACCACTTGATGGAGTCTAGGGAGGTCCTGTGGAAGGGTGTGAAATGGCATGTTGGAGATGGGGCCTCTATAAGTTTTTGGGAGGATGCCTGGATAGATGACAGCCCTTTAGCCAATAATGGTAGTTTCTCTAATCTTAAAGAGGAACTAGAAGATAGCTATGGTAAAAAGGTTAGTGACTACATGATATTAATGGATAACCGGCTGAGGTTGAAAGATATAGAGGCTGTCCTAGAAAATTTGGAGGCTTTAAACCTCTTAAAAGCTAAACTGAAAGCTTATTACTTAAGAGTTGTTAGGCAAAGAGACTCAGTGGTTTGGGGCAGAATTGAGAATGGTGTAATCAGCGTGAAAACAACCTATGATTTATTGCTTCCTGCTAAAGATAACGATTTCCCTTGGAATAAAATTTGGGGTAAGAAAGCTCTTTAGCAGCTCACAATGCATAGTCTTCAAATCACTATTGGGCAACTCAGGGTGTGTTCTCACCAACTCCGGATTGAGTCAAATCACCATCTTCCGACGGAGGAGCGGATTTTCTTGTTTTGCTCCTTGGGTGAAGTTGAAACCCTTCATCACTTTTTTTTTGTTGTCCCATTTATTATGAGATCCGAGGTAGGTTTCATTGCCTTTTCAGGGACAACTCTTGATTTGTTTCTACCTTCTTTTGATACCCGGACCAGCGTTGTCTCGCACTCTTTCTTAGGGATATAACTCAGCTTCGACGACATAAAAGTTTTCCAAATGGTTCTCATCCTCCTCAACATCGGCTCATCACAACATACTTCACCAACTCCGATGGACCAGGTGACTTCGATCGGAAATGCCTCATATCATCCAGTTCGAATAAAAGCAGGGTCACTAGACAGCGCATCAACAGTTTGTCAGGGTTCCGAACTAGCAATGGGTAGAGACATATCATGGACTTCTTCAGCTCCGATACTTTGGCCTTGACTGTTAGGAGAGATTACTTTTTGGGGGGTTCTTAGAGCTTGCCCCTCCTGGGCTGCTCCCTCCCCCCTCCTCTTTCTCTGTTCTTCTTAGCGTGCACTCCTCTTTGTTGGACTACAACCCTCCCTCCTCTGCTCTCCCTTTTATTTTCTTTTCTTTTCTTTTCCCTTTCTCTTTGGCCCATTTGTCGGCTTTCATCTTGTATTTATCTTAGTTCTTTTCTTCGTAGGGTTTTTTAGCCTACTAGCTGGCAGTAATTATTGTCCTTCTTATAGTCCCTTGGATCTTATTTTGGCCCATCGCCAACATTAATAATATTTCATTTCATTTCTTCCTAAATTGGAGATTTTTCTTTGGGTGGCGGTTCAGAACAAGATCCTAACGGTGGATAATTTTAAGAAGAGAGGTTTTCAGATACCTAATAGGTGCTATTTATGCGAAAAGGCAGAAGAAACAGTGGAGCACATCTTCTTGGAATGTCCCTACTCTCTAAAATTATTACCATAGTTGAGAAAATCGGAATCGGCAAAAAAAAAACTCGAAAAAAACTAAATTTTTCATTGAAAAAAGTTTTTTTCATGCATATTACTATGAATTAACATTATGCAAATCAAATATTGCAATAAAAGCAATAATTCATGTCAAGACATCATACAAGGCTCAAGCTATAAGTACACATGAAAGTGACAAAACACATCTTGTATTGCTTATAATATGAAAAGGTACAAAGTTACAAGTAACAACAAGGAAAAAAAAGTTTCATTTTTTATATGCCTACACATGGAAACAAGTAACAACAAAGTTACAATCACTTGAAAAAAAGGAAAAAAAAACTAAACCCTAAACCAAAAGGCTAGGGTTTAGGGTTTAAAATTGAAACATTAACAATTGAAAAATAGGTTTACATACATAGTTATCAAGCAGCAATATTTACTTTTAAAGAGGAGGAAAAAAAACCCTAAACCGAAAACCCTAGGGCCTAGACTAGGGTTTAGGGTTTAAAATTCAAGTTCAAAGTTCAAAGTTTCAAATTCAAACACTAACAACTGAAAAATGGGCTTGCATCATAGTTACCAAGCAACAATATTTACTAATTTAATTAAAAAGAGAAGGAAAAAAAACAAACCCTAAACCCTAGGCCCTAGGGTTTAGGGTTTAAACTTCAAAGTTTCAAACATTAACAACTGAAAAATGGGCTTGCATACATAGTTATCAGGCAGCAATATTTACTTAAAAAGAGGAGGAAAAAAAAACCCAAAACCCTAAACTAGGGTTTCAGATTTAGGGTTTAAACTTTAAACTTCTAAGTTCAAACATTAACAGTTGAAAATGAGCTTGCATAAAAAAACCCTAAATTGGCCACAACCAAAAAAAAAAAAGAACACACAATTATTACATAAAAAAAAAATTGCAGATTTTTTGAAGAAATTGGCAAAAACTTAGGAGTCCGCCGATATTTTGCCGATTTTCGCTACTATGTTTATTACGATCCCTCATCAACAGTATGGGCATCTCTTGGATGATGCCTTCAAATATGGTTTCGTAGTTAGAGCAGTGGGAAAAGCCCTTTTGTAGTCCTCGTCTTAATGGAATTTGGAACCTTATTCCGTTTCATTTTGTGTGGGGAGTGTGGTTAGAGAGGAATAGAAGAATTTAGAGGGGAAAAAAGGACAGCGTTGAGAAGCTTGGGTAGTATCACCTAATCTTTAGAGGAGAATGCTAAATCTATCAAGTTCCCTCTCAAGCCAGAGAAGATTGAAGAGACTATGACTGCTAAGGAATGGAATTTGGAGCCCATTAGTGGTGGAGAGGTAAATGCACAAGCTAGAAACGATCTCAAATGGCAACCACCTTGAGATGAATGGTTGAAGTTAAATTTTGATGGGGCCTCCAAAGGCAACTTAGGTAAGGCAGGAGCAGGCACTATTTTGAGGGACAATCAAGGCAGATTGGTGGGGTAGCTTGCAAGTTTTTGCGAATTACTACTAGCCATAAAGCTGAAGTTATTGCTTTACATCGTGGTGCTGAGCTAGCTAAGGATTTAGGTGCTAGAAAAGTTATCATTGAAGGATATTCCTTGAATATTATCAATCTTTTGAAGAAGGAAGGAGAAGTTAATTGGCAAATTGATTACATTGTGAAAGATATTAGAGAGATTGTAAAGTATTTTGAAGAAGTGGATTTTGTTCATGTTTTTAGAGAAGGAAATAAACCAGCAGACTCGCTGGCGAACTTTGGTGCCATTAAAGAAGAAGATAGGAGATGGGTTCCCCCGGGGGTGGTCCATTAGGACTTAGAGAAACTCAGGAGGGATGTGCAACTAATTGGGGTCCAGGCTGGTTTTTGTCTCTGTTGTTTCCGGGGTGTTTTGTTTTGCTTGCCCTAGGCTGCTGCACAACTGCCGGGTTGATCTTTGTAAAGAGTTTTGTATTGTGATGTAAAAGGGTTTGGGCCCTTTCAAAATCCTGTTTTTATCCTAATCCAAAAAAAAAAACCACTATGATGCAGTCATAATTAGGGGTAAGGCTTGATTCAACTCCATATAAGAAAAAAGTTATGAATTAAAATATATTTAACAGTAGAAAAATTTGATTAATGTTTAGTTTCATCATACTAATAGACAAATTTAACAAAACGTCAGATGAAAAGTCTGTAATACATCATGGTTCATGATTCAAATTTCATAGTTTCAACTGCATAGACATATATACTATAGTATTTATGCAGTTATTTCATCTTGATTGCTTCTTTATGTATATCATATTGGTCCTTAACTGTCTTTCTAGATTTACTCATGTTTCAACTCCAGTTCACCGAGTTGATGACTCTATCTTCTAACCTGGAAAACTAGACAAGCATTTCCAATTAGATTTGATACAAGGATAAGGAGGAATTCTAAGTCAAGTTGAATAAAGCAAAACATCAGAGAGAACCTAAAATATTGATGATGTGCTCCTATCAATGTTAAGAAATTACGAATTAAAATATATTTAACAGTAGACAAATTTGATTTAATGTTCAGTTTCATCATACTGATAGACAAATTTAACAAAACATCAAATGAAAAGTCTGTGATACATCATGGTTCATGATTCAAATTTCACAGTTCCAACCATATAAACATATACACTATAGTATTTATGCAGTTATTTCATCTTGATTGCTCAATGCTTTATGTATCTCATATTGGTCCTTAACTGTCTTTCTTGATTTACTCATGTTTCAACTCCAATTCACCTATTTGATGACCCTCTCTTCTAACCTGGAAATCTAGAAAAGCATTCCCAATTAGATTTGATAAAAGGATACGGAGGAATTCTAAATCAAGTTGAAGAAAGCAAAACATCAGAAAGAAACTAAAACATTGATGATGTGCTCCTATAAATGTTAAAGATGCAAGCCATAGGTATAATTTTAACAATGCGCATGAAAGAAGAACTTTCATATGGTCCTCCAATCATCCCTAGACAAATCCTCATGAGGATGGGGGCATGGAAACACGGTTGGGACACATTTCCCTGTTGTATGAACACATGATTTCCCAATCACATTGGTCTATACATTAGATGCAAATCTAGTATAATTTAAGGAGATATGAATACAATAAGTGGTTGGACAAGCTCAGATATCAAACATATTGAAGTGAAACCCTCTCATTTAAACTTTCTAGAGGAGACATTGATGATGATTCATTACATGAACATGAAAATAACCAGCTATCCGTCTCTGTTTATGCCCCTTACATGATAGAAAACACTCAAATATGTAGAGTTTGTACATTCTTCACATTGAGAAACAAGAGCTTATTATTGTCATCGCTTCCTATTTCTTTTATTGGAAATATGTGCAAAATATTAAAAGAAAATCTTGGGACATTTACTTACCTCACTGTCAGGAAATGATATGTCAGAAGAGCTCTCAGCAATTAAGTTTTGTTGCATGCGCTCTAATTCTGCTTCAAGTTCCGCTTCTAGTTCAGCCATCCCAGATTGACATGATATAGAGTCCATTGTTATGACACTATGTGAAGACCTATCACTTTCATCATTGAGAAATCCTTCTAGTATGCTTCTGGAGGACTGTTGACTCCCCAATTCCATTTTGTACATACTGTCCTCTGTTTCTGACTATATCTTCCTGTTGGGTTGGAACTGAACTGTTTACGGCATTTGTTGCTTCTGAAAATCTCTTATAAAGCCCCTCATCTTGGGTTCTGGCTTCATAACTCTAACCAGTTCTCAATCTCCTTCAGTAATTCTCTAGCATTCTTAGCTTCATGCCTACGTGCAATTTTAACAAGCATTCAGCCACCTAGCCCAGGCTTACAAAGAAGCTCCTTTGGAAGTGCCAATAGATCTGTAAAGAAAGAAGTGCTTGAGTATTATGCAAACTCTGTTCTACTGTAAATAGAGTACTGTCAACTTGGCTAATACAAGATAATCGGAAAAGGTAATAAGATTCATTACAAAATCAAGATTAGACAACTTATAATTTATCTTAACTATTTTCAACACAACTTTCTTAAGACATAAAATGAACTAATTTTGAACTTTTGTGGGAACAACAAAATAGATAATCACCTTCCTATGCAATTGGAGAATAGGCACTTCATAAAATAAAAGTTTTTTTTTGCTGATAGTGATCCATAAGCTGAACAAATATTGTATATGCTCTAAGAGATATGTCTCCATGGGCATTCATTTAGTGGAAGCAACATTTGCAAAAACTACTAGCTGGTAAAACTCTATAAAAGTAATGAACTGCGTAGCCTTCATTATTTTTTCTTAAATTGCCTTTGCATTGTTCTTTTTCTAAAATCAGTTATATGGGAATTGAAACCTTCATCATTTTTTTCTTATTCTCTTTGTATTGCTTTTTTTTTTTAAATTGGTTATATGGGATTGAAACTTGCCCCACTTGTATTACATCATGACCACATGATGGTACATTTTTTCTTGAATTGTCTTATATATATATATAATCGAATTGCATAGCCTTCTCATTTTTTCTTAAATTGTCTTTGTATTGTTTTTTTTAATCTGTTATTGTTTTGTTTTATCTGTTATATGGGATTGAAACTGGCCTCATGCATCATGAGCACATGATGGTACATTTTTTCTTAAATTGTCTATATATATATATATTATTAATTGTTTATATCCGATTGAAACTGGCCCACCCTATTACATTATGACCTCATAGTGGTATTACAACAAGCTGGCAACTACGCATGTATCTCTTGGCAAGATTTGAACTTTGGTTTCCTCCTTGAAAGTTGAGGAATCTAACTGGTTGAGCTAATGCCATTTGATAATTATATTTATTATATATATATACTCAATTTTCCTTCACAGTTCATGATGATTTGATTCCCTCCAAATCTAATTATTGCATAAGACCACAAGTACATAATACAGGAAAGACTACTGCAGTGACAATTCAATCATTGGTTTATCTGTTGATTATGGACATGCATTGCAAGACAAATCTACCTAAAGTGATCATTATTTAGTTTGACATTGTGCACACCCATGATAAATGGAACGAATATATTTGATAAGACTCATGACTATGGGTTACCAGAAATCGTGGCTCTTTTCTAACCTAATTCACATTGTTTTCTCCTGCACTGATAGAGGTTCAATAAACTAATATAAGGGCAATAGGATATCTGGGCAATAGGATATCTCAGAGTGAACCAAATAAGATTGTTGAAAGCCAATTGGGAGTCAAGTACAAAAGTTTCTTTCATTCAGGTCTAAACTTGGTTATTTGTAAACAAATTGCCGTGTGAAATGGCTCTGATGCAACTTGAGGCTTAATTTAATTTTACCATAGCCCTTATGTTTTATTGCCCTGTGTCATTAGACGTCACTGTTACTCCATTCTTCACAAGCCTATCCTAAAGGCCTGAAATCAAATTGCACAAATAACTCAATATTGTCCTACCAACAAAACCAAGAAGCAAACCAGAAAGTCCTTGACTCAATAAAACGCAGAATCCCGACATTGTTGAAGCAAGCACATGCCTATCGTGTATACTAAACCTTTTGTTTCCCATACAAAGTCAACGAATTCCTTAACAGATTTCTGCATGAACACAAAGTGAAACCATAAATCGTCTTACATCATCGTACTTGCCAGTGCAAGATGAATCTTAAAAGCTTTTAACAGACTCAATCCACTCAATCCATAAAAGGAGCGACATTACAATCAGGACTCAAATTATGATGCTATTTTTGAAGATGAAGATGATACCCTCTGTTCGAAGCAGGTCCTATTCGCAGAGATACAATTCATTTCTCAAACATGGGAGTTTCCCACAGGTGTTCCGATCCCCAACCATACGGATCGACCCACATTATGCACAAAACAATAATTGACTCAAATTCTTAAAACTTCTTACAGCTCCCATTGCACACATTTGAGATCGAACTCTCCGGACTTCTCGGAAATTATCATCCCTCCTAACGCACTATTTTGCAAGCCATATCAGCCTCCATTCACTTTCAACTAAATAAAATTGTTATCTGCAAATACTTCTTATAGAAGAAAATAGTATTAATACTTCAGTTTTCATTTAAAATGCTCTAGAATCGGATATTTCGTAAAGAAGAAAATAAAATTAGCACGGGTTTGTGCAATTAAAATACTAAAAAATTGCAGTCCATGCAAATTAAAATGATAAATCTTATTCTTACAAATTTCCAGCAAACCCGTGGACTGACGTTGCCACCTTCTCATTCGCCGTCAAAATCCGGAGAGAAATTCAGGCGCACAATTGGCCACATGTTTGAACCGAAATTCATCATCACTATTTTCCAACGGTATTCCCATTGTCGTCATCGATATATTTAATTTACCCGTTCTTTGTCGGAATTTAACCTTTAGTCCGTGTTTCCGGCGCCGCATGCAGTAGATTTATAATTTCCTTTGCTTTATTGATGGAATTTCTTTAATATTTTCACGCCGGCGTCACGGTCGGTGGCTTTCTAGGCCGCTAACTGCTCTGGTTTGACGGATATATTTTAATCGGACGTAAAGAATTGTCTGGCATACTGAGCATTGTACACATCTGCGTAGGGTGTGTGGAATTTGAAGTGGAGGTCGTCTGTCCACGTGGGCCATCATTGCTTGTGGGAATGTTGATTTGGACTCATTCATTCCCGTTAGTCGAGGTTCCGTTAGAAATTTCATATGGCTGGGAGACATTTCCTCAAAAATTACGTGACGTGGACCAGGGTTGTGTCGGAGTGTGGCGTTAAGGCCAACAGAAAAGTAAGGTCCCCATTTTGCCACGAAATTGACAATACATGGGAAGGCTTATCCATTATCATTATCTTTGATAGCTATGAATAGTGGAGCCACAAATAGCCCTATTTTGGAAATGTTAAATAATTCTCCTAGTTTATTACAAGATATTTATGTTCTTTTTAATATTTTTAAATTTATGGTGAAAAGATAATCATATATATATAATAGGACTGATTTAATCTTTGCTTGATCTTTTATTTTATTTTTTATTTTGATATAAGGTTAAGTATAATGGTGATATAATTGGAGACACACTCCTTAAGACATAGTAATGAGGGGTTTCCTTCCCTCTAATTTAAACTAAGGTAATTGAGAATGTATCACCATCTACATAGCATTAGGATTGTCTAAACACAAATATTTTGAAACATTTTGTTCGATTGATTTTGATTGTATTGTAATGATTTTTACTTTTATGTATTACCTTTAAGTTTTTTTAAGGTTGGTGGTCTATGAAATATCAATATTTATTTGAAAATAATGGGAATTATTTTGTTATTTTTTTAAAGATTTTGAAAATTCCTTTATGTTACAACCATTTATTTGAACTCATGTTTACTACTTTTTATTGTTTTCATGATCAATGTACAAATCTCATTGAAATTGGCTTTTTATAAACTTTTTGTAAATTGGCTTTTTTTGTGGCGATTTTAATAAGGTTGAACATGTTGAAGACAAATTTGGTCGCCTTTTGATGCGATGGTATGTTAGAGAGCGTGAGGCTTGGTTTTTGAAGAACACAAGCTTATACTGAGAGGGGGGTGAACAATATAAGACCACTTTTTACTTTTCTTTCCTAAATAATATTAATCAATATAATCAATGACAATATCAATAGCAATAACCAAAGCAATGCACAAATCATCACACACAATAGAGACACCAATTTTAACGTAGTTCACCCAATGTGGGCTACCTCCACAGAGAAAATATTTTTTCTAAATATTTCTCAAATAATCTCATGGGAATCCTTCCCAATTACAATGTTTATGGACCTCTGTCCAAAGGAGATGTTGATACCCTAATCTCAGGTTCGTGGATCTCTTCCACAGGAGAACTATTTCTCCTTCTGCTTTGGCTAGTGATCTTCTAGAAGACTCTGTCTCTCTGTTGCACTGACTGGTGGATCTCTCTCCACTTGAAGACTCTTCACTCAAATCTGTCTTCAATTGTCTTGGCTACTAGATCTCTATCCACTGAGACTCTGTCCTCTATACTTTGTCACCTCCAAAGCTCTGTCTCAATATTGTACTAAACACAGTCCAATCAGTCTAGAACAACTCTACTCAATATCTTGCACTAAACACAGTACATTCGGTCTAATAAAATTTTGCTCAATAGGTCCACACAGAACCTACTCAAATTTGCTCAATAGGTCCACACATAACCTACTCAATTCTGCTCAATAGGTCCACACATAACCTACTCAAATATGCTCAACAGGTCCACATAGAACTTGCTCAACATATCCACACATAACCTGCTCAAATCTGCTCAATAGGTCCACATAGAACCTGCTCAAATCTACTCAATAGATCCACACAAAACTTGCTCAAATTTTCTCAACAAGCTCACTCAGAACTTATCCAAATCTGCTCAACAAGGTCACTCAGAACTTGTTCAAATCTGCTCAACAAGCTCACTCAGAACTTGTCCAAATCTGCTCAACAAGCTCACTCAAAACTTGTCCAAATCTGCTCGACAAGCTCACTCAGAACTTGTCCAAATCTACTCAACAAGTCCTCTCTAGGACTTACCCAAATATGCATAGCAAGCTTCCACAAAATCTTACTTTCAATCAGTCCACAAGCCTTCTCAAAGACTTGTCTCAAATCTGCTTAACAAGCTCACACAGAACTTGTCCAATTTCATAGAAGCATAAAGAGAATTGTTAGAGACTCAATATGTTCTATTCTCAAATCTCAATCTCAACTCAATTCAGATATAGAATAGTTTATTTCATGGAACTTGAACAACCACATGCATCCACTTGACTAGGCTCAATCAACTCTACTCAACCAAACACCTCAAGGAACAACTCTTTCTCACAAACCCTAGTCCAAGCATGTATCAACCAACTCAAAATGTTTTCAACAATGCTCAACCACAAATCTCACATAACAATGATACTCATGTTCTTTTCTAACTCAAGTTCAAGTTCTTTGCATAACCAATTGGCTTCAACAACAATGCTTATAAAACAAGGTTTCTAATCACAACTCTTAAACCAAAAAACCTTGTTTTCGAAAAGAAAACCACAATCAATCATTTTCACTCCAAAGGTATTTTATAATCAACCACCATAATCAATCAATAGGAGAATATTCCCATACCTTTTATGAAGATGAAGAAGCCTCTTTGGAAATCTGCCACAATCACAATATTATTTTGCCAATCCTCACAAGGGTTAGAAGATCACAAAATAATCAACATTACTCCACTTCACAATAATATTCACCAAGGCTTTTAATTAGAAAATCTTCTTAAGAATTAATGCACAACTTCCTTATCACTCCTAAAACCACTTGTACCATAAAATAAAATAAATCAAAACATTGCATAACCTTGTCACTCCAAAAACCACTTATACCATAAAATAACTCAAATATTTTATATCCTTCCTTTCAACACTTTTGCACTTGCAAAATGGCTTCGGGTGGTTTCGACCCCACGTTCCTCCTCGTAATGCACCTTAGCGCATTCTTCGCCCACCGTGTGGGATAGGCCTCCCACATGGAGGCTTTAAGCCTTTGAGACTTATACTTCTGTCCTCTCCACCTATGCCTTGAAACTTGCTCCCTTGTTCCACGTGTAGTGCGCAAAATAAAATCAAAAGGGGGGAATCGACGATTGCGAAGGAGGGGATAATCAAAGGCGGATAATATTTCTTGTTACCTGCTTGGTTGATAAAATTAACCCCTTTAAATATTCGAACCTTTGCATGATAAAATATATGACATCGATGGACATGGCGGGAAAACTCTTTTATTTAATTTTAAAATTTAAACTAAACCTTTAAAATTAAATTTCTCCATCATCGGGGCACTTTTTTCGATGAAACGAAAACCCAACTTGGGTTTTAAGAAAAACCCATTTCAAATCTGCCATCCATGGTTTTAAATAAAACCTTTCATTGCCTTCCTTGGTTTTCATACAAACATTTTGCTAAGCTTCCCTTGAAGCTCCTTTTGGAACCAAATGCCATGCATCCCTTCCTGAACCTTTGATCAAAATCTTTGCTTCTAATGAAGTTCTTTATGGAGAAAAATCATAGTGCTTACTTACATAGGTCCTTTTGAAATCAATTACAACTTTTAACTTAGGGACTTAAAATGTCCAACAATCTCCCCCTTTGTCATTGATGACAACCCATATTTATTTTACTGAAACCTGACCTTCTTTTCTACTCCCCTGTGTCTTTGCTCCCCTTGGATTAATGCTCTCTCAAATATCAAATCTCTCCCCAATACACAAATCTCTCCCTCTTTGACATCAATGGAAAAGGGTCACCTTTGGGGCTTGAGGCTAAGAATGAGCCTCTTAGCTTAGGCCCTCCCCCACATCCACATGAGGTGGTTAATTCTGGGGTGGGAGTATTTCTACTCCCCAAAAGCATAGATTTATGCCTTTATCTTTCTCTTTTCTTCTGCGAGTCTTCTGAATCCTCTCGCTGTTCCTTTCCAAGTCATCATCCCTATTCCTGTTGTCACTTTTGTTCCTATTCCTGTTCTTGTTCTCATCCATGTTCTTGTTCTTGTTCTCTTTATTTTTTGAGTCTTTATTCTTTTTTGAGTCTCTATTCCTGTTCATCTTCCTGTTCCTGTTCATATTTTTATCTTTGTTCATGCATGTTTCTGGAATATTTTCTCTATACCATCTTGCTATGTGATCATAATTATTGCACTTATAACACTTAATGTTATTATTCCTTGTAGGTGCAAATGTATTAGGATTTCTCCTAATGAAACCATATCCTCTTCTGTCATGAACCCTGCAATTCATTACCTTGTGACGAAACTGATTACATGAGTAGCAATACCCATGGAAAAGCTATCCATTCCCATATTCCTATCTTTCATGTGTCCTGCACTGTGAAGTCATGTGCCTAAACCTGTGACATGAAAAACATCTTCCATTGAAGAAACCTTGCCTAGACCCCATTGGTCTCTTAGTCTCTTCTACCTGTTTCCTGTTCCATCTGTTCCTTACTTGTGCATTGTTCCTTTCTTGGTTGAACTTTATATTGTCCAAATTATCCTTAGAAGTCTCACTCTTTCTTTTACTTACTTCTTTTGGCTCTTCTACTTTTTTGGTGTTTGAGCTTGACTCTCCTTTTTCTACTTCCTGTTTCCTTTGTTCTTCTTTATAACTGAGTCCTGTTATGGTGACTGATGACCTTTGTGGATTGATAATCCTATCTAAAACCTTTGAATTTTTCTCAAACTTGTGTATCTTGTCCTTAGAAACTTTTACTTCCACTCTTATTGAACTTTCTTCAATTTTTCTTGTCTCTTCAACTTTGATTTTGAAGTTGGTGAGTTCCTATAGAAACCTTGCTTTTGCTTTTTCATCTTCTTGAGCTTGAACCCTTAATCCTGAGTTCTCCATTTTTAATTATTCAAGAGTAACCATAAGCCTTTCATATTCTATCTCTTTTTCCTTTGATTGTTTAATCATACCTTCTTCAACTCTTCTTGCTTTTTCAACCTTATCTCTCAAGTCAGAGATATCCTGTAGAAGATTTGTCTTACATTTCTCATCTTCTTGTATTTGAGCCTTCAATTATGAATTCTCTCTTTTCAATTCAATAAGCTCTTTAAGAGTGGCTTTCTCTTTTTATTTTTCTTAAGCATCTTATTTTTCTTCTATTACTGAAAGTAGAGTTTCTTCTTCATACCTATTTTGATTGTCCTTGTTATCCTTTCTTGAACCAATCTCTAGGATTTCATTTTTGAGAATATCATCTTCATATTCATTGCTACTAAACCCATTACAATATCTTGCATCATAACCAAGTTGACCACAAACAAAACATTCTTGTGGACAATAAGCTGCATGGTGACCTGTGTTCCCACATCTGGTACATAACTTTATCAGTCTGGATATTTCTTCATTACTTGATTCATCTCTTAAATTTATTTCCATGTGTCCACCCAACATAACAATATTAAGCTCATATTCCTTTTATTTCACGACCATAGGTGTTATTTTCTTCTCGTGTCTCATGCTTCTACTCTTGCATTTTTTTACCATTTGTGTTCTTGTAGGATATTCCTTCAAGTCATTAAACTTATTCCGAAGGAACCGAATCTGATACCAATTGAAGAACATAAGCTTATACTGAGAGGGAGGGGTGAATAATATAAGACCATTTTTTACTTTTCTTTTCCAAATAGTATTAATCAATATAATCAATGGCAATATCAATAACAATAACCAAAGCAATGCACAAATCATCACACACAATAGAGACACCAATTTTAATGTGGTTCACCCAATGTGGGCTACCTCCATAGATAAAATATTTCTTCTAAATATTTCTCAAATAATCTCATGGGAATCCTTCCCAATTACAATATTTATGGACCTTTGTCCAAAGGAGATGTTGATCCCCTAATCTCAATTTTGTGGATCTCTTCCACAAGAGAATTCTTTCCCCTTCTGCTCTGGCTAGCGATCTTCTAGAAGACTCTGTATCTCTACTGCACTAATTGGTGGATCTCTCTCCACTTGAAGACTCCTCACTCAAATCTATCTTCAATTGTCCTGGCTGCTGGATGTCTATCCACTAATACTCTGTCCTCTGTACTCTGTCACCTCCAAATCTCTATCTCAATACTATACTAAACACAGTACAGTCGATATAGCACAAATCTACTCAATATATTGAACTAAACACAGTACATTTGGTATAGTACAATTCTACTAAATAGGTCCACATATAACCTAATCAAATCTTCTCAATAGGTCCACAAAAAACCTACTCAATTTTGCTCAATAGGTCCACACAAAACCTACTCAAATCTGCTCAACAGGTCCATACAAAACTTGCTCAAATCTCCTCAACAGGTCCACACAGAACCTGCTCAAATCTACTCAATAGGTCCACACATAACTTGCTTAAATCTGCTCAACAGGTCCACACAGAACCTACTCAAATATGCTCAACAAGCTCACTTAGAACTTGCCCAAATCTGCTCAACAAGCTACTCAGAACTTATCCAAATCTACTCAACAAGCTCACTCAGAACTTGTCCAAATATGCTCAACAAGTCCTCTCTAGGACTTACCCAAATCTGCATAGCAAGCTTCCACAAAAGCTTACTCAAAATCAGTCCACAAGCCTTCTCAAAGACTTATCTCAAATCTGCTTAACAAGATCACATAGAACTTGTCCAATCTCATAAAACCATAAAAAGAATTGTTAGAGACTCAATATGTTCTATTCTCAAATATCAATCTCAACTCAATTCAGATATAGAATAGTTTATTTCATGAAACTTGAACAACCACATGCATCCACTTGACTAGGCTCAATCAACTCTACTCAACCAAACACCTCAAGGAACAACCCTTTCTCACATACCCTAGTCCAAGCATGTATCAATCAACTCAAAATGTTTCCAACAATGATCAACCACAAATATCACATAACAACGATACTCATGTTCTTTTCTAACTCAAGTTCAATTTCTTTGCATAACCAATTGGCTTCAACAATAATGCTTATAAAACAAGATTTTTAATCACAACTCTCAAACAAAAAAACCTTGAAGCATTTAACCAATCAATTTCGAAAAGGAAACCACAATCAATCCTTTTCACTCCAAAGGTATTTTTTAATCAACCATCATAATCAATCAATAAGAGAATATGCCCATACCTTTTATGAAGATGAAGAAGCCTCTTTAGAAATCTGCCACAATCACAATATTCTTCTGCCAATCCTCACAAGGGTTAGAAGATCACAAAATAATCAACATTACTCCACTTCACAATAATATTCACCAAGGCTTTTAATTAGAAAACCTTCTTAAGAATTAATGCACAACTTCCTTATCACTCCTAAAACCACTTGTACCATAAAATAAAATAAATTTAAACATTGCATAACCTTGTCACTCCAAAAACCACTTATACCATAAAATAACTCAAATATTTTATATCCTTCCTTTCAACACTTTTGCACTTGCAAAATAGCTTCGGGTGGTTTCTACCCCGCGTTCCTCCTTGTCGTGCGCCTTAGCTCATTCTCTGCCCATCGTGTGGGCTAGGCCTCCCACATGGAGGCTTTAAGCCTTTGAGACTTCTATTTTCATCCTCTCCACCTATGCCTTGAAACTTACTCCCTTGTTCCACGTGTAGTGCGCAAAACAAAATCAAAAGGGGGGAATCTACGATTACAAAGGAGGGGATAATCGAATGCGGATAATATTTCTTGTCACCTGTTTGGTTGATAAAATTAACCTCTTTAAATATTCGAACCTTTGCATGATAAAATATATGACATCGGCGGACATGGCAGGAAAACTCTTTTATTTAATTTTAAAATTAAAATTTAAACTAAACCTTTATAATTAAATTTCTCAATCACCGAGGCACATTTTTCTATGAAACGAAAAGCAAATTTGGGTTTTAAGAAAAACCCATTTCAAATCCGCCATTCATGATTTTAAATAAAACCTTTCATTGCCTTCCTTGGTTTTCATAAAAACCTTTTTCTAAGCTTCCCTTGAAGCTCCTTTTGGAACCAAATGCCATGCATCCCTTCTTAAACCTTTGATCAAAACCTTTGCTTCTCATGAAGCTCTTTGTGGAGCAAAATCATAGTGCTTACTTACATAGGTCCTTTTGACATCAATGACAAATTTTAGCTTAGGGACTCAAAATGTCCAACAGTTTTTCTTAAATGCAGATGAGATATTTTTAATCCCCTTTTTTGCTAGCACAATTGCATGCCTTCACCTTAGTTCACGTGGTCCAATTTTTGTGCAGATAATGATAGAGTTTGCAAGAACCTAGATTGAGTTATGGTGTTAGAGCAACATTTTTTTATTCTCCTCCATCAATAATAATATTGTGACAATCTAGGATCAATTCTTGTTAGATCATTTTCCAATTTTCTTTTAGATTGAGTGGAGTGGTTGCCAATTTAATTTTTCGTGCAATCAATTTTATTTAAATACTTCTTTATTGCAACACCCTAGCATGATTGTTGCAATTGAGAGAATATGAATATTATTACTCGACCTCCTCATTCTATCAGTTGAATTTCTTGGTGGAATGAGGTGATTGTCTGTACTACCTCATTTATGTGGTATTTTGGCAAACAAGTGGCACATATTAGAAAGCATGCTCATTTGGTTGTTATGAATGAGTATCAAAAAATTTTACTGTTGCTGCAAAATGATCCGTATGATCGACAGTTGTAAACCAGGGTTTTTGGTCTTCGCTACCAGCTTATAGTCCATGAATGACATGAAGCCAAGGGGGCTTAGATTTGGGCTCATATTCACTGGTTGAGGGTTGATGATCGCTATTCCAAAGCCTTTTTCAAATCTCTTCATTCTATGTAGGTTAGGATCCAGATCAAGTCTATTCGAGTCTCTCATGATAGGTTGACTTCTCTTCCTGATATTGCATGGACCTTTGTGGATCATTATAAGCTTGTATTTCATGCATAGCAGGATTCTCTAGAATGTTAGATGGTGCTCCAACAATATCTTGATGTTGTTCTTGCTAAGTCGTTTGCTTATGAAAATCTTCTTTGTGAGGCTCTGCTTTCACTTGCTGAGCTTCATAATGCTCTTATGACTATATCGAATGACAAGTCCCCTGGTCTTGATGGTTTTCTCTATAAATTTTATAAAGCCACTTGGAAGTTTACTGGTCTTGATCTGCTCAATGTCTATAATGAAGCGTTAGCCAACAATTTTTTGGGCAATATCATCAATCGTGGAAACATTAAAATTATTCCTAAAGTAGACAATCTTGAGCTTATCATCAGTTGGAGACCTATTACTCTGTTTAATGTCTCTTACAATATTTTGGCTAAAGCTTTAGCTCTCTATATTCACAACATTCTCCTTGTGATTATCAGGCCGGAGTATACAAGTTTCATTAAAGTGCATTACATATTGGATAATATTATTATTGTTTGGGAAGGTTTAGAATGGGTGCATATCTCTGGCCAAAAGCTCATTTTCCTTAAACTGGACTTTGAGAAAGCTTATGATCGTATTGAGTGGCCTTTCATTCTCGCCATGCTCCAAGCTCTCGACTTTGGTCCCTTTTTTATTAGGGTTGTTAGTATGTTGTTTGTTGATGCTTTAGCTTGTCTTACTATTAATGGACATAGGTAAGAGGATTTTGGTGTATTTCGTTCTATTCGCTAGGGCTATCCTTTGGTCCCCTTGCTTTACATCCTTGCTACTAAAGCTTTTGGTTATCTTCTTGCCAATCAAGTGTCTAAGGGGTTGATCAAAGGTATTATTTTGCCTGACACGTCCACCCAACTTATTAATGGGCACTTTGTGGATGATTCTTTTCTCACAATCAATGAGGATGAGGTTTTAGTTTCAACTACTCTGGTTTATTTCGACACTTCTTATAAGGCCTTAGGTTCCAACATCTAATGGTCTAAGTCTCTTTATTTTTTCTTTATTTCTTCTTTTGTGTCTGCTTGGCTTAGATATTTTTCATGGCATTGGCTTCAAAGAGGTGAGTGTTTTAAGTTCTTAGGAATATCCTTTGCTTTTGACAACTCGTCCTATGAACTCTGGTAGTATGTATTTGACAAAATTGCAAAGAATATTTTTTGTTGGCCTCGCATCCCCTTTCTCTTGCCAACAAATTTTAAGTTTGCACAAATATTCTTGCTACCATCCATGTTTGTTACTCCTCATGTTGGGCCCCTTCTAAGAATTCTTATAATAAGTTGGCCAGAATCCTTAGGGATTTTCTTTGGGCCAAGGGAAAGAATTTGCATGGTTTTCATCAAGTTGCTTGAGATATCTGTTGCACACCTACTGATAAGGGCGGGATGGACATCATTGAGATTTACAGATAAAGCATTTCTTTGTGTGCTAAGTGGGTGGTTAAAGCTATTGAAGGCCCTAAAGCTTGGAAGGTTTTTATTCACCATTGTATTTCTTTAGGGCTACCTTATGGGTGCAAAACTTGGGCTAATATTGGCCTTCATACTCTCATTATTACTTTTGCTCCACTTAAGATTTAGGGTTCCTTTGTTGTTAAAAATATTTGGCAGGCTTTTAAGACAGTGAAACCTCATCTTCGCTAGATTGGTTATGGTTTGCATAATGGTCTTTTGTTTAATTCTAAAAATATTTTGTGGTCTCCTATTCTGTCTAACTCTTCAGTTCTTCTTATTGATATGCCAAAAATTAAAGCTTTGATGTTGTTTCGCAAGGGCATCTACTTTATTAAAGATTTAGTGCACTCTAGATATTGGATTCTTTGGCTTGATCTCAAACGTAAATTTAATCTTTAGAATTCAGATCTTCTTTATATTCTTAAGATTCAAGAGCTTATACCTAATGTAATGATTCGTAAGATCGGTCTTCAACCCTCGAGTGCCTTGTGGAGGGATTGGAATTGGAATGTGAACACTCCTTTCATAAATTACTCATATTCATTGCTTTATCAACTCTTAGAACTATTTCCCTTGGTGTTGATAAAATTAATGAGAGATGGTAGACCCACTCTACCTCCTATACTTAGATTGCTTGTCTGAACCATATTTGGCAGTTTAACCTTGAACCCAAGATTACCTTTTTTCTCTAGTCTCTTATTTATCAAGGGATTCCTATAAGAGAAAGACTTAGTAGGGTTGGTCTTCCTAATCCTAAGTTTTCGTCTTATGGTCGTTTTGAGACTTTAAACATCTGTTTTGGTTCTGCCCTCATGCTCAATCTGTTTGGTCTTGGATTCACTCATTGTTCAAGCTCTTTCATCCTAAATTCTTTAGATGACAAATGATATTTTTTGGAGATAATAGTTGTTGGCTTGCTTATATTGCTGCTCTATGGAATTTCTTTCATGTCACTATTTTATTTCAACTTTGGAAAGCTAAGAATGTTGCTATCTATTCTGGAGATTCAATTTCTAGTCACTTTTTTATGCATGAAAATATTACAATGTTTTATGTTGTTATTGTTCAGATCCATTCACAGGCTTCCAAGTTAACTCATGATTTGACACATTTGATAAATCTTATTAGATACTGGTATGAGGCTCTGTGCACTATTAGTAGGGTTTCACCTAACCTCCCTCTGTCTCAAGGTCCCTTTGTTTCAACATAGTAGATCGAGAGGGTAACGTTTTCTAGCCTCAGGTCGTTCTATCAATACCCACAATAAGGCTTGGTATCCTCTAGTAGCAGCTCCCTTTACCTAGGTATGTTGTTTATTCACCCTTTTAAGGGTTGGTTTTGCTTTTGATCTCAAAACTCATCTTTAGAATATTAATCGTTTAAGTGACCTTACATCTCGAATCCCTTTTATTGTAACTTCTCTTATTTTTATTAAATATAAATATTGATTCCCATAAAAATCTTGTTAAACCAAAAAAATATTAAAATTTCTTACCTCAACCATACTTTTTAATGATGTCAATTCAGAATAACTTTAATGTTTTTGAGATCCAAATATAACCTCCTAAAAATGGTTAAAATGTAACGATGAAACTTATTAGTGAATAAAAATTATGAATGATAAGACTTAACTAGTAAATAATTTTCCCTAAATTTATGAAAATTAGTAAATGAAAAGTAGTGGATGATTTTCATATAATATTTGAAAGCATCTAGCATGCACATTAGTTTATTCATGTGCTATAGTTATTTTAAAATCTAAATAACCTTAAAAGGTTTTAGATCAATAAAATTGCACTTTGTTTATTGTTTTAACAATTTATTATCTATCAAATATATATACAACAATGTTTAATTAAAATAAAAATGAATATATTTTAATTATTTCAAGGGCAGTTTAATGGTTTAGGTTTTGGTTCTTTTTTGGGAGGTTCAAGGTTTAAATGAGTATGTAAGAGGTGGATGTGTGTATGTCTAGTCTCTATTTTAAAGTTCAACTCTCATTCTTATGAGAGATCGTGTAAGAGGTGGATGTATGTATGGTTGTATGTCTAGTCCCTATTGATAAGCTCAACTCTCATTCTTACGAGAGATCACGACAGGATGCAGATGCCCAACTGTGAGCATCGGTTAGGGGTTTCTCACACTAATCAAATCTTTATATATATATATAAATTAATTTTATTTTTTATTAAGTTATTGATTTTTTTATTGAGCACGTTCACACACCTATTAGGTAGTTTAAATTTGAGAGCTCAAAAATATATTAATACGATGTCCATTATAGGATAGTTGCATGTGACTTTTATTTATTAAAAAAATAAAAAATATATTTTTTGAAAAACCATTATATTAATTAAAATATAATAATTTTACCCTCAAAGGCTAGGTGGATTGGTAAGTGCGGTACTTATTAAGAAGAGACTCAGGTTCAAACTTTGGGGGAAACCTATTTCAAAGGTAGTAGTTTGATCCAAATATTCTGAGTATGTGCCAAATTGATGATGACGACATAAATCTTGAGCACTCGATGCACTTACCAAGAAGAGACCTAGATTCAAAACTTAGGGGAAGCCTATTGCAAAGGTAGTAGTTTGATCCGAATCCTCTAAGTGTGCGCCAGACCGATGATGAGTACTCAGTGGTCCATCGAATTGAAATAAGTTTGATGGATGCAGCACCTATGGTTTGAACCCTATGCTTGTCAACTAATTAAAAATAGTGTGGTTGTAACCAACTCTCCTATCAAACAATATATATAATAATAATTTTATAAGAAAAAAATTATATATGTACACTCGTAAATACTCATTAACAACACATTAAAAATGAGGCCAAATATGCCTCAAACTATTAAGTGATTTTATATCTATCATATATGTGGAAGCTCTTTTTAGATAGATTGCTCCTAGTTATCTCTTCTTGCTTGTAATGTATGTTTCGACTTGATGCAAATAATGAGTCATCTCAGTGGTCAAACCTACCACGTTCAGTCTCAAGCTTTGTGTATGTGGCAAAAAAATGATCAATGCAAGAAAATATTGCGGGAGCATTCCTCTAGTACCTAATCAATTCGTGTAAACAAGTCATTTACTATCCATAAAAAATGAAGGCCAAACATTCCTTAGATTTTACCACATCTACCAAGACTACGAAGGTTTGTCTTTGGTAGATTGCTCACGATCATCACTTCTCGTCTATAGCATGTATTTTGACCTGACGTAAAGGATAAATCACCTTATTGACTAGACCTACCACATTCCATCCCAAGTTCTATGTATCTGACCAAAGAAATGACCAGTGCAAGAAGCATTCTCCTAATGTTCAATCAGTTCCTACAAATAGACCAACTTCTTATCATTACCACTTTGGCTTGCAATGAAGTGTAGAGTAGCATAGAGGAAGCACTGACCCTCTCAACAACAAATAAAGAATAGAACAACAAAGATATGAAAGAACAAAGAATCATTTTAAATAAACCATATTCAAATTATACTTTTATCAAATATATTATTTATTTCTTTTAAAATTAAAATATAATTTTGTTTATATTAAAATTATAAATATGTAATATATATACCTAAATAATACATAACTTTATATTTTATTTAAGTCAAAGTTTTTTCTTAATATATTTTAATTAATAATTTGAAGTTATAAATACTATTTACGAAATCCAAATAATGTTAGGATTCGACAAATAAGTTGTGGGATCTTTGGTAGTTGATTACTTTATGCATTCTCCATCCTTCAATGTTCTAAAAGGAATAATTTATCTAAAAAATTATCCATAAAATTTTATAATTTTTTTTTATTTTGCTTGATAAAAAAGGATTGTACTCGGGTCCCCACCCTTAACAAATTACATCTATTTATTTTTTATTTTAGAGTTTACAAATAGATACACTTCTCATCTCAATTGAGATGCTACAATTAGAAACTTATATCACTTTACATAAAATATCAGAATTCTTGATTTTCATGGATCTTTTCAAATATTTGTATGAATATAATTACTCCAGAAATTAGCATTTTTCTTGACATTTTTCTATAACAACCTTCACAATGCCAAATAAAATTTTACAATATATATTTTTTATTAAATAATAATTTAAAAAAACATATAAAATTTTATAATTAAAAACAATATCAAATAACATTAGCTCAACCTACAACTTTCAATGAAAAGAACATATTCAAATCTAAAAAGTAATACATACACCCATTTTAAAACTATACAATCATTTATAAAAATAAAAAATAATTAAAATAAATATATAATAAATTCAATTTTAATGACTTATTTATTATAAAAATCCAAAATCTATAATAATCATTTCTACGATTCTTCATGCTCTCTCACCATCAATTTTACCTAAAAATAACATTTACAAAATTTATAATAATTTTTAAGTAAAAAATTAAAATATTTAAAATTTTATTAAAATAATTTAAAACAATTAATTTTAATTTTAATAGTCTCTTTATTTATTAAAAAAAATAAAACTTAAAATCTATAATAGATTTTATAGAATATATATTTTTAAAAATATTTAAATAATAACAGTTAATTCCTTTAACTCTTTCATTTCTGGGCTTTCAAATAGAATATTTTTGGGGTTCTCTATGCTCCTGGAAATTAAGAATGTATTGCTTCAAAATATCTTGAACCTAGGTATTCTTATATATACTTAATTTTTAATATTAAAATTAAAAAAAAAATTATAATATATTTTTGAATAATATTAAAAGTTAATTTGAAAACAAAGGAAATATTAAAGGTGAAGCAAGTGTAAAGATTAAGCTACAAGGAATGTTAACAAAATTCTATAATATTTTTGTTGAATATATTTATAAAATAAAAATAGACAATAAAACATATAGTAATTTCAAATATATAATTATTTTAATTTTAATAGAGGGAGAGTGCAAGCTAGATCAAGCTTCATTATGTAGTATAAAAGAAAAATCATACGTAAAAGCCCTACTTGGAAGTATGAATGCCCAAATTAGAGACAAGAGAAAGAGTAAATATATGGCAAGTTTGATCTAGGAACCAAATGTTACACTAGAAGTGATTATCTGGATACTAGTCGGGGTTTTCAAAGATTCAAAATTAGATCAAGTGGAAGTAGGGATTTGAATCAAATTACTCCATGACTTTTCTTCCAAAAGGTTTTTTCCCATGTTTCTAGTTTAGAAATCAAAAATAAAATAATCGATGGTGGCCCATGGTTTAGGAGAAGAGATGCACTTTATTTAAGACCATGGAGTGAGAATTTTTGTATCAAGTTAGAAACTATTAGAAAGCTTCCGGTTTGGGTTGGGCATTTTGGATTTCCCTATCAGCTTATCAATAAGAAAGTTTTGAAGAAAATTGAAAACACCCTAGGGGAGTTCATCAAGGAGGGACCAACTACTAAGGAGTGAAAGCATGCTATATATACCCGGATATGTGTTACTATGGATATCTCAAAACCTTTACCATAATTGATTAGGATTAAATCTGAATCAAGAGAATGAGATCAACAAGTGGATTACAAAAACATTACATTCTAATGTCACCATTGTTATGATATTTGGACAAATGGTAAGAGATTGCAAAGTGAAAACGATAAAGAAATAGATAGAAAATTTTGGTCATGAGACAAACTTTTAGATTAAGTAAGGAATCATATTATAATAGAAGTTGGATTAGATCAAGGATATTCAACTCCAAAAGATAAGGTAAACAAAGACTATCTACAACATCATTTGACAAAGGCCACTATAGTTCACTAGATCAACTATGATAAGAAACAAAGAAGGATACAAGGAATGAGAAAGTACAATGTGCAAGTTCAAATTCAAAAGGAATTAAAGGTGCAAAGGAATATATAGAGATTTTTTTTTTTAAAACAAAGACAAGAGAAGAGATCGGATTTATTGTAAGTAAATTATCTTCGTTTTCTTCAAGTAGTATATAATCCTCTCTTGGAAATAAAAATGAAAGTAGTATAGAGGTTATGCCTTGAAATTTAGGTTCCAAGAGCAATATTATAAATAAATGAGGATGGAGAAAATCCATAACAATTTAAGGTTTGTAGGGAAGCATAAGAAGGTAATTGCTATGGAGTGTTATTCCACTTTAGGGTTTCTAGGGCAACCTAAAGAAGGAAGTGCTTTTGAGGTTCTTACTTGCCCTTTGGATCCTTTTGTTGGATTTTTAAGTCTTACTATCACATAATATCATAGGATCCTAATATAAAGAAGCCACAATAATAAAGGTCAAAATATCAATTTTGAAGAGTAGAATGATATACGAACAATTTAATATGTATTTCAAAGCCAATATAATAATAAAATAACATTCACTTATAATATCAAATATGAATGTAAATGGTCAAAATCATTCATGTACAAGCATGAAGAAAACTTACAATATTAATTGCTCAAAATTTGTATACAAGCTTTATTGTCACTACTTATTACACACCTCCTTGTTTGTATTTTCTCGTGTTACATTGTATGCGGTTTTTGTCTCCATACTATAGACATAGAAGATGACTCTTCACATACTTGACTATTGCTCTTCATATAGAAACTCCTATGACCTTTGGATTATCATCTTACCACTTGTATAATAGACTCTTCATTCTCTTCTTACAAGCACACTTGAACCTATGACACTTGCACACTATTGGATTTTCAAGCCTTACTACCACAAAATATCATAGGTCCCAATATAAAATAGCCACAATATTAAAGGTCAAAATTATAATATAAAAGTAGAATAATAAATGATCAAATTGATATATATATATCAAGGCCTATATAATAATTAAAATAACATTCACTTATATAATTAAATATGAATGTAAATGGCCTAAATCATTCATGAACTATGCATGAAGAAAACTTACAATATTAATTGCTCAAAATATGTATACAAGCTTTATTCACTTTCTTCCACTTACAATTAGATAATCAAATATTTGGATATCAGATATATCTTCATGGAGCTTTATCTCCATAATATAGACATAGAAGATGACTCTTCATGTACTTGACTATTGCTCTCCATATGACAAGTCCCATGACCTTTGGCTTATCATCTTGCCACTTGCATACTAGACTCTTCACTTTCTTCTTGCATGCACACTTGACTCTATGACACATCTACATGACTCTTGCACTTCTACATGTACTCCTAATCTAAGACACTTGTGCACATCCTCACATTGGTTTATTGGGCCACTATCTTTAACGATGGTTTCTTAGGACTTCTTTCAATGTTGGCCACTTAGACCACTATCTTCAACATTGACTTTATCTTTTGTACTAACTGCTTGCCTTTATCTCTTTGTTGTTTCTTTCCTATATGATGGTTGAATCAGGCTTTATAGATATTTACCTAACCTCTCAGGCTCTATTCTCTTTACAAGGCCACTTGGGCTTTATCCTTTACAATGTTGCTTGGGCTTTATCCTTCTACAAGGCCGCTTGGGCTTTATCCTTCTACAAGGCCGCTTGGGATTTATCCTTTTATGCTTGGATACTTAGGTTAGTGTCACTAAGCTTGGTTGTTTCCATGTGGATGATGGATCCACACTATTCTTCTTGCTTGTTGTATATTGCACTCTAGTGTTATTATCCTTATTCTTCTATGTATGCTTACTATTTTTTGCTTCTTCTTCTCTCTATGTATTGCTTCTTCTTCTCTTTGTGCTTACTACCTTTTTGTTCTTTCTTCTCTCTATGCTTATTGCTTTCTTCTTCTTTGCTCTGAGCTTAATTGTTTCTCCTCTACTTCTCTATCTCTACAGGAAGCTTAAATGCTTATCAATTTACTGCTTAATATCTATAGAAATCTTGAATGCTTCTCAATCTCTTTTTAAATCTCTGTAGGAATGCTACTACTTTGACTATCTAAAATATTCAATGTCATAGGTCGCACCTAAGAAATTAGTATGATTCTCTACCTTGCTAGAGAACCCAATGTCAATGCCAAAGTGACTTTGAATGTCCCCAAATCTCCAATTATCTTCTGATTTGGTTATCTCTATCAATGTACAACTTCTTTTCTAAGTTGACTCTTTCTATCAATAGAGCTGAGTCCAAGTAGAAATACCCTAGCATCCAAAATCAAGATGAATTATCCTTATCCCCACATTTTCTACTCACTAAGACCTTTAAATATAGAGTTAGTCTGCATTACCTTCAAAGTGGATATACTCTAAATTAACTTTATCAATAAATGAACAAAGTTAAATATTTATGATGGTGGTTAATAAAATAACTCTATAAAAATGGATAGAGTCAGGTGGTAGCTCTGATACCACTATTGGCTTTTTAATCTTTACTACTAAAAAATATCATAGGTCCCAATATAAAATAGCCACAATATTAAAGGTCAAAATAATAATATAAGAGTAGAATAATATATAAGCAAATTAATATGTATATCAAGGCCTATATAATACTAAAAATAACATTCACTTATATAATCAAATATGAATGTAAATGGCCTAAATCATTCATGAACTATGCATGAAGAAAACTTACAATATTAATTGCTCAAAATTTATATACAAGCTTTATTCACTTTCTTCCACGTATAATTGGATAATTAGATATTTGGATATCAAATATATCTTCATAGATATTTGTCTCCATATTATAGACATAGAAGATGCCTCTTCATGTCCTTCGCTATTGCTCTTCATATGATAAGTCTCATTACATTTGGCTTATCATCTTGCCACTTTCATACTAGACTCTTCACTTTCTTCTTGCATGGACACTTGACTCTATGACATATCTACATGACTCTTGCACTTCTACATGTACTACTAATCTAATACACTTGTGCACATCCTCACATTACATATTTGCACACTTATATACATTACACTTATGCACATTCTCTCAATCTACACTTGCACTCCAACTTGCATGACACTTGTACATTTCCTGCACATTGACACTTACATAAAAGGATAAATATAAATCATACACCTAAACTATAGAGTCAACCCTAATCTATTACATATTTACAATTACATATAAGACATATACCTAATAACGTAATATTCAACACACACTTCTACATGACTTCTACAATTACATATTCCTAATCTATTACATATAAATCATATACCAAATAACGTAATATTCAACACACACTTCTACATGACTTCTACTCTCCTCCATGCACTCTTAATACAAGACACTTGTGCACATCCTCACATTACATATTTTCACACTTACATACATGATACTTGTGCACACTATCTCTATACACTCTTGCACTTTAACTTACATGATACTTGTGAATATCCTACATATTACACTCTTACATGACACATGCATTTCCTACACATTAACACTTACATAAAAGGAGAAATATAAATCACTCATCTAAACTATAGACTCAATCTTAATCTATTATATATTTACAATTGTACCATGAAGGTACCATGGGGGTACATTTACATGTACCAAATAAAGTAATATTCATCAACACCCCCTTGTATTACATTATTTGGTTCTTAAAGATTTTAGTCTTCAATCTTTGTCTTTGTCTTCAATATGCATGTGGCCTTGAATCTATGGTTGAGATTCTTATTCATCTTCAAGTTCTTGTTCTGACACTTGCTTTTGAATTGTATCTCTTTTAGCTTTCTTTCTCTTTACTTTCATGATCTTCTTCTTTTTCTGTTTCTTTATTATGTTCTTTTTAGTCTTGGACTTGATCTTGCTTTGTCATCTTTTGGAAGTCTTTTCTCCTATATTCTATTTTTTTAGAACATTTGCAACATTAGTATCATAAAAAATATTTTATGAATGAACATATTCATTGATTAAAAGTTTTACTGTAAGATATTTAAGTTCATTTCCTTCAAACGTTTCTTCTATTTCTTGAACTAAATTTCCTTTTTGATTTTCTTCTCTAAATTGTAGTTGAGGTTGTTCCCAATGACCATATTGGAACTAAGGATGATATCGACGTTGTTGATATTGATATTGAAATTGCTATTTTTGTTGAGGATTATATCGAGATTGACATTGATATTGTCTTTGTTAAATTTATTTATTCATTTGACTTCCTTGATTCATATTCATTTTATTTCCTTAATTATATATATAAAAATTTTGTACTATGATCATTTCTCTTACATATATGATAGAGTATTGAAATCCATTTAGATCTATACATTGATGTTGTAGCAATATTACTTGGTATATTTTATTTAGATACCAAGGCATTATTAGTCATTTCATCTTTGACTAAATTCTCTACTTCATATTCCTAAAGAATATTGACTAAGTCATCAAATGTAGTCTCCTTAGAACTTGTAAAGAAGTAACTAAATGTTTATAAATTTTTGGAAGTGCTCTTAGTGTACTTGGACAAGAAATTTATCTTCTACTTTTTCTCCTAGAGTTAATAGTTTTGCTTTTATATCTGCTACTTTTTGAAGAAAAATTTCTATGCTTTCTCCACTATTAACCTTTAAGTAATACAATTGGGATTATAAATTCAAATATTTAGCTTTGTTTTTCCCTTCAAATATTTTGCATATTGCATTCTATGTATTTTTAGAATTTTTTTCTTTGCTTAAGTAAGGTTGTATTTCATCAATTATTCCAAATGTAATTAACATGAGTGCCTTTGTATCACTTTCTTCAAATTTTTATTTTATCTTTCATCTTCACTAGGTTTTTATTTGTTTTTTTACTATATCCTATAGTTTTTCTACTATAAGAATTGATTTAATTTTTTCTTTCATGATGCAAAATTTGGTCTTTTCAAAAGTTGAGATTAAGAAAGGAAGATTTTATTATTTGACATAATGAGACTTGGTTGATTGACAGTTAAGTCATTGTTGTGGTTAGGAGTAAGCAAGGTATGCTATTATCTTTTAGTGATGGTAATTACTTTGAATGTCTTTCTATGAGCAACATCTCTCAATATATTTCTCTTCTATACACAATGATTGAATGCCTTCCTGTGAGCACATATCCCTACAAGCAGTGGTAGAACCTCTCCTTGTGAGTAGTGGTAGAATGTCTCCCTCTAAGTAGTGCTAGAATGTCTCCCTTTGCAATGACTGAATATTTCCTCTACTACGAAAAATGATCAGGTAAGCCTCCTTTGTTAGTAGTTGGAAGTCTTTCCTCTAGAAGAATATCTTTATAGATATTTCTCAGATGCTTCTACTCTGTTATCCGAACATTGTTGCACTTCAGATTTCTATTTTCTTCCTTAAATGAGTGTTGATTGCATTCTCTATGTGTAGGCTTAAATTTTTTAGACCTCGTTCTCTCTTCAGGTTGCTCAAAATTATTTTTTCAAGGCTAGCCTCTCAAAAAAAAAATTTCAATGTTTTTCTTGGGATACTTTCTCTAAAATTGACCTCTTAGACCTTCATTAGTTGTGTGGGCTGCTATCTTCAATGTTGGTCTCTTAAGCTTCCTTTCAACATTGGTTGATTGAGCTACTATCTTCAATATTGACCTTTTAGTTCTTCTTTCAACATTGGCTGCTTGGACCACTATCTTCCTTGATGGCCTCTTAGGTCTTCTTTCAATGTTGTCCACTTAGACCACTATCTTTAATACTAGATTTATCTTTTATACTAACCGCTTACCTTTATCTCTTTGTTGTTTATTTCCTATATGATGGTTGAATCAGGCTATGTAGATATTTACCTAGCCTCTTAGGCTTTATTCTCTTTACAAGGCTGCTTAGGCTTTATCTCCTTACAAGGCCACTTGTGCTTTATCCTTTTACAATGTTGCTTGCACTTTAGCCTTTTACAAGGCTACTTGGGCTTTATCCTTCTACAAGGCCACTTGGGTTTATGCTTGAACATTTAGGTTAGTATCAATAAGTTGGGATGCATATTCTATGTGGATTATGGCTCCACACTATTCTTCTTGGTTGCTGTAGATTGCACTTTGGTGTTATTCTCCTTCTTCTATGTATGCTTACTATTTTCTACTTCTTCTCTATGTGCTTATTGCATTTTTGCTCTTTATTCTCTCTATGCTTATTGCTTTATCCTTATTCTCTTCAAGCTTACTTGTTTCTGCTCTGCTTCTCTATCTTTATAGGAAGCTTAAATACTTATCAATCTGTTGCTTAATCTCTATAGAAAGCTTAAATGCTTTTCAATATTTCTAGGAATGCTACTCCTTTTTCTATCTAAAATATTCAATGTCTTAGGTTGCACCTAATAACTTAGTATGATTCTATGCCTTGCTAGAGAACCCAATATCAATCCTAGGGTGACTTTGAATGTCCCAAAATCTTCAATTATCTTCTAATTCGGTTATCTATATCAATGTACAACTTCTCTTCTAAGTTGTCCATTTCTATCAATATAGCTGAGTCCTAGTCTTCATTGGGTTTTATTCAACCAAGTAGAAAGACCCTAGCATCCAAATTTAGGGTGATTTATCTGTGTCCCTTGAATTTCTACTCAATAAGATCTTTAAAAATAGAGTCCAAGTTAACATTGCCTTCAAAGTGGATAGACTCTAAATTAACTTTATCAATAAATGGAAAAAATTAAATATTGATGATGGTGGCTAATAAAATAACTCTATCAAAATGGATAGAGTTAGGTGGTAGCTCTGATACCACTATTAGCTTTTTAAGCCTTACTACCACAAAATATCATAGGTCCCAATATAAAATAGCCACAATATTAAAGGTCAAAATAATAATATAAGAGTAGAATAATATATGAGCAAATTAATATGTATATCAAGGCTCATATAATACACAAAATAACATTCACTTATATAATCAAATATGAATTTAAATGGCCTAAATGATTCATTAACTATGCATGAAGAAAACTTACAATATTAATTGCTCAAAATATGTATATAAGCTTTATTCACCTTCTTCCACTTACAATTGGATAAATAGATATTTGGATATCAGATATATCTTTAGGGAACTTTGTATCCATAATATAGACATAGAAGATGACTCTTCATGTCCTTGACTATTGCTCTTCATATGATAAGTCCCATGACCTTTGGCTTATCATCTTGCCATTTTTATACTAGACTCTTCACTTTCTTCTTGCATGCACACTTGACTCTATAACACATCTACATGACTATTGCACTTCTACATGTAATCCTAATATAATACACTTGTGCACATCCTCACATTACATATTTGCACACTTATATACATGACACTTATGCACATTATCTCAATATACACTTGCACTCCAACTTGCATGACACTTGTATATTTCTTGCACATTGACACTTACATAAAATGATAAATATAAATCACACACCTAAACTATAGACTCAACCCTAATATATTACATATTTATAATTGTACCATGAAGGTACCATGGGGGTACATTAGCATATACCAAATAATGTAATATTTCTCAACACACATTTCTACATGACTCTTACTCTACTACATGCACTCCTAATACAAGACACTTGTGCACATCCTCACATTAGATATTTTCACACTTACATACATGAAAATTGTGCACATTATCTCTATACACTCTTGCACTCTAACTTACATGTGTGAATATCCTACATATTACACTCTTACATGACATGTGCATTTCCTGCACATTAACACTTACATAAAAGGTGAAATATAAATCACTCATCTAAACTATAGACTTAACCTTAATCTATTATATATTTATAATTGCACCATGAAGGTACCGTGGGGGTACATTTATGTGTACCAAATATAGTAATATTCATAAACACCTCCTTGTATTACATTATTTGGTTCTTGAAGATTTTAGTCTTCAATATTTGTCTTTGTCTTTATCTTCATGTGACCTTGAATCTATGGTTGAGATTCTTCTTCATCTTCAGGTTATTTTTCCGATACTTGCTTTTGAATTGTATCTCTTTTAGCTATCTTCCTCTTTAATTTAATGATATTATTATTTTGTTTCTTTATTATGTTCTTTTTAGTCCTGGACTTGATATTGCTTTGTCATCTTTTTGAAGTCTTTTCTCCTATATTCTATTTTTTTAGAACATTTGCAACATTAGTATCATAAAAAATATTTTATGAATGAACATCTTCATTGACTAAGAGTTTTACTGTAAGAGCTTTAAGTTCATTTACTTCAAAGGTTTCTTCTAATTATTGAAGTTCATGAATTTCTTAAACTAAATTTCCTTTTTGATTTTATTCTCTAAATTGTAGTTAAGGTTGATGCTGATGACCATATTGGTACTAAGGATGAAATTGACTTTGTTGATATTGAGATTAAAATTGATGTTGTCATTGAGGATTATATTGATACTGAGATTGATAGTCTTTGTTGGATTGATTTATTCATTTGACTTCCTTGATTCATATTCATTTGATTTCCTTGATTATATCTATAAAAATTTGTACTATGACCCTTTCTCTTACATATATGACAAAATCTTAAATTCCATTTAGATCTATACCTTGATGTTGTAGCAATATTACTTGGTATATTTTCTTTAGATACCAAGGTATTGTTAGTCATTTCATCTTTGACTAAATTATCTACTTCATATTCCTAAAGAATGTTGACTAAGTCATCAAATGTAGTCTCGTTAGAACTAGTAAAGAAGTAACTAAATGTTTATAAATTTTTGGAAATGCTTTTAGTGTTACTTGGACAAGAATTTAAGCTTCTAATTTTTATCTCAGAGTTAATAGTTTTGCTTTTACATCTGCTACTTTTTGAAGAAAAAGTTCTATTCTTTCTCCACTATTAACCTTTAAGGAATACAATTGGGATTATAAATTCAAAAATTTAGCTTTGTTTTTTCCTTCAAATATTTTGCGTATTGCATTCTATGTATTTGTAGAAATTTTTTCTTTGCTTAAGTAAGGTTGTATTTTATCAACTATTCCAAATGTAATTAACATGAGTGCCTTTGTATCACTTTCTTAAATTTTTTGTATTTCTCTTTCATCTTCACTAGGTTTTTTCTTTGTTCCATTTACTATATCCCATAGTTTTTATACAATAAGAATTGATTTCATTTTGTTCTTTCATGATGCAAAATTTGGTCTTTTCAAAAGTTGAGATTAAGAAAGGAAGATTTTATTATTTGACATAATGAAACTTGGTTGATTGACGATTAAGTAATTGTTGTGGTTAGGAGTAAGTAATGTATGACATTCTTTGTTGTTGGTGGTAATTACTTTGAACGTATTTCTATGAGCAACATCTCTCCAAATATTTTCCTTCTATACACAATGACTGAATGCTTTCCTATGAGCATGTATCCCTACAAGCAGTGGTAGAACGTCTCCCTATGAGTAGTGGTAGAATGTCTCCTTGTGAGCAATGGTAGAATATCTCCCTTTACAATGATTGAATCTTTCCTTTGCTATGAAAAATGATCAGGTAAGCCTCCTTTGTTAGTAGTTGGAAGTATTTCCTCTAGAAGGATGTCTTTCTAGATATTGCTCATATGCTTCTACTTTGTTATCTGAATACTGTTGTACTTCAGATTTCTATTTTCTTCCTTGAATGAGTGTTGATTGTGTTATCTATGTGTAGGCTTAAATATTTTAGACCTCGTTCTCTCTTTAGGTTGCTCAAACTTTATTTTCGAAATTGGCCTCTCAAACATCTTTTTTCAATGTTTTTCTTGGGTTACTTTCTCAAAAACTGGAGTCTTAGACCTTTATTGGTTGTTTGGGCTGCTATATTCAAATTTGGCCTCTTAGGCTTCCTTTCAACATTGGTCGATTGAGCTACTGCCTTCAAGATTTAACTTTTAGTTCTTCTTTCAATGTTGGTTTCTTGGGCCACTATCTTTAGTGATGGACACTTAGGCCATTATATTTAACACTAGCATTATATTTGTACTGAATGCTTGCCTTTATCTCTTTGTTGTTTTTTCTATATGATGGATGAATTAGGCTCTATAGATATTTACCTAACCTCTCAAGCTCTATTCTTTTTACAAGGTTGTTTAGGCTTTATCTCCTTACAAGGCCACTTGAAATGTATACTTTTACAATACTGCTTGCATATTAGCCTTTTACAAGACCACTTGGGCTTTATCCTTATACAAGTGTGCTTGGGCTTTATCCTTTTATGCTTGACCACTTAGGTTAGTCTCACTAAGCTTAGATGTTTCTTCTATGTGGATGATGGCTCCACACTATTATTCTTTCTTGCTATATTTTGCACTATAGTGTTATTCTCCTTCTTCTATATATGCTTACTATTTTTTACTTATTCTTCTCTCTGTGCTTACTACCCTTTTGCTCTTTCTTCTCTCTATGCGTATTGCTTTATCCTCTTTCTCTTTGAGCTTAATTGTTTTTTCTCTATTTCTCTATCTCTATAGGAAGCTTAAATGCTTATCAATCTACTGCTTAATCTTTATAGAAAGTTTGAATGCTTCTCAATATTTGTAGGAATGCTTCTTCTTTGTCTATCTAAAATATTCAATGTATTAGGTCACACCTAAGAACTTAGTATGATTCTCTGCCTTGCTAGAGAACCCAATATATTTACCAGGGTGACTCTGAATGTTCCCAAATCTCCAATTATCTTATGATTTGGTTATCTCTATAAATGTCCAACTTCTATTCTAAGTTGATCCTTTCTATCAATATAGCTGAGTCCTAGTCTTCACTGGTTTTCCTTCAACCAAGTGGAAATACCCTAGCATCCAAATCAGGGTGACTTATCCTTATCCCCTCAATTTCTACTCAATAAGACCTTTAAAAATAGAGTCCAAGTCTACACTGCCTTCAAAGTGGATAGAGTCTAATTAACTTTATCAATAATTGAACAAAGTTAAATATTGATGACGATGGCTAATAAAATAACTCCATAAAAATATATAGAGTTAGGTGGTAGATTTTATACCACTATTGGCTTTTTAAGCCTTACGACAACAAAATATCATAGGTCCCAATATAAAATCACCACAATATTAAAGGTCAAAATAATAATATAAGAGTAGAATAATATATAAGCAAATTATTATGTATATCAAGGCATTTATAAAACTCAAAATAAAATTCACTTATATAATAAAATATGAATGTAAATGGTCTAAATCATTCATGAACTATGCATGAAGAAAACTTACAATATTAATTTCTCAAAATTTGTATACAAGCTTTATTCACTTTCTTCCACTTACAATTGGATAACTAGATACTTGGATATCAGATATATCTTCATGGAGCTTTGTATCCATAATATAGACATAAAATATGAATCTTCATATACTTGACTATTGCTCTCCATATGACAAGTCCCATGACCTTTGGCTTATCATCTTGCCACTTTCATACTAGACTCTTCACTTTCTTCTTGCATGCACACTTGAATCTATGACACATATACATGAATCTTACACTTCTACATGCACTCCTAATCTAAGACACTTGTGCACATCCTCACATTACATATTTGCACACTTATATACATGACACTTATGCACATTCTCTCAATCTACACTTGCATTCTAACTTGCATGATACTTGTACATTTCTTGCACATTAATACTTACATAAAAGGATTAATATAAATCACACACCTAAACTATAGGCCCAACCCTAATCTATTACATATTTACAATTGTACCATAAAGGTACCATGGGGGTACATTAGCATATACCAAATAATGTAATATTACTCAACACACACTTCTACATGACTCTTACTCTCCTACATGCACTCCTAATACAAGACAATTGTGCACATCCTCACATTATATATTTTTACACTTACATACATGAAACTTGTGCACATTATCTATATACACTCTTGCACTCTAACTTATATTCAAGTTCTTGTTTTGACATTTGCTTTTGAATTGTATATGTTTTATCTTTCTTCCTCTTTACTTTCATGATATTCTTCTTTTGTTTATTTATTATGTTCTTTTTAATCCTGGACTTGATATTGCTTTGTCGTATTTTAAAGTCTTTTCTCCTATATTCTAATTTATTAGAACATTTGCAACATTAGTATCATAAAAAATATTTTATGAATGAACATCTTAATTAACTAAGAGTTTTACTGTAAGAGCTTTAAATTCATTTTCTTCAAACATTTCTTCTAATTATTGAAGTTCATGAATTTCTTGAACAAAATTTCCTTTTTGATTTTCTTCTCTGAATTGTAGTTGAGGTTGTTCCTAATGACCATATTGGTACTAAGGATGATATTGACGTTGTTGATATTGAGATTGAAATTGCTATTGTTGTTGAGGATTATATCGATATTGACATTGATATTGCCTTTGTTGAATTGATTTATTCATTTGACTTCCTTGATTCATATTCATTTTATTTCCTTGACTATAGCTACAAAAATTTGTACTATGACCATTTCTCTTACATAAATGATAGAGTCTTGAAATCCATTTAGATCTATACATTGATGTTGTAGCAATATTACTTGGTATATTTTCTTTAGATACCAAGGCATTGTTAGTCATTTCATATTTGACTAAATTCTCCACTTCATATTCCTAAAGAATGTTGACTAAGTCATCAAATATAGTCTTCTTAGAACTTGTAAAGAAGTAACTAAATATTTATAAATGTTTGGAAGTGCTCTTAGAGTTACTTGGACAAGAAAATTATCTTCTAATTTTTATCCTAGAGTTAATAGTCTTGCTTTTATATTTGCCACTTTTTGAATAAAAAGTTCTATGCTTTCTCCACTATTAAACTTTAAGGAATACAATCAGGATTATAAATTCAAAATTTTAGCTTTGTTTTTCCCTTCAAATATTTTGCATATTGAATTCCATGCATTTGTAGAAGTTTTTGCTTTACTTAAGTAAGGTTGTATTTCATCAATTATTCCAAATGTGATTAACATGAGTGCCTTTGTATCACTTTCTTCAATTTTTTGTATTTCTATTTCATCTTCAAAAGGTTTTTTCTTTGTTTTGGTTATTATATCCCATAGTTTTCTACAATAAGAATTACTTTTATTTTGTTATTCCATGATGGAAAATTTGGTCATTTCAAAATTTGAGATTAAGAAAATAAGATTTTATTATTTGACATAATGAAACTCATTCAAATCTAAATTTTTAAATCCTCTAAAGTAGTAAACCTTATATCTTCCAATTTAAAAAATAACTCAAACAAAAAAATTGTAAAGTTTGATTTTTCTAAATGTTTTATGTAGAAATCCTTTTAACTCCCAATTGAATTTAACTTGTAAAATTTCAAAAATTAAAAATTTAAAAAAATCTTCAAATAACTCCAAATTCTTCATACTCTTTAATTAGAAAAAAAAACAAAAAAACTCAAATCCTTTTAACTCCACAAATCAAATCTTTAAATCTTCAATCCTTCAAAAAACTAAAAATCACTTAAAGCTTAAATATTCTAACTTTCAAATATTCAAAAACTTTAAAAGAAACTATTAAGCTTAAGTAGTAGTCCTTATCACTCCATACTTTTAAATTTTAAATTTTATTTTTTCAAAAAATAAAATTTGAAAAACTAATCAAAGTTCATGAATTAATAAACACTAAAGTGAAATCCTTATTACTCCCCCTAATGTCTTCAAATATGAATTAAACCTTATTTTCCCACCAAAAATAATTAACACTTCAATTTTATAATGTTGAACGTTACCTTTATGATGTTTGGCTATGATGGTGCTACTTTAATTCTAGAAATTTTCAATATTGAAGGTATACATGTTATTTTCTTAGGGTAAATGATTGGTTGCTCTAGTGATTAATATTTCATTTTCCTATGCTTTACTATTTTGTATTTGCTCTTAGGTGGCTTTATATGCAAGCCTAAAACTTCTTAGGTGCACTAACTTATCCTTGATGCTCTTGAAGCTTGCACTCTCTACTACTAGGATCAGATGATTGATGCTATACTCTTGAATACACTCTCTTTCCACTAAAATACATTGTCCAATCATATAATGCATGATTAGATATCTATGTTTGAATGCCTGGTTAGGAATCTTGATGCCTATGTGTCTAAACATCTAACTAGGAAGATTGATGCATGTTTGTCCAAATTCTTGGCTAGAAAGCTTGATGCATGTGTGTTTGAATGCTTGGCCAGGAAGCTTGATGCCTATGTGTCTGAATGCTTGGGTAGAAGGCTAGGTGCTTGCATATATAAATTCTTAGGTAGAAGGATAGATGCCTACTCATCTGAATACTTTGAATACTGAACCAAATCACTACATCTAGTTTTTGTAATTCACGCTCTAATTTTTTTTTGGTTTAGGCTTGTGCTTCTCAACTATTTGACTAATGACTACTCTGCAAGCATTCAAAATTCTACTCCAAATGATGCTTGAATTAGAACCTATAAGAGGTGCTTTGAAATAGCACTCGATCTATTTCCATGTAGTGCTTAGAATAGCACTAGATTTTTTTAATGCGAAGAAATGATCCTTACACTTTGGGCACTAAGAGCCCCCATAACAGGTTTCTCGTTAGGTGTGTCTAGTATCCGTGCCACGCATCGAGTGTCAATTTGGCATGTTTGGGGAGCATGGGACACGATTCCTTTGGACAACCTCTGGGATTTTTTACCAAGGTCGACTCCTTTCTTGGATGTAATATTTGATGCTCTTCCTCCTATGCTAGTCTATCCTACCAGGTGCTTTCCTAGGAAAAATGGAAAGAAGAAAATATAGTAAACAATTGAAAGAAACTCATAGAAAGCAACAAAGAACTAATCTAGCCTAACTAGCATAAGCTACAGGTGAAAATCCACCAAAATACTGTGATTCCCATTCTACTTTCTAGTGGGATTAGTGAAAACATGAACAAGTATGAAAGCAAACTTGAACATGGTCCCAATTGTGTATAACTTGCAAATCGAAAGACCCACTATGAAATCCAAGATAGAAATACTAGAGTAGTCACAACCCCCCACAAGAAGATACATGAATACTTAGACTAGGAAAAAATTTTCTTAGGTAGTTACAACTCCTTGTATTCATATTAAGGTACATAACGTTCATATACAACTATAAGAGGCTCGATGAACTATACATACAATAGCCCAAGGCTCGAGTCTATACTAGAGCACAAAATAAAAAAGGAGGGAGATCTGTTCAAGGTTAGATGCTAGACACAACAATAATTCAACCTCCTTACAATGATTAAAATAATAGTATTTATAGAAAAATTAGGTGCTTTTCCATTTTTAAAATTTAAAATTCTCTCTTCAAAATCCGACCCATGGGACTGCATTAATGGTATGTGATCTTGAGACCTTTGGATCTAGAGCTGTTTGAGGTGAGATATTGTTGCCCATTCTATAAATTTACGGTGATTAGATGTAAATATCTCTTCATCATTAATGGTTGATCAAGTCCATGATCGCTCCTCAATAGATTTTATGATGATGTTTTTAATGTTGTACTTGCTTTTAGAGGAGGTACTGTACATCCCAAAAGGCTAAACACTGGATACAAATCGTAGGATTTGGGACTATGACCTCAATTGAGAGGTATGGAGGGCAAGCGGTACTCCATGTAGGGGTTCAATATTGGAAGCCCCTAAATCAAAACTTAGCCTCCTAAATTTTTGAATCCTAGGTGGGGCAGGATAAACTAAAATCCAAGGGATGCATCTTCTTCTACCCTTTGCCATTAGTTCTGATTCTCTATATTAGGTTTGGTTGGTGCATTATTATTGATTTTTTGTATTCTACCATCTGGTGAATCAATTATCATCATTAAAATTATGATTATTGGATGTTTAAGTTGAGTGGGAGTGCTCAAATAAATTTTTTTCTTTTTTATTATGTGCATTGCTCCCTTGGTTTGTCAATAGAACTTTGATTTTGTCTTTGTTATTGTTAGCTCTACTTGAAAAAGTTTGGTTGTTGATCTTGTGCATTTATCTCTACTTACTTCTAGATATCGGTTAGTTTGCTTCCAAATAGAGCTCTCCTTCACAAATTTTGATAATATGCCTTCTCCTCCCAAGTGTAGTGAGAATTCACTATAGTTCTAGCAATTCTCAAGGGATATTCAACTTGATGATGATGAGGAATCTAGGGAAAACATTGCCTTATCCATTAGGTGTGGAATAAAAATTAGGATGGAAGAGGGATGGGTAGTGGAGGTGGGAATTTCAACAACACATTTGACACCTCATGCTTTTATAACTTATAAATGTCAATAATTGCTTGCAATAGAAAACCAAACTATGATACATATATACAATGGTTGTGGGTGGCCTGTATCCATTGGGCATGGATTTGATAATCCCGGTAAGTAGCTTACCAAGATGTTTGTTTCTTTATTTTTTCTAGTTCTAGGTGTATAATAATTTTACCCTTAAGTAACTAGACTCTTGAGCAGCCCCCTTATTGCAAGTAGACTAATACCAGGGATATTTACTTTTTTGGTGCAAGCTAGTTGGTACCCGTACTGACTCATTTTCTATTCTTGATACTTTTAGAGCATACTCTCCACTGCCAACTTAGATTCTTTATCTCCTTTAAACTATTGGAGGTTGAGGGGCTTCCCTCTTGGGCCTGTTGAGTGACCATGCTTGTTTGCTCAAGCACCTCAGAGAGAGTGGTCTCCACTACCTATGTTATCCCTTGGCCTATCAAGTTCTTAGTTTATATTTATGATGCTGGTCCTTCTTCCTTCATGTACTCTTCTTTCTTGTCCCAAATTACTTCAATTCAGTTAGGAGTAGCAAGTTGTTGAGTGAGAGAAGATTGTAGAAGGATAATTGGAGCATGTTGTTCACTTTTCTAAAATCCTTCTAGAAATAGAGTAATGAGTTGATCCCATTTAAATATTAAATGTGGGGAAGAGATTCATATATCTTATGAGCTTTCCCTCTAAATGATGCCACAAGCAACCTTAGAGCCACATTATATTTTGTGATATTGTGTATTTGGTAGAAGTAAAATATAACTCTCAGATGTGTCAGCAGGTCCAACATATACTCACTAGTATAAGATGACACAGTTTCAAGTGTTGACATCAAAATGTAGTCCTATACATCTAGTGGTGTTGGTGGTCACAAGGGGTTATTTTTAATACATGTAGCAAAGCTCATGAAGTGGGAAGTAACCATGTTTAGGCATGTGGATCTAGTTGTAGGTTTCTTACGATATTTTGGGATCTTTACTTTAAGCAAAGTCACTAGGTGAATATTACATTTGTCCTAAGAGTTGATAGATTGAGACCTTCATCAAAATTCTAATTTGAGTCCTTTTGAGCAACTTCTTCTAGATTTTATTTCTAAGAAGATTCACTAGGTGAATCTTCATAGTGTTTCAACAAGATAAGAATTGAGTGCTTCACTGGAACCTCAAATTAACTTCTAATTAGGGGATGGATTTTACAATTTGAGTTCCACTAGGAGTGCTAGAAGAATTTTTAGGGACAAAAAATGGTCCGAACGCTCTAGGTGTCACAATCCCTTGCAATGGGGTTCTCTTTGGATGTGTTCGGTACCCATGCCACACGTGGAGCACCAGTTTGGGAAGTCTGATGAGCATGAGATGTGACTCATTTGGATAACCTTTGGTATTTTTACCAAGGTTAGCTCCTTGCTTGGATGTAATATTTGACACTCTTCCTCCTATGATAGCCTACCTTACCATATGCTTTGCTAGGGAAAAGGGAAAGAAGGAAAATATAGTAAAAAATGAAAAGAAAATGATAGAAAGTAGTAAAGAACTAATCTAGCATAACTAGCCTAAGTTACAAGTGGTGATGCACCAAAAGACTACAATTCCCATTCTGCATTTTTAATGGGATTAGTGAACACATTAACACATATGACAATGAGATTGAACACGGTCCCAACTATGTATTGCAAATCGAAAGACCCCTTGTGAAGGTCAAAAAATAAATGTTGGAATAGTCATAGCCCCCCATAGGAAGATACAAGAACACTTATAGTAGGACAATTTTTTCTTAAGTAGTCACAAATCCTTGCATTCATATTAAGGCACATTACATTCTTATATAACTAGAATATTTTTTTTTTGGTAGATAAGATACTATAGCATTAATACCGGGTTTTACAGGTTGACCCAAAACCTTTTACAAAAATCAGCCCAGGGCTATTGATGAACATGTCCTTACTAAGGATCCTATATATGTAAAATCTACATGCCGCCAAAGCCATTACATCCGGTAAGGCACATAGCCTGTTATCAAAAAGAAACTTCCCATACAACATTTTGGGTATACCCCGAGAAAACACACCTGCATCATAATTACAAAAAAAGAAACAAACACAGATCCCTTCCTTGAAATAGTAGAGAAACAAAAAGCTATAGACACACATAGCAGAGTACTGAAAAAACTTCCACAAGCTCTGTATTGATAGTTACTCTTAATAATTCTTTGGTAATTGCTTTCTTTCATATATGAAATTCTTTGGGACCACATCCTGTCTTGTCCAATAAGCCTTGGAGAAGTGAACCTACTAGATAGATTTATGGCAATGGCTATCTGGTGGTCCACGTGGCTCTGGTTTGAAGTCTTATATTGCCATTTCTTTCATGCCCTGTGATTATCAGCCAACCTCAAATTACTAAGATGACTAGGAGCCATGTTATCTAACATGTGATTGTCCCCATTAGTCTTTATGGTATTTCCAACCAGCATCCACCAAGACTGACAGATCGAATATTTTTTATTGTGAGTCCATTTCAAAAAAGAGACGGGAATACTCATAGCCTTTGAACTTACAATGCCTTCCCTATTGGTAAATTTGACTATCATTCTTGACATTATCGTTCTAGAATATGCTTTATGACCTGTACATACAATAACCCAAGGCTCAAGCTTAAACTGGAACACAAAATAGAAAAAGAAGATAGAAATGCTTAAGGATAGATGCTAGACCATGACAAAAATTCAACCTCCTTACAATGATAAAAAGGCTAATATTTATAGATAAAAATTGAGTGTTTTTCTCTATTTTAAATTCAAAATTCTCACTTTAAAATCTTGCCCATGGAACATCTACATTAATGGTGCACAATCCTAAGACCTTTGGATATGGATCCACTTGAGGTGAGATCTCATTGCTCATGCTATAAATCTATGGTGATTAGATGTAAAGGTCCCTTCATCATTAATACTTGGTTAGGTTTATGGTCTCTCCATAAATTTCATGATGATGATTTTAATGTTGTACTTGTTTATAGAGGAGATACTGTACATCCTCCCCAAAGCAAAAATTAGCCTCCTAAATTTTTAAGGCCTAGGTGGTGCATGCTTAACCAAAATCCAGGGGATGGCTCTCCTTTTGATCTTTACCATGAATTCCTATTCTCTATGTTAGATTTGATTGCTACATTGTTGCTAATTTTTCATCTATTCCCATTTGATGTTCTGGTTATCACCATTCAACTTGGAATTACTAGATTTTAAAGTCAAGTGGGAGTTTCTTAATCATTTTTTTCTTTTTGGTTGCATGCATTTCCGCTTTAAGCTATCGTCGAAACTCTGGTTTTGTCTTCCTTGTTAGAGTATATTACACCATTTGGATCATGTAAATGTACCACCTTTGGTACATAGTTAGAGTAGGATATTACTTTATGGGAAGTTAGCTAGTTACTTCAAGTAATGTAATAAATGCACAAGTGTTAATGTACAAGTTATAAATGTGCAAGGTGTTCCCTTGTACAACTAGGTAGAGTGTTGGCCAAGGAACCCATCTTCATATATAAAAAGGGCCTTATAGTAAGTGATTGAACATTATAATACATAGTAGTAGTGTAGAGAGTAAACTCCATTGGTGATGGAGTATAATGTAGTCCTTTAGTATATATTCATGGAATGTTCATTTCCTCCATAATTGCATTGTATTATTTTCATCATTTCTATTTATAATATACTTCAATCATATTGCAAAAATATTTTTCTTCATATTTTTTACATCTTGTGATTGCTATATCCTATAGCATACTTCATAAAAAACTAATAGTGGTATCAAAGCCACGGTGAATACAAATAGGAATAGGAAGATCCATTAGGGATCACCATTGCTATTGTTTTTTTTTTGAATTTACATGGTGGAATCGATAGTCGCCATGAATCTGGGCAAAGTTGTCCAGCTTTTATGGCCGCCATAGTATTCTATGTTGTCTACCCCAAAAGCCGCCACATAGATCTTCATGCAGTCCGCCCCTATAACCACCATGCCACAATCATTTTAAACCTTTTATGCCGCTGAAAGCACCAGGAAAGGGACAAGCGTTCAGTCCAGTGAGGCCCGAGATTTGAACCTTGGAACAACACCCCCATCATGAGGTTTGGATGAACCAATTGGTCTACACCTCAGACCTTTCACCATTGCTATTGTTGGGCCTATATTTTTGTAAATTGTTCTTGCCATAGTGCACTACCACGTGCAAAAATTGCCATAAGAGATTGGTTTTTAGAAAGATCCATAGTAGATCAATAGGATTAGGGAGAGTTACAAGTACCAAAGTAAATATCAGTTCTAGAAATACTGAGATCACATTTGGCTAGAGTCTTTCCACAAAGTTACAAAAAAACTCGTGAAGACTAGGACTCAACATTCATTCCACTAGATTGATAAATCAACTAGTGAAGACTATTTAGAGATCTGGATTTTTTCATGTTAACTATTGTATAAAGTTTTTTGTTGTAGAAAATCAACTCTCAGAAGTTGGGACACTTCCTATAATAGATAGAGAAGGATTTCACCTTCGTTGCTTGAAAGTCTATGTGCTTTCCTCGTGTAGAGATTAGTTTTTATGGGAGAAAAATAGACATTGCAGAAGAGACTCTAGGAGAAGAGTCTTGGTGAAGTTTTGAGATTGGAGATATTCATTTATATATTGAAAACTTCACATTGTAGAAGTAAAGGACACATAAGCCTTAATCTAGAAGAAAAGACCATAGAAGCCTTTATCCAAAAGCAGAGGCCATAGAAGCCTTAATCCTAAAAAAAACTCTAGAGAAGAGTATTTGATATAGAAAAAGACTCCAAAAAAGAGTGTGAGATAGGAGATTGAAAATATATCTTACTGATTAAAGATTTATTTCACAAGAAGTTGAAGAGATCCATATAAGATCTCATTAGAAAACATCCAATCTTGGAAGAGATAAAAAGGGACTAGCAAAGTCATGTTCTTGATCTTAGAAGCAGCAAAAATCATAGATCTAAGAAGATCTTATCACCAAAACTTCCACAAGGAGAAGGTTGAAGAAAAGGTCTCACTTAGAAGACCAAAGAAGCTGCAAGATTTAAGACCTTGGAGAGGTCTCCAGGAGAAAAAAGGAAAATGTTTGGAGAGCCTTGTTGTAGAACTTATAAAAGCATCATCAAAGAAGTTCCTAGAATAACTCATTGGATAAATCCACTACTACGGAGAAGCTCCTGATAGAAAAGGACTTGGGATAATTGTCGACATCCAAAAACAAGCTCAAGAGAGAAGGAAGAATCTAGTTAAGATCTCAATACATTTAGAATCTTGAGAAGAAGATAATGTTTGAAGTTAGAATTCAACAAGAATATTGAAGGAGGATTCAGATAGAAGAAGTCTACCAAATCTAAAATATTTTAAGATTACCTCTCACAAGTAAGAAGGCACATTTCAGAGATAAGCATTTTTTGAATCTACAAATGAAAATAGAAGATCACTTGAAGGATTAAGCTACAAAAACCTAGGATCAATATATATTTTTGGAGACCATGTTTTGATGAAGCAAAAAGCTATTTTGGACAACCAACAAGAAGCTATGGAATTCATTCATCATAAGGCAACAACTTGGTGAATCTAAACACTAAGATCTACATCATCTACAGAAGCCATTAAAGGTAAGCAACTTGGTTGTAATAAGTTGAAATTTAAATTAGGGTTCATTATAAAGTTTCATTAGGTACCATATTTGGATTAAAGTTGCAAAAATAAGGGCTCATATTACAATATTCAAGAAGGTGCAAAATATAGTTCTTTTAAGAGATTTATTTGCACATTAAAATAGGAGTTGAATGTATTTTGAAAGAAATAAATATATCATCTACCTATTATCTATCTAGAAAGCAAGAAGACTACATCCTACAAAACTGATTGTAGTGCAAAATTATAGATTATTTTTAAGGGTTCTTTATAATTACTCTTAAAAGTTGTAGAGATTATTAAGTGCATTTGAAACTACTTTGAGAGCTTATTTACAAGAACAATAAGGTGAGATTATTGTTACCTTTAAAGTACAATTAGTTGGAGATATATTGGTTCATTGCACTATACTAGTTGTTTATTAAACTAGTTACTCTCAAAGGGTTAGTTTATGTTTTTTGATTGTTAAGATCAAGGGCACAAAAACCAGCATACTATCAAAGTGTCTAGAGACACTATTTAGTGCACAAAACTTGCAGTATTTCATGGTCAAAAGAAGCCACTGATACAAATCAAAGAGTGGAGAAGAAAGCCACCATTAAAATCCTTTAAGGAAGCTACAAATTGAAACTTGGTGAGTCTCAGATTCAAGGTGCACTTGGGATTTCATTAAAAGTGTAAGTGCAGAAATTTCTACTTCCAAAAAGCATATTAACTTATATCTATTCTTATTAAAATATCCAAGTGGAAAGGTTAGATATTAGTATTTTCTAATAAGAAAGGAAAAAATACACTGATCTCAAAAGAATAAGAGCAAGTAGTGGAAATATCCAAGAAGCCATAAGAAAGCATCAAATCATTCTACATAATTCCTCAAGCTATACAACAATGAGCCTTCATAACAAAGAAGGAAATAACATCTAAAAGAGACAATAAATACACTAAAATTTGGTGCAAACAAAGGTCTCTTATCCATAATACATTGGATCACCATATACCTCTAAAATAGGATAAAGTATTGAGTGTCTCAAGACACTAAAACAATAGGTGTTCTATGTCTATTACTTACACATCAAAAAAGGTAGAAGAGAAGCCAATTTAGGGCTTACATTGCTCAAGATTCTAGGTGCCTATAGACACCGTTTCTCCATATCAAATCGAGAACCTAAAACAAGCATCCACCCACAACATTAAGGCTAATATAAGAAGGCAATTATTGATCAGTATCTAATATAAAAGAGATAACATTAAGGGTATTTATCACCTACATTTCTACGACATATCTATCAAAATGGATAGAACAACACTATCAAACAAGGTACAAGGAGCTATTACAAAGTCATTACAAAGGTAGCATAGAAAAACAAAGCTAAAAAGTGATATACCCAAGATGTAGCTTGGAGAAGACGTCTACCAAAAGAAGCACTCAAAATAGCCCTTGGTTTTCCATAAGACCACCATTGGAGTGCCATAGAATCATTCCTCATCACCTTAGTTGAAGCCACCCATACAAAAAATACGTTGGATTGGAATGAAAGTGTTATCAAGAGCATTAACTAGAAAGGAATATGTGAGATATAAAATATTGGAGGGTAAATGTGCATGCAGAAGACCTAAGTACCACTCGATAGAAATACGCTAAGCACCATTTCATTCCTCAATGCTCAAAGAATAATTGAACGCCTTCCTTCAAGTGATTATAAAATTATTAGGAGGTTACATATCTTTGCTATTATTATGGGAATGAGTGTTGGAAGAATCTCAACATCCATCTTTATTGTAACTTCTAAGTGCCACTTGTCCAAAATTTGAAGAGGAATATGTGCTATTTAAAATTCCCAAATTGGAGGAGGAAAGTACGAAGTCAAAACACGGTCAATCATTGATAGGTGTGGAATCACATTTATAGTGAGAAGATAAATCAAGAAAGGATCATGTGTGTCATTCAAGAAGAGTGTAAGCAATATTATAGCTTACATTAAAGGTTTTTCATAAACCAACAACTCCAACGCTCTTCAATTGGAGAATACTTACATTTACCAAGTGCCATTCAAGGAAGAGAAACCAACCTATCCAGAGAGAGCATTAAATTCTCATCCACACTAGCTACTAGTGGATATGTTGAGCATAAGTATTACTAATGTAAAACTCATATTAAATCTGCATTCTTTAAACCTAAGTGATATTAGATTTATAGGGATATAATCCGTTTACTATTGCATTGGATAATACAAATTCAGCCAAGCATTAGTAGATAATAAAGCAAGTCTATATTTCAGAAAATTAATTATTGAGGTGCATACACATAATATAATATTTACAAATAACAAAGTAGGATATATAAGGGATTCTATTTGGAAAATTAAAACTCTATTATTGCAAATATTATTATTTTCTAACATTCCAAATTAGGGAGTTATAAGGAATACTACACCAAAATAGATTAATGGAATTTAGAAATATTAAACCATTAAATATCAAGGGATTTAAAAAGAGGGCCATTTAGAATTATCAGGGTTTGGAATCAATTTATATAATTGTCTCATAAACACATTAAAGGGGTAAAAGAAATCCAACTTTGAGAACTTATTCAAATTAGAAAGTGCTTAGTTCAACAGGAGAAATAAGGTGTAATAATAATTAATTTTTGGTATTTACAAAACTTTACAAAATCAACCCAATATTGAACTACTAATCCCAAAAAGCACTTTATCAATCATGTTCATATACTCTAAACTAGGGAGTCATAAGGTAGACTACTTCAAAGATTCAATTTAGAGTATTTAAAGAACTTCTAACAAATCCATTTCTACAATTCTAAGGAATTGCAAGAAACACTATCTCAAGGCCTATCAAGAAGGAATATGGATGAAATATTGAGAAATGCTTTTATTAATGAAGAACTATTTCATGAAATGGAATTGTATTCCCAAAACTTAATAGATACCCTTGAAGGATATGAGAATCTATCAACTAATGATAAAGAGAGACTCTCTTTCTCAAAGAGAAAAAAAAGGGTAGCTTTGCAACATTAATTGGTTATCTTCATGAAAACCTCTTCAAGGCATGGTGGAATTCACAAAAGTTGGTTATATTCACATCAGAGGAATGTTTTATGATCTATCTATCATTAATTGTGTTTATACTTACTCAACACATGAAGTAAACTAGCAATACAAATAAATATTATTGTGATGATAAACTAACTCATCATGAAGCAAAAATTCCACTAGTATCAATACAGAATCATAGGAGAAGGAGGAAAAGGAAGAAAATATATGCTAGAAGAGATCACAACAAAGAATATGTGAATAGAAAAGAAACCACAAAGACTGAACCAGATGGACACATTCAAAAGGTAGAAGAACCTTTAGCTACAACTTACTTTGCATCATATGAAGACACAAATTACTTGCTGAATCAGTATACAATAAGCAATGGAGGAGAATACAAATTCCATTATCCAATGGAAGAAGATCCATATTGAAGACTAAAGTCCTCAATACCCAAATAATTGGTGTGACACATAAATTTGAGGAGTTGCAAATATGAGGAGCTTTTTTGTGGTCTAATTGGTGTGAAACATAAATTTGAATCCTCTTAAGGAGTGATCCAAAATACCTTCTAGTTAGATGATATATATATATATATATATATATATATATATATATATATATATATATATATATATATATATTTATTTTTATTATTTTGAGTGTCATGCAAGGATCTCAAGCAGTCCAATCAGCCCCCTCAAACCTACCTTTTCAAGATGCCCTATAAAAAATTGTTAGTAGAATTTATCTTTACAACCAAAAAATGTCCTAAGGAATAAGCATACATGTATGGCATAAAATATAGTTTATAAAATACCCACATTAGTCTAATTCCTAGATTATACAAAATGAAATTGGTAGGCAATATTACTAGATTGAAGAATACGACTCATTTATCACTTTCTTGGAATTCAACATTTGCCTAGGGATCTATAAAATTGGGCATCTAATAGGGAGCCAAAAAATTTACTACTTATCCTAGAGGTTGTTACATAGTCTCATTTTTCAATGAATAATATTAAGATATGATGCTTTATGGGGGACTATTATCTACCCAATGTAGCCTCTTTATGAAAATTTGGCACATAAGATTCATCCAATAGAAGAAATGCCCACTAAAGCTCTAGTTTGGATTTTACTATATGAATTACCTTAGGAATATTATACCAAATATGTATTTGAATCTATTTGTAATCTCATTGACTCATATACTGAAATGGATAAAATAATTTGTGCAAGTCCTATAGGCAACTTTACCAAATTTTGTATTAACCTAGATTTTGGATAAGTTTCTACCTAAGTCCAATACCCTTAATATGGATGGTCCAATGAAGGATCAATACTTGTACTTTTAAAATATATTTTTAGATGTTGCTATTGTCATGAATCCGACCATATATTTAGGGATTGTCCTCAGGTGCCAATAAGAAATGAGACCACAAGTCTAGACAATATTGTGGAATATCCAAATTTTCAAACATCTAAAAATAAAGGTAAAACTTGGGCTTAAACATGAATAGATTTACATACCAACAATTCCAATAATATAAAGAAGTTCCCAAGAACTTGCCTTCTTTGAGGAAGATTAATAAATTCTAGAAACCTATAATGAATTTGTTTTCAAGAAAAAAGAAAAATGCAAAATTATGGAGAATTATATTCACAACAAAAACATATTATATATTCTTAAGGAAAATCCAATAGATGAAGAAATTGAGATGTAGAAATAGGGTAATGAAAAATCATATGAAGATCCAATATAGTTGGATCCAAGAGTAGACACATTAATCCTTAGAAAAATAAAGTAATCCATCCATTGGTTCAAGCAAAAAATCATCACTAGTTCTAAGTGTAAATATAACATATGATGTTAGAATTGGTAAAGGGGTAAGAAACATTAAACAAGATCAAATCTAGAAAGGGATATTAATATAGGTGGTGGAAGGATCAAAAAGCTTGCTTAGTAGAATGGTGACCAAACAAAGGAGACTCTATCATAAATGATGAAGATCCTATCTTAGAATATGAGAGGTTTGTGTAGCTACCCTCCAAAAAAGGCTACAAAAATAGTTCAATAATCATAATGGTCTCAATATATTTAAGAGATAAAATTAGCTATAAAAGTACTTATAAGAACTATTCCTTATACTTAGAATGTAGAAAAATCCTTGGGAACCAATGCTATAGGTTTGGTAGGAGGATTAGTGATTTATTAGAACCCTAGAAAGGTAAACCATGAATAAATTTTGTTAGTGGAAAACTTCATTATCTGTTAGGTAAGTTCCACTACTTATGGATTTTTTTAATCTTATTAATACCTCATGTAAAAGAAGATAAATGACCTTTTTGAATGATGATAAACAATAACATACACATCCTAAACCTAAACCCTTGAATCATGGGAGGATGATTTAATTCTAGTTTGGAAGATTTAGATAAGACAAGGAGGTCTTTGCCAACATTTATGATACCAAAGCCTTGAGAACCTTCATGAATAATAAATATGCAATAAATATAAAACCATCAAGTATATTCTACCCTATGTAAAACAAAAGAAGAGGGCAATATTACATAGTGAAAAGAATATATATATATTTTTGTCCATCATGCTTTATGTTTGACTTAATCATCAAACTAGAAGTTTTCATACAATCAAGATCGTATCATTAACCTATAAAGATATTGTTGAAGGAATATTAACCATCCAATAAAGTCTAATTTTGCATTGAAAAAATATGATATGAAAATAAATAGTTTAATGATATAATTATAGATTGGTGGAATTAGGAACCCTTATAGTAAGGTTTCCTTCCGTATAGATTTAATGGAAAACTATAATTCTTTAAAAAATACAGAGTCTAAAATAAGGTCCTAAATAGTATATTTCAAGCAAAGATATGATTAGAAATGAAAATGAAGGAAATATAATCCTTTAGCCATGATAACAATCCTTTGGATAAAATTATGAGGAAAGAGAAGGAATTTGATCTTCACCTTAGTGACACATATAGGAAAGAGAAAATATTAGAAAAACAAATTTTCAAGATCAAATGAATAAAGGAGGGTGATAGAAATACTAATTTATTCCATATAGTGTATGAGGCTATACACACTCTCTTGTAAAAAATAAAAATGTTGGATATCTCTAAAGCTATTGATAGGGTTTATTGGTCATATGTGGACAATTCTTTATAGAGATTTGGCTTTGCTAAGGAGTGGGGAACATGGATTACCTCAAATTTCTCAATCTTAGTGAATGGTCCCTAATAAAATTCTTTAGATTAATTTAAGGTATCAAAGAAGGAAACACCATATATCCTTATCTTTACATTATTATTCCTAAAGCACTAGGAAGGAACTTATCCAAATATCACTTCATAGGGATTCTAAAATGCATCATAATCATGTCCAAAAGTTCAACCATTATACATAAATAATATTTTGATGACACAATGCTATAAGTACTATGTTATAGGAAATCAAAACCATCAATTATTTGCTACTTAAATATGAAATAGCCTTAGGTCAAGTTATCAATACAAATAATTTGAAGGTATTCTTTGTGAATATCTCACAAAGAAACTAGGTGGACTTGGCTAGACTTTTAGGCTTTGAAAAATCCATCCTCCCATATATTTACTTAGGACTTTTGTTATTCAAGGATTCTCTAAATTCAAGCTTATAAAAATCCTTACTAGCTAAGGTGATTAAGAAATTATCTCTATGGAATGGGAATTAGTAATCACTTGTAAGAAGATCACCTTGATAAAAGTAGCACTACATTCCATTCCTCCCTATTAGATTTCCATAATTATGATAGCAAAGAACTCTTATATTAGGTGGAAGATATTCAAAATAATTTTATTTAGCAAGGTACAAATGAAAACAAGAAATTTCCCTTACTGGCCTAGGAAAAAATTATAATCCATTAGGTATGTAAGGACGAGGTTAAATAATTATGATATAATGAACCTAGACCTTCTAGGGAAGTTTTTATGAAGGACTATCACCATGAAAAGGAAAACATGGAGCTCCATTTTTCTCAACAAATATTTACCTCTTCCTCCCTTCAAAAAATTGCTTAAGCTAAAAGCCCTTTCTAGAGGCTCTAAAATTTGGTAAGCATTCCAATCAAGAGATATGGTGAAAATAGATGTTTTATGGAAAATGAAAAATAGAAAATCTATAGATTTTTGAAATAAATATTGGTTAACAAATAAACCTTTGAAAGAATTTCCTCATATTAGGGATTTTACAAATTGTATTTCAACTACAATGGACAACAAAGTATACAATTACTGTCTTTAGAGTGATTAAAATAAATAGGAAATGGGCATTACGATCTCTCTTGGATCCTAGAATATCTAGACAATCAAGTCAATTTAGTGGTAATTATTGGCCTAAGAGGGTACAAACCATATATCATCAATGAAGAGGACATAATTCAATGGGGTTATTTAAAGGCAAAGGAAAGTACATAGTCAATGTTTCCTATGCTAGATGGACTATATTATTAGGGATATGAAAATTTTAGCATGGCATAAGATATGAATTTTAAGTGATTGGTCTAAAGAAAAAACTTTATTTGATTAGCAATCTAGAGTAAAATATTTACTTGGGATCAAATTCAAAATAGGAACATTCAATGATTATAGTAATGATACCTTCAAATCTTTACTTTTATTAAAAGTAAAAATTTCTCACCCAAGGTAACTTAGGGGTGAATTATTTCAATAAATATGAGTCATGGGATCCATTGTAAAGATTTTTTGGCCTTGAAAAAACTAGAGCTGTGATTTGTGAGACCCACATTGAAAATTATAATTTTAGAATTAATAATATAATTATGCAAGACATTTGATTTCCATCAGTGGAACTAACCTTTTGGACTATGGAATATGTGATAATTGTGGCACTAGCCTTTTGTCCTCTTGTCATTCCTTGTAATCTATATTTCATATGCAAAAGAGTACTTAGTAATATTTAATTTTCTCATGTTATGATTGATCACACACTCTCCTTGATAAAATTACAACCATATTTTACTTTAAATCTCTTGCAAATTTTAAAATTTACTTTTATGTATTTTAATTTCTAGATTTAATTTTTGTATTTTAGATTAAATTTAGTGAGGTTAGTCGGGAACCAACCTAAATTTTGAGGTTGAAAGAGGCACACTCCCCTTAATTCCAAATATTTGAACAAGAATTACAAACACATTAAAAGTTAGACCTCTCCGTAATTTAAAATGTTTTGTTATGTCTAGTGGGACCAAGGGCTTGATTTCCATGATGAAATTGAGACTTATTCCTTTTTGACATCTAATTTTATATATCATTCATTTTTTGTTTTTATTTTTATAACCACTTTGTAAATCATGACTTTGTTTTAAACCCCATAAAACTTCTAAATTTTGTGAAGCAATAATAAAAAGTACTAAAAGACATCAAAAGTGCTTATAAATCATCCATTTTATTCGATTTTGGTGATAACTTGTGTTTTCATTGACAAAAAATGACTTGCCAAAACTTGAAGAATTTTTGAAAAGTATTTATGTAAGAAGTGATTCAATCCAATTATATAATAATTCACCCAATTTGAAGCAAACACCTACAAATAAAAAATCCTTCCAAGTCTGATATAAGGAGCAATTTTCTCAACAAGTAGAGACCAATTCATCTAAAATTTTGGAGAAATACTCTCAAAGCAATTTGCTCCACCTAGTAGAGTGATTCACTCCCTTACCATTTTTTTTAAATTTATTCATTGTTTATACCAAAACTCTATCCATATAGGTATATATGCAAGAGGATCTAGACTTATAAATATGTACTCAAATACATAGCAATTAGATAAAGGATTATGTCTAGCTGAGTTGATATTAGACCAATGAAGAAACATATGCAAAAAAATAACAAATTATCACCTGGGTACATAGAAATGATGAGCCTACAATTGATCCAACATCTAATCTACTCCATTAAAATAAAAAAGTCGAATGGTTAATCAAACTAGTAAAATCTAAAATCCTATGTTTGAGAAGTTGAATTTGCTTAGCTTCCCACCAGTTTCTTACTATATCATCCTAAATCACACATGGGAATCCATTAGACATACTGTCACTCATAATAATACTTTATATGGAATTCCTCAAATATCACAACCTTCATTGTAATTTCCAAATAAAATAGGGTCTTTCTCAATATCTTTCAATAACCAAGTTAGAATAAGTCTACCACTAATATCCACTATCCACAATAACCATCTATCGAGTACTATTCTCACCTAAATATTATCTTGGTTTTGTCAATAAAATAACACATCCAAAATGGCAAATCCACCCCTAGGCCAATCCACTTCATATACTAATATTAGTAACATTTCTAAACAAATTCACATCCTGGTCTTAAGCCAAGGTAGAACTAAAAACTCACAAGTTCCACCTTGTCAAATAGGGATGCAAGATTTTTAGAAAAACCCCTAGAACAAAATTCCACCTCTAGAAAACCAACCAACATAAAATTTGGAGTAATATATGTCTCCCCCTAATAAAAAAGGCCCTTAATAAGGTTCAAAAAATCCTTTGCCTATCCAAAAATCACCTAATTAAAATCTAGATTATCCAAATCAACCTCTAATGTAAAATTCAAACCCTCCTTTTCCACTATAGTATTATGTTGGATAAAAAAATACTTTGATTTTCCAACAATAAATAGTCATACATATGCCCCCACACCAAGCATATGTAGCTCTATCTCAAATGTATATGGTATATCCTTATCCACTGGAATTTCGATAACCATATCAATACAATCAAGCGTTGACACCACCTATACCTCAAAATAATTTCCTAATTAGACCTATCAAGGATCCTCAAATATAAGGGCTTATTCATCCATTCTATTAGCTGCCATAATATTATAAATAATATTTGATGGAAATGAATTAAATAATTAATAGATCAAATATTTGGGTAGGGTTTGTGTAATGTGTTCTTTCCTTTGTGTATAAAATGGTTCCCAACCCTAGCAGACCAATGACTAATACTAGCAACATAGGTCGAAAGACATGAAATGGTGGATCCAATCAAGCGGCCTAGTAAAATTAAACTAAGGATGGTTCACAAGGTAATTCTTCCTCTTGATGTGATTTTACCTTTACTAGAGTTTGAAAATGCATGCAAATGGTTAGAGTCCTTTATTCTATTTGGTTATTTTATGGGTCATATTCTAAATAAATCCACCCTATGGTATCAAGTAAAATTTGCTTAGCCTCCCCATGGGGTCAAGCTTGAGATGATCTAAAATCTTGCCAAGGGTAATTTTTTCTCTTTCTTGCTTTGTATATTCTATATATGCAACAATGATATATGACCATATACCATGGTATCTGAGGAGTTCCTTGCTTGTTTTCCTCCATGGACCCATGATTTTTCTAAATCATAGAAAAGGACCTCCAAGGTCCTAGTATGGATTTAATTCCTTTGTCTTACCTCCCCCTTTGTCCCTTCTTGAATAGCATAGTAGATCCATTGGGTCAAGTTATCCTGGTTGAATTGGACAAGTTTTTCCAAGCATACCCACAAAAGTGAGTATGTTTTGAATTAGACTTGTTTCAACACCTTAAAGATACAATTGAGATCTAGTTTGGTGACTCTACTATATCTCAATGAGTTTTGTACATCAACCTACCCAATACATGCTTTTAGTGCTAATCATATGATCATAAGGTCAAGTTATGTCCTCTAATACCCCAAAATAAGGACAAGCTAACCCCTAAAATAACTAGTGTGATTCCCCCAAAGGAAATGAGGATGGTTGGACAACTATTAAAGGGTGTAAGAATGTGTGATTTAATGTTTTTAAGGAATTATAGCCCAAGAAAGCAGCTAAGACACTAACTATTCCTACTTCAAATCATTTTGAGAAGGCAAAAGAGAAAGAGAATGTCAATCCACCATTGATAAATACCACCAATAAAGATATTCCTAAGCCTCGACAAAGCCAAAACATAAGGGAAGAAAACATGATATCTCCACATCCTACCACCTAGTTAGAATCTCCATTCCACTTTACTCTAGAGAGAGACTCTCATAGCTCGTGAGCATGAGGTAGAGGATGGAGAGTTCATATAAAAAATGCTACACTTATCTAGTATTCAATTGGTTATCTACAAACTTGATCTAGAGTCCATAAGTAGTTATGGTGCTTTGGAGTACCTTGATAATGAGGACATGCCATTAGACAACCTCTCTCAATAAACTTCCTTTCCTAGAATGTTCAAGGTCTAAAATATTCCAAGCATAAGTATGTGTTTTGCGAGGTTTGTCAAAATTTCTTGAATCTTAGTATCCTTTGTTTATAGGAATTGAGAGTTGTACGCTTTTACTCTCTATAGTTTGTCATGCCATTTGATCATAAGATACTTTCTTCCTAGAAATAATGAGCCAAGTCAATGTGGCATTGGCCCTCTCATCTCCTTGCAATGGTGGCCCCACCTAGTGGCTCATGGATGTAACCCCACATTTAGAGCATTATGGATAATTTTCAACATTAATAACCACTTGTTCAGGGTAATTAAAGTTTATGCTTCCAATGATGTCATAAAACAAGCCCAATAATGGCTTTGGATTATGGACTCTTCACTTTCTACCTCATGGGTTATATGTGATTATTTTAATATGACTAAAATAGTGTAAGATAAGTGCAAAGGCCATAAAATACATTGGAAAACTAGTGAAATAACATGGTTTTACATGCATAATAAATTGGGAGTTTTTTTATTATAATGTGAATCATTGTTGTGCTAATGCTGTTTGGTACACATGGTCCAAAATGCATGTTAGAACTAATAGGATCCTCAAGTATCTTGAGAGGGTGATGTTATTGAGGTAATTTACATTTAATTTTACCAATTTATTTTTCCTTCTAGTAGAGACATTACTCGAGGTAGTCCTATTAAACCACTCATTCAATTTTATATTGAATGGTTGGGTGACAAAGTCACAACCATGAGTAGTCAATTCTATCTGAATATGTCATTGCTAAAACACAAGACCTCTCTAACCCACATACAACATGTTTAAAAATTACATCCATGTCCTCACACTAAAAATTGATGGATTGATTTGTGGAACAATGCGATCAAACACAATACTTACTTCCTTTGTATATATGGGTGCAACTGGCTCTTTTTTGCTACCGCTCATATGAGGACACCATTTTAAAACTTTGTCAAGCCACCATGGATCTAGAAGATCAATATATTTCTACCACTTTACAACTTTATGTGTCCAAGCTCAAGCAACAACAATAGGTAGCCAATGCTCATGCAACATGAGGAGCTTAACTTAAATCTAGACTCTACTAGCTAAAATTTGGGGATAGAGTTATTTAAGAAATATTTATAGTCCCTTGATGAAGAGACATAACCCAAAAATCAAGAGCATATAAGAAGGTTAGCAAGTGCTCACTAAGCTTACTTATATCCTATAGGTATTTATTCGACACTATCATGAGGTTTTCAAAGCTCAAGATCCTTCCTTTGCTCAAAATAATGCTTTATAGTAGTGTGTTAGAATGGCCCCTTATTGGATATTTACCTCTCAATATACCCTTTGTGATAGTTTTCTATCCAAGGATGATGTATAAGATGTTGTCTTTTCGATGGTCAATGAAAAATCTCCAGGCTATGATGAACTTCCCTATGAATTTTACAAAGCCACTTGAATTATACCAGGTTGTCTTGAAGCCCTCAAAAATAATTCCTTAGGCCAATTGATCAATAGGGGAAACATAAAACTCATTCCCAAATCTGGCGACCTTGAATATATTTGCAATTGGAGACCAATAAATTTGCTAAATATCTCCTATAATATTTAGCCAAATATCTTGCTCTTAGGCTAAAAAATATTCTCCCTTTCATCATATGCCTAGAGAAAAATTGCTTTATTAAGAGAAAACATATCTTGGACAACATTATTGTTGTTTAAAAAGGGATGGACTGGGTGAGGCAATTCCAATAGAAGAAAATGTCTATCAAAATTGGTTTTGTAAAGGCCTATGATAGGATTGAATGGCCTTTCATTTTAGTGATGTTGTAGATGTTAGGGTATGAACCTAATTTCTTATGCATTGTTTAAGTGCTATTTATAGACACATTTTCTTGTCTTACCATTAATGGAAGGCAATCCCCATATTTTGGCTTGTATAGATCAATTTGTTAAGGGTGCCCTCTTGCCCCAAAAATTTATGTTTTGGAAGCCAAAGGGTTTGGCTATATTTTAGCAGTTGCTATTTCCAAGGATTAGGTGAAAGGGATATCCCTTCCTGGAACCTCCTCTCAGTAGCTATTTAATGGGAACTTTGTAGATGACTCCATTCTCACTCTTCTTAAGGATAAGGATAACATTAAGAATTCCCTATAGTACCTTGACATGTTCTATTTGGTATTTGTCTTCAGTACCCAATGGCAAAAGATCCACTATTATAGGCAATCCTTTCCATCAAAGTCCTCATGCCTCAACATATATGGATGGAAGTGGATTCAATCTTGAGAAATATTTTAGGTTTCTAGGTATTCCTTTTAATTTCCAATCCTCCTCCTCTATGTTGTGGCAATATGTCCTTGGTATAGGTTATAAAAGTGGCTTACCAAACCTCTCTCATTAGCTGGGAAATTTCAAGTCTGTTCAAATATTTTGACTTCCACTCATGTTTATTACTTGTCATATTGGGCCTTGTCAAAAGCCTCATACCAAAAATTGAATAAACATGTCTAATATTTTCTTTGGGAATGTTCATAGGAGAAGAAAGGTTTCCATGGAGTAGCCTAGAAGTTTTGTTATCTCTTGAGGGACTCTAGAGGGTTGGGTCTTCTTGATACCCAAAGGTAGGGGATAACTCTTTGTGCAAAATGGATTATCAGAGCCGCATAGGGCAATGAGGCTTGGTATATCTTGATCTACAAGTACATTGCCTCTGCCACTCCCCATAGGTGAAAATATTGGAAAGGGATTGGTTTCATTTACTTTTGGTTATGAAGGTGTCTGTATAGATTCAGGGCACCTTTGTAGCCAAAAGCATATGTAAAGCTTGGGAGGTCATCATACCTTGGCTTATTTATAATGGTAATGATATTAACAATGGGATTTCCATAAATTAATAATCACTTTGGTGTTCCCCCATTTTTAATTTCCAAGACCAAACTCTAGCCAAAATTCCATAGATTCAAACCTTGTGATTATTTCATAAAGGCATAAAGGTCATTTTTGATCCTTTTTACATATACACTAAAATTGGCTCTCATGGATAGTAGCTAAGTCTCAATTAAACCTTTCAAATTATGATATAGTGACCTCCCAGATAGTTAAGGATTCGATATCCCATGATATGCTTCATAAAATTAAGATCAGGAGGACTCATCTTTGGTGGAAATATTGGAAATGACACCTTGAAGCTCCTTTAAAGAACTATAGATCTAGAAAAGGGTATGTATGGATTTCATCCCACTTGCACATAATACCCAATATCAATGCAATATGAATAATTCAATCCTCTAACAAGGACTAGCAACATTGATTTCACATTGTTTGGGATGTAGTTTTAGAGCCAAAATTGGCCCATTTTACCCAGTGTCTTCTTTTTTAGGGTTTACCCATTGGAAAAAACCTAATCCACTTGATGATTAATAACTATAAATATTCTTTCTATCATTGTTGGAAATCTATTAAGCACCTATTTTGGTTATGCCCCAGAGCCTAGGTATAATGGACCTTGATTCATGACCTGTTTGGGCCCTTAAGGCCAAGGCCATTCTATTAGAACATGATCCTTCTTGGGGATATAAATATTTGTTAGTAAATGAGTTATATTCAATAATAAAATCTTAATATATTAGCCAAGGATAATAAAATACTCTCACAAGGTTATAGATAATATGCTAGAATGGAACACACATATATTTGTGCCATGACTCAATGTAAATAAACACTCTATATCATCAAGTGGTATTAGCTCAATTGATAAGATTACTCAATATTTAAAGAGGAGACCAAGTTTCAAATCTTACCAAGTGATACATGGATAATATCCAAGCTTTGTTTTAATACCATTATATGGTGATTATGTAATACGGATGGGGCTCATTTCAATACCATATAACCAATTGAAAAAATAAACACTTTGTATTCAAGTGGATGATAAATGCATTATAGTACAAAATGATGCATTTCAATTTGATACATGCAATATAAAATGTAATCCCTACATATATATTTTACATGGAGCTTCTTGACATTTCATATTCTTCATCTCCTCTCAAACTCACGAGAGATATGACTCTTCATATTTCTCATAGGAGATATTTTATCAACCTTCTAATAATGAAAAAACCTAATGATTAGGTGAAATCAAATATTTAAAAGATATTTACAAAGTATTTATAAGGTTCCAAATAATATAATATTCTCTAACATCCCTATATTGCATTATTTGGTATAATATCACTCTCTGTCTCTAGTTTTGGCTTTCTAGATTTGGCTCTAGCACTAAATATGGCTCTTGCTTTCTAGTTCTAGCTCTTTCAAAATATTTATCTTTCATATATTATTACCTATCACAATAGATGTAATTAGTACCTATCATAAATTTGACTTCACTGTTTCTTGTTAAGTATTCAATGTTACTTGTCACAACATTCCCTATTACAAAAAAGGTATTAGTATTTCTTGTTATAAAATCACTCTCATCAGATTTTCTTGTAAATTCGAGGTATTTATATTTTTACCTTTTTTAAGATACAATAGTTTCTTTCATTACTTGCCTTATTACTTTATATCCAATTTTACTTAATAGTTTTGAACCAATCCCTTTTATGTGCCTTTCAAATTCATCATTATCCTGATTTCTATTACCATTTGAATGCCAATAATATTTATCAATATCAACATAGCTTAGACTATCACTATTCCTATCACTATATGAATACCTCAAACCATTATCAACACATTGTCCATCAATATATCTAGAACTATCCTTGTTTCCATCAACAAATCTTACAATATTTGAATGTTCATTAACAAAAAATAAACTATAACTATCATTAACTCTAACAATTTGGCCTTCATTTTGACCAACACACTCTGCATAATTAGTACAAACATTTTTACAAGAATTCTCACTAGTTTCACATTGTAGATCTATCGTTTTGGGTTTCAAATTACACCCCATATCTATCCTCTAAAAAAGGTTATATGTGTCACAACTTGCATATTCAATCATGAGCTTATTTTTCAATTCCTTTATTGTTTCTTCTTGTTTTTGACATCGTTTTTGTAGAGTATTTATTTCATAATATATTTTTGGAGTAGACTCACTACTTTTGGTGTCAAATAATTTTAATTTAACATTTATTTTGCCCTAAGAACCTTGTGTTTAGATTCATATTCTTCTTGATTATTAGATTGTAATTCTTGTGCCTCTTGAACTACGTGTTCTTTTTTATTTTGCCATTTTGGATATTGTTGTTGTGTTTGTGTATATTGTAGTTGATTTGATTAATATTGCCTTCATTGGTTTCTTTGGAAAGACCTAAACTTTTTTATTCCATTGATTTAATTATTAAATCTACAAAATATGGTAATATGTCCATTTTTTCTCATCTATGACAATACATTCTTCTCCATTCTAGTTGGCTTTGTGATGGGGATGAGTTCAAAGGATTTTTTGTGTTACTTTGTGATTTCCTTGTTGATATAAGAGCATTGGTTGATAACTCATCTCTTAATTGATTTTCTATTTGGTATAGAATATAAACTAATTCCTCAAATGACACATTTCTATTTGATACTTGGAGAGATGTGACCAATGTTTTAAATGAATCAATAAGTGCTCTTAGTGCAACTAAAACTAAAAGTTTGTCTTCAAAATTTTCTCCCATGATTTGTAATTTTGATTTTAAGTCTATTATTCTTTTAAGAAATTATTCTATATTTTCACCATCTTAAACTCTTAGTTGTTGGCTTTTTAGCCATATTTAATCACAAACCCCAATATTTAGGATCAAATATAATTCACAAAAAATATATATGAAGGATCAATCCTAAAATAATATCAATAAATATAAAAATCATGAAATATAACAATAATAATATAACACAATAAAAATATTCACTGTATTATGAATCAAATATACAAGTGTTTACTGTATTCAAATTGTATTGCTCTTCATACATTTCTTGATTGATACAATATATGGAGCTTTGTCTTCATAATATAACCATAGAATATGAGTCTTCAATACTTTTTTTTTTTGGTATAAGGTAGAGGTGGTTATAAGGTCCACAAACCTTTTACAAAGTCAAAATGGGCTGGTTCTAGCATCAAGCCCATATAATCAAAATACAAAATGGATCTTTCTAAGACTCACATTAAGCCATACTTAGAGTCCACAATCCTATACTTGTCGCTTGACTATTCAGGATAAAACAAAAACCAAACAACACCTAGCACTTACTAACACTAGGTTGTCGTATTGTACACTTGTCACCTCCCAGGCCCAAGCAAATGGGATGCCTTTTCTCGCCTAATTCCATCTCGTCGGATTACTCATCATCAGCCCCTTTGATCTCCTGATGCTCTAACAGGTTTGATCTTAGCTCTTCTCTAGCAACCAACACCAATAGTTCTTGAGGGAAGTTATCCTTCCAAATTTGCATCTCCCCAACAGAAATTGCAATATTTGCCATTAGATCCGCCGCCTGGTTCCCTTCTCTGAAGGTGTGTTGGATTCGGGCATTAACCAAATGAGATTTATGAATCTTTGCTTCTAGGATAAGCTCCAATATGGTCCAACTGGGGTCTTTATCCTCCTTAATTGCCTTGATTATATTAAGCGAATCCCCTTCAAAGATAACTTCCTTATAACCCTCAAGTCTGGCAATTCTCATTGCTCGCATGCGAGCTCGGGCTTCGAAAAATGATTTGTTTGAGTTCCCAAAGGCTCTGCAAAGGCAAGGACCACTTTTCCTTCCTCATTTCTCAAAACTCCTCCTCGCTCCCGCAGCCCCGGATTTCCTTTAGTCTGCCCCATCAAAATTAAACTTAACCCACTTTTGAGTGGGGGGTATCCACTTGACACCATCCCATGGGTTGGTTGTAATGTCTAGGTCTGGAAGTTCCTCTCCCCAGTTCCGCAAAATCCTCCTTTCCCTTAGAGACATGGTCTCATTTTTGAAGAAGAAAGTTTTCCAGTTTTATTTCAAAGCTCTGATTATTTTATTACCACATAACCTGGGATCTTTATTACGTCCTTTAAATACTCTCTTATTTATCTCATTCCATATCCCCCATAAAAAATGGGGTAAGCTGAGCTTCCAGAGCCAAGTCAAAAGCTTTGCCCGGAAGGGGGAAGCCCACTGTATGCAGAAGTCAGACATGCTATTTGGACAGACCCAATCTATATGAAATTTGGATAGGATCATTTGGAAGACTGTACAAGAAAAATCACAAGTTAGAAATATATGACTTACAGATTCTATTGCTTTCTCACACAAGATACATCGATTGATGAATTGGAAACTTCTCCTTTGCAGATTATCTGTTGTCAGGATCTTATTTTGAACTGCCAACAAAAAGAAGAAAGCTATTTTTGGGGTTAAATTATTTAACCAAATAATAGAAGTCGGAGTCCAGCCATTGAATCCTGAGTGGATTAACTTATAGGCAGTTTTTACTGAATAGATCCCACTTGTAGTTTTGCCCCAAATCGCCTTGTCTCTTCCTCCTCCAGGAATGATCGGGAACACCCTTAAAGCATCATTGAGTTTGGTTAGGGCCACATTCTCTTGCTCTGATAGATTATGAACTATGATTTTCTTCCAAGAAGAAGTTTCCTGTGCTACAACAATAAAATCCCCTACTTTTCCTCCCATTTCCTTCGAAAGTTTATGTTGGAGGACCTGAAGGTCTAAGTTATCTTTCAGAGGGGCCTCTTCCAACCATGGGTCTTTCCAAAAGTCCACTTGTCTTCCATTACCAATTCTCCATCCGATGCCTTTCCCGACTACCTCCCGACATTCGAGCAAACAATTCCAAAAATAGGATCCTCTAGGAAGATTATCAGCTTTCAGGAAGTCCTGATTATTTCTGATATATTTTGCCTTAAGAAGTTTTACCTATCCCAATTGATCATTATTGATAAATCTCCATACCTATTTTCCAGTCAGAGCTTGATTCATTTCTTTCATTCTCTTTAACCCCAGGCCCCCCTGATCCTTGATTGCACACACCTGATTCCATGCTACCAACGAAATTCTCTTTCTCTCCTCTGAACCTGACCACAAGAAGTTGTGTTGAATTAGCTCCAATGTAGCTCGGACCTTTGCAGGCATTCTAAATAGAGACATGCAGTAAATTGGAATGCTCTGTAAAGTAGTTTGAACTAATAAGGCTTTTCCTACGGAGCTGAGAAGGCTGCCCTTCCACCCTGCTAACTTTTTGGAGATCCTGTCAATGACTGAGTTCCACAAAGTAGCCTTCATTCTTCCTTCGAACATAGGCATGCCTAGATAAGTTGCTTGGTAGAAGCTCCTTTCCACAACCGAAGAGGTTAGCTATTCTTTCCTCCCTCCCACCAGGCGTGTTAAAGAAATAGATGCTACTCTTCTTATAGTTTATGTACCGTCCTGCTTCTGTCTCATACTTTGTTAGAATTCTCTTCAACTTCCTAGCTTGAGGCACCGAGGCTTTGGACACAATGATTGTATCATCCACAAACTGTTGGTGAGACACTGGCTCTGCTGTTGAGGCTGGTTTAAAACCTTCCAATTGATCATCTGGCCATCGTTGCTGAAATGTTCCTACCCAATGCTTCCGCTAAAATAATAAACAAGTATGGAGACAAAGGATCTCCTTGTCGCAACCCCCTTTCACTCTTAAAGTAACCGGAGGGTGACCCATTCACCATGATAGAAAATCTTGTAGTAGAGATACAACTAAAAATCAACTTAATCCATTTGGGACAGAAACCAAACTTACCCAAAATCTTGGTGAGGAACCGCCATGAGACCCGGTCGTAGGCTTTATACATATCAAGCTTAAGTAACATACCTGCTTCCTTACTAGTCACCATTGAATGAATAACCTCATGAATTGTGATGATACCATCCAATATTTGTCGCCCTTTCACAAAGCCACCTTGGTTCATATCAATGATGAAAGGAAGGATAACCTTCAGCCTATTGGTGATTGTTTTTGTGAGAATCTTCATCAGAGTGTTACATAAACTGATAGGGCAAAAACTGGAAAATTCCATTGCTCCCACTAGTTTAGGGATGAGGACTAAAAAAGTAGCATTAACTCCTTCTGGGATTTCCATGTCCTTTTGAGCCTCAATTATAGCTTCCACTACATCATTGCCTAGGATATCCCAAAACTTCCGGAAGAAAGCTGCAGGGAAGCCATCCGATCCTTGGGGAGCTGTTACCATCCATGTCAAAAATGACCTTCTTGATTTCCTCCTTTGTGAAAGGACTAAGTAAGAATCCATTAAGATTATCAGTTACGAGGGGTGGAATGGCTGCCAACAGAGAGTCCTCTTCTTCAATAGTCGGATTTACATCTTCTAGCAATGATTTAAAGTACTCAACCGCTTCCCTCCTTATGTCTTCCATATCTTTGGTGTTAGACCCATTAGCCATCTTGATCTCCTTAATTTTGTTAGTACTCCTGTGGCAAAGAGTAGAGACATGGAAGAACTTTGTATTTCTGTCACCCTCCTTTAACCAACGCAGTCTGGATTTCTGCCTCCAAAAGGTTTCTTCAAATCCTAGCATCATGTGGTATTCGGATAACAGCTCCCTCTCCCCGGTTTCTCGGATCCTCCGTAAGTCGCTCCGACTTCAACTTCTCCCGTAGTTCATTGATCTTGTCTTTTAGTTTCGCCTTTTTAACAAAAATATTGCCAAAGGAAGTTTTGTTCCACTCTCTAATGTTAGCCTTCACATTCCTTAGTTTACATGCCACTTGGGCCAGGTTCGAACCATTATACTTTTTGTCCCACCATTGGGCAACCGGATCCTTGAGATCCCGATGTTGGAACCACATAAGTTCGAATCGAAAGGGTCTGACGTATCTTTTCTTAGAGTCCTCCCCTGTTTCCCACAGAATTGGGTTGTGATCAGACCCGATTCTTGGGAGTGCCATTAATGAAGAGTCCCCAAACCTCTCCAGGCATTCTTGAGAAATAAGAAACCTATCTAATCTTATCTGAATTTGATTTTCCTTCAATATTTTGTTAGACCATGTATAGGAGAATCTACGCAGGTCCACATCCATCAACTCATGTTGCTCAACAAAATCTCTAAACTCGTAGATATCAGCAGTTATTCTTTGAGAGCCCCCCAATTTATCTACAAGATTAAGGTAGCAATTGAAATCCCCCGCCATAATCCAAGGGTAGTTGGGGACCGTCTCCCTCAATTTAGCTAGCTAACTCCAAAGAACCCTTCTCAGTCCCTGTCTAACCGGAGCATATACATTCGTTAAGATCCACTCTTCCTGCATGGTTTTATCCACACATAAGAGACAAATAAACCAACTAGACATTCGAATCACTCTACTATCAATCACATTTTTGTTCCACATAACCAAGAACCCTCCTCGTTGTTCCAGTGGCCTCTTGGCCTACTACTTCAACTTCTCACCAAGTCCTATTCTTAAAAGGAATAACTCTACTCTCCTCCATTTTAGTTTCTTGCGAGAAAATCATATCCGGTTTGTGTTCTTGTCTAAGAGCATACAAAGCTCTTATTTTTGTAGGATTACTCCCACGAATATTCCATGAAAGAATCTTCATTTATGGGCTTTGGATCCTCGAGCCTTCGCCCCAAAGAGCAATACTGCTTGAGTTCCATCAACCACTCCTCGCTCTGCTTCTTTATGCCTTAAGGCAGCATTGCTAGGTTTCCCTCTTCCTACCGAACCATATCCCCATACATCCGCTCTAGGTTGAAGTTCCTTGGGATTCACTTGACTTCTAGTAACCATCTTGGGTAGGTCAGTCTTGGTATTTGGGGTAACAATCTGGCTTTCCAGGTTAACTGGTCTTTTTGACAATGGAGATGATTCCGTGCTCTTAGCTTCTTGATTAGTAGATTATTTTTTCCTTGCTTTGGGGTTACACTGATCTTGGTGGTTCACCTCTTCCTCCTGAGTATCCTTGCCTGTATTATTAGTTTCCTGCTCCTTCCTCTGATTTTTCTCCTCTAAATCCTTTTCTTGAGTCTCCTCTACCTCAGATTCCACTTCTTGGCTGTCCATATGATCTCCCTTCAAATGATTTAATGCATCAAAACTGTTCTCCACTGGGATGTTGATCTCCTTGGAATTTATTCCCATAAATTCCTCTGTAGTACATGGGACCACTTCCACCGAGCCTCCATAGGCCTCCCGTATCACCCAATCAAACTTACTTGCCCCAGGGCGTTGATCTATGGGGTTCTTTCCTTTGTGATTTGGCTCGAGGCTTGTTGTATCATCTTAGGAGCAGGTTGAGCTTGAGGGTTCCCATCAAAGGGACCAGCTCCCCTGTGAGAGGGTTTCGGGGCATAGGAATTTTTGGGAGGAGGGTTAAAATGTTGCCTCTTGCTTACAATAGGGCGAACAGGGTCTCTGATATTTAGATTTTAAGCTCCACGTCCTTGAGGCCCAGGTTGGGTAGGAATGGAGATCTGTGGGGGAGGGATATTATTCTAGGTTTGAGGATCAGTATTTTGGAGTGGGGGCTGGTTCTTGGAAATGTAGTGGATACCCTGGTGCCCTACCTTCCCATAAACACTACACTTAAAAGACATATTTTCATATTCAAAGACCTGAGTATGAAGGCCAAACATAGACGACAAAATAATAGATTTAGGGAGCTCTTTACTCAGGTCCGCCAACACACACATGCGAGCAGACAGGAGTCTTGTTTTGCTCAAGGTTGTAGGATCAATAGCTATTAGTTCTCCAATCTCTGTAGCTATCCCAGCCAAGATTTGTTCGTTCCAAAAAAGCAGAGGTAATCCTGGCATCTTAACCCAAATAGGAGCCAAATCCAGCACCTGAGTCTAGGGGTTGAAATCGAGGGACCAACGCTTCAGATACAAGCCACTTTTCCCAAAAAACCAAGGACCTCCTTGGAGAGTCCTTTCCATGTCCTGTTCACATTGAAATGTCACCAAAAGAAAAATCTTGGGTAAAGCCTTAATCATCATACCGGCCCTTGGCTGCCATTTTTGGATGGCCCATATCCTTATGACTTCCATGTCTGGCCTCACCCCCATAAATTTAGCCACCAAAGATGTTCTACCCTCCATAGCCACATGCTGAGCTAAGGTATTCGGGACGTGCAACCTACCATTGACAAATTTTAGATTAAAACAAGAGTCGGATAATTTTTGCTTACCATGAAGAGCATTAAGATATGAAGGTCTCCAGTTGCCAGGTTTCTCTTTGTCTCCTTCTTGGGTCTTCCTTTCATCCTGACGCATAGAGTCCTGGTCCCCCTCAGAGAAATATTCAACCGCATCCGCCCAACACCCTTGGACCGATTCCAATAGAACTTCCTTGTCCACATCCTTCGCCTGGGGGCCTGCTATCTCGCCGAGCCCCCCACCTGCCACGTCTCGCCGATCTGCCCTCTGAAGTCCCACACCTAGGGTTTGATGCCCCTAGACCTCTCGCTCCTCCTCCTTGCTGCTCCATCCGTCACAACTTGTTGCCTCCAAAACCTGCCATTTTTTTATTTTTAGGGCCAAAATTTTTGTGATCGCTACCGTGCACGGACTGCTAAAGTGGCGGCTGCTACAGTATGCAGGCTTCTATAGTGTCGGCTGCTACAGTGGTGAATTTGATGGGAGACTGCTGCTCCCCTCTCCCATGAGTCTTCAATACTTGAATATTGCTTTCCTCATATATTTAGGAGATACATCCTTTCCTATTCCACACATAAGACAAACATCTCATATCTCTTGGCTTTACATCTTACCACATACATGTGACTCTTCACTTGCATACTTGACACATACACATATGACTCTTAACTAACCTATATGACACATTGCACACACTTGCACACTTAATTACATGACACTTGCACACTCTCTCACTCTACACACTTGCACACATTGATACATCACACTTGGACTCATCCTACACATAGACACATACTTTAGGGAAATATAAATCACACACCCTAATATAATATTTACAAAATACAGTGGTACCATGAGGGTTCATTCACTTCTACCAAATAATGTAACATTCTCCAACAACCCCCTTTATTACATTATTTGGTTGTTGAATATTTTTATCTTCAATATCTGATTCTTGCATTTGTCCTTCTGCTATGGATTTAGCACTGTTTGAGATTCATATTTTGAATATGTTTTTTTATGCTATTCTCTGTACCAAACAATTCATATCTTTATGAATATTTTGAATCATTGCTACAAACACAATTTAAACCACTACACATTCCTTATGTACATTATTATTATTTTTAATTAGTACCTTTTTATCATATATTATATCCATGATAAGTTTCTTCAATTTAATGTCTTTGGAGTAGAATTCCTTATTTATCCAATTTTTAATTTATTTAATAAAATTTGCAAAAATCCCTTTATCAATCTTACATTTATAAATCTTGCAATAATCAATGTCTTCAAATTCAATTATCAGCTTCAAAAAATAACCAATTTCCAATTTGAATTAATCCTTATCTCTCCAAAATTCAATTCTCTTTTAATAATCTAATTTAGTTTATTCTAAAAATAATCTACTTATATCTCCCACCATGCATTCAAATATTAATAAAATAATTATTTAAGTTGGCTCTTATAACTCCCAAATACTCAAGCACTTAATATAAAATGATTTTTGACCAAAATATTGAATTAAAAAACTTACCTCCATGCACACTTAGCCTTCCTTTTTAAGCTCCACACTTGAAATTTATTTTCAAGCACTATAGGCATGTCAAGGCAATTCATGCATATCAAGGTGCTTCAACATATCAATGCACTCTAATGTGTCAGGGCACTCAAACATGTTAGGTCACTCCAAGGCACAACGTATCAAGGTTAAGGTAAAACTTACTCATGCAACATTTTTCCTTCCAACATATACTCGAAAGAATGCAAGATTATCGATGTCTTTATTTTTCTTGAGCATATCTCTTTTATTATCAAGAAGTCAACTTCTCTTCTTATCAAGAACTCTCTCTTTAAGGCTTTCACTATGTATTTTTTATTTATTGATGCTCTGATGTCCACTGGCTTCAACTCAACTCTCATGGTGCTACACATTTATCTGTCCTTTCACTTTCTAGTTTGTTTGTTTCTTAGGTGCTTACTGATAATGGATTATTGAATGTTTTTTGGATACTTATCTCAGGCAACTTTAATTACCTCAAATGCAAATAGCATCTAATTGCCTTAATACCTTATCAAGTGGCTTCACAATGTTTGACTTCATAGTCTTCACTAGTCTTTGACTTTTATCTTCAACCAACAAATATTTCACCTCATAGGTGCTTCAAATATGTATGTGCGTTAAAAACTATCTATGCATCTATTCAATTGGTTCATATATGCACTATTAGAATGATATTTCAATCTTAGGGCTCTTTGTCCATTTTTTTGCTCTTTAGAGGATATATGTTGCTCTCTAGCGACTCTCCAATATATCTTTACGTTATTAGGGAACACATTCTTTTGATTTTCTTCTTTGCTTTAGGAAAACTATAGCACTCTGGCTTGGTCTTCTTGGATCTAATGGAACTCTGCTTATGTTGGTCTTTTTTTGAGTTAGGACTTTTTTCTTTACTAAACTCTCCACTTTTGGACTTCCTTTTTTTATTGAACTTCCCACTCAAGAACTTCTCCTTCACTGGACTCTCCACTTTAGGACTTCCTTTTTAGACTCTCCATGCTAGAACATCCTATCCTTGAACACAATAGTAGCAAGCATATACAAATAAATTCTATCTTTTCAATGTCAATATATCAGGCAACAATTATTCAATTTCTTTCTTCAATCAATGATTGGTAAACATTCAATTCAATTTTACCACATCTAATTCAAATTCACACTAGAGTTTTGCTTTGACGATAGCTTTTTAATATAAAACTTATCACTCTATTATTCTTCAAATATTCATACCAAAAATAAATTTAGTGTTACCTTTTAGAGTCTACTCAAAGTAGCTTTGACACCATTGTTGGCTTTATAGCCAGATTTAATCATAGGTCCCAATATTTAGGATAAAATATATTTCATAGAAAAAATATATGAAGGCTCAATCAAAGAATAATATCAATATAAATTAATATAAAACTAATGAAATATAACAATAATAATGTAACACAGTGAAAAATCTCACTGTCGTATTAATTAATTCAAATTATATTGCTCTTTATAAATTTCTTGATTGATACAATACATGGAGTTTTATCTCCATAATATAACCATAGAAGATGACTCTTCAATACTTTACTATTGCTCTCCTCGCATATTAGGGAGATGCATCCTTTCCTATTCCACACATAAGATAAACCTCTCATGTCCCTTGACTTTACATATTGCCACATACATGTGACTCTTCACTTGCATACTTGACACATACACACATAACTCTTAACTACCATATATAACACATTGCACACATTTGCACAATCTCTCACTTTATACACTTGCACACATTGATACATGACACTTGGACTCATCTTACACATAGACACATACTTTAGAGGAAATATAAATCTCATACCCTAATCTACTGACTCACACACTAATCTAATATTTACAATGTACAAATTTACCATGGGGTATATTCACTTCTACCAAAAAATGTAATATTATCCAACATTAGTTTATATAGTTATGATTGCAAGTGAAGAATATTGGCTTTATTTCTACCTTTAAATAGAGTACAAAGTTTATCCCAAACATATTTTTAAGTTTTAGCCTCACTTATATGTGCTTGTATTTCATTTGATAACCTAAATATTATTAACATGAGTGTTTTTGCATCTCTTTTTTTATATTTCTATTTGCTTGTTACATCATCAGAACATGTTGTTGTTCACTTAGAATGTTGGGGTCCCTATGTGGTGGCCAGTGCACTCAACACTCACACCTTACCTTGAGTAAAATATTTGGGAAGCTCTATGAATGTGGGATGAACTCATAAGGTGACCCTTGAGATTTTTTTAAGGCTGGATCCTCATATGATGTGGTATTTATGTTCACCTTCTTAAACTATTTGCATACATTCCAAGGAAAAGGGACAAAGATTGTAGAAAAGTAAGACCTAAACTCATAGAGGTGATGTGCTAAGATCAAAATATTTCTTCCATGCATGGTTGGAATAAAATGAACACATGCATCATCTGCTAATAGCTAGAAACTGAACATAATTTCCATCTAACATATAAGCACTCACGCATAAGATATACACAAGAATTGAGATAGAGAAAAATTACTCACAACTTCATTGTATATATCATAAACCTTTTATACAGATATTCTAGATCAAAATAGGCTCGATGCCATTAAAAATACGACTCAAGACTCGAGTCTAGATTATTACATAGATGAAAAATAAAAGAAAAATACACACAAGGCTAGGCATTAGGCATGCATAAGCAATTCTTGATGCCTTACAATGGAGTTGAAATCACTATTTATAAGCAAAATTTAGGTCTCTTTGCCTCAAAACTATATAATAAATTAAATTTTTTTCTCCCCAAAATCAAGTGGGAGATTGACCCCATATTCAAGGATGATGGGATTGAGGTCCCTAGGACTGAAGCTATTAATGTTGAAGGGTTTGAAAAATTTGTATTTGGAGTCTCACTTTTATTTCCAACTAATTTTGCTAGAAATATACCCAAATTTGGGCATGGGATTAATTTGTAATAAATGTCATTAGACCCAAGGCCTCTAGTATTGGATCTTGTACTACTACTATCTTAAAGGAACCAACCATTTTTATTGGAATACAATGCCTAGATGGTGTAGGTAGGATTCACTTCTCATATGATATGATGGTTGACATAACTTCTCTTGATCTCCTCCTTTGTTCACATTCTTCTTTTAGGGATTGTTGATCACTAAAATTAGATAGTTTATTGGATTCTATGATTAAGATCCTTCAAATATTATTTTGATATTCCATAAGCTATTAGATTTTCCACCTATTTATGATCTACAACTAGCATTCTTATGATTTGAGTTCTGAACCTATGATATCACAAACTACTATTGTGCTTGCCACATATCTCTAGTATCAACCAATGATGGGGTTTCCCCTTTGGCAACATGATAAAATAACATACTCTATTGGATGGGAAATCAATGGCTTACATGAATTTGAATCTCCATTTATAATTTATTTACTAGGACAAGTTTCTCACTAGAGATATTAAAAATAGATGATGTGCATGGTATCAAAATTTTCTCATGGAGTCCCCTTGCATAAAATAGTGCCTACTGTTGATCTGCAAAATTGGATGACCTATGCAAAATAAAAAATATATTAGATATTTTCCATGTGATAAAATATCACCCAAAATTGGCTATAAAATTTATGGTGCACTTTTATTTTAGCTTTCTCTACTTTTGTTGGTTTGCTTCCCATCGAGGTTGACTTGGAAAATTGGAAAGGAAAAAACCCCCCTGAGTGTAGTGAAATTTCATTATAGTTTTGGAAAATCATAGGGGATATTCTAGTTGCTAGAGATAAAGGATCCTAGAATTTTTTTAAGCCTTATCTATTGGATGTGGATTCAAAATAAATAATAAAAAAATTGAAAATAGAAAACGAAAAGAAATGAAGAAATAATGCCTAGGCTATGGGAAGACAAATTGTCCTTCTAGGACTTAATTTATCTCCACTCATCATCTAATGGAAGATTTTCCTTTTGAAATTAGTTGTATAATATTTGGAATTCTATTTAATTATCACATGAGAAGTTCTTCAATCTACCTATGATCCCTTGAATTTGCACTTTGAGGATATTCTAGGGGCTTGAGGGCCTATGCTACATCATTCAAAGCGGGGGAATCTCACCATTTATCATAACTTTCCTATTCCTCCTATTGTTCCAATATTGGTGTGTAATATTACTATAAAAGGATATTATTTTTAGAGGTCCAAGGGGAGGACAACCCCTTTTGAATTATGAAATCAATAGGAACCCTTAGGTTTGCAATGATAATGACCAAAATGCTTATTTGGGATTTAAATTTATGCAATACCTATTATTTGTTGAGTACATTAAGTACTATTTGCACCACTACTTCTTGATCTTGAATACCTACAACCTATACCTTTTAGTTGGGTTTGGTGACCAATGTTTCTATATACTCCTTTATTTTTACCAAATTTTTAGAAGTCATAGTCAAGGTTTGCTTTACCTCCTGGCTCACTTAAGCATTTTACATGGTGATTGCATCAATGAAATCAAGAACCTAGGACAATGACGATTAGGCTTTGATTATGTTATCCTAAAATGCTCGACAAACCTCTTTTATTATCTTTGTTGTTCTTGGATGCTACTTTGGGCCTACATTCTTATTCCTCTCCTCTTTGAAATATTTTTAAAAATCAAACATTTCCTTGTTAAGTTGAGCTTCTTTGGTGGTGAATTGGTCAAAGAGGCTTTAGTTCTTGCTTCTTTCTACATCTAAGTGAGAGGTTGACGCTTGACCACTCACTAGTTGGTCTATTTGGTTTTAGAGTGCTTTGACCTCCAACAAGGAATTTTTGAGGATGGCCTTTACATCTTCAAGTTATTTTTCTTTCTTTGCCAACTTCATTTCAAGGGATAGGTAGTCATGGCTTACAATACTATTGGATTGCTCCTTGAACTCTACCTTATCCCTTGCCTGGGCATCCTTGATACCAAACCTTGTTGTTAAGAATTGATAGTCTTAGTCTTACATATGATATTTTAGCTAAGAGACAATTCAGATTAGTTGGACAAAATATTACATGTTGTTGTGAGGATAAAAATGACCCATCATTTTCTTTGTAGGCCATACAACTCTTTTGAATTATTTATTTTGAGTGTTTTACAATATTTTATTCTAAAATTTTCAAAATCATTACAGTGCACTGGAGATAGGAGGAGGTGCTTGCAAGCTTGTCAACTATCCCTATGTAAATAAAGCTAAGGCTAATGATCCAAAGAAAGGAATAAGGAAATATGGAGACGTGAAAGGGAGTGGATAGTTTCCTTCCAACAAAATGGATCAAGGACCTATATTTGGGGTTAAGGGAGTAGAATAAATGGGGGTGATAATTTCAAGGGCTATAAATGAGGACACTGCCTAAATAGAGGTAGTTGCCACAACAATGGAAGGGGCTTCGACTAATGTGGAAACAAAGGCTAGAATGGAGGCCAATAGGGCCAAAAGAATTATAGAAATTAGGGTCCATTGTCTAGTATCCAAAAACTTACAGGGGATAGTGGGTGGAGCAATCTATGGTTTCATCCATAGGACATCCTCCCTCATCTTCTTTGATGGAAGAGGGATCATATCAAATACTAGTTTTATCTTTTTCTACTATTGTTGTGTTTTCTAGGCTACCTATGGTGGTGACATTAGTGCTATAGGAGGTACTTGAGGGGAGAGCAACTAAAGCCTCATCAAGTTTTTAAGGCAATTATTCTATATGTAGGACTTATTTGACTATCACCTCCATCCACTCTATTTGTACCCACCCAATGACTATTTATTCCTTACTACCTTCATCGGTGGGGGTGCTTTCAACATCTGAGTGCTCTTGGTTGTAAATTTCTCTAAAAATTTCATCATCGTATTAATCACCATAGGTTTTTTTGGTATCTCCTACCTCATTTAGAATTACCACCATGTCTTGATCTTCATTTCTTTCTAGTGTTCTTCCATTAAGGCCCTTCTATTTTTGACACTAATGCAAAATTGAGGGTTTTCTCAATATTTCTTCTCGTAAAAGGTCCTGTAAGACCTTGGCTTCTAAAACTACTTTATGCTTTCCTTGTAAAAATTGAATGTTAGCCACTGAGAGGTACTCCAAATTTAATCCAATTAAAGTTGATAGGTCCAAATATGAAAAATATTCAGGTTTACTATGTCGGATTCCAGTGGCTTGATTTGCCAATTTTAGGGTTCTAGCTTTAGGTAGGATCTAATTTTGAATTTTGAATTCAAATTTGGGTGCTCATTTTTTTGGCCAGAATGTTTTAGAATTTGTCTTAGGTTGGCCCTCAATGATCATTGGTTGTTTTTGGGGCAAATTTTAACTCTTCCTTATTAAGGTAAGTTTACTATTTGTGCTGGATTCATGGGATCCAACCTAGTTTTTGGATTCTCAGAATTTGGACCTGGCGCTTTGCTTTGGTTTCTATTATTTTTTTTATTTTTGGATATTAGGTTTGGAGGAGCCTTTGAAAACCTCTCTTGTAAAAGGTTTAAGGACCCTTTAAAAACCCCTCCTATCAAATAAAAATATAAGATGAAAAATATTCTACAAAACTATAATAGAAAGAGGCATTGTTTAGGATCTTTATCTAAAAAGATACATACCATTCTTGTCCAGACTTATCTACTTGTTTAAAATTAAACCCCATGTATATCCTAGGGTTATGGTACAAAATGATATGGGAGAGGAATGAAGAGTATTTAAAAAATTATGTATCCCTAAATTTGGACAACCCTTAATGAATTTAGTTAGTAATGAACTCGTTGAAATTAAAACTCACCCTTTCAATTATGGGTACTCATCTCATCATATGAATTATGTCCAATTGGTCTTGGGTTATGCCTTCATATTATTCAAAACCAAAAATAAAGTCCAACATGCTCACGATGTCACTAGCACTATCACTAAAAATTCTGTGACTTAGAGGTATATTTGGTAGCATGATGTCCTTAATGTCATAATTATTCCTTAGGAACTCAATTTTTTTGGGATACTATTGTAATATCTGAAGGCATTTTTTAAATTTATGCTAAGTCTACCCATCTCAACTAGTAATATCTTTCAGATAATATGTGGGAAATGATAACTTGGAAGCTCTAATTGCAGGATTGAACCTCCTAGGCTTAGTGATATGGTGTGCAAAGGTTTTGCTACTCCATTGAATTATGTAGATTACTATGTGATAATTACATATAATGGATTTGATGCATTTGCAACTAATCATATTAATGCCTCTATCAGGAAAAAAATTGTACACATCCACTCCGATTAGCAGGCTTGGTTGGAAATCGTACATCTAACAGAGATCTTATCAATAAATATGTAGAAGCCTGCCCAATGCCCGTAATAGAAGTATTACCTCTTATTGAAGATATTCGAGTCTCGAGAGTCAAAGGTAAAACCTTATTTGAAATGGTTGGATCTGAACCATCTCTTAACTATGTGTGTGAATATTATTTAGACATAGCGGATCAAATATTGTCCCAACCAGAGGGTATTGTACCAAAAGAGATTCCAGATCGCGAATTATTCAGTTTACTCTCTGATCTTTATCTCAATCCGATTGATGACGGGAGACATCAAAATAATAAGGAAAATTTACTTGGATTTACGACCATTTAATTTAAATTTTTATTTTATTTATTTTTTATTATTCAATAATAATTTATGTCAGTGAAAATTGATGAAACTCTTATTGTCAAATGTGATACTGGTAATCATCATACTTTTTGTCTAATTAGCTATGTATCTTTCTTATATCAAAATATTGAAGATAATTTATTTTTAGTTGTGGGCATAAAGACATATGGTTATTTTCTTCAAAATGCACATGGAGTTATGATTTTTGTAGAACCCTACTATGCAATGGGAATTAGAAGAAGCAGATATATTGAATCAATTGAATGATTATGAAGGATTAAAAAGGATTTTTATTTGAATACAAAAAGATCTGAGTGTCATCATATGGATAGGTACTTGTACTATAGAAATAATTAAAATATATTTGGAGGAAAATGTTCAAAAATCTATTTCAAAATGGCTAAAAATGGTTTATTTTTCAGTTTTTCACTCCATATTGTAGGGTGGATCTCTAATTTTTAAAGGTATGTATGAAATATGTCCCTCCAAATTGTACATACAACTTTCGTTGAATATGAATTTCTACATGATTCCATCTATATCTATGAGAGTTACTTTTTATGTACAAAATTATGTTTACTCACTTTCAAATGAGTATCCATTTTATTTTTTTCTTTTGCTATGATTGGAAATATTGTATTTTCCTTATCTACACGATGAAGTCCTTAGGTTTCAAAATAATTAAAAAAAAAAGGTGTTTCAAATCATTGCTATTTGACTTGAACTTGTTCTAAAAAAGTCAAGATTTTTTGAATTGTTTGTTCACACAAACAAAGTTAGGGAAAACTAACATTATTTCAATATTGAATCCTAAACATATAATAGTTCCAAATATCCTTTCAAATAACTAATAACATTTTTTTTAGTCTACTTTGGTCCCCTTACAAAACATTCGTTATTAGGTTAGCCATATAAAATAATATTTCTAGCAATTTACATGGCATCATCATAAAATGATACATCTTAGATAAGAATATACAACATACTAAAAATGCCCTTGTTGACGATCTTTTACTAGGATAGCATCTAGGGTTCCTTAATAATGTGATATCTCACACTTCGTAAATATTTAACCCTTCCTCCTCTTAATAATACTATGGAATGTTCTTATAAATTATGGTCAATACTAGGTATATAATTAGTGATTTCATATCCAAATATTAATCATACCTTAGTGGACACTCTAGGTTGAGGAGTGACTCAAAATGCTACCAAGATATTAGTATCTTTAGTCTGTTATTCCAAAGTATAATAAGTTAATCTATAGTTTTTAACACTAGATTTAAATCCAAAACCTATTTTAGTTTCTATTTTTGGTGACATAAAAAGTCATTCCCTATGATTTATTGATTAATCACTCTTACAACATCGAGGGTTGCTCGACATGGATCAAACGTGAAGAATCAATTTTTATCCATCTCCTACAAAACACTCAAGTTGTGCATTATTGGACAATAAAAATTTCTAGATACACTAATATTGTATCTATTTTGTATGTATGATGCAACCCAAAATTTTGATTTTTTTTGTCAATTGACTTGAGGACCTTTCAGTTGTTAAACTAGCTCATGAATTTCATGAACTGAATCCACTTTTTACCATAATATATGTATATGCGAATTAATTGTATATGTGATGTGTATATTATGAGGCAATAGAAAAAAATACGTATATGAAAAGAAAACAACCAATGACATAAACATGATGAGTAAGATTCAAGTTCCATATTAGAAATATATAGAATTGAACAAATAGTCACTGAAGAGAGAAAAGTGTGAGATCAAATATTTTGTTGATCCACCAGTAACATTAGGTGGAGTTCATTATTATTGCGATTGTAGTTCAATTGGTTAGAGTACCACCTTGTCAAGATGAAAGTTGCGAGTTCGAGCCCCATTAGTCCTAGGCTAATGAGTTGATCAATTATTCTTTTGATTTCCAAAGAATCAGAAAAAAGAAAATTTGGGTAGAATGAGATGGAAACACTAGAGTTTTAGTAATAGAAATTTAATAGATTTATCCATATCTATAGAATCCACCAAGTCTAGAATTCATTGGTGAATTTTGTCACCATTCCAATAAGAACATCTATATTTGTAATAAATCCTATTCTCTTATTGAGAAGATCATAATAAGATAGAATAAGAACATCTTCATTGAATATTTGATTTTTATGAATGAAGATCATAATAAGATAGATCTATTTCAGGGTAACACAGAAGGAGTCTTTGCCTAAGTTAGAACTAGAGGTATCTAGAGATCATTCCAAATGATATCTAGTATATACTCATCTCCATTTCTTCCCAAGAAATGAAATATGGGTACTATTTCATTCAAACTTGTTATATACCTCTTTTTCATGACCAAAAATACCGTGGATTTCTAATCTAGACACTAGAAAGTTTTACATTCAATGAATGTTCTAATAGCAATACTTGTACACATCAAAAGCCTCGAATTCATCAAGGGAAATATGTAAAGAAGGGATAAATTTTGGCAGATAGTGTGGCTATAGTTGGGGGAGAACTCTCTTTGTGAAAAATTATACTAGTGGCTTATATGCCATGAGAAGGATATAATTTTGAAGACACAATATTATTAGTGAATGATTGGTATATGAGGATATTTATACTTCTTTACAGATCGTAAGATACAAAATTGGAATCTATATGACAAATGAGGGCCCTAAGATAATCACTAAAGAAATACCCCATTTGGATGCTCATTCACTCTCATTTGGATGAAAATGACCTTGTAATGCTAGGTTCTTGGATAGAAACCGATGATGTTTTAGTGAGTAAATTAACGCCTCAAACAACAAAAGAATCATTATATACCCTATAAGAAAGATTATTACAAGCCATATTTGGTATTCAAGTATTTAATGAAAGAGAAAATTATCTTAAAGTACCAACATGTGTAAGATGCCAAGTCATTAACTTGAGAAGGATCCGTAAAAAAGATAACCAAAGTTATTATATGAAATAAGTCTATGTATATATTTTACAAAAATGTAAAATAAAAGTAAATGATAAAAGTAGCTAGAAGACATGGTAATAAAGGTATTATTTCAATAATTTTCCCCACACAAAATATACCTTATTTAGAAAATGAAACTCTAGTGGATATGGTATTAAATCAATTAAGGATACCTTCACAAATGAATGTAAGACAAATTTTTGAATGTTTACTCAGTTTAATAAGAAAAATGATGAACATAAATTATAGAATAACACCTTTTAATAAACAAAAAGCTTCAAGAAAACTAGTGTTTTCTGAACTTTATAAAACTAGTGAGCCAACAACTAATCCATAAAAATTGAACTAGTAAGCAAACACTAATCATGGATATTTTGAAACTGAACATCCTAAAAAAACATTAATTAATAGATGGAAAGAAGGACAACTTGTTACAATAGGAATAGCTTATATGTCGAAATTATGTCATCAAGTGGATGACAAAGACGGTGCACGTTCTAATGGGCCTTATGCACGAGGTGCACAACCACCTTTAACAAGAAAGACAAGGAGGACGACAAGTAAGAGAAATTGAAGTCCCTTCATCAAATCTCACCTTAACTGGGTGGGAGGAGACTATGGTGATTTGGGATTGGAATTTTTGGGTTAGTGCACATTTAACAGAGTGAGGACAGTTTACTATCTTTGTCCCAAGAAAAACTTTTGCTTAAACCTGGACCTCCTCTTAATAAATACCATAACTTATCAATCCACGTAATCTCACCTTTAAGACTATAACCCTTATGTTTTATTGCCGTGTCATTGGATGTCACTGTTACCCACGTAATCTCACCTTTAAGACTATAACCCTTATGTTTTATTGCCCTGTGTCATTGGATGTCACTGTTACTCCATTCTTCACAAGCCTATCCTAAAGGCCTGAAATCAAATTGCACAAATCACTTAACAATGTCCTACCAACAAAATCAAGATGCAAACCAGAAAGTCCTTAAGACAATAAAAGGCAAAATCCCGACATTGTTGGAGCAGCACATGCCCTATCGTGTATACTAAACCTTTTGTTTCCTATACAAAGCCAACAAATTCCTTAACAGATCTCTGCATGAACATAAAGTAAAACCATAAATCGTCTTACACCATCGTACCTGCCAGTGCAAGATGAATCTTAAAATCTTTTAACAGACTCAATCCACTCAATCCATAAAAGGAGAGACATTACAATCAGGACTCAAATTATGATGCTATTTTTGAAGATGAAGATGATACCCTCTATTCGAAGCAGGTCCTATTCGCAGAGATACAATTCATTTCTCAAACATGGGAATTGCCCACAGGTGTTCCCATCCCCAACCATACGATCGACCCACATTAGGCACGAAACAATACTGGACTCAAATTCTTAAAACTTCTTACATCTCCCATTGCACATATTTGAGATCGAACTCTCCAGACTTCTCGGATTTTATCATCCCTCCTAATACACTATTTTGCAAGCCACATCAATTCACTTTGAACTAAATAAAATTGTCATCTGCAAATACATCTTAAAGAAGTAAACAGCATTAATACTGCAGTTTTCATTTAAAATGCTCTAGAATCGGATATTTCGTAAAGAAGAAAATAAAATTAGCACGGGTTTCTGCATTTAAAATACTAAAAAATTGCAGTCCATTCAAATTAAATGATAAATCCTATTCTTACAAATTTCCAGCAAATCCGGAGAGAAATTCAGGCGCACAAGCGGCCACAAGTTTGAACCGAAATTCATCATCACTATTTTCCAACGGTATTCCCATTCACTCCTGGACGCTCTGTCGTCATCGATATATTTAATTTACCCGTTCTTTGTCGGAATTTAACCTTTAGTCCGTGTTTCCGGCGCCGCATGCAGTAGATTTATAATTTCCTTTGCTTTATTGACGGAATTTCTTTAATATTTTCACGACGGCGTCACGGTCGGTGGCTTTCTAGGCCGCTAACTGCTCTGGTTTGACGGATATATTTTAATCGGACGTAATGAATTGTCTGGCGTACTGGCCATTGTACACATCTGGGTAGGGTGTGTGGAATTTGAAGTGGGGTCGTCTGTCCACGTGGGCCATCGTTGCTTGTCAGAATGTTGACTTGGACTCATTCATTCCCGTTAGAAATTTTATATGGCTGGGAGACATATTTCATCATTAATTACGTGACGTGGACCAGGGTTGTGTCGGAGTGTGGCGTTAAGGCCAACGGAAAAAGTAAGGTCCCCATTTTGCCACGAAAACTGACGATACATGGGAAGGCTTATCCATTATCATTATCTTAGATAGCCACAAATAGTGGAGCCACAAATAGCCATATTTTTGGAAGGTTAATAATTCTCCTAGTGTGGACAGGAGAATTCCATAGTTTATGAAAAGATATTTATGTTCTTTGTAATTTTTTAAATTTATGATGAAAAGATAATCATATATTATGACGGATTTTATCTTTTGCTTATTTTTTTAATTTTTTTGTGGTATAGTTGGGGGTACATTCTTTAGGGTATAAAAATAGGAGTCTCGCTCCTTGTGCTTTAAATTAAAGTACAGTTGGGATGTCCAAACACTAACATTTTGAAATATTTTATTTGATTGATTTTGATTGTATTGTAATGATTTTCACTTTTATGTTAAAATATTTAAGTCTCCTAAAGGTTGGTGGTCTATAAAATATCTATATTTATTTGAAAATGGTGGGAATTATTTTGTTATCTTTTTTTAATATATTGAAAACTCTTCTTCTACAAACATCCATTTGAACTCATGCCTAGCATTCTTTATTGTTTTGATTCTACTGAAATTTTTGATAAATTTTTAAATCATAATTTTTTTTTACCTTAAACATATTTTTTAATATCAATTTATAATAATTTTAATCTTTTTAGATCTAAAGATAACCTCCTAGAAAAGGGTTAAAATATAATGATAAAAGTTATTAGTGAAAGAAAATTGTGATGGCCTCTATTGATAACTTTAGCTCTCACATTTATAAGAGGTCATGGTGGGATGAGGATGCCCAGCTCTAAGTGTCACTTAGGGGTTTCTCACACTAACAAAAAATATATATATTTTTTAATTTTTTAATTTTATTAAGTTATATTTAATTTTTTTATTGAACATTCACACACCTATTAGATAGTTTAAATTTGAGTCTTCTTGACCAGAACTAAAAAACATATCACTAAGATGTTCATTTTGGGACAATTGCATGTAATTTTTATTTTATTAATATAATAAAATATATTTTTTGAAAAATGTTGTATTAATTTTTTTAAGAATTCTCCATTCCCAGTGGATCTCACTTTTGAAACTAGGTCATCAATACCAGAGAAATTATTAAAAAAGACCAAAGGTGGCGATTTGGATTTGATAGGAATATTAAATTCTAGGAAAACTCCTAGCTGAAGGACCATCCGCTAATCAACGAGCCAAGTCTTACCATTCCGAAACTTGTTACAGACCAGCTGTTTGGAGATAGAGTGGCTAATTTTATTTCTCAAATGTCCAACTGCAAGTAATGGAAAATTATTCCTACCAATAACCTTAACAATGAACTTAAAAATACTACAGTAGAAATATCAAAATTGCTAAGGGTTTGTGTCATTCCAAGCATCCAGTACAGAGACACTCATGTCTGGAAACTTTGTGAGCATGGTTAATTCACAGTCAAAATTGTATATCACATTCAATATCCTCCAACAAAGTCATGGGCCTGCGCAAGCTTGTTTGGATTAAACACTTAATTCCAAAGGTGAGTTTCTTTTCTTGGCTTACCTCTTAGAATAAAATTTTAACTATTGATAATCTCATTAAAAGAGGTATGTACATCACCAATTTTTGTGTTCTCTGTAAGTCTAATTGGGAGTCAACCTTTCATTTGTTCTTGGAATGTTCGTTCTCCGTTGGCATATTGAACTCCCTCTTTGATCTCTTTAGCATTGTGTGGGTTCAACCATCATCCATTTGTCAATTGTTAGAACAATGGCAAAATCCATTTTCCAATCCCCAACTAAAGTTCCTTTGGTCTAATTGTTTGCATAATTACTTATGCTAAGTATGGTGGGAGCGTAATAATAGAGTGTTTAATAGTTTGAGCAAAAATCCTTAGTTTGTCTTCCACCGTGTCATCACTCTTATCTCGAAGAATGCCCATATTGTTTCTACATCTAAAGTCCCTAAAATTAGCTTTGAAACTCACATGTTTAATATGTTCGAGTTTAAGTGCAATCCTTCTATGGCCTCCCAAAACCGTATTGATAGATCTATTATTAAGTGGATGCCTCCTCCGGTTGGTTGCTTAAAACTGATGGCACAACAAAAGGAAATCTTGGGATGGCCTGTGCTGGGGGCATTATCAAAATTGATAGGGATAAAATAATCTTTACTTATGCGGATAATATTGGGATTTAGTCCAACAACCTTGTATAAGTGATAACCATGTACCAAGGTCTAATAATTATGCAGGAGTTTTATTGTGACCACATCATTGTTGAAGGTGATTCCATGCTTGCTATAAATTGGCTCAAAGAAAATCAAGTCCCACCATGGAGTGTTCACAATATTATTAATGAATGCAAAAGCTTACTGAGCAGGTATGCAAGCATCATTATCCAACACATGTATAGAGAAGAAAATAAAGTAGCAGATTTACTTACAAACAAAGGAATTATGAAGAATCCCTTTGTATTTGGTATTCTGACTTCCTAGTGAGACTCATGGATGTAAACCATGGTGATGGAATTTGTTTACTTTAGCAAGTATGGTGGTCCAAGTAAGCCTATTGGACCCCAAATGAGATTCCCTTGCCTCTATCCTGGGAGTAATCACTTCTTGCATGGTATTTTGATTCCTCATGAGAATTCTGAGATGTAGGTCAATGTCAGCTCAAGTGACAATTATGGTTTCTTGTTCTGGTTTGCATGGTTCTTATTCATGGTTTGCTTGTTTTTATGGTTTCTTCTGTTCATTTTTTGGGTTTGCTGGGTTTTTTGGGAACTGCTAGGTTTCCCTTTTTGTATTTTTGGATGGTTTGGTTGGGTTTTCTCATATGCTTTTTTAGTTTGTTCAGTTTTCGGTGTTGATCCTAGTTGGGTTCACACTTGTTTCTCTTTGTAAAAGGTTTTTAGTCCTTTCAAAACCCCTCTATCAATAAAAAACCATTATATTAATTAAAATATAAATTTTTTACAAGAAAAAAAGAGTGAAGTACATCCCTAAATAGTCATTAACAATACATTATAAAAATGAGGCCAAACATGCCTCAAACTACTAAGTTATTTCATGACATCTACCATAAATGTGGAGGTTTTTTTGGATAGATTACTCCTAGTCATCACTTCTTGCTTATAACATATGTTTCGATTTGATGTAGAAAATTAGTCATCTCAGTGGCCAAACCTACTACATTCAGTCTCAAGCTTTGTGTATTTGGCAAAAAAATGATCAATGCAAGAAAATAGTGTGGGGAGCATTCCCCTAGTACACAATCAATTTCTACAAATGAGTCATTTATTATCCATAAAAAATGAAGATCAAACATAACTTAGACCACTAACTAGTTTTACCATATCTACCGAGACTGTGGAGATTTGTCTTTGGTAGATTGCTCCTAGTCATTAGTTCTCGTCTATAGCATGTATTTTGACCTTGCGTAGAAGACAAATCACCTCATTGGATAAACCTACCACATTCCATCTCAAGTTTTATGTATCTGGCTAGAGAAATAACGAGTGCAAGAAAATAGTGAAGGGAGCATTCCCTAATGTTCAATCAATTCCTGCAAATAGACCAAATTCATTACCACTTTGTTGGCCTACACTAAAGTGTGGAGCATCATAGAAAAATCAACATTGATCCTCTCAAAAACACTTTAGAATGGAACAACATAGGCATGAGAGAACAAATAATCATTTTAATTAAACCATATCCAACTTATACTTTTATCAAATATATTATTTATTTCTTTTTATTTATTTATTTATTTTTTGAATTTACATGGTGGAATCGCCACGAATTCGTGCAGGCTGTCCAACTTTTATGACCACCACAATATTCTGCGTTGTCCGCCCCAGAAGTTGCCACACAGTTCTTTGTGTAGTACGTCCCTATAACCACCATGCCACAATCATTTTAAACCTTTTACACCACTGAAAGCACTAGGAAAGGGATAAGTGTTCAGTCCAACAAGGCTTGAGATTTGAACCTTGGATCTTCGCCCCTTATAGGATTTGGTTGAATTATTTCTTTTAGAATTAAAATATATTTTTATTTATATTAAAATTATAAATATGAAATATATTATAAATGTATATCATTTATTTTTAATACCTAAATAATAGTTAACATTAAATTTTATTTAAGTGAAAGTTTTTCGTTAATATGTTGTAACATGTATATTTATTTTTAATTAATATTTTGAAGTTATAAATACTATTTACAAAATCTTAACAATGTTAGGATTTAACAAGTAATGCATGGGATCTTTGGTAGTTGATTATGTATGGTTTTCATCCATTCTTCATCCTTCAATGTTCTAAAAGGAATAATTTATCTAAAAACTATTTATAAATTTTTATAATATTTTTTTTAAATAATAATTTAAAAAACATATAAATATTTATAATTAAAACAACATAAAATGATATTATCTCAACTAATTATATTCTTCAACTTTGATGCAGGAGCATCCAGTGGTGTAAGAGTGATCTTGCATCATCCAAAATTTGTATTAATTTTTATTTTGTTCTAAGTTTGTTTAGTTGTTTAGGGACATGTATGAATTTGAAATTGTACCCCAAGGAGTAGGATGGAAAAATAGATTTAATGGTGAAAGAATCACCCCAATATCTTGAGCGGTTTGGGAGATATGTAAGTTTTATGGTGAAAATCCTACCAATATGGTGAAAATCTTGCCACTAAAACTTAAAGGTGAGATTTGAAGGCCTTAGAGGCCTTGTAGAGGGATGAAAATTGGTTGTAGTGCATTGTTGTAGATATTTTTGAGAGCTTTCCGAAAATATGTACTAATAGTCAATCCGAGCAACGAAACGAGGAGTTATGACCCTAGGAAGTTTTACCTCTAAAATTCAAATTTAAAATGAATTATCCTAGGAAGGAAAAGGGGAAACAGGGTATTATAGGGGAATTTCAAAATTGTAAAGAGGGGGGTCTGGTCTGGTATGTATCTCCATTTATTTTTATGAAAAATAATATGAAAGCTCTGGCTCCTATTGCAATTTCTCTGTTTTCAAAAGATTGTTTGTAATTTGTTTACCCAGTCCTATGCCAAAATTTTAATAAGAAGAACAAGTTCAAATATTGAGGAGTGATACATGCATGAAACCCATTTTAATCTTATATAATTTTTTATAAAAATAGAAAACAATTAAAATAAATATATAATAATTTCAATTTTAATGTTTTATTTATCATGAAAATCCACAATATAAATATAAATTTAAAATCTATAATAATCATTTTAAATATTATTCATGTTCTCCCACCCTCAACTTTGCCTTTAAAAAAACATATACAAGATATTATAATTTTTTTTTTTGAATTTACATGGTGGAATCGGTAGCCGCCATGAATCCGGGTAGGTTGTTCGGCTTTTATGGCCACTACAATATTCTATGTTGTTTGCCCTAAAAACTACCACATAGTTCTTCACGCAGTCCGCCCCTATAACCACCATGCCAAAATCATTTTAAACCTTTTACGTTGTTGAAAGCACCAGGAAAAGGACAAGCGTTCAGTCCACCAAGGCCCGAGATTTGAACCTTGGATCTCCCACACACTTTACGAGGTTTGGTCGAACCAATTGATCTACACCTCGAGCCTCAATATAATAATTATTTAAAATATGTAAAATTTTATTAATTTTTTTTAAATAATTAAAACAAATATATAATAATTTTAATTTTAATAATCCCTTTATTTAAAAAAATAAAAATAAAATTTAAACTTAAAATCTCTAATAAATTTTATATATATATATATATATATACCTTTTTAAAATTATTTAAATAGTTCAAGTCTCTTTCATTTCTAGGCTTTCAAATAGAAAACTTTTGGGGTTTTCTATGCTCTTGTCAATTATGAATGTATTGCTTCAAAAAAAAATTGAACTTAGGTATTTTTCTTAATAAGTTGACAAAATTTTTAACTCATAATTTATTCATATATATACTTAATTTTTAATATCAACACTTAAAACATTTTATAATATATTTTTGAATAATATTAAAAATTAATTTGATAACAAAGGGAATATTGGATAAAGGTGAAGAAAATGCAAAGATTAAGTTATAAAAAATAAAAACAAAATTCTATAATATTTTTGTTGAATATATTTATAAAATAAAAATAAAAAATAAAATATATAGTAATTTTAAATAGATAATAATTTTAATTTTAGTAGAGTTGGGAGAGCGTGAGCCAGGAGCAAGCTCCATTAGGTAGCATGGAAGGAAAGTTATATTTAATGGATGTCCAAATTGGAGACAAGAGGAAGATTAAATTTATGACAAGTTTAACTTAGCTATTATGCATAATTAAAAATAGTGGCCAGATGATGGCAGTGATTTTGGAGGGTTTTTAATTCATATCTAAGTCAGGCAATGGTGGCTCTGGAGGGTTTGAAGCTAGGTGTGATAGTTTTGGAGGGTTTTTAAATCATAGCTAAGTCCAACGAATATGGATTTCGAGGGTTTGAAGCTAGGTGCCAAAAAATTTGGAGGGTTTTTAATTAATAGTTAAGTCTGATGGTGGTGGCTTTTGAGGGATTGAAACCAGGTGATAATAGCGACTTTGAAGAGTTTTTAATTCACAACTAAGTTAAGTCTGGTGGTGAGGATTTCAAGGGTTTGAAGCTAAGCAATGGTGACTTTGGAGGGTTTTTAATTCACATCTAAGTTCAAAAATGATGGCTTTCAAGGGTTTGAATCTAGGCAATGGCAATGACTTTAGAGGGTTTTTAATTAATAGCTGAGTCAAGTGATGGTGGCTCTGGAAGGTTTGAAGCTAGGTGGTGGTGGCTTTAGATGGTTTTTAATTCATAACTAATTTTGACGATAATTACTTTCAAGGGTTTGAATCCAGATAACGATAGCTCTAGAGGGTTAAATAATAACATTACAATAATAATCAAAGGTATGTATATATAAAATTAAATCTTTAATTTAACTTTAATTTATTTCAACAACAAAATATTTAATATTTTGGTCCATATCGCTTGAAACCAGCAACCAAGGGTGGAAATGGATACCCAATTGGAAAACACATCAAACCCATCTCTCCATTTCATAGGACCCACCATGAACTGACTAACTAAAAATAGCAAGTGAAGCCCAAAACACCCCAAACCACTCCAGAAACTAGCAATTGACAAAAAAAAACATGTCCAAGCATTGAACTCAACCCTAAAAGGCTCCCACACACAACCATTAGCCTATAGGAACCTGAGAGTAGGCTAACCCAAGCAACAAATGCTAACTAATTGAAGAAGGGACATTACAATCTGCCCTCCCCCAAATTGCTTATCCCCAAGCAATACCTAGTCAATCTCAAACCATTTGTTTGATCTTGGTTGCAATCCCATGTGATCCCATATCAATCTCTATGAATACCCACCATACTAATGCTACACTACTCTGATTACAACAGAGCTACCCACATGTTGAAATGACATACATCTCAACTGTAAAACTATGATGAAATCTCTCTCAAGTCTATAACTGAAGTACTTGTCAAAGCTAAAGTGAAGTATCTCTAGCAAGGTCATCTAAGAGAAATCATCATCATAAATCCCACTATCTGTCACCACCATGAATAAGAAGGAAGACAACCTGCTCAACAGGAAATTGTAGTTTCCCTCACTCATCGTGAGGCCCCCAATATGAAATAGAAAAAACTCTGTCAAGAGGTAGTCATTAGAATCAATAGCCATATCAACTCTGGAAATACCTCCATAATCAAGAACTAATAACCACCCATCAATACTCAATCTCCTGGTGAAAATTAGGTGACCCCAAGCACAACAATCAACTATAGTCAACAAAGCATCCTCTGAAAGAATAAATACCAACATCACAAATTGACTACAGTAATCACCACTCAACCATGTGGGAAATATAATTAATTGGATAGCACCTAACAGATTCCCCACAACCCACTTCTTATAAGACAACAAGGGATCAAAATATATCTACTCATAGCCTAACATCACTATATTCAGTACCAGAATGTAAGGGTAGCAACTAACATCTCGGAATACTCTTGTATGCACTAGACATGTGTGTGTGAAAAAAACTAAAAAGTTCTCTATGAAAGGTGAGATTATGTCTACCAACCAATTCCCATGACCAATTATTGTGCTATTGAGTACCTATCAAGGTAATATCCTAAAAAAACTCTGTAATATGAGTACTCCAAATATACAAAGGCTAAGGAATCTCATCAGGAAACTACTCACTAAAGACTCCAATCCCTGGTACCCCGAGAAGAAACTCAAGAGTGTCCAGGCCACCACCATCACTCACTGAACTCCAAACATCGACATAAAGACAGTTATTACCAATTAATATGCTATCTCTGTCATGCATGCCATAAGCATAATTATAATTTGATACATGAACACCCAACAAAATATAAAATAGGTAAGCTAACCTAGTCAGCCTCTCAATATGACATTCGAAAACCACCTTGACAAAAGGTGGGATGGATTGAAAACATAGAGATGCACAATTATCCAAGTCAAATCTAGGAATAACATTCATCCCAATAGTAGAACCATCACTACCACAATCAATCTCTGATTAAAAGGGGTGTTCTGATCACATCCTTAGGTAAAATGCACCTCTCAAAAGTCACCAACTTAGATATGTACCAAAATTTACTCAAAATCTCCCTCTAGTTTGCTTGTATGAGTACAAATGGACACGTAAGAAGGTTGCAAAAAGAGATAATAGCATCCCCATCGTCACCTCTTCCAATTGGAATCTCACATGGTATACCTCTACCATAATCAAGCAACCAATATAGAAGATCCTGGATAAAAGTAACTCATCTCAAGGGTGGCTCCCACACATGGAGGCCTACCAATGTCAATATCAAAACAACTCTCCTCTCCTTGTGGTGTACACACAAGGTATGTCATCAAATCCACCTCTAGATCAAATATCTTGCTAGAGTCATCCAAATTAGCCTCATCATGCAACTCAAACAATGGGTTAGCTATCAGCTGAAAACTATCATAATCCTTATGCTTCAATTGAAGATCCTACTGATCCATAAGTTTGATAGAAAAACCTATTGCCTTTTCATCTGACATATCTCGTAGAACTATTCGCTTCCCAGTTGAATCAAATCTCATCTCCATAGTGTGTAGGTTCATGTAGAATTCTCCAAGGGTGCGCATCCACTGCATGCCAAGCATTTCATCAATATCTTCAATACTCACCACATAAAAATCATCTCTCAACTCATAATACCCAAGCTAAATGCATAAGTTAGGGATCTTCAGTATGCATGTGATGGTAATTCCATCGACAACCAATACTCTGAATCCCTGAAACTTCTTTGTCATGATTCTCTTCTTTTACACCAAACCCTCATCTATGAAATTGTATGTGGCACTTGTATCAATGAGAATAATGATTCATTGCCCATTAATGAATCCCCAAACCTAGAAGGATCCAATATTCTAAAATCTAGAAAGTCGGGCTAATTATCCTTCAAGCTTTGACTTCTGTTCTGCTTCCTCTTTTGAACTTTGCTCATCACTTCCCTCAAAGTTAATTTGTTGATCTAAATTTTTTGATTCAGTTTCATCAACTATAAAGTACTCCATCCGCTTTGCTTGAGCCTTAACTGAGCACTTATGGGATAGGTCCCATGGTTCCCTGTAGTGGAAACACAAATTCTTCCTCCTAAGCTCATTAAGCTGGTCACTATCCAACTTGTTTGGCAAATTTTTCTGAGGTCTATGACTCTCCTAAAAATGTTTCTTATCCATATATTTTCTGTTCGAAAATAATTTGAATGGAGTTTTATGTTTTGGGACATAAAACTCCATGTTACGTGCTTTTTTCATGGTATATTGTAATGAAGGGGAATCAAATGCTTTGAAACAACCTCGAAGTGGCTCCATCAGTCCTGCATTAAAGAGGATCACAAGTCTTCTATCAGTGATACTAGGAACCATAATTGAGTCTCTAAAATTCTTTAATGTATGAATCCACATATCCAATTTGCTTCAACTGGGCCAACTCTCTAAAGTGCAGCTCCGAATCCTTCCTATCAAATCTCTCAATGATTTTATTGGTAAACTCATAATATGTAGTGATTAACCCATATCCCAAGGTAAAAAGACCATGGTACCACAACTCGTAAGCAACTCCATCTAGATGTAGAGTAGCAAATTTTATTGCCTCATCCTCGAACATTGGCCTAAGATCCAAATAATTATCGAGCTTCTGCACCCAAGCTCTAGTTGTGCTCTTATCACTACCATTAAAATAGGGTAAGGTAACCTTACCCAAGGCCTACTAAAAATATCTCTGTACAAGAGGTATCCTCTACTCAACTCTACCACTACCACCCATGTAATCAACTCTCTTCTGGTTCATAAATTCATTCAAGGATAAATTAGCACATAGGTTTGTAGGAAGTGTTGAATACTCAGCCTACAATTCGTTCATATTGCTAGTTACTAGGGTATGTTCTTCCTGTTGTGTTCTTACCTCCTCTCGAGGTGTAAAGGTAGGTTGCATGGGTCTAAGGATCGATCCTGGTGTTATTGTGTTTCTATGTCTATTATTGTTCTGGTTATGGGAGGAACTCACCTCACCATTTTGTGTAGGAATGACTGAGAAGTGAACTGGTTAATCTTCCCCAAAATTTGTGACATCATCTCAAACATACCTTCAAACTTATTTTCAATGGCATCACTAGAATATTTTGAATAAACATGCCCTTTATCCATATCCACCATTTCTCCAAATAAATCTTCACTACCACTAGACCCCTCAGAATGTATTTGAAGGACATTAGAAACTGTTTTACCCTCTAGGGCTGCTGAAGGTTACCAACGTTTCATCTATCCCCTTTCGTAATAACTCCTTTATATTTCACTCATGTGCAACAAAATCTAGTTTAATCCATAAGATGGAATGAAAACTCGCTTTGATACCACTGTAATAACCCACCTCTGTTTGCTGTTTTTCCTTTGTGCAAGTAAAAACTCTAGAGCCGACCATTTGGAAGGAGGTCGCTACATTTATTTATAGAGTTTACAATAATATTTTACTTTAAGCATTATAGGGAATTTGATTTTTCTTGATCTTCTTGGTCACTTTGCTGTTCATGGTGCTCACCAGCTATGTATTCTTGATTTTGTTAAAACTGTATTCTGGTAGAGCTCATCATCACTGTTGGTGGTTCTTGCAAAGCATCCCTATCCATTGATCTGTAACTAAATATGGTTCATCATGATGTTCTAAAATATTTTAGACTATAAACACTTTAATTTGGCTTATATGGAATCAATTTTAAATTTTCCCTATTCTCTGGATTACGCATGCAAAATTTCATCAAAAATATTTAGGGAAGGTGGAGGATTAGTATCTGCTATAAATATAACTATCAGACGATTGTAGTTGAACATATGTAGCATTGCTTATCATTTGCATGGTGGTAATGAAGAAAACAAATAATCACGGTCTTTATCTCCTTAAATACTTTTTCTATTTTCTATCCATTTTCTAGCTATCTACTATTATTCAATGTTTTTTTGTTTTGCATTCTCTTGATAAAGGAAACAGAGAAACACTATTTTGTACTACTTTTCAGATTTATGCGGTAGATATGAAGCGAACAAGAAAAACATTGCTCATTGAAATTTCTCTAATTTGGGTAATTTTGGAGCTTCTCTATCTTGGGTACTCCTCAGTGCTTCTTTACTTTTGACTAACACCTGACACTTTTGTTTTGCATGATGGTTTACAAGGAAACAAGAAAGCATGAGTCGTTCGACTTATTTTCTTCTTATTTTCAATGCTTCTCACTTTTGGGTTATTTTTAGCAATTTACTTTTGTGCACTTAATACAAAGGCTTCTAAGAATCATGACTCGCTTAACTTCTTCAAATTGGCCTCCTTTTAGTGATTTCTCATTTTTTACCCTCGTGCAACACTTTTATGTTTTTAGACATCCTTAAAACTTGCATGACAAATACAAAGGGGGCTAAGAAGTGTGACTTCACCTGACTTCTTATTTTAAAGCTGAATTCAATGCTTCTCTATCTTGGCCAATTTTTAGCACTTTTATGTTCCTTCTTCATACTTAGTCAAATTTTTTCAAATTTTTGGCTAAGTAGAGATGTATCCATTTTTGGCCTATAGTAACTAGGGTATTTATTACTCCATGTAATAAATCCATATATACACATCAATGTCTATCACCCAACTTATGTGCATAACTTTCCTATCTTGTATGATAGGAAATAAGATCTAAGCCCTAACACTAAATATATTCTCCAAAGACTCCCTTCTCTAGGTATCATTAGAGTTTTACACTCAAGTATAGATTGCACATAGATCCTAGATGTTGCCTTCCTACAATTCCCTTAGGATTTGAAATTATCAATCTAGATTTGATTAATTCTCTCTCTTTTTAATTAGGGAATTATTAAGTCTAAACACTTAATTAATCAATTGAAGTCTCATATGTGAAACTTAATCCCTAATTATACTCATGATCATTATCCCATGATAATTAAAATAACCATAGCATCATAATCCATTCATCATTAACCAATGTAAAAAGTTATATATTTCATTCATAAACAGGTATAATCATAGACTTCCTTTTATTACATTCCACGTGAGATAAAAGCATATAACATACATTAGTATTCAAATAAAAAATTCATAACAATTTTCATGTTCATGATTTATTCTTTACAATAAGCTCCCCATTTCATGAAAGTGCAAACATAACCTCAATAACTATATTTGGAAAGAAGTAAATTGCAATATCAAAGATGAAGATACAACACATCATATATCCTAGGAAACCCTTGTAGGAAAAATCCAACTTTGAAACATCACTTTATTATATGAGTTTAATGTATCCATTACAATGATATAAAGGAATTTCATAATTCCTTTTTTCAAAACATCAATACCAATATAAGAACCCTATAATTATTATGTCCCTAAAATCATGGATTGTTCATTTAATTCATATTACAAAATCAATAAGAAAATCTCATAATCCCCTTGAATGAATTCTACCTTCATTCTTCTAAGGTTTATTTCTTCCACATACAAATTATATAAAGGATTTCTCTAAGCAACCATGCCTCAAGAATCTTATAGCAAATAACAAATTTTAAAGTAGGAACCCCATAAATTCCTTCAAGAATGGATTCCCTATCCATTCTTTCCAAAATAGTCATTTTTCCTCAAAATGAAATTCTAATTTAATCATCCTTTCATATTCTTCGTTTATATAAAGGATATAAAGAGGAAACCCTATAATTTCCTCAAAAATGGATTCCCCATCCATTCTTCCTAAAACAATTATTTTTCCACAAAATGAATATGTCTTGGATTATCTTTCCACCAAAACTAAATCCATCCTTCTTTCAAATTTTCTAACATTTGAACCTATTTTTAAGTCAAATTTTCCATAAAATTAATTTAAGGTTTTATCTAGTTTTTCCACAAAATTGATTCCTAAATTTATCCAATTTCTCCATGAAATTTGATCCAAGGATTTATCCAAATTTTCCATGAAATTTATCCCAAGGATTTTACTCAATTTCTCCATGAAATTGAACACAATCAATTTGTCCACCAAATTGATACCTATAGTTCCTTCAATTTCTCAAAATTATTGCTTTAAACCAATTCCTCCAATAATTTCCACAACTATTTTATAATATCCTTTAAAACATAAAGGTTTGATTTAGAAATGAGGTTTGATTAGCAAAAATAAAATTTGTTTCAATAAAATAAGGTTTTAGATTAATTGAACATCATCCAATCAACTTAAACTAGTTCAACTCGGAAAACCAATAAAATTATAACATCCAACCACTAGCGCTGACTAGCCTCCTTGGTTATCTTGACTAGCCTCCATGGCTATCCTAACCATCACCCATGGTCATACTATTAGATGTGACTATGTGGGATGAAATCCACATACCATATTAAAAGGGTTTCGATAATAAACTATCCCAAAAAAACAAGATATACAAACCAGTCAAGCAAACCAACTAAACCATTCATCCAACTGTCATTAATAGATCATGATAAACCGAGCTGCACATCCAAGTGAAAATTCCCACAACTGGAAATGAGTGGCCATCACTTTGTGGCCCCCTTGACCATTGAGTGGTGGTCACTCACTAAGGGAAGTCCTTTCTCTTTTAAATCGTATTCTACCTCTTGCATAGACAAAGTGGAATAATCCATCCTATATTCCATAAAATGGTGTTACAAACTATGCAAAACATAACCAACAACCAATCCTAAGCAAACACATGGTTGGAGATGAGCAATAGTGGTCAAGGAACTGATGATATACCATGTGCATGTTTCAAATTGCACTAAGAGGCCACCATGTGGCCTGGTACCTAACCACCACTTGGTGGTTGAAGACCTTAGGGAAAATATCCCCCTTTAAGGACCTTTGCCACCTGATCATATCCCATGTGGGATAATGCTCATGGAAGGTGTCATAGGCCTTCCTTATGAGTGAGGCTAAGCGTAGACCAATGTGCAAGTCACTCAGGGGTATGATGGTATAAAGGTATCAAACCTCTAAAAAACCACCTCTAAGCCTTGCTAAGACCTACCAAATTTTGAAATGGTGAACCTAAGGTGATAAAATGGCATTTAGATCTCTACTGCCTGATTTGACAATCACTATAATGTATAATATCTATGTTTACACCTACATCATTAAATATTTTTGACTTCAAACATCATCAAGGTATTTGTAAAGGTAATAGTGACCACTAATATACACTAAACCTGCTAGGGGGGTGAGCATAATCATAAAAATTAATTCCTCTCCACCTAAGACATGAAAACCAAGTCTAAAAATTGTTAGTTAAGGTGGATGATAGCAGGTTTGGTTACAAGATGGTTCCTATAAGCATTCAACAACAAGAATATATTAAATTGGCCATGAATATACCATCATAACACATCCAATAAATATGTAAATTTTTTATTAAGGGTGGATCTATTTTAAAGCTAGTATAGGCCAATGTCAATAATACCCATGGTTTCCAAAATCAAGGAGGTAGGGGTCTAAAACATCAGATCCTTATCACCTCAAGACTTGCAACAATCATAAATCCTAAAGTATAGATAATTAAGTATTTTAACAAGATTTGAAAAGAGTTTCTTTAAAAGCAATCCTAAAACAATCATAGAATTTGAAAGGCACAAAACCCCTCAACCTTATCCTCTTGATAGGTTGATCTCCTAGTCTTTACAACCTCCTCATTGGCCTCCAAAACTAGCCTTCAAGGTTACCTCCAAATTTACCTCCTTCTAGTCATCTACTCCTGCTAGAATCCAAGTCCTCCATTCAGTCCCCTTAGTCTCCTTCATGGCTTCCTCCTTAAACCTTTCTCCTCCACCTTAAGTCATAGAATGACTCTAATATATTTTATTCATTTCCTCACCTAATTTTCTTATCCTTTCTCCTCTCCTCCATCCATTTGGAGAGAGGTACAACTCAAAAGTCATACCCCTAATTTGACTTCTTTCCTTGATACCAAAAGGGCTCCTATTCAAATAGTAAGATTCCCTAATTAAATTAATTTTAAATTCTCCCACTCAAAGATGCCAACTCTCCTCCCTTCATTTGGAGGATGGGTCAGTTTAGGGTTAGATACCATTTTATTGCCCTAGATTTAATTTTCATAGATTGGGGGTTTCACTAGGGTAAATAGGGTTCTTGTCAAGACAAACCCAACCCTTTTCTATCTTGTTACAAAAATAGGTTAATTAATTAAATCACATAATTTATTGTTAATTTATAAAACTTGTAACTAATTTAAATCATCATCATCAACATGGCTAATATGGGTTATTAGCCCTCATTTTGTCCTTTTATTTCTTGGTGGTTGGATCCCTTGTCCACTCCTAAAAATACCTGGTCCTACAATCAATAATGCATCAACAATACCATATTCAAAACATCAAATATTTTTAACTATTCATCATATTTGCAACTACAAAACAAGATTAAGCATACATAATTTATATCAATGATGAGACCTACCAAGGAGGGTTGTGACATACTCCCTTTCTTAGGCTAAACATAGTCCCTTATATTTCCTACAAAAAAAAGCATACATAAATATGAACATAGGTTTGCATAACCTCCACTTTTTTTTCAAAGTGGCACTTTGTTTAATATGGTGGTCCCATTGGACCTTGCTTTGTTCCATCATCTGTATCATAAAGGTATTTGTGATGTTGAATATATATAGGATTAGTATCATATTTCCTAAGTGAAAAGTATCATGGTTTCATATCAGCTTAGACATAACAAGTGTAAATGTAACTAGGTTAATCAAGGTCTCACACAAAGAGAACCCAACCTATGACTTAGAATATTATCATACACTTGATAATATCAATGGTCATACTTACTCCATGTAAGGTACCATTCCAAAAATTTTATCATCCACTAATAATATCAATGGTCACACTTACTCCACGTAAGGTGCCATTTCAAATATTGATCAACAAAATTAATGATATACTTCTTCATACCTCCCTAGAGGAAGGTTTGTTTTTATGCTCTTACTCATCTTAGCCCTTCCAAGATGAGCGAACCAAGGAGAACTATGTGCTTTATGCATAATCAATCTCCTCATATTTCTAATTTTTGGGTAAAAGTACCCATTCTTTCTAGAATTTCTTTCATTTTGGCCTAACTTTCACTGCAATATCCATCCTGAGATTGCATTTTATTTACTTGGTTTGTTAAAACAACATGACTATGGGTCAAAATAGCTTATAAGTCCTTTTCAAGGACTTATTCTTGCACAAGATTATCCTATTTTAATCTTAGGATTTGCTCCTAAGATGGACTTATGTACTTCCTAGTGCTCATAAGCCTCATATTTTGGTACATACTTTATCAATTTTAAGAGAGGATCCCATACTCCTCTCAAGAATAGATTTCCCATCTATTCCTCCCATAAAGAATATTTCAAACTTAACTAAGAATAGAATTTCCATCTCTATTCTTTCCCATTAAGTATAGTCAAAACTTAACTAAGAATAGAAGTTCCATCTCTATTCCTTCTCATTAAGTTTAGCCAAGAATATCTATTCCCTCTCATTAAGTATGATAAAAAATAACTTAACCAAGAATAAATTTGCTCATATATATATAATCCATGCTTATTGGTTACATTTTCCAAGTCCATTGGCATACACACTATACATCCTTATAGCATACAAAATGGTGGCTTTTTAGCCATTCCCAATACACAAATCTCATGACTACTACCTCTCGATCCTTTCACCACTTTATGTTGGACCTAGTCCTCCTGTTTGAGAAGTTGCCAAATAAACTACTTGAGAAGTTGCCTGAGCCCTACCTTGTATTGTTACTCAAGTTTTCCTCCTATTACCACGTTGTGCTTTGAAAACTGGTTGAGATAGCAGGATCAAACCATGGCTCATTGATGCATCAAAATAGAAAGCCAAGAATAAAATCATGTACTCTTACCTTGCTTGTTGTAGTTGTGCATTCTTTGTATGTAAGGCTACTATTGCTATTGCTCTTCATTTATTTCTTTATGCCATCTCTAGTCAACTATTATCTCGCTATACTATGAAAAAATCTCTCTCAGCTTCCAGCCTCAACTTTTCTTGTACCTATATATCTTCTTGATCCAACTATTGTATTTCCAACTATCAGACTTGCTCCCTTAGAGCCTTCACCTCATGTAGTTCCTCCATCATTGAAATCCATTTATCATCTTCTCTAGAATTTTATGGCCCTACTTCTGTTTCTACCCGATGGTGTACATGTCTTCTAAGAAGCTCCTCCTCTACTACCTTCTTAGGTGTAAGTAATTTTACTATGTGAATAGCCTCTACCATTTCTCCATTATTTTTCACATCCTCATCATCTTACATGTCTTCCTCTTGTTGCCATCACTATTTGAACCACCATATATCATATTCTAGGGTTGTACCAACATCATCCTCATCTGGAATCCATATAACCTCATCTAGCTCTAAGGTCAATGGTTTCATTTGTGGTGGCATTACTTATTTTTCCTCTTTTATTTTATAAATCATAGGTGGATCCGATATTCTTTGTGTAATAACAAAATATTGCAATACTCAAGTATATTGAAAATACTCGTATTGCATGCTCACTCACCCAATCATCCACCTTGCTCATTGCACACGAGCTAGTTGTACTCCATATTCTACCCATATTGGGCCCTTTCTCCATGGTCTCCAAATCACATCTTGTGGTCTCAAATTTTTCCATATAGAGTGATACTCCTCTCTATTGCCTTCATGTGGTCTGTTAAACTTAAGTTATTTCTTCCTCTATCACTTTAATGTATAACTATCCCTATAAAACTATGTGCATCATAGGGTAACCCTTGGGGTCTTTCCACAACCACATGTTCCCAGGCCCATACTTGTAGTAAGAGACTACAACTCATCCTTACTCGCTCAATGTTCTTACCTTGAATAACTCTCTATAGGTCTGAGCCAATAAGGTTGGTACCCATGCAAACATGATTGACCTCTCCACTAGGTCCTACACTACTCCTAGCATATTCTAGGGAAAGCATGCACCTGATGAATTAGGTAAAATAATGCTTGATATGAGTACCATCATCATAGCCTATCTATGTGTCAGTATACCCAACACATAATACAACTCATACATTATATTACCCTTCTCAGTGTTCACATTTCTCCACTCTAATCCAAACACTCTTTCCAAAATGTTCCCCTTCTATACTTCATCTATAGTGATCATCATACATCCCTCTACTGGTAACTAATATATTCAATACACATCTTCCATGGTGATGGTCATCTCTCCAGTGGGTAACTAGAATGTTCCCCTATTAGGATCCCACCTTTTGATCAAGGCTGATAGATAACATTTATCTGCATGCACCAGATCTAGATGAGTCACTCCCTCTAAACCTATCTCTCTCAACCATCACCAGTCATCAACATCTAGCATATCCCTCACATTCCAAAATATTGCTCTAAATGTGTGATGTGGTCTGATACCCTTTAATTGCCTTATTTCCCCTAGCATTGTTTTATCTCCCTGACTTACTTAAGCACCTCTAGTATCCATATTTCCTTTGTTTGTATAGCAAAATGGAACTATGAGTTCCTACCCCACACTTATATTTAGATGCCTGTTTCTTTCAAAGTGAATGCACCAATAGGTCGAAAAGTAGTAGCAATATGATCATGAAGCACACTATGGGGTTTACTTTGAATACACTCAATATCAATAATGAAAGCCCTAATATGAGTATAATCGCATTAAATGCCATGGGAAATTGATAGGTTAATTCTTTCCTCCCTTCGAAGTTGAATAAAAATCCTCCAAGTTTTCATCCCAACTTTTGCAGCTTATGAGTTAATGATTTGACTTACTCCTTTGATTATTTCCAAGTGTCCAACCGATCACTGGTCTATGATACATCAATATAATTTGCTACCCATTATTGATCATGCCTCACTCACCTCAATTTTCCTTGATGATCCTATCTTGATCATCAAGGGGACACATTATTTCTCTAAGCCACTCGAGCTACAATATTTTCCAATGTGCTTGAAATCCTATCATTTCATCATGTGTGTCCCACCATTATGGCCTCTTATCTTACATGATGTCTCATCATCATATTTTTGATGACTCCATCAGTTTATTTTGTACATATCTATTTATGCACCTTATCCTTTTCACATCAAATCTGATGTACTTTCAAGTTCCTGGCTAGCTTTATCAATATTCAAGCTTTGCCTTCTCGATGATGCTTTTTTGAGTAATGGTCTTTAGTCAATACAAGTGTGGCTATCATAGTTAAGACCATTATTACCTTTCTGGTAATGTTCTGGGTTACGCTCGTCTCATCGCAATATGCCATTTCCTGTTCCAACCACTATCATTCCACTGACAATGATCTTGGTCATGCTTGCCTACCCGCAAGGTGCCATATCAAAATTTTACACATTATCACTCATTCAATAATGATTAAGATTATACAAAGTTGAGTTTAGTTATTTATAGTTAGTTCTTTATCCTCCCAAACTAACTTATTTTATTATCATTCATTTGATAATGGCTATGGTTATTCTTGCTCCATGCAAGATACTATTCCTAGGTATGCTTAATCTATTATCATTCATTTGATAATTTACTTTTTCTAGGGTCATACTTGCTCCGTGCAAGATGCCCTAACAAAATTTACCTAATCCTAGAGAATATCTTATCCTTCAAGAGATCCCCCTAAAGTTATGATGTGGTCTTATGACCTTCAAAGGCCATACTTCTGTTGGTTCTATAGGTCATTTCTTGTTACCATTCTTTACAACATTGCTACTTCAATCCTCTTAAATTGGAATTCCTTTCAAAATTTACCCTTTTGATTTAATACAGAGGAGACCTTTATGTTTAAACAAATCATTGAATATTTTTACATTAGGTTCTCATGTGCGGATATTAATACCACATGCATTGTGTAGTGGTGTAATCCATTATTTAAATAGTGTATAATGCACTATTAAACTCGACCACCACCTGGTGGTTAGGTGGCATACTATTCTATGGTGATGATTTTATTTAGGAGGTATGTGCTATTTGGTGGCATCTCAGATGTGATGGTGTTTGGATGGAGGTGGTATTTGGGTGATGACCACTTCTCAAATATGGGGGTTTTCTACCATGGTTAAGGTTCATGTTGGCTCTATCCCTGCATTCTTTCACCATGGCTAAGATGTTCAACTTATTTCTCTAGCTAAAGGCCATGTTTGTAGTTAGAGGTTGCTTAGTATTTCTAAGAAAATAAAATAATAAAATAAAATATTCTTTTGTTGATCACTTGATCTTATAGTCCATAAACTATGGTGGTGAGATTTTCTATCTCTCAATTGGAATTCCTCAAACTACCCCATCGAGGTCTAACTTTAGTTTTATTCTAACCAGCTAACCTAGAATCTTGGGCTTGAACCTTGGGTTTTGAACCTTTAAGCTTTGGTTTACCAACTATGATATTGGTATCATTGGTTTGACCAACCCCAAACTTTGATCGAGCAACCTTGTGCTCTTATACTAGCAACCTCTTGCTATATTGGATCTTCTACTAGCATCCTTTTGCTAGCTTGACTCTGATACCAACTATGATGGACCTCAAATTCCCAACCAACTTGAGAGATATATATTTTTTTGTATATATATATATATCATAACTACCCAATAGGTAGAAACCATAATCAAGGATCATTGGAGATTGTATTCAACATAAGTTGTAGCTCAACAAGGCAACACACTAAAATATGATGTGGTCAACATCTCTCATGTGTACAAAAGTGGCCAACTCCCGTTAAGACCTATGGGTTTACCTTCATACCTCCATGGTATAAGGACACCTCAAATGGTCACCCTACCTTTCTTATTCTCCATGAATATAGAAAGTCTTGACCATAGCATTTGGGATTATTCCATTCTCAGTCCACCCAAGAATGGAAATGCCAATTCCCTTACTAACCCAAGTTCATCTACGTTAGTCCCATCCCAATTTCGTCTAGGTTAGTCCCATCCCAAGTCCGTCTAGGTTAGTCCTATCCTAAGTCTATCTAGGATTGTGTTTAGGTGTATGCCTTGGAGATTAGACATTACACTTCCATAGTGGAATATCTATCTAATAAGTGTTAGTTATCCTCATCTCCATGATGGGGTAACTAAGGTATTTATTACTCCATGTAATAAATCCACATAGACACATCAATGTCTATCACCCAACTTATGTGCATAACTTTCCTATATTTTATGATAGGAAATAAGATCTAAGCCATATTGCTAAAGATCTTCTCCAAAGACTCCCTTCTTTGGGTCTCATTAGAGTTTTACACTCAAGTATACATTATACATAGATCCTAGATGTTACCTTCCCACAACTCCCTTAGGATTTGAACTTATCAATCTAGCCTTGATTAATTCTCTCTCTTTTAATTAGGGAATTATTAAGTCTAAACACTTAATTAATCAATTAAAGTCTCATATGTGAAACTTAATCCCTAATTAGACTCATGATCATTACCCCATGATAATTAACATAACCATAGCATCATAATCCATTCATCATTAACCAATGTAATAAGTTACATCTTTCATTCATAAATGAGTATAATCAAAGACTTCTTTTTATTACATTCCATGTGAGATAATGGCATAGAACATTAAATCAATATTCAAATGAAACTCATAGCAATTTTTATATTCATGATTTATTCTTTACAATAAGCTTCCCATTTTATTGAAGTGCAAACATAACCTCAATAACTAGATCTAGAAAGTAGTAAATTGCAAGATCAAAAGATGAAGATACAACACATCATATATCCTGGGAAACCCTTACAGGAAAAACCCAACTTTGAAACATCACTTTATTATATAAGTTTAATGTCTCCATTACAATGATATAAAGGAATTCCATAATTCCTTTTTCCAAAACATCAATACCAATTTAAATACATAAGAACCCCATAATTCTTATGTCCCTAAAATCATGGATTGTTCATTTAATTCATATTACAAAATCAATGAGGGAATCTCATAATCCCCTTGAATGAATTCCACATTCATTCTTCTAAGGTTTATTTCTTCCAAATACAAATTATATAAAAGATTTCTCTAAGCAACCATGCTTTCAACAATATTATAGCAAATAACAAATTTTTAAGAAGGAACCCCATAAATTCCTTCAAGAATGGATTCCCCATCCATTCTTTCCAAAACAATCATTTTTCCTCAAAATGAAATTCTAATGTAATCATGCATTCATCTTCTTAATTTATATAAAGGATATAAAGAGGAAACTCCATAATTTCCTCAAGAATGGATTCCCCATCCATTCTTCCCAAAACAATCATTTTTCCACAAAATGAATCTGTCTTGCATTTAGTCTTTCCACCAAAACTAAATCCATCCTTCTTTCGATTTTCTATAATTTGAACCTAATTTTAAGTCAAATTTTCCACAAAATTAATCTAAGGTTTCATCCAATTTTTCCACAAAATTGATTCCTAAATTTATCCAATTTCTCCATGAAATTTGATCCAAGGTTTTATCCAATTTCTCCATAAAATTGATCCCAAATATTTTACTCAATTTCTCCATGAAATTGATCCCAAAACACAATCAATTTGTCCACCAAATTGATACCTATAGTTCCTTCAATTTCTCAAAATTATTGCTTTAAACCAATTTATCTAACAATTTCCACAACTATTTTATAATACCATTTAGAATATAAAGGTTTGATTTAGAAACAAGGTTTGATTAGAAAAAATTGAGTTTGTTTCAATAAAAGAAGGTTTTAGGTTAATTTAACATCATTTAATCAACTTAAACTAGTCTGACTCGAAAAACCAATCAAATCACAATGTGCAAACACTAGCACTGACTAGCCTCCTTGGCTATCCTAACCATCACCTGTGGTTAGGTTATTAAGGGTGACTACCCAAATTTATTTATCCTCACATAATATTCCAAGGAGCATGTGGGATAAACTCCACATACGATCTTAAAAAAGGATCAATAATAAACTACCCCCAAACAATGGGGTATACAAATGGGTCAAACAACCCAACTAAACCATTCATACAATGATAAAAAAACAAACCAAGACATACATCCAAGTAAAGTTTCCCACAACAAGTGTTGAGTGGCCACTACTCGATGGACCCCTTGACCACTGAGTGGTGGTCACTCACTAAGGGAAGTCCTTTCCATTATAAACCACATTCTATCTCCTGTATAGAAAATGTGGGATAATCCATATTATACTCTATAAAATGGTATTACAAACTATGCACAACATAACCAACCACCAATCCTAAGCAAACATGTAGCAGGAGATGAGCAATAATCAATAGTGATCAAGGAGATGATGGCGTACCATGTGCACCTTTCAAGTAGCACCAAGATGCCACCATGTGGCATGGTACCTGATCACCACTTGGTGGTCTAGGACCTTAGGGAGACTATCTACCTTTGAGGACCTTATCCCTATCTCCCTAAGACCTTAGGGATAATACTCGTGAAAGAAATGTGATGGTACAAAGGTTTAAGACCTCTCAAAAACCACCTCTAAGTCTTACTAATACCTACCAACTTATGCAATGGTGAATCCAAGGTGATAAAATGATATTTAGATCTCTAGTACATAATTAGATGTTCGCTACAATTTAGAATATTTGTGTTCACACCTACATCATTGAATGTTTTTTATGACTTTAAACATCATCAAGGGTTTTGTAACAGGTAACAATAACCACCAATATACACTAAACCTGCAAGGGGGTGAACATAATCATGAAAACTAATTTCTCTCCATGTAAGATATAAAAACCAAGTCTGAAGAGTATCAGTCAAGGTGGATGATAGTAGGTTTGGCTTCAAGGTGGCTCACACAAGCATTCAACAACAAGAATATATTAAATTGAGCATGAATATACCACCATAACATGTCCAATCAAGATGTAAAACTCTTATTAAAGGTGGATCTGGTTTAAAACTAGTATAATATGGTGTTAGTAATACCCATGGTTTATAAAATCAAGGAGGTAGGGATCTAAAACATCATATACTTATCACCTTGAGACTTGCAATAATCATAAATCCTAAAGTATGGACAATTAAGTATTTTAACAATATTTGAAAAGAGTTTCTTTAAAAGAAATCCTAACACAATTATAAGCATTCAAAGACACAGAAACCCCCAACCTTATACTCTTGATAGGTTGATCTCCTAGTCTTCACAGCATCCTCATTGGCCTCAAAAAATGACCTTCAAGATTACCTCTAAATTTACCTCCTTCTAGTCATTTACTCCTTATAGACTCAAAGTCCTCCATTACGCCCCCCCTTAGCCTCCTTCATGGCTTCCTCCTGAAGCCTTTCTCCTCTCCCCTAAGTCATAGAATAACTCTAATATATTTTATTCATTTTATCACCTAATTTTATTATCCTTTCTCCTCTCCTCCATCCATTTTGATAGAGGTACAACTCAAAAGTCATGCCCCTATTTTGGCTTCTTTCCTTGATACCAAAAGGGCTCCTACTCAAAATAGCAAGACTCGCTAATTAAATTCATTTTGCATTCTCCCCCTCAAATATGCCAACTCTCCTCCTTTCATCTGGAGGAAGTATCAGTTTAGGGTTAGATACCATTTTCTTACCCTAGATTTAATTTTCATAGATTGGAAGTTTCACTAGGGTAAATAGGATTCTTTTCAAGACAAACCCAACCCTTTTCTATATTGCTATGAAAATTGGTTAATTAATCTAATCACATGATTTATTGTTAATCTAAAAAACTTATAACTAATTTAAATAATCATCATAAACATGGCTAATGTGGGTTATTAAACCTCATTGTGTCCTTACCTTTCTTAGTGGTTGGCTCCCTTGTCCACTCCTGAAAGTACCTAGTCATGCAATTAACAATGCATCATCAATACCATATTCAAAACATCAAATATTTTTAACTATTCATCATATTTGCAACTACAAAATAAGATTGATCATTCATAATGTCTATCAATGATGAGATCTACCAAGGAGGGCTATGGCACTGATATTGATTTGATTAGGAAATGAGATTCCCTTATATGGTCTCCTAAGGGTTTCATGAAGCTGATCACTCTTTCCAAATAATTTTTCCACATAAATATCAATGAGAAGGAAGATTATTTGCACATATTGGAAGAGGGTCCATGGTTATATGAACAGAGGAGTCTATTTATTAGGAAATGGCCCAATGGGAACAAATTTTGATTCCAATTTGTAAAATTTTAACTTGATCCTTCTTTGGATTACACTTCTTGGTCTCCCTTTCCAATTCTGGCATGGATATCCTGAGAGAAATTGCTTAAATCTTGGGAGAGCTAGTTTTGATTGATGCTACCTACCACAAGGTATAAATCTATAATAGTATATGCCAGGATGTGCATGAATATGGACCTAACAGTTAATCTCATAGACTTAGTCTATCTTATTTTAGATTTTGGGACCATAAATCAACCTATAGAGTATAAAAATAGACCCTGTATCTTCTTTTTAGTAAGAGAATAGGGTAGGAAGTCATCCATTACCCTGATAAAGTGGTAAAATCCATTAATATGACCTAATACAATAAGGTGAGTTAGCCTAAGAATCAATCCTATACAAAAAATAAAAAATTGGACTCATAGACCCTTGGGAAAGGAAAATCTTTGGTCTCAAATAACTTTGACCATTCTTCTATAGAGATACCCTATGTTGAAAGAGTCCCACTGGTAGAGGAATTGGAAGCATTGGTAGATCTTGTTATTTAGGTATGTAATCTGGTACCCTCCCTTGTTCCTCTCTCTTCCAATCCTTTGGTGGGTAATCCATTTGAAATTCTAGCCTTAGACTAGCATTTTTCTATCAGGGAGATTGACTTATCTGAATCAGTTAACCTAACTTCATAAGTCTTGATTATAGAAGCATCCCTATTAAGGTATAATAGAATGTTAGATGCAATTATGATAGACCCTCTAAATGTTTTAGTGGGATATTCCCCTTCAAAGTAGATTAAAGGTCTAGTCTTCAAAATTCTTCTAGGATCCCTTTCTAAGGAAAACACTTATAATGTTAGGAAATGGGTCCCTTGGACCTATCACAAGTAATAAAAATAAAGAGACTATGGATGTGGGCTTTGAAAGGAAAGTGGGAAAACCTTCAAACAAATAACGTAGGAAATAGGCCACTGAGTCAAATATTGCAAATGGAAATCAAGAGGCTTTGGAGCTAGAGATAAATAGTCATCTACTTGACCATGAAAGAACAAAGAGAAGAGTAGCAAACAAAGTTGAGGTTAGAAATTATTCTAAAGGGTCTGAGTGGTAGACTCTATTCTAAAGATAGATAGAGCTAGGATAGAAGTGTCCTTGATGCAACAAGAAGGCTTTGAAATAAGGCTACCATAAGACTCAAATTGAAGGTAATAAGTGATGTTCTCCCAACAAAGAGAGCAAGACCTCAAGCTAAACTGATGATTCCTGATAGGATTACAAACTTCTTTCTTCCATGAAGAAAAAATCTCTTGAATTTTTACTGGAGAATGTAATTATATTGAAATTTCTAAGGATTTGGTGTTCTCTATCTATTTTTGGACTTCAAGATTTTTGGGCCATTTCTATTGTTTTTGTGCTTCTTGTAGTATCCTTTTGCTTTCTCTTTGTTCTGTTGGGTTATGGGCTAGTCTTTTTTATTCTGATCTATTTGTTCGTGTTGTTTTTTTGTTAGAAGATTTAGAGACCCTTTCAAAATCTCTTCTTTTCTATAATATACATAAAACATAAATTTATAACACATTTTATGATATATCAACAAATTATTGAATATAAAAATATTAAACTTTGCTACAATGATGTATGAGTAAATGTATATATATATCTTAATAATATCATATTTTAATATATTAATGTCATGTTAATGAATATAACTATCAATATTTTAAGGCATTATTTAAAATAGAACTTTCTAAAATATAATAAAATATCACATATATTACCAATTGTTTATATACAATTCCCTTTATCTTAGTTATTTTCATGAAGAGGAGATGTCACGGGACATCTAATTTACTAGAAAATAAAATATGCTAAATCAATCACAAATATTAATAAAGGTTACTATCTATCCTAGTGCTTCCTTGGTATATGTTGTGTTCCATACTACTATAATATTCATATCTATGTGTAATTTTAATTATGGTTTTAATTATCCAATAAAAGTACACCATTCTATACATGAGTGTAAGAGATAATAATACAATAATAAATACAACCAAATACAAAATATTATTTTTAACTCAAAAATACATTATAGTATATTATCTAGTAAGTGGATTTGATATCTTTCTAGCCTTACCACTTACTCATGGCCTTCTCTAAATACTTGGTCTAGTTATCTATTAGGCTAGGCTCTTAGGGACACTAAGAGTCTAATGTAAGAGAGCATTGCATCTATTATCTTGGAAAACTAATTACCTGTGGTCTTGAAAACTGAAATAAGGGATGCATAAGAGAGCATTGCATATATTATCTTAGAAAACTATTAACGCATGGTATTGGAAATTGAACCAAGGATTTAAACCATTGAGAATGGAATTCATTAATAAAGAAAAATTATAAATGTGACCCTTCTATCCATAAAAATAGGTTGTGTATAATTGTTTTAAAGTTTTTATATATAATAACTCAAATGATAATCTAACAAATAAATATACACATGAACCAAAATATCTAGTTAAATAGAAAATAGGATATGCTTACATATGTGTATAGTTTAAAATATCTAGTTATATAGAAAAGTAGGATATGGTTACATATGTGTATAGTTGCATGGTAGGGTTATCAATCACTTAAATAGTATAGAGATGGAAGCACCTACGTCCTTCTATAAATTGATAAAATTTAGGAGGATTAACCTCTAATTTAACCAAGCCTTATTTTAAGAGCCTACTAATGTTCCATGTGCTAAGGTAGAAATTAGTTAGAAAGGAACTAAAAATAATATAATTTAATATAGATATGAGTGTGATTTTAGACTAATAATTATATTTGAAATTTTTAATTATATATATAGTTTTTAATTATATGATTCATATTCTTATATATGAGTGTGAATTTAGACCAAGAATTAAATTTGAAAAATTGCTTTTGATATTCATCAAATTTCAAAGAGTGGATAATTCTCATGAGAACAAAACACATATTACTAAAAAAATATTATTAAGGATGACCTAGTTAGGGAAGGTAATTTTTTTACTCATCAAGGGTAAAGAAGAAAAGTAATCTATGACAAGTCTTATGAAATAAATAGATAACTCACCAAAAGTGGCTATCAATGACTAGATCATGTGATGGGGACGGAAAAACCAGTACCTTACAAATTCAACTTTTCATTAAAATTTTGCAGAAAATATTTACATGCGTTCCGAATTAAAAACAGCCCGCAGGCATACAATGACCGAGCTCGGCTCGGTTCTTCCACTCTGTAACTCTCCCGTTCTTCCGTCCACCACCCCACTATTACAAAATTTCGGGTTTTTAACCAGGTTCCCGTTCTCTAGCAATTAATCCCAGCCTAAAAAAAGTTCAAACTTCAATTTTCCCCCTCTCCGAGTTTTCAAATATTTTTGTCATAAATGGGCAACTGCCCGATCTGCACTGTTGCTTGCAATAATGGCTTCCCATACCCTGCACTGGCCGCTTCGCTCAGACCGTACTCTGCACTGCTATTTTGTCAAAAAATCCTTCCAAATGGTGGTTCTCCCCCTTTAATGCATGCGGTTATCAAATTTAACTCCCGATACGTGGCCTTCATCTTTAATTTCTTACATGTAGCCAATCGTGCATAAATCTTCCATGACTTCTCCATGTCGCAATACAAATATGGCACACGTGTCCTCCTCAACTGCCATGATACACGTGGCAGTCCACGTGTCGAAAATGGCCTTGCCCGACCGTCCGCTTTCTTTTCCTTGGCCCGTTTTCTTCTATGTCGCGATATCGCGACCCAACTATCGCCAAGCCCCCAACTCTGACTAATGTCGCGATATCGCGACGTCGCGATATCGTGACAAAACACTCCCTTGCCTTTCTCGCTGCTGTCGAGGTCGCAAAACCGTGACATGTCACGAAATCGTGACATGTCACGATTTCACGACCCCACCCGACCTTGTCTTTCACCTGCAATTGCCATGCCTTCGCCTTTGGAGTCACGATCTCGTGGCTCCCCTGCGCTCTGCCCTCGCCACCATCGAAACCGTCGTGATATCATGACAAAAGCCATCCACTTGCCTCTTCCTTTGAAGTCGTCGTGATATCGTGACGTCGCGATATCGTGATCGAAGCTGCCCTCTCACCTTTGCAGCCTTTTGGGTCACGATTTTGCGACATGTCACGAAATCGCGACATGTCGCGATTTTGTGACCCCTCTCCAACCCTTGCATTAGCCTTAAAAAACTTACCCTCTACTTCACAAACTTCCTCCCAAACTGGAAATTGCTTTACAAAACTCTCCCCAAGCTGGAAATAAGTAACATAAAATGCAAAATACTTAGAAAATCTAGAAATATTTTGGGAGATGCACGATTGTTCGATTGCAGCCGGATTCTCCGACATCAGACACCCGGGGTAAATAGAGAAGTGATCTTCACTTCGGTGCTGTCCGGTCACCGCCTTCGGCAACACCTCCCAACATTCACCTGCCTCTGCAACCTGCTCAAATCCCGCTTCTTGGCAAGAAAATTTTTTGCCCTCTACCAGACAAATTTTGGCATTACTGCACACTTTCTCATCTTCTGTCTGCAATGGCTTCAACTTGTGCCGTACTCCATCCTTCATCAAGGAGTAAGTATTTGCACGACCATCATGCACTGCACCCCGATCAAACTGCCATGGCCTTCCCAACAGCAAATGGCAAGCATCCATGGGGAATACATCACACAGGACTTCATCCTAGTATCTCCCAATCTGGAACGTGACTAAACACTGTTCCCGGACCCAAGCTCTGTGGTCCTTCCGCAACCATGCAATTCGGTACGGGTGCGGGTGCCTCCTTCTCTCCAACTGCAACTTAGAAACCATCTCCTTGAAAACTAAGTTGTCTGTACTCCCATTGTCTATAATAACATTACAGACTTTGCCTGCACTTTTGCACCGGGTGCGGAACAGGCTTCTCCTCTGTTCAGATTTGTCTTCTTCACTCAACATGGTCCTCCTCACAATCATTGCTTCTCCCTTTTTAGCTTCTTCAGAATGTTCTGAGTCAGCATCTTCAACTGCCACAACTGCTCTGGCAGGACCCACTGGCCGCTTGTTTGTCCTTTCTCGATGTTGTGGACACTCAAATGCCCGGTGTCCTTCTTCACCACAATGGAAACATGTTCCACGAAATACTCCTCTTCCATACCCGCGTCCAGATCTACCTCTTCCTCTCGGGTAGCCATCATTCTGAACTTGCGGTTTGGATTCTTCATCTTCTTTCTGATCCCGGCTGCTGCTCTCCTCTTCTTTCTTCTCTTCCTTTCCTTCTTTCTTTCCACCGTTCTTTCCTCCCGGTCCTTTTACTCTTTGCTTGCTCTCAAACTTCCGGTTCAATTTTTCTTCCACCTTTAAAGAAAATTGGTAAGCATCTTCAATGGTGCTTACCCGAACCAAGCTCAACTCCTCCTGAACACTGGGTCTCAACCCATTAATGTAACGGGCCACTTTTTCTTTGCTGGCTTCTAAGTGTCCGGTTCTGATGGAAATTTTATAAAAATCCTCCGTATATTCTTGAACAGTTTTGTTCATCTGCCTCAAACTCTGCATTTTACGTAGCAGGTCCAGTTCATAATCTACGGGGATGAATTGTCTTTTTAATTTCTCCACCATTCTGTCCCATCTTGTTATCCGCTCTTTTCCTCTTCGGTTCCGCTCTAGCTGTACCCCCTTCCACCATATGCTAGCATGACCCTTCAGTCGGGTCTTAGCAAATCTTACCCAGTTAGGGTCTTCGACCTCCTCATATTCGAAATACTCTTCTAAATAATTTATCCAATCTATTAATTCCTTCGGATTCAAGTTCCTAGAATACGTAGATACTTCTAACTTCGGCCTCTTCCCGATCTGAGATATGGCCTTGTAAAGTCTGGCTTGTGCCGGATCTACATCTTCTTCCTCTTCTTCAAACTGATTCTCCTCTTCGTCAACTTCATCTTCACTATCTGCATCTCTTCTCGATTCGTGCCCTCTACGTAGCTCTTCTTGCAGGGCCTGAACTTGCCGCTGCAAAGCCCGAAAATCTTCCGCTGCCATGCCTCTGCCACCCACGGGGTTTCTTCTCGGAGGCATCTTCACCTGATCTCAAGCCCTCCCACAAGTCTTGGTACAACTGCCTCTCCTTCGGCGGTCTGCTGTACGCTCAGGAACTCCCGCTCTGATACCACTGATGGGGACGAAAAAACCAATACCTTACAAATTCAACTTTTCATTAAAATTTTGCAGAAAATATTTACATGCGTTCCGAATTAAAAACAGCCCGCAGGCATACAATGACCGAGCTCGGCTCGGTTCTTCCACTCTGTAACTCCCCCGTTCTTCCGTCCACCATCCCCACTATTACAAAATTTTGGGTTTTTAATGAGGTTCCGGTTCTCTAGCAATTAATGCCCCGCCTAAAACAAAGTTCAAACTTCAATTTTCCCCCTCTCCGAGTTTTCAAATATTTTTGTCATAAATGGGCAACTGCCCGATCTGCACTGCTGCTTGCAATAATGGCTTCCCATACCCTGCATTGGCCGCTTCGCTCAGACCGTACTCGACACTGCTGTTTTGTCAAAAAATCCTTCCAAATGGTGGTTCTCCCCCTTTAATGCACGTGGCTGTCAAATTTAACTCCCGATACGTGGCCTTCGTCTTTAATTTCTTACACGTAGCCAATCGTGCGTAAATCTTCCATGACTTCTCCATGTCGCAATACAAATACGACACACGTGTCCTCCTCAACTGCCATGACACACGTGGCAGTCCACGTGTCAAAAATGGCCTTGCTCGGCCGTCCGCTTTATTTTCCTTGGCCCGTTTTCTTCTATGTCGCGATATCACGACCCAACTGTCGCCAAGCCCCCAAATCTGACTAATGTCATGATATCACGACGTCACGATATCGTGACGTCGTGATATCATGACAAAACACTCCCTTGCCTCTCCCTGCTGTCGAGGTCACAAAATCGTGACATGTCACGAAATCGTGACATGTCACGAAATCGTGACATGTCACGAAACCGCAACATGTCGCGAAATCGTGACATGTCATGATTTCGCGATCCCACCCGACCTTGTCTTTCACCTACAATCTCCATGCCTTCGCATTTGGAGTAGCGATCTCGTGGCTCCCCTGCACTCTGCCCTCGCCACCATTGAAACCATCGCGATATCACGACAAAAGCCGTCCACTTGCCTCTTCATTTGAAGTCATCACGATATCACGACTGAAGCTGCCCTCTCACCTTTGCAGCCTTTTGGGTCACGATTTTGTGACCCCTCTCCAACCCTTGCCTTAGCCTTAAACAACTTACCCTCTGCTTCACAAACTTCCTCCCAAACTGGAAATTGCTTTACAAAGCTCTCCCCAAGCTGGAAATAAGTAACATAAAATGCAAAATACTTAGAAAATCTAGAAAGATTTTGGGACATGCACGATTGTTCGACTGCAGCCGGATGCTCCGGCATCATCATGGTTATGCATAAGGGGTAGTACCAAAAAAGTATTTATCAAATCGGGGTGAATCATCGTGAAAAGTGTATAAACTTTGGGGCAAATTTTTTAAATTTTCGAAGAAATTTTTTCAAAACATGGCGATTTTTTCTTTTTTTTCCACTGAAATTATCAATAAAATTTTATAGGTACTGGTAGAAGGCGACTTGCATGGGGCGAGTGGCACAAGGCGAGTGGCACAAGGCGAGTGGCACAAGGCGAGTGGCACAAGGCGAGTGGCACAAGGCGAGTGGCACAAGGTGATAAAAGGTGAGTGATAAGGGAGAGTGAGTGGCACAAGGCGAGTGGTAGATGGTGAGTGGCATAAGGTGATTGGTAGATGGCGAGTGGTATAAGGTGACTGGAGATGGTGAGTGGCATAAGGTGATTGGTATATGGTGAGTGGCATAAGGCGACGAAGATGGTGAGTGGCATAAGGTGACTGGTAGATGGTGAGTGGCATAAGGTGATTGGTAGATGGCGAGTGGCATAAGGTGACTGGTAGATGGTGAGTGGCATAAGGTGACTAGTAGATGGCGAGTGGCATAAGGTGACTGGTAGATGGCGAGTGGTACAAGGTGACCATCATAATTCATCAATTAGATGATGCCACGTGTCCTCTCTTCTACCATGTGTCATGCATCTATTAACTTCCACCATGCATAATTCTATAAATTCATTTGCAGGGTCATTTTTTGCCTCTTCCATAACGTTTTCCAGAGCAATTTTAAACTTTTTTCCAGCATTTTTAGGGCATTTTCCATAGCGGTTTCCAAGCATTTTCAGAGCATTTTGGCAGCATTTTTAGAGCATTTTGGCACCATTTTCAGAGCATTTTGGCAGCATTTTGAGAAGGTTTTTGCAACATTTCTAGAAGGTTTTGGTAGTGTTTTCCAGGGCATTTTTGAGTGTTTTCCTGGTTTCTCAAACCATTTTCTTGCATCTTTTTAGATATGGCTAGCTCTTCCTCTCCTCTTCCCTCTAAAGTGTATTTCAAGAACATCTTCTGCCCCAACCTAAAGAGCATTTTCAACACTCTTGGAAATGATTCCCAATGGGTTTACACCGCTGGACTTGCTGGTGTGTTGAAGATGCCACAATTGAACATTAACGTTCAGTTGATGCAACAGATCATTTCTTGTTACAACCATGACGTGTCCACTATTTTGATGCGACTGGATAACAAGGACATTGTTTTTTGTTAAACCCTCCGATGTGCAGTGACTAACAGGGCTACCATTTTTGGATGGTGTACTGGTGAACAACCAGTACGCCTTAACCGACGATGATAAATCCACCCTTGGAACCATTTACGGTGTTCATTCTAACAATTTGAAAGGTATAATTTGAAAATTTATTTTTTATTTAACATTAAATATTGTTGTGTTGTAGTTTCATTTCTCTAATAATGTTCTCCTTGTACTTTTTGTTTTCTAATAATGTTGTCTCTTTTTTCAGTTAATTCTTCTAAGTCCAAAAGGGGGTTAAACATTTGCAATGTTGGAGATAAATTTCTATATGCTTGCATTGAATTTTTTTAGGCAAGGCTTATTCTGTAGGGGCGACCTACAAAAATGCCTTTTTGGGCACTTTCTTTATTGATTCGTTGTATTGGTGGTGGTAGATTTGACTGGTCCACGCACATTTCCAACCGCCTGAAACACGACCTTTTGAGTGCCCAAAAAATTCAATCTGCTTATACAGTGACTACCAGCAATTTTATTCTTTGTTTATTTTAGGAAGCTTATTTCAACCTTCAACAAAGTAGTCCTCCCATTGCATTGCACCCTAGTTTGTTGTCTATTGGCATGTCTGATGATGAGATATAGGTAAACATATTTGTTGGAATATCTTTGTTTTTTTTTTCCATTCTATCTTGTTATTCTCTAATTTTGTTTTGAAAATAGAGAAGAGCATCTCAGTTTAAAAGGGATGTCACATTTAGGGTTCAGGAAGTATCTACTGATTCTGATACGCATTCGCAGTCATCACCAATAACTCCCACCAAACGTGTGAGGTCTCATGGTGATCGGATTCAGCATACACCTGCCACACCTTTTACTTCTAAAATTGTTAATGTCGACGTGGAAGAGGTTACCTCTAGCCCACAAGGTAACCTTACTCTTCAAAAATACTATTTTAAATGATTTATTTTAATGACTTAAAATTATGTTTTTTAATGTGTTCTAAATATTTTTTAGATAAAGGGCAAATGGTTGAATCATCAATGGTTGTAGAGTCTGAGTCTGGTATGTATGGTTTAAATAAATATTTTTTAAATGCTATTGTTATTTACACAAGATTAAATTTATGTTTTTGTGTGAAATTTAATAGAGGGACCTGCTAGATTCAAAAGGCTGAAAAAACATATGGCTCCACCATCTGGCCAACCACAACAATAGTCACAATAATAGCCACAACCATAACCACAACCACAACCACAACAATAACCACAACCACAACAATAAGCAATAGCAATAGCAACAAAAACAACCATAGCCACAAGAATTCCACCGTCTATCCATTCAAAGCAAGTTCCTGTCCATCCACAATAGGTTCCACCTATGAGGAACCAATCACGCATGCATGGTAAAATGTTCCTCACACCACCACCTCATCATGCAAGAAGTGCTACAGAGACACAAAATGTGTCATCATCTAATGTTTCTATTTTACCGATATTAACCTTAGAGAATTTTTCAAATGTTGAGAGTGCATCTCAAATGCCCTCGGGAACTCTAGAATGTGACTTTCTTTATCAGGGTATGAATCCTAAAAATTACCCTTTAAATGCAAGTGATATTCTTGAGGATGAAGAGGGCATTGATGGAGAAGAGGATGTCAATGTAGGTGCCACCGAAGTTTCCCCCTCTGCCCCACAACAAGTCGTCACCCATAGTGTAACAGATGATGATATCCTAAACTTTTCTAAAAATGTGTTATTAGTCGATAGATGTAAAGTTGTAGTTCATAATACTCTTCTTTCGGATATTGATAAATTGAAAGAATGGGAATATCGGGCCAAGGTTTTGATTAAAGCAATCAATGGCCGATATAAGAATTTTTCAAAGAGAAAAGAGTTGTTTTTAAAGGTTGAGAATGAGCCCCAAAAGCTCGATGCTTTGCTACATAAAGCTGAATCTGGCACTATGGAGGCCGAGTCTACATACAGAGATGAAATTATGGCCATTGTTTTGAATCATTTGGAAAACCTCAATGCAGAATCCCAAGCATATTTCAATGAATGGGCACTAGATCAGAATAAAGTAGCAGTTGCAGAAACAACACGACTTACAGTTGATGTAAGTTTTACATCTAACTAATTTTTTTTGTTAAATATGTTTTGTTTATAAATATTAACCTTTTTTCATTTCTATTTTGTAGTCTAATTTCCAGCACCTAAAGCAACAAGTCGGTGCCATGAAAATTTTGATCAAGACTACCAAAATTAGCATTAATAATGCTATTGAATTGAAGAAGAGGTTACAACAGACGGTTAGAGAAAATAATTTGCTGAAGAAGATTATCAAAGATAGGGGCCTGGATGTCGAGGCTAAACTAAAATAAAATGAGAAGGAGCTGAATGCACCTTTCAAAGAAGATCCAATGAAGGAAGAGGGTGCCTTGTTATCGGGGATCAACACTACAACAAAAAGTTTGGTTAGGGTTGGGGCATTAGAAGAAAAGGATATTGAGGTAGATGTGGGTGGACCTTCAAGAAACATTGGAAAAGAATAGAAGTTTGTTGTGTTGCATTTGAAGTGAAACAAAAACTCTTTATATTTTTATAAATTATTTAAGACTAGTATTTTTTTTTAAAATTGAAATCAATGATAGAGGCAATTTCTAAAAAATTTGTATTATCATTTTGAAATTTTGTTTTTAATTATTGTTATGTTTTAATTTGAAGTGGAAGAAATAATGTTTGATATGTTTTGTAAATTGTGAATGAATGGTATCCTTTTTTAAAATTGAAATCAATGAATGAGACTATTTCCGAAAAATGTGTTATCTATTGGAAATTTTGTTTTGAATGTTGTTATGTTATTATTATATGTTTTAATGTATTAAGTAATTTGAAGTGGAAGAAATAATGTTTGATATGTTTTGTAAATTGCTTCTTTAAAAATTGAATTCAATGAAAGAGACTATTTGCAAAAAATATGTATTATCTCTTGGAAATTTTGTTTTAATTATTACTATGTTTTGATTATTTATGATGATGTAGAAGTTTGTTGTTTTTAATTTGAAGTGGAAGAAATAATGTTTGATATGTTTTGTAAATTGTGAATGAATGGTAAATTTTTTGAAAATTGAAATCAATGAAAGAGAACATTTCCAAAAAAATGTGTTATCTCTAGGAAACTTTGTTTTGAATGTTGTTATGTTTTGATTGTTTTTGTTGATATATTAAGTAATTTTGAAGTATGTGGATGCAGTAAGATGTTCTTTTATGTTATATGAATTAATTTGAAATGACAAAAAATGCAGTATAGACATTTACTTTCACAAGTTGCCTATAACGATTTATACATTACAAATCTACAAGAAAAATAGAAACTTTAGACTAATACTTCAATAACAAGGCTATTGTAAAATGATATACAAAATATCCAGTAACACATTTCAGATAATCCAATAATCAAATCATGTGTAATCAAATAATATGTGTAACACATGTGTAATCAAATAATACATAATCAAATCAGAGGGCTATGCTATACAGAGTATCCAATGGCATCCATTCATTCTGATATGTGAAATCAAATCAAATGATAATATGTGAAATCAAATCAAATAATAATATGTGAAATCAAATCAAATGATAATATGTGAAATCAAATCAAATAATAATATGTGAACTCAAATCAAATCAAATGAAAGCATCCTTTCATTCTGATATGTGAAATCAAATCAAATGATAATATGTGAAATCAAATCAAATTATAATATGTGAACTCAAATCAAATCAAATGAAAGCATCCTTTCATTCTGATATTTGAAATCAAATCAAATGATAATATGTGTAATCAAATCAAATGAATGCATCCTTGCATCATAGTGTTGGAAGTTGGAACAAACTCTTTTCAGATTGTACAAAATGTTCTGCACTCATTCCCAAAATTTTTGTCATCACAATCTGACCAGTGTTACTATCATCCTCATCATCATCAATATTCGTTACACCTCTTCTCTCTGCCAAAGAATTCCAATGTGACATTGCTCTTTCATAAGGAAACTCCTCCACCTCATAGGTCGACACATATAATCTCAAACAATTCTTCAAATTTTTGTCCAACCTATTCCAAACTTTAGATTTTACATATGATAGTGCACTGAACACCCTTTCATCTTCCACGGATCCCAAAATCATCGTTTGACATAATTCATATAAATGAAAATATTCACTCATAGTATGTTGTAAGATAGTACTTGGTTGTAATATTCTCCACAAACGTGAAATAGAACCTGCTTCATGATGGTTAGAGAGCTGTGAAACTTGAGTAGACATTGTTGTTCCAAAATAGTTTGATTGTTTCATCAAAAGATCTCTATTGAGAATGCCATTGATTTCAATACCATTGACTACAACACTTTTACTAAAATGGCCAACAAGACTGCCCATGTATTTGAGAAACAAAGAATTTATATTCTGGTATTCATTACAAGGATCCCAAAACATCGGATTAACCACACCCATAGCCTCTAGCAATTCATCTCTTTGAAAATGGTCTCTTATTTCTTTTGTCAATGATTCTGCTATTTGTTTCAGTTTAAGTTTTGTATCGTCTACAACTACATGAAATCTGTTGTAGGTTATGGGCATTTTCTCAACTTCATTTGTAGCTATATCCATTCGCACACCATAACAATATAAAGGTATTTCCTTTCCACGGACATTAATACATAGATGATCGTTTATATTGAACTTCAGAAAACTCTGAGGACCATTCACGTTTGTTAATGCTCTCCAACTCTCAAACATGGGATCCATAAAATTTTGACCAGATGCGTACATCATATCAATATGCATGCAAATTTGTATTCTCGCCCTGATGAAATCCACAATATAAATTGATCTTTCTTGTGCAATTTTGATCAAAGTATTCATTTTTTCCAACATTGGAAGAATTCCACACAATGTGAGAAGAGTTTCAAAGTCACTCATTCAAAAAAGTAAATCTTTAGCCTTATCAACTGCCCTACGATTTGCATACATAAACCCTATCAAGGATTGATATTCTTTGAAAACTCTTAATGTCGGTTGATACATCGAAATCCACCTAGTATCCACATCTTTCAACAGTTTTTTACCTTCGGTAACTCCTAGTGCAAACTGTTGAAACTCTAAAAATATTTTTGGACTACGTGAAAAATATTCATGAATTTCATGGACAAGCTCTTCCACTCTCGCAACATTTGTAAATGTATCCACAATTTTGTATGCAAGATTCATTCTATGAGCCATGCAATGAATAGGGATCAAATATGGGGCAACCGATGTTTGTAGTCTAACACAAAGACCATTCCTGTGTCCTTGCATTGTAGCAGCACCATCAGCTCCTACACATATTAACTTAGTGGCTATTTCAATTTCATTCATTCCTGCTTCTTCTTTTAAACTAGTTACAACAACATTGTAAATATTTTCTGCATTACAATTTTCCACCATTTTGCGTATTCCAAGTAAATGAGGTTGCCTTAAATGATTTTCCAATGTGTAAACATGCATGCAAATCCAAGATGTATTGTCAACAATAGTCACCTCATCAATTGAAAGTGAAATGAATTTTACCTTTTTTACTTTCTCTCTGAGGTCATCCTGCTCAACCAATGAGAGACATTTTACCATTTCCCAACCACTTCGATCTGACCAATGGGCGTTGGGTAAGTTCTGCACATCATCTAGTCAAAATAGAGATTTATAATCCATGAAATCAGACATAGGTCTACCCTTCTTAAGAATAGAGAATACAACAACAAACTACAAACTTTTTGAAGCTAAAGTTAACTTATTCATTTTTCAAAATTGGGCTTGAATCGTTGCACCTTTCTCAACCAATGTTTTCTTTTGTTTCATTTCTTTATCATATTCTTGCACATTTCTTATATGTGCGCACTCTGATGCATCCTTCCACCTATAAGTTTTTGGTGTTGGTCGATCACCTTCTTTTGTTTTGATATAAACCTTTCCACAATGTTTTTCTACTGTATCTTTCTTAAGTTGTAATCTATGCTCCTTTCCATGTTTCCAACTACAAATTACGCATCTCAATTCTGTTATAGCATCACTACTATTCTCTGGCAGCACTGGCTCAATAAATGGAAATTTTGATATCCAATCAGGCTGAAATGATCTGTTAATTGTCCACCTAGATAACCTTGCACGTTTATTTTTTTAGATGAAGATTCTTCGGAAGTAGGGACTGCATAAGAACTATTAGTTTCTTTTCCACTTGGCATGTTAGATTCAGGAATCTCTTCATGTTGTTGTTCGATTTGATTGAGAATATTTTCATCTGTGGACTATTCATTAACGTGGATATGTGGAAGTGGAGGCATACCAGGGTTAACAGTGTTTTCTGTAGAGATAATACTAGTGTCAATAGTAGGTTCATTATCACTATGGCATTTAAAAGCATACCTTCTACAGATAAAAATGGACAAAGCCATCAACCAAAAAGCACACTTCTTTATGAATGAAGACATTATATTTAAAATTAACAAAGTAAAAAAATTAACTGGTGAGTAAAGGTGTTCATACCTTCAGTTTGTGCAGATGTTGATGGTTGACCGGGTTTAGAAATATTATGAAAGTATTTGAGGATACTCCTTTTATTGGAAGACTGGCCTCCCTTCTTTCCACTGCCTGTAGTTGACATTTTACCTGTATGAACAGAAGAATAACATGAACAAAGAACATCATTTTTAAAAATGAAAATAACTGGTATAAAAGAGAACTACTACTAGAGACAATAGAATATCTGTCCCAAGAATATCATTCACAAGCAGAATAAACCTCCTTATTGAGTGTCCATGAATAAAATGTTAAATGAAATTTAATGGTAAAAGAAACATACCGATAAATTGAGTCACCTTATGCCACTCACCTTCTTCCACTCACCTTATGCCACTCACCTTATGCCACTCGCCTTCTACCAGTCGCCTTCTTCCAGTTGCCTTATGCCAGTCACCTTATGCCACTCACCTTCACAGTCGCCTTCTACCACTCACCTTATGACACTCACCTTATGCCAGTCACCTTCTACCACTCACCTTATGACACTCACCTTATGCCACTCACCTTATGTTAGTCACTTTTTTCCAATTAGCTTATGCCACTCGCCTTATGCCGATCACCTTATGTCGATCGCCTTATATCGGTCGCCTTATGTCGGTCACCTTCTTCCCTTTCCCTTTCGTCACCTTTATGTCACCTTATTGTCCTTATACCTTATGCCACTCACCTCATGCCACTCACCTTATGTCGATCACCTTCTACCATTTCGCCTTATGCCAGTCACCTTCTACGTCTTTTCAGTCGCCTTATGCTAGTCATCTTATGCCATCTTATGCCACTCCCTTATGCCACTCACCTTATGCCACTCACCTTATGTCGGTCACCTTCTGCCAGTCGCATTCTACTTTGTATCGCTCGCTATCCAAAAAAAATGTTGTAATTGTATGGGAGTCGTTGTCAGGGTTAGCTATATATATAGGGGTACAAGGGGCGATTTGGGCGGGATATTTCTTATTTTTAATAAATTTAGGGCAAAAATTAGGTGGGAAACCTTATGACAATGGGGCGAATTTACCCTTAAAAAAATTAGATCCCAAAATTTTTGGGCGAACGGGCCGACGTCTATGGTCCCAAAATTTGCAAAATTAACATTTTGAAAATCCGAATATTCGCGCTAAATTGCGAAATTCGCCACTATGCAAAACCCTGGACTAGATGATTGATCATAAGGATTATTCACCAAAATATTTAGATGATTATTAATCAAGTTGTTTAAGGATTCATAAGTGTATCAAAGTAAATGGAGAGGTAATTCATAAAAATTAATTTCAAGCTATCAAATTAAAAAATTAGGTATAAGATATTGATCTATGTGCCATGATTTATGGGGAGGGTTAGCTTATACTTTAAGGCCATAAAGAGAAAAATATTTTATATAGATTAAAACACTTAAATGTATTATAGTGTTGGTTTCTTGATTTGGAATTTCATGAGTTCATAAATATGGAGATTTGGAGGAATATAGTACCTTTGGAAAGTTCATCTAGGTCACAAAAACATCTATATCATAGTATATTTACATACATGTAGATATTTATTTTTTAGATATATTTTAAAATATGTACCAAAATATATCATTATTAAATCTAATTAAAACATATTGCTCTATAAAATATATATTTATAGTTCCACATTTTACATAATATTGGACACATGGTAAGAGATTCCAAAATGATTAACAAATATAAGAAAGAATTTTGTCATAATATGAATCAAAGGCATGCAAGCATTGTCATAATATGAGGTGAAATGTGAAGGGAATAAATACTAGCATAAGATATACTACACTAAGAATTTTCCACTCTTAAAAAAGGGTGAAAAATACCCTTTATGTGATCACATTATAAAGGACACCATAGTTTGTTTGGATCAAAATTTAGGATTTACCGAGTAGAGCACATTGAATGAGAAACTACAATGCAAGATTTTGAACATGTAAATGTGAGGAAATATTTAGATTCAATTTTGAAATGAGATAAGATGAAAGAGGTTCAAATTAATTCAGATAAATAATCTTCATTATCTCAAAATGATTAGGAAAGTTTAATCATGCCAATGTAAACTTACACACTTATGCCAACTTGAGAATAGTCTAGAAAAGTAGATCTATAATAATTAAGGATGCAACATTGATAATAAAATGGTGAGAAGATAAAAAACCTCCAAATTTGGATAAAAGCCTAAAGAAAACCTAGAGGAAGATTAATCTCAAAAGCCAAAAAATATATCGCATATATTTAAAAAAGAAAAAAGAAGCGGGATCAATTTATAAATAAGAATTAGAAACTGATAATGAAGATGATATCTTATAGTACTTAAGGTATGAATGATACCTAAAAATTAGGTACTGATAGTTATGTGCATGTAATAATTAAGTTATTATTCTATTTTATAAGAAAAGAAAAAACATAAGAATTTGTGTCATACATATAAATGCTTTAAACATAGTTATTTTTTTGAGAGATATATTAATAGGTGTTCATTTTATTCATGTTGAATAAAATGATTTAAAATATAAGGATACTTTGACATAATTTAGTCTCAATTAGAGAAGAACAATTGTAGTTTTTTCCTTTTTGTGATGGTCATGCCATTATTTCAACCTTTCACTATACAAGGAATAATAGCCATGCTAAGATATGTAAGATTTGATTGATTTGTAATATCCATCAATTGGTTGCCAATAGATTATACATTCTCTTTAAATATTAATTACAAGCAAAATCACAACACAATTGAATTCTTTATTTCAAAGACGCATTTTAAAGTCATTTTATTTTTTATGTTTTAGATTAAAGACTCATTTTTTTTCCAATAATTTTTATTGTGAATCAAATATTTAAAAGAGAAATAAGGGAAAAAATTAAAGAAGAAATATTTATAAGAAATAATAAAAATAAAATAAATGAATCCAAATGCATATATCTAAGAAAACAACTACTACTTGAATTTCTTAACCTATTATAAAAAGAAGAAACATATTAAGCATAAAAACATCAATAAGACATGAAGAATGATAAATATATAAATATATATATTCCCCTTGCTGGTTGCCTTGGTACGGGGTAAAATGAAGAGACATATTAAGTATAAAAACATCAAAAGACATGAATTCACGAACTTGGTATAAGAAAGGTATGAGAAACATGACGAGGGGTAAAAAGTAAGAAACATATTAAACATAAAAACATCAAAAGACGGGGAGTCAAAATATACGAATTCATGTAAGAGTGATAATTTAAAAAAAAAAAAAAAACCCAAAAAGCAGGATGATCACAATGAGATTTTGGGTACCCGATCAACATTATTAATGAGATTTTGGGTATCCATGTGCATTTGATAGGGTAAGATTTTGGGTACCTCATTTGCGTTTGATAGGGTGAAGATTCCAACCAGGAACCTCCCTTGGAGGATTACCCTATTCTCTCCAACTCACCTATAGCACGTGATGATAATTTTTTTTTTTTTTTAACTAAAAAACTAAATCCACATTTTTAATAGTTTTCAAGACAAAAAAATAAAAAAAAAAATCACATAAAAACTAATAAACTTTTTCATACATTTAATCAATTAACAAAACATTTATTAACCATATTTTTATTTAACTGAAAAAAAAAATATTTATTATTTTAAAGTTTCATTAAACAAACTAACCATTTTATATATATATATATATACAATTTAAACAACTAAAAAAATCATATCCAAATACCAGAAGACCATCCAAAACAATTTAACCAGCTAGCACAAATATTTTTGTATGATTATACTTAACCTTGTATCAGGTTATACATAATATTCAACAAAACATTATTCACTTTCTAATGTAGACTCCTAAACATAATGAGAACCAATTGAGACCTAAGTAGGGAACTGCACTTTCTATCAATACATTACTCAATTCACCTATGGCAGATCATCTCATCATGGACCTTACGCCTCCACCTAACCCAATTTATCATGTCATGGAGTTTCTCCCTATTGAAAGCGAAATTCGAACTGGGTATTGCACTGGTCGCACTCATGTGTCCAGCAGTACTTAGAGAGGTCGGAGTGCATACGGAAAATTGCTTCAAATGCCAGATATATAACATGCCCGAGGCAAAATTCCCTATCTTTCACTTTAACTCCGAGGAAAGATAGCAACATTGACATGTCCTTGTCTTCCACATATCTAATAAACGCCAGAAATTTCCTCTTGTCCGGGTCAATATCGTCACTGTCTGCCACCAAAACGTTTCCCTTTCTTATAGAAAACGGAAACGGCCGAGTAGTTCGGCACTTACTAAGATCTCCAAAAAAAAATTGACACTAAATCATTGTTCTGTGAACGATTTTGAGTATCACTGGAATCATACGTAATTGGAGACATGGCTGTGGTCCAGATAATTTATAGATCAGGATCGCCAATTGCCAGAACCGAATGTATCACCTGTGAATTCAGCATGTCATAGGTTGTAGCTATGAAGAAGGATAGTCGACCACGCTGATTGACAATACGGTGAAAATTGTCATATTCATCGTCATGATGTGGGTGTATTCTCCAATCTAAAAATTCTTGAATCCATTTCAAGGTGATGTCGCTTCCTAATAACACATATACTCTCAACACGCACGTCAATAACGTGCTGTAAATGAAAGTATGCTAATGCCATGTTTGAAAATACTGGCTGTAGAGATGCGTCTGGCTCTTTCTCGTTTGTTTGATGGGAGAGAAAGAGACGGACTGAGGATGAGGATGATGTTGCGCTTTTTAACATAGGTGTGTACGAGGAATGTTAAACGAACAGCCGGGAATCAAATAACGGAACGCAGATTATTGTATGTAAATAATATAAACTGTTAAAAGTTTAATAAAAAGCCCACTTGAAGCTTAGACATTGAAAGATCAAAGGGCACGACTTCTTTATTGTGCTTTTAAACAATAACTTCCATTCTCAAGATCTTATATTTTAGGGAGGGGATGGGGGAGGGAGGCATAGCGTATTCTCACCTAAATAAATAAAATACGCACCTAAATAAATAAAATTTATTATTTGTTAAGCTTTTTTAAGGGTAATAATGAAAATTGAAAAGAACATGAGTGGATGTAAAGAGTTGGGCTTTTTATATTGTTGATAATTTTTTTTTAATGAGTGGATGAAGGGGTTTTTAAAGGAGCTCCAAACCTTTTACAAAATGGATCTAAATATTATTGGGAAATAAAAAGGAGCATGTAGGTTGTCAAGAGAGAAGCTAGGATTTGAGACCCTACTAGTTCAAAACTAAACACATCAACCAAAACAATCCATAACAACCTCCTAGAGTTCCGAAGATCCTACTAGTTTAAAACTAAATACATCAACCAAAATATTCCAAAACAACCTCCTAAAACAGTCAAAAACTACCTCGTAGAATACTGAAGACCCCACTAATTAGTTCAAAACTAAAAACATCAACCAAAACATTCCAAAACAACATGCTAGAGTACCAAAGCAGCCAAGAGCAGCTCAATCCCAAGGAGGGGAGAGCAAACACCTTGATCGAACAAACTAAGCAAAGAAACCACTGAGGATATGAGAAGCAAAACATCATCCCCAAGCTACCAGATACCAAAATCTAGTTCTTGGTCCCATTGGGTCCAGCTTCACTATCCATTTCATCATCCTTCGAATCCCACTGATCCTACCTCACCAAGACAAGGATTTCCTCCACATACGCAATCATTGTATGCATCGAATTAATCAGGGATATGTGCAATTTTATGCGAGTGCTTTTAAGAAGTTCTTGATTGGTCCCCAAATCTTGGTACTTCAGGTTCATCTTCATCTTCACAAAAGTTGATCACAAGACTATCTTAGCCTTCTTGGGATGGAAGGTAAAATAAATCATCCACATATATAGGGGCCTTACCAAGGTTGGCCAACTTGGCCACCAAATTTTTAGAGCATCTGGGTCTTTCATCACTACCGCCAACCCATCTCAAGGGTGAATTTACTACCCTAGATGCATATCTAGTAACAAGAGTGTTACCCGCCACATCTTTGCTAGACAAATTTGTAGCTTCTGGTTTAGTAGAATCTGGGTTGTCAATAATGGACTTTTACACTTGATTTAGAGAATGTTAGGATCTCACTATTAAAATAAAGTACACTCACACAAAATATTGAAAAATAACTCAAATACATCAAATAACTCAATAACACTATACAAAAATTAAATGCAGAAATGGAACAATCTCATAATAACACAAAATCGCAGGCTTCTTCGAGGGGGCAACCTCCTTCAATAATTCATTAGCTTGCAAAAATATGAATTCATACATGGCTTCATATCTTTTAAAGAAAAACTTCATGCAACCCTACCTAAAGGCTCAAGAGTTGACTTACATGCAAAATGCTACTCGAGCTAGAATCTTCTACCAAACATTGGTTACAATATTTGATAAAAACGGTTACATAAGATGGCACCACTTGGTTAGGCACCTTACTTACCGCATACATTACAAAGTATTACAAAATAATATTATAATGGGATCCTCACATTGGAAGTGGGTCATTACATAAGTAAATGAGAATTACAAAATGGTATTAGGATAGGAACAATCTATAAAATCTATTATTATTTGTTGAGTTTTATAGAGTAATAAAGAAAATTGAAAAGAACATGATGAATGTAAAGAGTTTGTATTTACATTGTTTATAATTTTAGGTGCATAATATGTTTTAATTTTAAATAAGTGATATAGTTATATTTTTCGATTGTCATTGTCATAATATTAGTTATCATTTTTTTGATTTTGTACATAAAAATGTTGAATATTATAACGGGTTTGTATGATTTTTTATCAAAATTTAATTTGGTTGCATACCAGAATATTGTAATTAATAAAAAATAATGCATACCAGAATATTGTAATTAATAAAAAGTAATGCAAATAAGAACTCTCTTATTGCCTGCTCTATTGTTATATATGCCTTAAGGCTAAATTGTTAAAATAATTATTCTTCAAGGATAACTTTGTTTAGGCCAACAGACACCAACAATGTTTCTTAGTGATGTCAGTGTCTTTTTTTTACTCTTCTTATTGATTATGTGGATTCATATTATAGTTGTTGATGCCGTGTAGCTTCCATCTTAAAACTATATCTAATTATCTAGTCACAACTAGAGCATATCTCATTTTTCAAATCCTTTACTTTTTTGAATTTACCAAGTTCTACAACAAAGCTATAGATGAATATTATTAAAAATATATATTGGAAAAAATTAAAAAATTAATATTATAACAAAGATTATTTATAAGTTAGGATGAGACTTCTCTTAATTTTAGTTAATAAGAACATTTAAAAGAAGATTTGCATTTGAGGATTTGTATTGGAGCCAAATATCCTAAACCATATTTTTATAATGGCTATCCAAATTAGTTAAACACTAGATTTTTTCACCAAAATGCCCAATTCTTTCATCCTTCTGCATAATTATCTCATCCTTAATAGCCATGTCATTGTGCCACTGAACTCCTACCTCCTTCTCAGTAGCTATTTTACCCAAAAATTTTATCACTTTATTTAGATCTCTACTCACATAAACTAGAATCACATCATCTAATTCCCTCCACAATTCCTTAATTTGGGTGACAAGAATCCTCAACCTTCATGTCTTCAAAGTAAAGTTCCTCATGCAATCCAAAGCTCCTACCAATATTTGATAATTTGATTCTAGGATTATCCTCGTGTAACCTTGTCTTACTGCCCAAATAGAAGCAAATTTGATAGCTAAGGCTTCCGCAGCTCAGCTTCATTGTTTATGGCTCTTCCTAGGCCTTCTAGTCCCCAATGGATCATTGTACCAACATGATTCCTATAGACCACTCCAATTCCAGCTCTACCTAGATTGCCTTTTGCAGCTCCATTAGTATTGATTTTAATCCAACATTATGGGGGTGGTTTCCAACTAGCTTTGTCTTGCTCTTCTTGCATTTTAGCTTCCTTCTCCATCATCCCTATATCAACCTGAGTTTCATCTTTAGCATACATTGCCTCTATGACTTTGCTCCAAATGATCTACCAAACTTCATCTAAGGATGAAAAGGTTCTCTATAAATTTTATCATTTCTCTCCAACCACATTTGCCACCAAATGAAGTTTAATACAATCTTCTAACCAATACAAAGAGCTTTAGATTTAAATCTATCCCTATTACATATTTCCCAAATATTAATCCCATTCAAATCACCATTAGGTCAAATTTTATAGAATAAAAACCATTGCTCCCAAATATGGTGCATAAATAGGTACTCAAACATCAAGTGGTTAGATGTTTCATCACTCTTTAGCATAAAAAACATTGATATGGACCAATGATTCCCATGTATCAAATTATCAAAAGTAAGAATTCCATTTACCAACCGTTGGACTGTCAAATCTTTCTCCAATCCTTGGAATATATTAAAAAAATTAAAAACATATAAAATCTTAATTAATATTCTATGATAGAATAGTAAATGAAGAAAATAAATTCTCCAACATATAACCCATAATTTATAATTATGAATACAAGAGTTCATCATAATTCCCTTTGATAGATTATGCATAGTATATTCATAAATAGATGTTCACTACCTCATAATTATTATATATATACAAATAGATATATTTTTTCAAATGGATGATAAAATTAGAATAAGTACATAAATTTTAGGGTTATGCATAAGGGGTCGAACCCAAAATGTACTTGTAAAAAATAGGCAAATCCATTTTGAAACTATGGTGAATCCTGGTCAACCTCACATCGAAGAAAATGGTGAATTACTTTGGGATCTGAAAAACATTTGGGAAAAATGGTGACTTTGACAGTTTTGGTCGGATTGGGTGGAAAATGCATTTTAGATCTGATCGGATGCATACTAAGGTCTGAAGTTGATCAAATGCATACTAAGGTCTAGATTTGTTCTAATGCATACTAAGGTCAGGATTCGATCTGATGCATACTAAGGTCTGGATTCTATCTGATGCATACTAAGGTTCGAAACCCGATCTGATTCATAATAAGGCCCGATGATATCCCCTGATGCATAATTAGATTTGGGGTCTGACCTGATGTATAATAAGGTTTGAGGATCTAGCCTAATGCATAAAAATGTCTAGGATATGGTTTGATGCATAATAAGGTTCAAATATCTGGCTTGATGCATAATAAGGTTCGGGGGTCTGATCTGATGCATAATAAGGTCCATGTGTCAGATATGATGCATAATAAGGTCCAAGTGTTGGGTTTGATGCATAATAAGGTCCGAAGGTTGGGTATGATGCATAATAAGGTCTAGGTGTTGGATATGATGCATAATAAGGTCTGAGTGTCAGGTTTGATGCATAATAAGGTCTAAGGGTTGGGTCTGATGCAGAATAAGGTTTGGGTGTTGGATCTGATGCATAATAAGGTCCAGGTGTTGGGTATGATGCATAATAAGGTTTGGATGTCAGGTCTAATACATAATAAGGTTTGAAGGGTTCAATATGATGCATAATATGGTTTGAAAAGTGGCCTGATGTAGAAAATGGTTTGGTATCAAGCCTGATGTAGAATACAATTCACATCCAAAAAATGGTCCATCGTTGACCACCTACCACATATCACACAATTGGTCACCCATATTGCATGTCCAATACAATTCTACCATGTATCCACTCCATCCATTCTATCTATAAAAAGGACATCAACTATCATTTTTTGTGTTCATTTCTGTGACTGCACCCAACTAGAGTGAACCATTATCAAGCAACCAATTTCTCCTGTTTATCCTATTTCCAAGTTTTCAACTTATAGCAATGGCCACTGATTCTACCCCTATTATAAAGTTCAAAAATCATTCTTGCACTTTAATTTTAGATTTTATTATAATCCCAGGAATGGACTTATGGTGGTTAGAAGATGCAGGTTTGAAAACCTTAGGGTCAATTCCACATTTTAAAACTAATAAAGTCCTCTTGCAACATATTATTACCGGTTATGACCATGACAAGGCCATTGTCAAAATGAAAATATGGAATAGAAGTTTGTCATTCACCATCATAGCTGCAGATATTCACAAATTGATAAATCTTCCTTTCGGTGATTATCCTTCAGTTTAAGCGAAGTGTCAGCTCTCTATAGAAGAGAAAGGCTACCTCGATAAAATGTACCAAATTGTAAACTATTGTAGGAAATAGTTATGAAATAGTACTTAGGTGGAAAAAATCTAGGATGAAATAGTTATGAATTAATGGATAAAACATTACAGACTATGATTGAATGTCATTTTTCTAATGTTTGATGATCTAATTTTTTCATTTTATGGAGCTATTTAGGAAAATATTTTGGAGGCCATAACTTTTACAAATGGAAGTGTTTTAAGTTATTTTTCTTAAATTGGATGATTTTTCAATATCTTTTCATTGGTGACATCAATTTATTAATATGTTAGAGTGGTAGGGATCTAATTATACAAGATAGTCCTCAAATCCTATTGCTCTATTTTAAAAGGGAAAGTATACCATATTTTATATAATTAGAAAATTTGGTCTATATTTATGGGAGATCCAATTGGATTTGTGATAGTTGTAGTATTTTTTGAGTCATTTGGAGGTATACATGAAAAGGATTAAATGAGATTTAGTTAATACCTTTTCATACTTCATATTAATGATTCAACTTATTCAAGAAGACCTAATTGTTCATGATTCTTTCCTTCTATTCTTTGTCCAACTACTTATAAAATTTTGTAATTGATTTTTTTATAATTAAGTATATGTAAAGCTTTTTTTTTGATAGAAAGCAAGAGACCTAAGGATATGTTAAATACTTTAGACAAGGTGATGTATGTTTTCAAAGGGAACACTATACCTGCAAGTCTTACTTTAAGAAAATGTAGTAGGTTGAATGAATTTATCTTTAGAGGGAGTACTCTTCGGTTATCCTTTTTATATGGATCCTTAGTAGATGTGTTCTATGGCCATGTGTAGGAGTTTATTATATTGGTGGTGATGAGTACACTCTAGTCTAAGGAGATTCTTATGTAGAGGTATTTTCATAATAGTAGATTTGAGATTATGAGGGGGATCCATACAAGTCTTCCCCAAGTGCAAATCTATATTAGAGAATCTATTATGAAGGGTAAGATATATTGTTACTAATGTCTTAACTCATTGGTACTTCATTTTAGACTAATAGGGGGTGTTTGTTAGCAGTATTACATTGTTTGGTACCATTGAGTATGATTGAGTACATTTGAGTACTATTATAAATATTTAGATTAGGAGTGTGATTAATATTTGTCAATAGGAGGTGTCAAGTTATAAAGAATGTTTATGTACCATATGAGTTATGAGTCATAAGTGATAGGTATCAAGTGTGGAAGTGAATATTCAAGTGAAGCTTATGTAATCATGAGAAGCTTTGTCATAATATAATAAAGGATGTGAAAGGTTGCATCTCTTAGGAGTTTGAGGATATTAAAAATCAAGAGTATTGAAGAGTCTTTTGTAAGGTTATATATTGGAGATAAATTTCCATGCTATGTAATTGAATGAATTTTATATTAAGAGATTATTATTATCAATATAGACTTATTTTGTACAATATTTGTCTTATGAGTGTGTGAGATTATTTGCAAGTGTTTTTATGATCTTGGAAACCTAGACCTATGATATCTTTGGGCTCATTTGCTAATAGTGGTATTAAAGCCACTTTAGTTAGCTTTATCTAGGGTGGAGAGAGAGAGGAAGAGTGAGAAGATTGAAGGAGAAGAATGTGAGTTTGTTATGATGATATTAGAATTGAAGAAGGATTGTTGAAGCTAGAAGTAGAGATATTGGAGGATTGTAGAAGATATTGAGTGTGAGAAAGATTAATGGAAGAGGATTTGAGAAATTTTAAAGAAATATTTGTCGAGAGAATGTTTGAGTGCAAGGAGATATCGTTGGAGAAATTATTGAGGAGATGAAGCTTTGAAGAATATTCGAGGACAATTCATTGATGACTTTGAAAATATTATTGAAAAAGATCATTCAAGGACACATACTAGAATGTTGGAGGAGGATAATTATTTAATGCATTGAAGATTAGATTGATTATAGAAGATAAAATTATGATTAGAAGTATGCTAGAAGTTATTGAAAGAATAAATTTGGATAACTTGAGAGAGGATGATTATGCTAAATAGTTATTGAATGTGAGAGAAGATGTTTTCTATCGATCATAGCAAAATCCAAAGGAAACATACTTGAGGATGAAGTACAAGTCGAAGGACACATACTTAAGTATGAAATGCAAGCTGAAGGATGTGAACCTAAGGATGAGAGGAAGACAAAAGATAGGATTGAGAATGAGAGGAAGCTAGACGACATAAACCTAAGGATGAGAGAAAACTAGAGGATAAATTTTTGAGCCATGAGCATAGTTTGAAGCTGAAGAGATTGTAACAAAATTGAGGAGATTTGATTAGAGTATCTAGAAGCATATGGGTTATACTATAGTAAAACTTAATGGAAGTAAGTAGTGCATATAATACTTATTCTCAATTACCCAAAAGGATAAATTTAAAGTAGTAAGGTTTTAAGGATAAATTTGGGAGGTATGAGAAATTCATAATTGTAAGGATATATTTGGGAGTTAAAAGGAATTTTTAATAAATGAATTAATGAATGGGAGATACAAGGAAATTAGATGTTTGAAATTTGAATGTGAAATTGTGAAATTAAATTTGAGAATTTAGGGAGACATAAGAAGAAGTTTGAAATTGATTATTTGATGAAATTAAAATTTGAAGAAGAAATTAAAATTTGAAATTTGTTAAAAGAGGAAAGAATTTGAAATTTAAATTTGGGAGTTATAAGAAGAGGAAAAATAAATTTAAATTAATTTATTGATTGAAGTTGAATGAAACATTAGTTTTTTGTTGATATTTAAATAGAAATAAGAAGATTATATTGAAGAAAGGTGAGATTTTGAAGGAATGTTTTGGAGTTATAAGGTTGTCAACTTCAAACAAAAATATATGCAACATGAAAATTAAAAGAAGAAAGAAAACAAAAGAACAAACAAACAAACAAACAAAAAAACAATCAAACATAAAAATTTGGTACAAAGATACAAGAACATGAATTATAAAAATCAAATGAAGAAGAGCAAAAAAGTTAACTATTCATAAAATATGAAGGATTTTTAACTCTTAATACCTACTTTCATATTGTAATACAAGGGGGTGTTAGTAGTAATATATTATTTGGTACCATTGAGTACTATTGTAAATATTTGTATAAGGAGTGTGTTTAATATTTATCAATAGTAGGTGTCAATTTGTGAAGAATATTTATGTGTCATGTGAGTTGTGAGTTATAGTTGTCAAGTGTGGAAGTAAAGAGTCATGTGAAGGTTATGTAATCCTAAGAAGCTTTGTCATAATGTAAGAAAAGCATGTGAAAGGTTGCATCTCCTACTCATTTGAGGAGAGCAAAAGCCAAGAGTATTGAAGATAATTTTGTAAGGTTATATATTGGAGATAAAACTAAATGTTATGTAGTTGAATAAATTTTGTAATGAAGCTTGTATTAAGAAATTTTGATTATAATATAGTTTTATTTTATGCAGTATTGGTATTGTCAATGTGTGAAATTATTTGCAAGTGTTTTTATGTTCTTGGAAACTTGGACCTATGATATCTTTGGGCTCATTTGCTAATAGTGTTGAAAGTGCAATTTGACTTAAGGCTAAGGACAAAATTGTATGATGTAATCTTGCATAAGCCTATGAGCAATAGTTGTATGATTATATTTAATTAATTTTAATATTTTATTATGTAAGGCCTATAGGATACAATTAACTTTATTATGGTCAAACCCATATTATAACATGTAACTATCCTCAAAGCCCTCTTGTCGTATTGACTTAGGTTAATATCATTTATGTATTTTGGGTCTTGGTATTGGTATAAACATAAATCCACTCCATCCATTATATCATAGCATTGTGTTTCTTATATATGGATAATATAGTGATTATTTTATAGTTTCTATGGGTTCCCACCATATCTTTCTCTCTTTTGATGCTTATCTATAGTTTTTATATAATATTTGAGTGGATAGGTTATTTCTTCTAAAATAGGTCCAAAATACAACATGAAAATTGACCTTAATAAAATAAGTTCTTATCTTAATTCATTAAAAACCCCTTTTCTCCACTAATTTTATCCATAAAATCATTAACATAGCCATGGCCTCTCTAGTTTCATAAAACCCTCTTCTTCCTTTGCTATTATTGTAATATGTTCCATTTATGCTCAATCAAATTCTCTCATCCTTACTTTTATAACCAAATATTTTGATTGTATATCTAATACCTTCCATGGAGGAGGATGGAGGGTTCCACCAATCATCATAAGGATCAATATTTCTGACAATAGGCTAGTCTCTAGGCTTTTTGAGTCCTCTACATAATATTGAGTGTGAAATCACCATTTAATATAGTGATAAAGTAAGCAAGGGTTATTTAGTTAGATATCATTATTATTAATTTCCAATTGTTGTTGATGATGATCTGATCCTTATGCCCCTATTTTTACTAAATATGAATCTTAAAGGGTAAGGTCATCATATTATTTTTTGCACTAAATTTAGGATTTTGATATTGTTTGTATTATTTGGTATGAAAAAAAATAATTTTGCATTCATATCTCTTGGTCACTTTTACTAGAATAGTTATCAATTTAGGATGCTTTGAATGGCTTACTTTTTACTATTTTTATGTTCTACTTTAATGGTTTTGCATTGCCTCTATTAATTTAGATTAGATTATATAAGTAATGAATTTTTACTACAACACTTGATGAACTTAACATAAAACCTACTTTCTAAAGCATTTATTTTCTATTTTCAACCAATAGTACTTGGCATGTTAGCTATTATAGGTATTGCTTTCACTATTTTTTGTTGTCCTATATTGTTGTAGTGTTTTGGTAGCTTGCAATACTTATCTTATGGTTTCTGATGAATAATCTATTTCTATCCTTAGTGTAAAGGAAAAAAATTGCCTTATCATGTATGATTCTTGGTTGGATTCACTAGGAGCCAAGGTGACCATGAAAGTGTGTTATATTCTCTACACTCATGGGCTTGGGGATTGAAGGGTTCACCAAGAATGATTTTAAAACTTTCTCCAAGTCTAGGGATGGCATGTTTGATGTATAAATTGATCAAAAACCTATGTTTGGCATTTCTAAAATCTAAGCTATGAAAATGAAAGAACAATGCAAGACAAGTAAAAGTGTAAGAAGACAAGAAACTAATCCTAGAATGATTCTTATTTTTTGATGATCACTAAATCCTAACATGAAATAAAATAAATCTTTATTTTGAAAAAGGATTTTAGAGAATGCACAGATAAAGGTAACCCTAGGATACAAACTATATGTTTTTATTCTTAAAATGGCTAGAAATAGAAGATCAATGTTTTTATTTTTATTTTATGGTCAAAATTTAAAATATAATGGAATAAAAGTACACAAAAAACAACCTAAAGACCTACTAGGGTACTCACCTGATCCAAGCTTTAACTTGTGTCTAGAATATCCAAACAAATTCAAACCTACAAGATAACTTATAAAACCATATAAATTTTGATCAACATTTGGAGGCCTACTTAGGCCACTATATTATTGAGCTTAGAGGCACAAAAATCAAGATCCCTTGGTCCTTTTAGTTGACCATTCAAAAGAAAAATGTTATTTAAACTTTTTAATAAGAAAAATCTATATGAAATGAACATGCAATAGTGAAATGAAATGAAATAATATGTAGGTAACATAAAGCTAAAATGCAAGCAACAAATTAGGGTTTTAGGAAGCAAAAATTTACCCCCAAACTCTAATTGACCAAATATATACCCTGTAATTAAGGGGCATGAATCTAGCTCACCAAATTCACACCCTATATGGGCAATGCATGAATTAGTTTACATGCACTTTTGGGGTTTCAAAACATTGAAAATTATAATGCAAAACAAAAAATAGAGCTAATGACTAAGAATGCAAGTAAATAAATTGGCTAGCTGATGGAGAAAGCAAGAAGCAATGAGAATATGAAGAAAAAAATCCAAAATAGTGGAATTATCCAACCGTCAAGACTCCTCCAATTGATCCCCAAGGGAAACCAACACCAAAGCAACAAAAAACAAAAATAGTAAATCATAGTAGAAGAGCACTTGTTAATGAACAATGAGTGAGATAAGATCTAGGATTCTCTAAAAATATTGATTGGGGGAAAATATGGAGCCCAGTACTCTATTTATAAGACATTTGGAGGGTTAAAAGGGTAGGAAAACAAAAGTTCACTATGGGCAAGGGCCAACACCAAATTGAGTCAACGAGGGGTAGGGTTTTTGAGAGAAAAATTCCTAGAACACAAAATTCATACCTAGTAATTATAGGGTGTGAATATAACAAGAAAAATTTGTGCCTCATATGGATTGCACATGAATTTGGTAAATCCAGGGATAAACGACAAAGGAAGAGGGGAAACATGCCCCAATTTTGCACTTACCAAGCTTGGATGGCTTCCTAGGGATCTAAGGAAATATTGAATCATTTTTATAGGTCAAGTATCCATGTTTAAAATTTTCCCCCTATTTGGTGCATTTATGGCCAAGTAAATGCATCAAAGAAGGATGTAGACTACTATGGATGAATATGGCAAACACACACAAAAATGAGTGGTCGGGTTTGGATGGAGGGGTAGTGCAAAAATGAGTGTTATGCTAAATACTAAAAATTTACATGAAAATAAAGGAATTACTGCCATTAATGCCTCTAAGGATAGGGTGCCTGCTTGATTTTTTGAAGGAATGTGAGATTCCTAAAAATACTCGAAAAAAGGGAAAAAAATGAAAAGAAAAACAAGAAAAACAAATAAAATCAAAGAAGAGAAAAAGAAAAAGATAAAAGGAAGAATAAGGGGAGGAGAAGAAAAGGGAGGGAAAAAATAAAAATAAGAGAGAGAAGAAAAGGAAATAAGGAGCGAAGAAAAGAGGAAAATGAGGGAAAAGTAGCTCATTTTCACTATAAGGAGGAGAAAAGAGCTCTAAAGAAGAAAAAGAAGGATGGTGCTTCCAACTCACCATGCTACCATGGTGAGAGGTCATTCTAGCACTGCTACTAAATGGGTGAAGATATAGATTGAAACCCACTTGCTATAATTGGTTGTTTCACTTGCACAAACATTTTAGCAAAATTTTAAATTTTAATAAAAATTTAAGCAATTTTTTGCAAAATTCACCATGGAGCATGAATTCAGTCGCAAAATTTGAATCTCATGATGAGTACTATGAATTTTGTAGTTTTTTATGGAAAATTTTATTAAAATTATTCTATCTCATAAATGACCATGTGATTAATACTATGAATTTCATAGGTGCTAATGGTAAATATGATGAAGTCAATTTTTTCTATCTCACAAATGGCTATATAATGAATACTATAAGGTTTTTAAAGTTTCAAAGTCCTTTAAGAATTTATCTAAAGGGTAGGAAAACATGCATTTGCTTAACACAAATCTTAATAACTAACAAAAATTCTCTAAGTATTTGCCTAAAGGCTAGGCAAACAAGAATTTGCATGAATGGAAAATCTTAGCAGCTAAGTCCCCTTGGAAAATATTAGGAGTCCTTTAAGAATGAGGCTTTAATCAAAGGAAAAGATTATAGGAAAATTCCTTTAGGCATGAGGCTTTGTCTAAAGAAAAATCTTGTATATATTTATATAGTTAATTTAAAAAAAATAAAAAGCATCTTTTTCTCCCATTTCATATTTTCTCTCTCATAATTTCATCTTTAACATATCTTAATCAATCATTATTAGTCAAGACTTAAACAATACATCTAATCTTAATCCATGCATGTCCAATTCTAAATCAACCATGATCATTTAATCTCCAAATCTAGTTTAAACATTAATAAATGCATTCTCATACCTAATCCTCTAATTGTCTATGTCCTCAATCTAATCATGCATCCTTAATTCTTAATCATTATCATCATTCATCCAAATAAAACATGTATCCCAAAATTTCATCACTATGCTAGTGTGCATCATAATCAAGTCGAGTTTCTTTGGTTCAACTTGGTTTTTCCTCCTAATGCTACTTAAAACACCATTTTTAACATCATGTCCAGACAAAAAATATCTACACTACTCATTTAACAACATCGATGATAAGCAAAAAAAATTATTCCTATTTCAAAATTGGGGTATATATGTTAATATTTGACATATTTATTATGTAATAAATGCATGAAAAAGGATAAATATAGAACACATGACTAACTTTTAATCTTGTCATTTCATAAATTCACCTTTTAGTAAACCAAGTGATTCAACCCTTCCTACACTCAAATTTAAAATATTTATTGCCCCAAGAGCAAATGCATTGGGGCATGGGTCATAATGCCATTTGTGCTACCATGATGTAGGTGGTGTTTCTAGCACCTATTTTTGACCTCCAATGGTCATATTGTGCTAGAAACAATGTGCTAACACCTCCAATGATATTACCTCCTAATTATTTTGAATTTTCATATGCCAAATCTCAAAGGTGTTATTTCCTATCTCTTTCAATCCACCTACCATTAATGAGCTTAATCACACATTTTGATTCACAACCCTAACAATAGAACACCAAGCCTAGTAATTTTTTTTTTTATGCCCTTTCATTAATAATATTTTGATCCCTTTCAATTGATTACCTTGTTTAATCATGTCTCCATCATGTCACATTTGTTGCATCTCCTCCATCAAGAAACCATACCTATTTATAAAACCAGCACTTGGGGTGACCAAATCATCAAGTTTTTGTGGTAGAAAAACTTCACCAAAATATTCTTAGGATCATGTTTTTCAAGCACCAAAATGTTGCCAAAAATTCCTTAGAATAATAGGTATTTTATCATTTTGCATGGCAAATTTATGCCCAAATGTTGCCATAATCTTATAAGCACTTAGGAGTATCCTTCAAGCTTTCAAGCTCTTGTTATTTTTAATATTTCTACAAGCATTCTTGCAAGAGATTATTCAATCAAGTATCAAATATTTTTGAAGTAATCAGGTCTATAGGTAATCATCAAGCGCTACGCATTACGTAATCTTCAAGCTCAAGCATTTGGGAGGGCCACCAACAGGCAACAAGTAAGCTTTTGAAAAGCTTCCAAAAAAGAGGAAACAACCTACTCTCTTGGATTGCGCTCTTTTCCCTTCATCTTTGCTTATTGGATCTTCTTTACTTTTACCTTTTTATATTTTTATAGCTTCATGTTAGCTAATATTAGCATATTGTAATTGCATTTAGCTATGAGATTATAGATCACTATCAATATTACTCTTTGTTTTACATAGAGTAGAAGCATAGGTAGCTATAGCATTAATGATGCTATTTCCCAAAGGTGTTTCTACAATCTTAGCATTTAATTTAGGTTTTTGTCAATTTATCATTTCTATCTTATCTCAATAGGGGTTTGATTATTGTATCAAAAAAGCTAACTATCTTTCACCAAGTCAAACAGGCCCCTATACATTGATTGCTATAATTCTCTATCTATTTTATAGGTTTAGGTGATAGCACCAATGATAGACAATAGCATCAAAAATGGTTTTTCTAGTGGGTTAGGCTTCTACCACTATAGAAAAATATGTCATTTTTTTCTTGATATCTATATTTTTAGCACTTAGATCTTATAATCAGTTTGGTATAGCTTAAATTAGTTTATGTTTTTTATTGTTAAAAAAAAGGTAAACAATGAACCTAGTTTAATTTTAATTGTATAGGGGATACATCATAGTCTAATATTTTCAGCTTTGGGTATTATATTGAAATTGCAAGTAGACTATATATTACACTAGACTTTAATTATATAGGGGATACATCATAGTCTAATCTTTTCAACTCTGGGTATTATATTGAAATTGCATGTAGACTACACATTACACTAGACTTTATAGTATTTTTCTTGTACCCTTACTCTTAAAAGAAAAATAGTTATTTTATTTATCATAAGAATTTGAAAAAATATTTTAGTTGTAGGCCTTGTAAGTTGTATTTTGTGTATACATTTAAGTCTATATTAATATTAGGCTTAGTTAAGAAGCATATTAGGAACCTCCAAGGGTTATGTGGATTGGTAAGTGCTAGTCTCGTTGGGCACTTACCAAGAAAATACCCAGGTTCAAACCTTGGGGAAATCATATTGTAAAGGTAGTAGTCTGATCCAAATCCTCTGAGTGTGCACTAGGTTGATGACAACGGTATGAATCCCGAGCATCCAATCGCCCATTTCACGTCGGTATATAAAACAACGAGGTGGAATAGGTTTGGTGGATGCTAAAAATAGTGTTGTTGTAACCAAATATCCTATAAAAAAAAACATCTTAAGAGAAATATAATTTCTATTCTTCAACCAATCCAACAAACTAGACATTAACTTACAATATCCCCTAGTATCCAAGTGATAAGAAGAGACAGGATAAATCACCAAAGATATCCTTCACTATATTTTACCCGTTATAACAATTTAATAACCAATACATATGATAGAACTAGTTACGAAAAATAACTTTGTAATATATAAAATCTTGTTGTTTTAGAGAGTTGCAATATATCTTATCCTAACAAATTTCCCTCATCATTCCATAAGGACATTGAGGTCACTGTCCCATCCTTTCGTTTACTCCGCTTGATAACGACAAAGAAATTGTAATCAACTCTCTCCGAACTCATGGTTTTTAGATGAAGCCTTCTCTAACGCATGTCCAACATGCCCGTCAGCTTGTGCTTATGCCTGCACCTATGAGAAGTTAAATACTCGATAAAGGAGTGACATTCAACTCTTGTAACATTTTTGTAATCCTGCATTTGCCTATACCTTTTTGCTTCCATGGACACAGGGCTACTAACTCTCTATTATCTGCTCCTCATCACCACCAGCATGTTGGTCTACTTCATGCTTCTCAATATATGGAGATCAAGGAAGAAGAGGTTGACAAACAAGCTTTCTCATCCCTTCTGGACCCCTCAAAGATCATCCATGGAGGAGGATGAAGGTTTCCACCAATCATCATAAGGATCGAACTTTCTAACAATAGGCTATTTTCTAAGCTTCTTGAGTCCTCTACATAATTTTGAGTGTGAAGTCACCATTTAATATAATGATAAAGTAAGCAAGGGTTATATGGTTATAATTATTATTACTTTCCAATTGTTGTTGATGATGTTGTGATCCTTATGCCCCTATTTCTTACTAAATATGAATCTATTAGAATTTCCTAATAATAGACATGCAAAGCATTACATAAAATATGAAGAGAAGAGTGGAACTGATTACTTTATTTCAAGGATCAACTTTGTATAAATAACAAAGTTGATCATTGAGAGTCGTTGGATTACAAAAACTCATCAAACCTGATGAAGACAACACTGAGAGTTCTCATGACACATGGAGGAGTGGAGACTCAAGTGTGTCTATCCTAGTGGAACTTAAGAGGATATTCTCTTATTCTAACACCCCCCCTTAAGTGATACTAGGGGGGATTCGTACAAATGAGTCCTGACAACAAGTCCTGATGAGGTACTCATGTACAATAACTTATTTTTGAAGATATGGTAAAAACCTAATGGAAAAAAACATCAATCAAAAGGAATTAAGAGGTTTGTCTTCATATGGCAAAGATTGTCCTCTTAATACAATAAGAAAGATGAGTCCCGACAACTTGGCCTGATTAGGTACTCATTTACATTTTATAGTTGGTGAAAAATACCCTATGGGGAAAAAAAAACTATGAGAAGAAGAGAGGCTTGTCTTTGTATGGCAAAGATTGTCCTCTTTATACAAAAATAAATATGAGTCCCGACATATTGGTCTGATTAGGTACTCATATACAATATATAGTTGGTGAAAAAACCCCCATGGGGAAAAATCAACTATGAAAAGAAGATATGCTTGTCTTCGTATGGCGAAGATTGTACTTTTTATACAAAAAGAAAGATGAGTCCCGACAACTTGACCTGATTATGTACTCATATACACCATATAGTTGGTGAAAAAACCCTTGTGGTAAAAACCAACTATGAAAATAAGAGAGGCTTGTCTTCGTATGGCGAAGATTTTCCTCATAAAACCAATCAATTCACCTGTATTACCCCAAGCTTATCTCGTAATTGAAGGTAACACGGAGAAGGAAATGACTTGGTGAAGATATCTGTAATTTGATTCTTAGTTGGAATATATTCCAAGTATATATCCCCATTATGAATATGCTTGCCATATGAAGTGCATGTGTATCTCAATGTGCTTGGTGCGTTGATGCTCAACCGGATTGCGTGCAATATGAATTGTGCTCTGATTGTCACACCAAATAGTTATAGGTTTTTCATGGGTGAAACCAAATTCTCTCAGAATTTGACAAAGCCAAAGAGCTTCCTGACTAGCTAAAACTGTTGCCCTATATTCTACCTCTGTAGAAGATAAGGCTACTGCTTGTTATTTCTTGCATAACCAAGCTATTGGTGAAGAACCAAGGCAAAAGACATAGCCTGAGGTTGAACATCTATCTTCTATTAAACCTGCCCAATATGAATCTGTGTAGCCAATGATATCCATGGAATTTCCCTTATAGAAGAGCCCAAAGTGCATAGTGCCTTGCAAGTAACGGAGGATTCTTTTTACTGCTTGCCAATGAATGAAATGAGGTTGATGAGAGAATCTGGATATGAGGCCAACAACATATGAGATATCTAGGTGAGTATGAGTAAGGTATAACAAAATTCCTACAATATGATGGTATAGAGTTGCATCACATAGAGGGGATGAGCAAGAAGTACTAAGATTAATTCCAGATTGGAAGGGGGTAGGAGAAGGTTTGCAATCTATCATTTTAAATATTTGAAGAAGATCTAGAGTGTACTTTTGTTGACACAATAAAATTCTTGCATCTGTTTGACTTATTTGGATCCCAAGGAAGTAATGAGCTTTATCTTTCAAATTTTTTAGAGAGGGAGTCTTTTATAGTCTGAATGTGAGTCAAGTTACTACCAGTGAGAAGAAGATCATCAACATATAGAACAAGAATGATGATTTTGCCTTCATTTCTCCAAATGTATACTGTGTTATCAGACTCACAATGCAAAAAACCTGCGAAAAGAAAGGAGTCCATATTTTGATACCAAGCTCTAGGGGCTTATTTGAGGCCATAGAGAGACTTTTTAAGCCTACAAACAAGAGAGGAGTCTTGAGTGAAACCAGCAGGTTGTTCCATGCATATTTCTTCTTTCAAGTCCCCATGTAAGAAAGCACTTTTTACATCCATTTGATAGACATGCCACTTTTGGGAAGCAGCCAAAGCAAGAACCAGTCTAACAAAATCTATTTTAGCAACTGGAGCAAAGGTTTCTATATAGTCAATACCTTCAATTTGAGAAAAATATTTTATCGCTAGGCGAGCTTTGTGTTTTTATATTTCTCCATTAGGCCCATATTTTATTTTGTATATCCATTTACAATGAACTAACTTCCTTCCTTTGGGCAAGGGAACTAAATCCCAAGTTTTGTTTTTTATTAAGGAAGAAAATTCGTTTTCCATGGCATCATCCCATTCTTTGATACTTGTAGCTTATTTGAAGGATTGGGGATCAGAGGAAATAGACTGACAGACAAGACCAGTGCCTATGGGGTTGGATGATCTGGTAGATGGAATATTTTGGATGTAAGGAGTAGCTTCTTTAACAATGGTGCAGGCCCATTTTGGCATAGTGGAAGGAGTAGGAGGAGTAGAAAGACATTGAGTTGGAGTTACAGGTTCCTCATCTTGATTATCAATTTCCAAGTTAACCTCAAGAGTTGGCTCTTCATAATATTGAGGTTCTACTATAGGAGAAGGCTCAATGGAGGAAGAGGGGGATTGAGGATATTTTTGATGGAATGTTTCATCAAATTGGACATTCCTATGAAAAAATACCTCATGAGTTGAGGGATCAAGGAGCCTATAAGCTTTCATTTCCTCACAATAACCAACAAAGATGAGTTGTTTGCTTTTCTTATCTAGAGCTTTCCTTTTCTTATTTGGGATGTGAGCCCAAGCAGTACACCCAAAAATCTTGAAGAAGGAAACATCTGGTTTTGATCCAGACCATGCTTCTTCAGGAGTTAAATGGTCAAGAGCTTTATGAGGTGTGCGATTTTGAATATAATTGGCATAGTTAATAGCTTCAACCCAAAACAAATTTGGAAGATCTCTTGAATGGAGCATGCAATTAGCCATATCTTTTAATGTCCTATTTTTCCTTTCTGCAATACCATTTTGTTGAGGATTATGGGAGATAGAATGCTGATGAATGATGCCATGACTTGATAGAAATATGGAGAACTCATTACTATAGTATTCCCCCCATTATCAATGTGAATTTGCTTGATTTTGCAAGAGGCCTGATTTTCAACTAAGGCTTTGAAGACTTTAAAGTGAGATAGAACATCACTTTTATATTTTAGGAAGTAGACCCAAGTTCTTCTAGAAAATTCATCAATAAAGGTTAGAGCATATTTTTCTCCTTTAAAAGAAGGTTCAGGAAAAGTCATCAAGTCACTATGGATTAGTCCTAGAGGGGATGAGGCTTTTAGAGAACCACTTGAGTGGAAAGGATCTTGATGTTGCTTTCCAAGAGCACATCTAGGACAAAATCCATCAATAGAAGAGACTTGGGGTAAACATATTACCATATTATGGGTGCTCAATTCCTTTAGGTAGTTGTAACTAAGATGACCAAACCTTTCATGCCAAATTTTGCTTTCAAGATCTCCATGAGCCACAAAACAGGAGGCCCCTTCTGGATTTTTGAATCCTTTGAAGTGAAATAGGTGAGTTTTGTGATCAATATCTCCTTTAGCTATAAGATAATGGGGATCTTGAAAGTCTCTTATCTCAACTCCTATTGGAGAGAAGAGAACTATTTTCCCCTTACCAAAAGTATAAATTTGATAGATGGAGAGGAGATTTGTGGTAATGTTTGGAACATAGAGAACATTATTTATAGAGCCACCATCAATGATTATGTCCCCCTTTCCTTTTATTGGGATAAATGAAGAGTCACCCACTTCTATGCTACATGTAGAGCTAGAGGAGATAGAAGAGAATGACTCATCTGAAGCAGTCATGTGATGAGTAGCTCTAGAATCTAGAACCCAGTATTTAGAGGAAGAATTGGAGGTTTTCCCTTGAACATTTAGGGCTTTCCCTATTTGATTTTTATTGTCTATATTTTGATCCTTCATAGCTACCTCTAGTTGTTGTAATATTTTCCAGCATTTGTTTACAGAATGACCATTCTTTTTACAATGAGTACAAGTTATGGGATTCCTTTCCTTATTTTTGAATTTTTATTTAGTAGAGGTGGAGGCTACTAAGGCTTTGGAGGAAGAGGAAGAGGAATAGGAAGATATCTCATATCTTGCAAGTTTTATTTCTTCCCTAGTTAGTCTATCACAAAATTCTTCTAAAGAGGGCATTTTAAAGGTAGCACCAAGAGCATATTTTGTATATAGAAAGGTGGTTGCAAAGATTTGAAATACACCATTTAGTTTAGAGAGAATTAGATAAATGCATTCTTCGTCAGTATTTTTATTCCCACTACCTTTGTATTGAGTGAGGACTTCTTTGAATTTGGTGAGGAAGTCAATAATACTGCTAAAGTCTTCAGGAGACAAAGTTGTTAGTTCTGCTTCTAGTTGCATTGATCTAATTTGATCTACTTTTCCAAACAAAATTTTTAGTTTCTCCCAACTTTCATGAGGAGTTTTACAATCTATAATGTGAAACCACAAACTTTCATGAACATTAGAGATAATAATACCCATAGTTTCATACATTTTTCCTTTGTGAACAAATTTTTCATATTCTTTATCAAACTCAGGTTGGTTTTCTTCTAAAAGGTGTGTGAGCCCTTTTTGAGAAATGAGATTTAAAATTTTGGGCTTCCATGTATGGTAGTTATGAGGAGTAAGAGGTTCAATTGAATTCATCATTTTGACACAAAAGAAAAGTTGAAGTTTTAACCAATATATCCCCCCTTAGAACTTCAATTTTTGGATTAATGCAATTGATTTTAAAGAAGATATGAAGCTTTTCAAAATATCAAATCTCAAAATACCCGCCCTAACAAGAGGGAAACTATAAGTAATTGAGTTTGATATATATTTGCTTTGAAATGCCAAATCCCTTTAATGTTCTTCTCAATACCCACCCTAACTTGAGGGAAACTATAAGTAAGGAGAAGAATTTTCAAAGGAATGTAGGCTTGAAATGCAGAGCTATCAACCAGATATAAATATGGATAACTCAATACTCGCCCTTACTTGAGGGAAACTATAAGTAAGAGAGATATCCAATATTGTAGTAAGGTTGATGAAGAAAAATATATGCCAGGCCTTTATACCAATTGCCTCCAAAACCTACCCTTACTTGAGGGAAACTATAAGTGTTTAGAGACAATGATACATGGAACGTAGGCAAATATATTTTGAGGAAAACTTATAAGATTTGGAAAATTATAGAGTTTTCTCTTAAGTGAAGATATTTATATTTAGATCCCTTCCTCGGCCTTGTCTTAGGTTCCTGATCCTTTTGCAGCTTCCCTGACACCTCCTTTTTCTATCATTTTTGGTTGGAAGGTGTTTCAGACAATCTCTTTTGGGGGGAGATCACTATTCCATTGTTCTACCCCTTTCCTTACCTTATGGTGGTAAATCCTTTGTTTCTTTGTTCTGCTTCATTGTCCTGCCTTTTACTTCGATGTCTGGGTTCTGGGATGGGTTTAGCTTTTCCTTAGGAAATCTCCTGGGTTTTTTGGATCTTTCATGGTTTTCCTTCAAATTTCCTTTTTTCTCAGGTTATTTTTGGATGTCTTCTTCACAATTGTTCTTAGGGGTTCTTCAGTTGTGGTTTGCTGGGTCTAAGGATTTCTAGCTTCATGAGCAGTTTTACATAGCATACTTTTGGTTAGGAGGACCATGTGCTTTATACTTTGACTCTACTCTTTGGGTTTGAAGTGGTGGCTCTTATGATATTTCATCTCCTTTCATGGATTTTAGGGGGACCTCTGTGCTTCTTGACGCTGAATCCTTTTAGTACTTCCTCTTCTTTGTCCTTGAAGCTATTCGTTGGTGGGTCTGAGAAATTCTAGCTTTATGAGCAGTTTTGCACAACATCCTTTTGGTTTTAGACCATGTGCTTTTGATTGTGACTCTGATATTTGGGTTCATGGTGATGGTTCCTATAGGTTTTCAGTTCCTTTCGTGGCTTCTAGGATGGCCTCAACTTTTCTTGCTACTGAATCCTTGCAGGACTTCCTTTTCTATGTCCTTGAAGTTGTGGTGTTGAAGGTTGTCTAGGATGCATGGCTGCTTCCTTTTGTTTTGGGCTCTAATTTCTACATCCAAACCTCCTCGTGACTCCTTATTTTTGGGTTCTTGTGGCACTTTTCCATATTTTTGTCAGATGTGTTGGTTCGCTACTGTTGTTTCCTCATTTAGGCTATTGTTTCTGGAAGACTTCATTTTTTCTACTTGAGGACTTCGTAGCCTGGGAAGTTCCTCTTGTTCCTGATCCACTAATGCACCATCCTTCAAGCTGTTGTTCTATTGCATGAGGATTTCAAGGCCTACGATTTTCCTCTTTATGTTGCTTCATTTTTCAGGATTTCAAGGAGTGGTTTTTCCAGTTTTCATAATTTTCACCATCCCTATGTGATTCCCGTCCCTGTTTTGGCAGGATTCATAGTTTTTCTGATCCACTGCTCTACCCTTTTTTTTAGGATGGATTTTCAAATCTATTTTGGTTTTCCCTTGCATGGGAAGTAGTTTTTTCTCGGGTACTGGTTTCCCAAGGGTGGTTTCTAGTTTTCCCGCCCTTGGGAGGATTCAAATTTTAAATTTTGGCACTTGTCCTTTTCCCACATTTGGGAAGTTTTAATTTTTTTGTTGGTAGAATGGGTGGTTTGGTGCTTTTCCCCATCCTTGAAAAGCTTCAATTTTCTTTTTAGCGCCTAAAGTTTCAAATTTGCTTTTCTGATGGGATTTCATTTCCTGCACGGTTTTCCTTTGTAGGCTTTCGTCCTTTTCCTATGTCCTTTGCGCCTTCCTTTGCATTTTCCTAATTCAGATCCTCTGGTGCTTTCCTTCCTTTTTTCCTTTTGGTCTTCCTCAAGTTTGTTCTGTTGTCCTTCCTTGGACATTTTCCTTTTGATGTAATCAGGTTTTGGGATCCTTGATAAAAACCCACTTTTAATTTAACTTACCAAAAAAAAAGATATTTATATTTAGAAAATATAAATAAAAAATACCTTTCTAAATAATTTAAACCAAATTTTTTTACCACATATAATAAAATATATGAAAAAGTGTAATAATGTTTTTTGAAGAGGTTTGAATTTTTAGAGATTATCTTCTTATTGAAATATGTAAGGAATATTTCAGCAATAACACCTTTTTTTTAAAAATTCTATTTAAAAGGAACTAAATGAATATATAAGAAGATACAACCCCCCCTTAAATAATTTATTAAATTTGAAATTTTTTGCTTTGAAGTGGTTTTTATATTTGAGTATCTTCTCTATGAAATAAATAAGGGAAAATTTCAACAATAAACACCTTATAAATCTGTTTTACTTAAAAATAAGTAAATGAACTTAGAAGAAGATAGACAAAAATATACAACCCCCCTAAAGATAAGAAACACAAATGTGCAAAAATTTGCACACAACCCCCCCAAAAAATCTTTTTATTATAAAGGTTACAAGATTGACTCACGATTGAAGAGAGCCTTTTGAGGAAAAAATAAAAGGCTCTGAGAAAAGGAGTCAAAGGAGATGACCTTAGAAAATTGAAGGATCGATTGAAATGAATAACCAATATAAAAATATATAGCAAAGAGGAGAATTAGAACTTATTACAATATTTCGGCCTCTGAGAATGATAGACACTCAGAATAAATGGAGACACCTTCTTAAATAGCTTGCAACCAAAACATTAAGATTAAAATAAAAATTGGAGTCTTCCTCCTTGAATATGTGGTGCTCTCGACCTCTGTGGGTATCAATGTAGCAGATAAGAGGCTCCCAAGACTTCAAGGTTTCTGATATGTTCTTCCTTTATAGCTTAGAAGAAGCTATCTGCGCACACAGGAATGAACGAACCAGAGAAGACGCACAAAAGAAATAAATAAAAATTATATACCTTAAGTGCTTAATTCTGATGACACAACTATCCTAGAATGGGCTTATTCGAGACCAGAGGTCGATAGAGGTCACTATGGAGAGCACCTTAAGATCCGTGACTGTTGACGATCCAGTTATCACTGCAATACACGTTATAAAAACATTTTTCTATATTTTATCATGAATCAAGCTATGATTTCAAACCAGAACCTTGAGAATAGCAAAAATTCATAATACAATCCTATGTAGGGTGTGGAGATTTTATGGACTCTTGTTGAGAGAGCATCGTGATATTTTGATGAAAATTAGATTTTTAATTTTTGAAAGAGACAGATATTTAAGACAAGAACAACAATCTTCAAAAATAGAGATACATTGAGGAACGATGTCGAGGACCAGGTGGATAATCCATGTAGCATCCAGAGAGGACACGATGAGATGATTGATACATGTAGCATCTAGAGAGGTACATCATTCACACCAAGATTTAATGGGAGTGAGAAGTCCCTTCAGAGACAAAGATCAAAATAATATCTCACACAAATTAATAATCACCACACACAAAGGTTATTCTTAAAAGATATTTGGTTAGAAATAAATAATCATGATGATCTCGCAAATTTTAAATAAAAAAATAAACATTGCCCCAATCAAAGTGGGCCAAAATAAAACTGCGGAGCCACGAAATTCAAATAGGATCGCAACACCTGTTATGAAAAAGAGAGGGCTCTTAATTTGAATCGAAGAGGGAGGATATTTTTGAAAAAGGGGCTCTTTCCTTCTAGAATATGGGCTAAAAAATAGCACCAGGCACAAGGAAGAGCTCTTAATATTATAAAAAAAAATACCTTCTAGCATGAATTCAAACACAACCTCTTTTTTTTTTAAATATTGCAACACATATATTTTCAACAATAAAGATTTTGCTGAAAGAAAGAAAACCTACGGATAAAAAGTGACTACTGCATTAGTTTTAGGAAAGTTAGTCAACCAATAGTACTTGGCATGTTAGCTATTATAGGTGTTGCTTTCACTATTGCTTGTTGTCCTATATTGTTGTAGTGTTTTGGTAGATTGTAATACTTATTTTATGGTTTATTTTGACTAAGATATTTCTATCCTTAGTGTAGAGGGGGAAAATTGCCTTGTCATGTATGATTATTGGTTGTATTCATTAGGAGCCAAGGTGACCATAGGAGTGTGTTATATTATCTAAACTCGGGTGCTTGGGGATTGAAGGGTTCACCAAGAATAGTTTTAAAAATTACTCCAAGTCCAGGGATGGAATGTTTGATGTGTATATTGATTAAAAACATATGTTTGGACTTTCTAAAATCTAAGCTATGAAAATGAAATAACAATGCAAGACAAGTAAAAATGCAAGAAGACAAGAAACCAATCCTAGAATGATTCTTATTTTTTGATGATCATTAAATCCTAATATGCAATAAAATAAATCTTTATTTGGAATAAGGGTTTTATAGAATGCATAGATAAATATAACCCTAGGATGCAAACTATATGTGTTTATTATTCAAATACCTAGAAATAGAATATCAATATTTTTATTTTTCTTTTATGATCAAAATTTAAAATAGAAAGGAATAAAAGCATACAACAAACAATCTAAAGACCTACTAGGGAACTCACCTGATCTAGGCTTTAAATTGTGTCTAGAATATCCAAAAAACTTCAAACCTGCTAGACAAATTATAAAACCATAGATAATTTGATGAACATTTGGGGGCCTACTTAGGCCACTATATGATTGAGCTTAGAGGCACAACAATAAATCTCCCTTGGTCCTTTTAGTTGACCATTAAAAATAAAAATGATATTTAAACTTTGTAATAAGCAAAATCAATATGGAATGAACATGCAATAGCAAAATAAAATGAACCAGTATGCAGGTAATAGAAAGATAAAATACAAGCAATAAATTAGGATTTTGGGAAGTAAAACTTTACCCCAAGCTCTAATTGAAAAAATCCATGCCCTATAATTAAGGGGCATGAATATAGCTTAAAAAATTCACACCCTATATGGGTAGGGCATGAATTAGTTTAGATGCACGTTTGGGGTCCCAAAAAACTAAAAATTGTAATGCAAAACAACAAAAAATAGAGCTAATAACTAAGAATACAAGTAAATAACCTAGTTAGCTGATGGATAAAGTAAGAAGCAATGAGAAGATGAAGGAAAAACTAAACAATGGTGGACTTCTCCAAATTTCAATACTGCTCCAGTTGATCCCCAAGGGCAGCCAACACCAAAGCAAAAAAACAACAAAAATAACAAATCATAGCAGAAGAGCCCATAGTGAACAATGAGTGAGATAAGATCTAGGATTCTCTAAAAATATTGGTTGGGGGAAAATAGGGAGTCAAATAATCTATTTATAATAGGTTTGGAGGGCTAAAAGGGCATGAAAACAGAAGTTCACTATGGGCAAGGGCCAACACCAAAACAAGTCAACAGGGGGTAGGGTTTTTGATAGAAAAACCCATGGAACACCAAATTCTTACCTAGTAATTATAGGGTGTGAATCTTAAAAGATAAATTTGTGCTCCATATGGACCGGACATGAATTTGGTAAAGCTAGGGATAAACGACAAAGGAAGAGGGAAAACATACCCTATTTTTACACTTAACAAGTTTGGGTGGCTTCCTAGGGATCTAAGGCAAGATTGAATCATTTTTATGGGTCAATTTTCCATGTTTTTATTTTCCCCCCTCTTTGATGCATTTATTGCCAAGTAAATGCATCAAAGGAAGATGTAGAATCCTATGGACAAATATGACAAACACACACAAAAAGGAGTGGTCGAGTTTGGATGGAGGGGTAGTGCAAAAAGGGATCTTATCCTAAATACTTAAAAATTTACATGCAAATCTATGTATTACTGCCATTAATGCCTCTAATGCTATGGTGCCTACTTGATTTTTTGAAGGAATGTGAGATTCCTAAAAATACTCGAAAAAAAATAAAAAAATGAAAGCAAAAACAAGAAAAACAAAGAAAATCAAAGAAGAGAAAAAGAAAAAGACAAAAGGAAGAACAACGGGGAGAAGAAAAAGGGAAGGAAAAAATAAAAATAAGATAGATAAGAAAAGGAAGTAAAAGAGGGAGGGAATAAAAGGCGAAAAGGAGGGAAAAGTAGCTTATTTTCACTATGAGGAGGATAAAAGAGCTTTGAATAAGAAAAATAAGGATGGTGCTTCCAACTCACCATGATACCATGGTGAGAGGTCATGGCACTACTACTGAATGGGTGAAGATACAAGTCAAAACCCACTTGCTATAATTGGTTTTTTCACTTTCACACACAAAATTTAGCAAAATTTTGAATTTTTATAAACAATTTAAGCAATTTTTTGTAAAATTCACCATGGAGCATGAATTTCGTCATAAAATGTGAATCTCATGATGAATACTATGAAGTTTACAATTGTTCATGTCAAATTTAATTCAAATTCTTCTATCTCATAAATGACCATGTGATTAATACTATGAAGTTCATAGGTGCTAATGGCAAATTTGATGAAGTCAAAGTTTTTTTATCTCACCAATGACTATATAATGAATACTATAAGGTTTTGCAAATTTCAAAGTCCTTTAAGAATTTATCTAAAGGGTAGGCAAACATGCATTTTCTTAGCAAAAATATTAATAAATAATAAAAATCCTCTAAGGATTTGCTTAAAGTCTAGGAAAACAAGAATTTGCACGAATGGAAAATTTTAGCAACTAAGTCCCCTAGGAAAATCTTAGTAGTCCTTTAAACATGAGGTTTTAATCAAAGGAAAAGCTTATAGGAAAATTCCTTAGGCATGAGGCTTTGTCTAAAGGAAAATATTGTATATATTTCTACATATTTATATAGTTAATTTCAAAAAAATTAAAAAGCTTCTCTTTCTCCCATTTCATCTTTTCTCTCTCATCATTTCATATTTAACATATCTTAATCAATCATTATTTGTCAAGACTTAAACAATACATCTAATATTAACCCATGTATGTCCAATTCTAAATAAACCATGATCATTTAATCTCCAAATCTAGTTTAAACATTAATCAATGCATTCTCATACCTAATCCTCTAATTGTCTATGTTCTTAATTATAATCATGCATCCTTAATTATTAATAATTATCATCATTCATCCAAATTAAACATCTATCCTAAGATTTCATCACTATGCTAGTGCACATCATAATCAAGTCAAGTTTCTTTGGTTCAACTTTGTTTTTCCACCTAATGCTACCTAAAACACCATTTTTAACATCATATCCAAGCAAAAAATATTTACACTGCTTATTTAACAACATCGATGATAAGCAACAAAAAGTCTTCCTATCTCAAAATTGGGATATATATATTAGTCTTTGACATATTTATTATGTAATAAATGCATAAAAAAAGGATAAATATAGAACACATGACTAACTTTTAATCTTGTCATTCCATAAAATCACCTTTTAATCAACCAAATGATTCAACCCTTCCTACACTCAAATTTAAAATATTTATTACCCTAAGAGTAAATGCATTGGAGCAAGGGCCATAACACCATTTGTGCTACCATGACGTAGGTGGTGCTTCCAAAACCTGTTTTTAACCTCCAATGGTCATCTTGTGCTAGCACCAATGTGATAACACCTCCAATGATATTGCCTCCTAATTATTTTGGCTTATCACATGCCAAATATCAAAGGTGTGATTTCCTATCTCTTTCAAGCCACCTACAAGTAATGAGCTTAATCACACCTATTTTTTCACAACCCTAACAATAGAACACCAAGCCTAGGAATTTTTGTTTTTATGCCCTTTCATTAATAACCTTTTGATCTCTTTCAAATGATTACCTTGTGTAATCATGTCTCCATCATGTCACATTTATTGCATCTCCTCCATCAAGAACCCATACCTATTTATAAAACCAGCAATTGGGGTGACCAATTCATCAAGTTTTTGTGGTAGCAAAACTTTACTAAAATCTTCTTAGGATCATGTTTTTCAAGCACCAAAAATTCCTTAGAATAATAGGTATTTTATCATTTTGCATGGCAAGATTATGCCCAATTTTTTCCATAATATTGTAAGCACATAGGAACATCCTTCAAGATTTCAAGCTCTTGTTATTTGTAAGATTTTTACAAGCATTCTTGCAAGCGATTCTTCAATCAAGTCTCAAATATTTCTAAAGCAATCAAATATATAGGTAATCATCAAGAATTAAGCATTAAGCAATCTTCAAGCTCAAGCATTTGGGAGGGCCACCAATAGGTAACAAGTAAGATTTTGAAAAGCTCCAAAAAAAGTGGAAACAATATACTATCTTGGATTGTGCTCTTTCCCCTTCATATTTACTTATTGGACATCCTTTACTTTTCCTTTTTTGTATTTTTTTCTAGCTTCATGTTATCTAATATTAGCATATTGTAATTGCATTTAACTATGAGATTGTAGATCACTATCAATATTACTCTTTGTTTTACATAGAGTAGAAGCATAGGTAGCTATAGCATTAATGACACTATTACTCAAAGGTGTTTCTACAATCCTAGAATTTAATTTAAGCTTTTGTCAATTTATCATTTCTATCTTATCTGAATAGGGGTTTGATTATTGTATAAAAAAAACTAACTATCTTCCACCAAGTCAAACATGACCTTGTACATTGATTGCTACAATTCTCTATCTATTTTGTAGGTTTAGGTGATAGCACCAACAATAGATAATAGCATCAACAACGCTTTTTCTAGTAGGTGAGGCTTCTACCACTATAGCAAAAACATATCATTCTTTCCTTGATCTCTATATTTTTAACACGTAGATCTTATAATCAGTTTGGTATATGCTTAGATTAGTTTATGTTTTTTGTTTATTGTTAAGTTAAACAAAGATAAATAATGAACCTAGTTTAATTTTAATTGTATAGGGGATACATCATAGTCTAATATTTTCAGGTTTGGGCATTATATTGAAATTACATGTAGACTACATATTACACTAGACTTTAATTATATAGGGGATACATCATATTCTAATATTTTTAATTCTAGGTATTATATTGAAATTGTATGTAGACTACATATTACACTAGACTTTATAGTATGTTTTTTCTAACCTTCCTCTTAAAAGAGAATTTGTTATTTCCTTTATCATAAGAAATTGAGAAAACGTTTTAGTTGTAGACCTTGTATGTTGTATTTTATGTATACATTTAAATCTAGATTAATATTAGGCTTAGTTAAGAAGCATCTTAGGAACTTCCAAGGGCTAGGTGGATTGGTAAGTGCTAGTCTAGCTAGGCACTTACCAAGAAGAGACCCAGGTTCAAACCTTAGAGAAAGCCTATTGCAAAGGTAGTAGTATGATCCGAATCATCTGAGTGTGCACTAGGTTAATGACAACGGTATGAATCTCGAGCACCCGATGGTCCATTTCACATTGAATTATAAAACAACGAGATGGAATAGATTTAATAGATACTAAAAATAATGTAGTTGTAACCAACTCTTCTATCAAATAAAAAAAAACATCTTAAAAGAAATATAATTTTTTATAAAACATATGTATTCTTCAATCAATCCAACAAACTAGACATTAGCTTACAATGTCCACTAGCCTCCAAGTGAGAGGATAAATCGACAAAGAGATCCTTCACGATCATTTAATCTTTATAACAATTTAATAACCAATACATACGATAGAACTAATTACGAAAATAACTTTGTAACATATATAATCTTCTTGTTTTAGAGAGTTGCAATCTATCTTATCATATCTAATCATATCCCTCATCATTCCATAAGGACCTTGAGGTCACTGCCCCGTCCCTTCGTTTAGTCCACTTGATAACGACAAAGGAATTGTAATCAACTCTCTCCGGACTCACCGTTGCTAGACGGAGCCTTCTCTGACGGATGTCCACCATGCCCGCCGGTTTGTGCCTGCGCCTGCGCCTGTGAGAAGTTAAATACTCGACAAAGGAGTGACATTAAACTCCTGCAACATTTTTGCAATCCTGCGTTTGCCTATACCTTTTCGCTTCCATGGACACAGGGCTACTGACTCTCTATTCTCTGCTCCTCAGCACCAGCGTGTTGGTCTACTTCGTGCTGCTCAATCTATGGAGATCAAGGAAGAAGAGGTTGACAAAGGAGCTTCCTCATCCTCCCGGCCCCCCGGCTTGGCCTATTGTCGGAAACCTCTTCCACATGGGAAAAAAGATCAACGAAATCCTGTTTGCCCCCTCTCTAGGCAATACGGCCTGTTCATGACGCTCCATCTTGGCATGAATAGAACGGTCGTGGTCTCTTCTTCTGCCATGGCAAAGGAGGTTCTCAAAACCCACGACCATATATTTGTGGGGCGGCCCTTCATGGCCTCGGCCAAGGCCCACGACCAGGACAAGTCCATAAGGAAATTCGTTAATTTAGGATTTCGATATAGTTAAGGGCTATTGGTTTTGAATTTTGCAGGAGCTGTTTATGGCGGGGAGTGACACGACTGCAACCACAATAGAATGGGCAATGGCGGAACTCATTCGAAATCTCCCGACAATATTAAAAGCCCAAGCAGAATTGGACGACGTAATTGGCCGTAACAGAAGAGTGGATGAATCCGACCTTGACCGCCTGCCTTATCTCCATGCAGTGGTGAAGGAAGTTTTCCGATTGCACCCGGCGGCTCCTCTGATGATCCCGCACAGAGCCGAGAGCTCCTGTGAAGTCGCCGGATTTTCATACCCAAACACACGCAGGTGATTGTGAACGTGTGGGGATCGGAAGGGACCCTGAGATCTGGAAGGAGCCTTCGAAATTTGCGCCGGAGAGATTCTTGGAGGGTGAAAATTGTAAGATAGATTATAAAGGAAAAATTTTTGAGCTGCTTCCGTTTGGAGCAGGAAGAAGAATGTGTGTGGGGCTGCCTTTGGCTAGTCGGACGGTTCATCTTGTTTTGGCTTCGCTGCTTCAGTCGTTTGAGTGGGGACTTCCTCATGGGATGAGTGGAGAGTTCTTGGACATAAGTGACGAGTTTGGATTGACATTGAAGAAGGCCATAGAGCTGGATGCAGTCCCCATACCACGCCTATCGAATCATCTGTACTAAATCCAAACGTTGTTATTATGGAGATGAGGTATCTGTCTCTTATCAAGATCTCTGTGATGAAGTTGTTCTTGCAAGCTAATGTTTCCCTAAAGTGGCTCTCTACCTGTCTTTTAATTCCGTTGTAAAATTTGTTGTCTAGAGGCATATGTTTTTACCTCATTTCGATTGTACGATTTGCTCCGCAAAATGATAGAGTTATACGTCGATTTAAAGGTATTAAAGTGGAACGAAATTCCAACACTGGCAATGGGATTGTAACCAAAACTGGAGCGAACTTCTGAACTGTTAACGAGGTTTTGTTTTCTTTAAAACGGAAACTTCTGTGGAAACAAAGTTAATCGCACTCTAATCGTTGGGCAGTCTATTATATAAACACCCATCACTGTTAATCAATATAATGTGGGAAGCTTAGATTGTCAATTAACCTACATTTTTGAAATATTAATTTTTTTTTTTTAATTTTATGATCAACAAATAAAATTTTCTTTATATCCGTTCTTTAAAATTTTAAAGGTTTTCTTAAAAATTTGCTTTCTCGATAACATATATTCTTATTTATATAATAAACACATTTTAAGTTGGTGCATTTGACCAATTTACTTCTTCACTAATTCATATTCTGATATACGAAAGGAAGAAATTGGTGATGTAATCTCAGATATGGATAGAGAGCGGCAGTATATTTTTTAAATTTTTTTTTGTTTTGCATAAAAATAAATTTAATGGGATTTAATTGTTCAACAAATTGAATTAGAGATAGAGTAGTTTTATTAGCAAGTATTGGTATTTATCAAACAACTTAATTCTTTTGAGGTAAAATTATAGAATAAAGTATTTGTTTTTTTAGAAGATTTGGTCTTTTGTGTAATAGTTAAAATTTGATTTCTTTTGTGAAAATCCAAAAACATATAATTACGGTATTAAATAGAAATTAAATTTTTTAGGACAAAGCACACATTTTATGTATTTAATAGGGATTAATTTTTTTATAAAACAAATATTTTGGAAAGAGACCTCGTATTCTTTTATCATGGATTAAATTTGGGTTTCTTGATGAAAAATTGAAGCTATACTAATAAGGTATGCTCATAGGACTTAAAATTGTAAAATAAAATGTTGATTTTTGAAGGGAAAAATATCAGGGCTTGAACTTGGGTTTCTTGCATGATAACTCAATGTTATACCATTAGGTTTTCCTCACACAACTTAAAATTTTAGGGTAAAATGCAGATTTTTTTGAGGGAAAAAAATTCCGGTAAACCATGAGCTTTGAAATGATTCTAGTCTTTTTGTATATAGGTTTGGACTTAGAACCATAGATTTTGAAAGAATTTAATTTATTTTATATTAAAATTTAAATTTGAATCTTTTAGATAAAAACTTAAATATATACCCTACAATATTTTATAAAACAAATTTTTTAAAAATAATTTGAACTTCCGCGTTTTACAGTAATACCTGAAAAAAATAGTGGTGTAAGCTGATAATTGTTTAGTGTTTATCATTTATATGTTTTTAAGTCCCTGCATTTGACCAAACAAAGGATGCATTTGCTACCTTAATTAACTTTTAAGGTCAAGTTACAGTATTCTCCACTTTTTTTTGTGTGCATTAGTCATTGTATTTTACTAACCAAAACGACGTAAAGTAATTTAACATCTTTTACTTTTATTTTTGTGTGCATTAGTCATTAGTTATTGTATTTTACTGAAAAAAAAAAATATATATATATTTTTTAATGCAAAGCAAATTCCACGGCTAACCTGTATTATCTTTTGGTTTTAGTTTTTAGCTTGTAATTTTTAGGTTTATTTTGAGTCATTATTTTATATTTGAGTTTATTCTGAATGAAAAAGTTATAAATAAAAATAAAATTTTCATATTTCAGTAATTTTATATTTGTTAAATTAATTAATTTTTAAGGTTAGTTTATTATATTTTCTGTATTTTTTACAATTTGAATTTGTATTAGTCATTTTATTCAATTAAATAAAGGATTTTTCAAAAAATTAATTATTTTTTAATGTTAATTCATAGTATTTCTATCTTTTATTCTTTTGGTGTGCATTTTTAGGTTCATTACTAGTGGTCATATTTTATTTTATTGAACAAATATGGATGGGATACAACTATTGGAATTTCACCTTTAGTTATCTTTTTATATCCTCGTAATCTCACACTAGATGCATCCATTCAATTTTCTCATATGAGGGAAATATTTATTAATCCCCCAATAATTACAATCATGCAATGATTACATAATTCTAAATTTTTATATAATGCAAATAATGTAATAAGGTCTAACACCCCTTCATATTACATTATTTGGTATAAAGGGAATTACTCCCCTCCTACATTGGAACTCTTCTTAGAGTCTAGCTCTAGTTATTGCTCTAGCTTTGGTTTTGGTTCTATCATTGGTTGGTTGGCTTTCACTTTATTGAATTTATCTTAGTTGGATATATGTAACCTCCACTAGGACCATCTCTATGAATTGTCTAGGTTTACTTTCATATCAATACCTTCGGATCTCTACCTTAGGGTCATCTTTAGCTTATCTTGGGTCATCATTATATTTGGGTTACATATAAGTCCTTAGCATTAGGGTTACCTCTTGTCCATTATTACCTTTGGGTTTCCTCTCTAGGTCATCATTCAACCATCAATAACTTTGGGTTACCTCTTTGAATCATCACTTGACCAACAATATCTCTAGGTCACTCATTTAGTCATTACTTTTGGAAAATCACCATAGCAACATATCCTTGGAATCTTCCAAAACCTTAGAATCTTCTACATAATCATTATTCAATAGATATTATAATTTTAGATCATCTTCTAAGTTTTTATTGGATCATCTTCTCTTGAAGTCATTCATCTCAAGTTTGCCAACACATTTCAACATGGAAAAACTTGCATTATTCTTCACATTCATTAAACTTTGATGCTTCATCAAATTTTGTCTCCTTCTATAGAAATCATGCAATATTTATTTTATCTTATCCCAACATGTAGTGATTATTGTCTCCACAAATTTCATAATAATATAGGTTCTAACACTTTTTTGATACATGTCATGTTCTTCCACAATGACTGCAACAACATTTTCTAGGAACCTTATTTTCATCACACACTTTGAAGGAACCTTCAATGAGCACTTACATTCTAACATAATGTGTTTCATATATTGTTCATTAGCTTCATGTAAGTAACATCTATTAGAAAAGTAATAACTAATTTTTTTAGATTATTGATATAGAGCTATAAACAACACATAGCAAAAGTGCCGAGATCAACAATGCACAGGCCAAAAAAAAAAATTCCAGCAAGTTTCATTAAACAGAGGTCTTCACTCGAATACACAACAATTCCCAAAGTAAATGGCCAGGATTTCGTCAATACAATGCATGCGCGCCTTTTATCCTCGGCCGCCACCTCCTTCTCCATCATTACGCAAAGTGCGGTCCCTTTTTTTTTTTATTCCCAGGCCCGACTCTCTTTGGACCATCATTACCTTGAATGCGAGACTCCCCATACCACCCACACGAATGCTCTGTCCCGCCTGCATGATGCTGCCAGGTGCATCAAAAAAAATCATGGCCTGTAGTGGCGGCATGCCTTGCAGCTGCCTGTCAATCCTCCGCCAAGTCATCATTCATAAGAATGCGCCATGGCCGCTTGCAGTTGATGCCACATGTCCTACTGTCATGCTCCCTGTAACCGCTTCATACTCTCGAGCCACCTGTAACTTCACGCCATGTGTCCCTTTGCACTGGTCTCTGCAATCGCCGGTTGGTCAACGTCGTGAGAGCTCTGGTCGCGATATCATGACATTTTTGCTCCAGTATTTTCTCTCTCCTATTTGGTCGCGATATCGTGATGTTTTGGTGTTAGGCTTCTCTCTCCTCCTTAGGGCCGCGATTTCACTACACGTCGTGAAATCGTGACGTCTAGGCTTTTCTTACTCGCCTTCCTCCCTTGGGCCGCGAAACCGTGACATGTCGTGATTTCGTGACATCTTTGTGTTCCGTACTTGCTGCCTCGTTTCGGGTCGCAAAACCACGACATGTCATGATTTTGTGACATCTTTGCATTCCGTACGTCATGGCTTAGAAGTGTCATGATTTCATGATATCTTTGCATTATGGAACCTTGCCCCCGGATATGTCACGATTTCGCGACATCTTTGAATTGTGGAACCTTTCCTCCGGATATGTCATGATTTCATGACATCTTTGAGCTCTGCCTTCGAAGGTGTTACGATGTCTTTATGCTTCCAAGTCTTGCCTCCCAGAAGTGTCACAATTTTGCGACGTCTTTTAAACTTTATCTTTGAAGGTGTCACGATTTCGCGACGTCCTTTAAGCTTACCTTCGAAGGTGTTGCGATTTCGTGACCATTCTTGTGCCTTAGAACCTTTTTGCCAAAGATTTCCTTGTGCTTTCAAATCCTGCTTATCGGATGTGTTGCGATTTCACGACCATTTGGCACTTAAGTGATTTTGCCGAAGCTATCACAATTTCACGACCGTTGGGCACTAAAGCTGCTTTCCTTTAGAATTGTCGTGATTTCACGACCGTTTGGCACTGAAGCTGCATTCCTTGAAAATGTCGTGATTTCGTGACAGTTTCACGCCTTGGCCCTTTCCATGAAAAAGCGTCGCGATATCACGACAGGTTGGCCCATTGGCGACCTTCTTCAAAAATCATCGTGATATCGTGACAGTTTTGCACCTTGGCCCTTTTTATCAAAAAGTGTCGTGATATCACGATAGTTTGGCCCACTGGCGCCCTTCTTCAAAAAGCATCACGATATCGTGACAGTTTTAGTACTTAACAAAAAAATACATTTTGGGTGATGCAAGATTGCAGCTTCACCACCGGATGCTCCTGCATCAGACACCCGGGGTGAGTTTGAGAAGTGACCTCACTTCTGATCTTTCCGAGGTAGACCCAGGCGATCAACCTCAGCATTTGACAACCACGTCGTGTCTTCAATGGGTCGGCCCTTCCATTTGACCAAGTACTCCGAGTAACTCCTGTTCCTAGTACTTCGGCCCTCGAGCATATCCAAAACTTCTTCTATCTCGTTCGCAACTGGGATGGCTGCTGGAATGCTCCACAGATCTGGACTGGGTATCTCATTGCTTTCTCCTTCATGATACTCGACCAAATCCGAGATGTTAAACACGGGGGAGATGTTAAGTTCACTTGGTAACTCCACCTCGTAGGCATTACCCAAATTCCATTTGCCAATGATCTTACATGGCCCAAATTTCTTCATTTTCAGTTTGTTGTAGGTCTTGGTAGGAAACCGTTCCTTCCTCAAATGGACCATGATAGAATCTCCCACTTGGAACTCCTTAGCTCTGCATTTTTGATCTGCCCTTGCCTTGTACTGAGCATTCATCTTGGCAATGTGTTTTGTCACTTCCTCATGCACTCCCTTCAGGTGTTCAGCAAAGTCTTCTACTTCAGCACTGCATTTCTCCCTTGTATCTAGCCTTCTTAACTCTGAAGCGTTCCTTGGGCTGCTCCCATAGATAATCTGGAATGGTGACTTGTTGGTACTCCGATTGACCAAGCTGTTATACGCAAACTCAGCTTGCGACAGAATTAGATCCCATCCCTTGGGCTTGCCCCCTACCAAGCATCGTAGTAGGTTGCCAAAACTCCTATTAACCACCTCTGTTTGTCCATTTGTTTGGGGGTGGTATGCAAAACTGAACTTTAACTCCGTCCTCAGCTTCTTCCACAGGGTCTTCCAAAAATAACCTACAAACTTGGTATCCTTGTTCGAAACAATGCTTCTTGGCAGCCCATGAAGGCGTACCACTTCCTTAAATAACAAAACAACTACATGGACCGCATCGCTAGTCTTCTGGCACGGGATAAAGTGTGCCATTTTCAAAAATCTGTCCACTACCACAAATATGGAATCGTGCCCCCTCTGCGTCCTAGGCAAACCAAGCACAAAATCCATACTAATATCTTCCCACGGCATTTCGGGTATAGGTAGCGGTTGATACAAACCAGTAGGCTGCCTCATACCCTTTGCCATCTGTCAAATCTTGCAACTCTGCACAAACTTTGCCACATCCTGCTACAATTGTGGCCAACAATAGTTTTCACTAACCAGTGAGATGGTCTTGTCACGACCAAAGTGTCCAGCTAAACCCCCACTATGCTTTTCTTTAATGAGGTTCTCTCTCATTGAGCTCCTCGAAATGCACAATTGATTCCCCCTAAACAACATTCCATCTTGAATCAGGTAATCCAACCATCTAGTCCTGTCCAACGCAATAGGCGCAGTGCAGGCTTTCCAAGCTTCTGCAAAATTAGGGTCTGCAGGGTATAAGTTCTTGAGCTCAGCAAACCCTACAACCTCCACTCTCATTTTTGTCATCAGACATTGCCTCCTACTCAATGCATCTGCCACCCTATTGGATCTTCCACTCCGATGCTTCAGTACAAAGGTATAGCTCTACAGGAACTCTACCCATTTTAGGTGCCTCTGATTCAATTTGCCTTGATTGTTGATATACTACAGTGCTTGATGGTCGGTGTAAAGAACAAACTCCTTGGGAAACAAATAATGCCTCCATTTCTTAAGCGCTTGGACTATGGCGTAGAACTCCTGATCATACATCGAATACTTCCTTCTGGCATCATTGAGTTTTTCGCTGAAATATGCAACAGACCTACCCTCTTGGCTCAATACAGCTCCTATGGCATTGCCACTTGCATCGCAGATCTACCTGAAACACCTTATTGAAATCCGGAAGTGCTAAGACGGGTTGCTCAGTGACCTTCTTCTTTAGCATAGCAAAGCTTTTGTCTGCTCCAACTGTCCACTGAAATTCCTTCTTGTTCCCCTTCATTGTCTCTGTAAGAGATGAGCAAATACTGTCGAAGTTTCTAATGAATTTTTCGTAGAAACTGGCCAGACCATGAAATGATCTAACCTCGGTCACACTTCTTGGGACAGGCCATTCTAGGATAGCCCTCACCTTTTCGGGGTCCATATTGAGACCATTTGCTGATATGAAAAATCCCAGGTATACCAGCTCCTTCTTCATGAAGTTGCACTTCTTCAGATTGATCAGTAACTGCTCCTCCCGCAGTTTCTCAAGAACCTTCCTGATGTGCATCAGGTGCTCCTCTAAGGTTCTGCTAAAAATTAGTATATCATCCAAGTAAACAATAACAAATTTTCCCAAAAATTCCTTCAGAACCTCATTCATTAACCTCATAAAGGTACTAGGTGCATTGGTTAATCCAAATGGCATAACCAACCACTCATACAGCCCCTCTCTGGTTTTAAAGGTTGTCTTCCACTCATCCCCTTCTCTAATGCGAATCTGATGGTACCCACTTTTCAAGTCAATTTTTGTGAAGTACTCAGCTCCACTAAAGCAGTCCATGATATCATCCATTCTCGGTAGGGGGAACCTGTATTTAATGGTGATCTTGTTGATTGCATGAGAGTCAGTGCACATCCTCCATTCTCCATCCTTCTTGGGTGCTAATACTACTGGTACAGCACATGAACTAAGACTCTCTCTAATCAGTCCCTTCTTCAACAGATCCTGAACTTGCCGATTTAGTTCCTCAGTCTCCACAGGCATCATTCGATGTGCAGCCTTGTTTGGCAAGCTCGATCCAGGCACCAGATCTATGTGGTGACTGATCTTCCTAACAGGTGGTAAACCTTCAGGAACATTGTTAGAAATGATATCAGGGAATTCTTCTAATAGTCCCATGAATTCCATTGGAATCTCCTTGCATCCTTCTTCCCTAACCCTGGGGATTATAGCATAGCACATATGATCCGGCTTCAGGCCTTCCAAGAATCTTCTGCCATCAACTAGACAGACTCGTGCACTACTGCATACTTTCTCATCCGCATCCTTCAGGGGTTTTAACTTATGGCGAACTCCATTCTTTGACAGAGAATATGTGTTGGCTCGACCATCATGAACAACACTTCGGTCAAACTGCCATGGCCTCCCAAGTAGCAGGTGACATGCATCCATGGGCAAGATGTCACATAACACTTCATCTTGGTAAGTTCCAATGTTGAACTTCACCAGACATTGCTCACTCACCAGCACCCGATGGTCCTTTTGCAACCATGCAATTCGATAAGGGTGTGGGTGTTTTCTCCTTTCCAACTGCAGCTTGGCAACCATTTCCTCAGAAACCAAATTATCAGTGCTTCCATTATCTATGATGATGTTACATACCTTGCCTGCACACTTGCATCTTGTCCGAAATAGGCTGTTCCTTTGGTCTCCCTTCTTTTCTTCGTTTAACAGGACTCTTCTGATGATCATCGCTTCTCCTCTTTCTGCCTCCTCTGAGTGCTCAGATTCTACACCTTCATCTGCTACAGCAGCTCGATCCTGACCCTCAGGTCTTCGATTTGGCCTCTCTTGATGCTGCGGGTAGTTGTATGCCCTGTGTCCTTCTCCTCCGCAATTGAAGCAGGTTCCTCAAAAGACACCTCTACCAAACCCTCGCCCAGACCTACCTCTTCCTCTTGGGTAGTTGTTGTTCGAATTGCATGGGCGTTGGTCATCCTCCTCTTTCACCTCTTTCTATTTCTGGCTGCTGCTAGCTTCACCAATTTTCCCAAAATCTTTGTATCTTCCACCACTGCCTCTTCCACCAGCTCTTCCACCCCTGTCCTTCCCTCTCTGCTTGCCATCAAACCTTCTATTTAGTTTCTCTTCCACTTTTAATGCAAAATGATATGCATCCTCCACTGTGCTCATTCTAACCAGCCCCAGCTCTTCTTGAATGCTGGTTTGCAATCCATTTATGTAACGTGCAACCTTCTCTTTGTTCGCCTCCGAATGGCCGGTTCTGATAGAGATTTGATAGAACTCTTCAGTATATTCCTTGACAGTCTTACTAGCCTGTCGAAGACTCTACATTTTCTTTAACAAGTCCAGCTCATAATCTATAGGGATGAACTACCTCTTTAGTTTCTCTACCATCCTATCCCACCTGGTGATCCTTTCCTTTCCCCTCCTATTCCTTTCCAACTGCACTCCTTTCCACCAGATGCTAGCATGTCCTTTCAACTTGGTTTTTGTGAACCTGATCCGATTTGGATCTGATATCTCTTCATATTCAAAATACTCCTCCATGTCGTTGATCTAGTCTATCAACTCCTCAGGGTTGAGGTTCCCAGAGTAAGTGGAGACGTCAAATTTTGTCTTCTTCCCGATCTGGAAGATAGCCTGATACAACCTAGCTTCTGCTGGATCCAAGGCCTCTTCCTCATCAGATGGAACTTCTTCTTTCCACACTTCATCTTCACTGGGTTCTTCCCTTCTCGGCTCGACTCCTCTTCTAATTTTCTCTGGCAGGGCCTCAACTTGCCTCTACAGGGCTCTTAGATCGACCTCCTCCCTTCTTGCTCGCCTGTGTCTTATACCACCACGAGCTCTACGCGGAGGCATCTTGCTTCTTCTTCACAACCCCACAACCATGGTCCTGGCACAAACTGCCTCTCTGTTCGGTGATCGGTTTGCACTCTCAGAACCAACCCGCTCTGATACCACTTGATATAGAGCTATAAATAACACACAGCAAAAGTTCCGAGATCAACAATGCACAGGCCAAAAAAAAAAATTCCAGCAAGTTTCATTAAATAGAGGTCTTCACTCGAATACACAGCAATTCCCAAAGTAAATGGCCAGGAGTCCGTCAATACAATGCATGCGCGCCTTTTATCCTCGGCTGCCACCTCCTTCTCCATCATTACGCAAAGTGCGGGCCCTTTTTTTTTTATTCCCAGGCCCGACTCTCTTTGGACCATCATTACCTTGAATGCGAGACTCCCCATATCGCCCGCATGAATGCTCTATCCCGCCTGCATGATGCTGCCAGGTGCATCAAAAAAAATCATGGCCTGTAGTGGCGGCATGCCCTGCAGCCGCCTGTCAATCCTCTGCCAAGTCATCATTCATAAGAATGTGCCATGGCCGCTTGCAGTTGATGCCACATGTCCTATTGTCATGCTCCCTATAACCGCTTCATACTCTCGAGCCACCTGTAACTTCACACCACGTGTCCCTCTACACTGGTCTCTGTAATCACCGGTTGGTCAATGTCGTGAGAGCTCTGGTCGCGATATCGTGACATTTTTGCTCCAGTACTTTCTCTCTCCTCTTTGGTCGCGATATCGTGACATTTTTGCTCCAGCACTTTCTCTCTCCTCTTTGGTCGCGATATCGCGATGTTTTGGTGTTAGGCTTCTCTCTCCTCCTTGGGGCCGCGATTCCGCTACACGTTGCGAAATCGTGACGTCTAGGCTTTTCTTACTCGCCTTCGTTCCTTGGGCCGCGAAACCGTGACATGTCGCAATTTCACGACATCTTTGTGTTCCATACTTGCTGCCTCATTTCGAGCCACGAAACCGTGACATGTCGCGATTTCGTGACATCTTTGCATTCCGTATGTCATGGTTCGAAAGTGTCGTGATTTCGCGACATCTTTGCATTGTGGAACCTTGCCCCCGGATATGTCGCGATTTCGCGACATTTTTGCATTATGGAACCTTTCCTCCGAATATGTCGTGATTTCGCGACATCTTTGAGCTCTGCCTTCGAAGGTGTTGCGATGTATTTATGCTTCCAAGTCTTGCCTCCCAGAAGTGTTGCGATTTTGTGACATATTTTAAACTTTATCTTTGAAGGTGTCGCGATTTCGCGACGTCCTTTAAGCTTACCTTCGAAGGTGTTGCGATTTCACGACCATTCTTGTGCCTTAGAACCTTTTTGCCAAAGATGTCCCTATGCTTTCAAATCCTGCTTCCCGGATGTGTCACGATTTCGTGACCATTTGGCACTTAAGTGATTTTGCCAGAGCTGTCGCGATTTCGCGACCGTTGGGCACTGAAGCTGCTTTCCTTCGAAATTGTCGCAATTTCGTGACCGTTTGGCGCTAAAGCTGCATTCCTTGAAAATGTCACGATTTCGTGACAGTTTCACGCCTTGGCCCTTTCCATGAAAAAGCGTCGCGATATCACGACAGGTTGGCCCGCTGGCGACCTTCTTCAAAAAGTGTCGCGATATTGCGACAGTTTTGCACCTTGGCCCTTTTTATCAAAAAGCGTCACGATATCGCGACAGTTTTGCACCTTGGCCCTTTTTATCAAAAATTGTCATGATATCACGAAGTTTGGCCCATTGGCGCCCTTCTTCAAAAAGCGTCGCGATATCGCGACAGTTTTAGTACTTAACAAAAAAATACATTTTGGGTGATGCAAGATTGCAGCTTCGCCACCGGATGCTCCTGCATCAATTATCCATAGTCAAATTTTTATTTTGAGATGTTAAGTAAAGGGAAATAACTATAATTTGGAATAGCTTTCTTACCCCATAATTTATTCCATGAAAATCCCCCACTTAGTTTTTCCAAAAGTGAATAATAGGATGATTTGGCACTGGAAACACACTTAGAGGTATGACATCAAACAATGGAATCTTCCTCTAAGGATGAGCACACATGATACACTCTCAATTTATCATTGATTTTATCAAGAGCCTCTACATTCTATGAATTTCCTATTAATTTATTCCATCCTACCTCTCCTTCCTTCATTTCAATCTAATCACAAATGAAAATACCATATTTATTCTCCAAATCATTGTTTATTTTTCACTATCCTAACATGGTGGATGGTTTTCTAGCCAAGCATCCTCTCAAAAGTGAACTTTATTTCCTATACCTACTTTTCATATGACACTCTTCCAAAGCACATCTCTAGTTCTTATACAATGGTTCCATAAATATGAGCCTTTGCAAGGGTCTAATGTAGTAAAAAAAATTAACATATTGATTATCCAAATACTTGTTATTTAGAATTCTTACCCACAATGAATCCCCTTCCTCGATACTTCTCGACCCTATTTTTACATCCAAGATATTATTCAAATTTTGTATGTTTCTTAGACTTAATCCCCCACTTGATTAGGCCTACATAGTCTATCTCATGCCATAAGAGGAGTATGTTCCTTTATTTTGATCATAACAATAGGAACCTTTTTTTAGTAGTCTCCACTATGTTTGAAATCTTTCCAAGAATTTTAAATATTGAAAGAGGATACACAAGGATGACTTGAAGAGTATTTTTCACTAATTAAAATTTCCCTACTTGACTTAGAATATTACCTTTCCATCATGTTAACTTTTCATAAAATATGTCTAGCAATGGGTCTCAAACATTTGCATACCAATATAAATTATAGGAAGAACCAAAATATTTCATCCCAACACTAGCTATTCTCCTTTGTTTGTCCACATGCTTATTAAAATAACACTTTGTTTTTTTTCAAAGTTAATCATTTTATGAGATGCCTTTTCATAAAGGTTAAGAATCCTTATAAACCCTCTAGATTTTACTATAGAGGATTTACCAAGGAGAATTGTGTCATTAACAAATTATAGATGGGCAATGTCTCTAATACATGCAAAATATTTTAGTCCACTTAAAACACTTGAATTTTGGTACTCTTCAATACATCTACCCAAAGATTCTACCACAAGAACAAAAAGGTAAGTTGATAATGGATACCCTTTCTTCAGTACTTTACTTCTACCAAATAATCACACTAAAGTACCATTAAGGATATCTAATAATCTTGAAAAATGGTAACAGTTACCAACCCAATTTTTTCATCTTCTACTAGACCTAAATTTATTAAGCACTCTATCCAAGTTGCTCCAAGAAACCCTATCATAATAATTATTCATATATAACTTGATATCCATACCTTGTCTTGCACCTTTCTCCATAGAATGTAATATTTCGTATAAAGTTGTAACCCCATCTAAAATCTATCTCCCCTTTATAAAATTTTCTTGTTGCTCCACTATTATTTTTGTAATAATTATATTCAATATTAACATAATTACCTTTGAAATGATATTATAAATGGAATTATAGAGGCTAATTGGCCTAAAGTCCTTGAAGCTTTTCAATCCATGATCCTTATGAATTAATACTAGAAAGGTGTTACTGTACTCAATAATATTTCCTAAAAGGTGAGACTCTTGAGTTTTAGCCACCATATCATCTTTGACTATATGCCAAAAAGCTTGAAATAAGCCTACATGGAAACCATCTAGACCTAGTGCTTTTTCCTCTCCCAAAGAGAAAATAATATATCTAACTTCTTCCTCACTAACTTCCCTCACAAAAAATTTCATTATTATCACTAGTTATTATTTTTTGTATATGTTACAACATACTACACATAGCTTCATCATCATCATCCTCTTCGTCTTTAGATAATAGATACTTGAAAAAAATAAAATTTTCTTCCTTAATCTAGACTTCTTCTTTAGATATCTCCCCATTATCCTTTAATATTTTAGTTATTTTAACTACACTCCTATGTTTGATATAAAAATATGAAAAAAGTATGTGTTTCTATCCCCCTCTATAAGCCATTTATTAGTGGATTTTTGCATCCAAAATGTTTCTTCCCTTACTATCACACTATGTAATTCAAATTTAATTTCTTTTTATTTCTTAAATAGTTGAGCATCCATTCCATTCCTACTAATTACCTCTTCTAATTGGATAGGTTCCTGTCTCAAATTTTCTTTTTATTTCAAAACATTTCCAAAATTTGTTAGCTTTTGATGCAACATGTAATGGGAGATAGCAAACACAAGATGCAGAATAAAATGACATAAAGTAAATCTACGATATAATTGAAAATACTATATATGTATATATATTATGTATATGTTTACAAAATAGCTCTAGAGGAAATGAACACTCCATGAATAGAGCTACTACTCAAGAATGGGTATTGAGCATATCACACTCTACCAGATTATGTCACATTGCTACATCATACCACTCTAGTTCATATATTTTATTGTATGCTCTTCTAGCTATGTTCCTATATCTATGATCTATACCTATGGCCCTTTATATAGGAAATAGGTTCCTTGGCCAACACTCTACCTAGATGTGCAAGGGATAACTTGTGCATATACAACTTGCACTTTGAAACTTATGCAGTTATTGCATTGCATGAAATAACTAGATAACTTCCCCCTAAAGTAATATAATATCCTAAGTATGTACCAAGGTAAAGGTACATTTACATTATACAAATGATGTAATAGACTCTATTTTTAACACCCCCTATATTACATTATTTGGTTATTGAAGACTTTAGTATTCAATGTGGATATTCTTTAGTTGGTGGTTTTGATTCTTCTGTAGATGCTTTAGTCTCTAGATGATACAAAAATGGGCCAAAGCTGTAGGTTATCCTTTCAATTGACCTTGCACTAAATTCCTCTGAATTTATCTTCATATTCTTTTGTTGCTTTGGTCTTCGTGTTATTTCCTATGTTATTTTTTTGGTTTGGAGTCCCTTGATGTCAAGCACTTTTTATGAACAGTTGTTCTCATGATTTTGTATGTCATGAATAGATCTGAATAGTTTTTATTCTCTCTTTTGTACTTATGTAAGACCTACTTTTATGCCCTTCATAAGTATAAACCTTATCAATGTTAGTAGATCCATATGAAATAAATTCTTGAAGATAAGAATTTATTCTTTGTAGTAATCTTCTTTCATAGCCCTTATAGTATCTGTATTTGAAATGACAAGAAAATGATGAATCATTCATTCCATCATAGTATTTGTAAGGATGAAAACTCCAATAATTTCTTTTCATGATCATATTGATTGCAATAGGTGCACAATATATATGATCTGGTAGCTTTGAAGTATATTTTAAGAAAATCATATTTGTCTATCTCTTTAATAAGATCTCAAAACCATATATGCACAATTGAAGCTATTCCATATTTTTCTTTTTAAATAAAATATTGTTGATCAATTTTTTCCTGTCTTGTGTCTACTTTGATGCTAGATTCACTGGATGAATCTTCCTTCATATGGATTTCAAATTCAAAGCTTATTTTATATTGCATTGGTTCTTCCTTTTCTTTGTCTTTTTCATCACTGTAAACCATCAAATTTTGGATCCATGTTCGTATCTTTCTTATTCCACTTTTAAGAGTGTTTCTTAGCATGCTAGTAGTCATTTGTGTTATCTGTATTATTTTGGGATAGAGTAGACTACCTTATAGCTCCATACTAAGTGTGTATAAAATTGTACTAAATATAAGTTTGACTTGATAAAACCTTTATTAATCCTTGTTTTGTATACTACCTTATGTCTACCAAGTAATGTGAGTATTTACTCCTAAGGATTTTAGGTTTTGAGGAAAGCGTATATTTTATAACTTGATAATATTTGATATAAGCTAATATTACCAAGTTTTATAGAATACCTTATGAATCCCTAGTATGCTATGGATAATATATAGTATTTTTTGTAAAATATAGTTCAATTTGTTTTGGGTAGATAAGATACTATAGCATCAATACCGGGTTTTACAGGTTGACCCAAAACCTTTTACAAAAATCAGCCTAGGTTTGTTGATGAACATGTCCTTACTAAGGATCCTATATATGCAAAATCTACATGCCACCAAAGCCATTACATATGGTAAGCACATAGCCTGTTATCAAAAAGAAACTTCCCATACAATATTTTGGGTATACCCCGAGAAAACACACCTGCATCATAATTACAAAAAAAGAAACAGACACAGATCCCTTCCTTGAAACATTGGAGAAATAAAAAGCTGTAGACACACATAGCAGAGTACTAAAAAAACTCCCACAAGCTCTATATTGACAGTTACTCTTAATAATTCTTTGGTAATTGCTTTCTTCCATATATGACATGCTTTGTGACCACATCCCATCTTGGCCAATAAACCTTGGAGAAGTGAACCTACTGGCTAGATTTATGGTGGTGGCTATCTGGTGGTCCACATGGCTCTGGTTCGAAGTTTTATATTATCATTTATTTCTTTCCATATAATTATAAACCAACCTCAAATTACTAATATGACTAGGAGCCATGTTATCTGACATGTGATTGTCCCCATTAGTCTTTGTGGTATTTCCAAGCAACATCCACCAAGACTGACAGCTCGGATAATTTTTATTGTGAGTCCATTTCAAAAAAGAGATAGAAATACTCATAGCCTTCAAAATTACAGTGCCTTCCCTGTTGGTAAATTCGATTATCATTCTTGGAATTCTTGTTGAATAATCTCCTCTACTTCACTCGGGATACTGTGTTCCCATTTGAAAAGTTTGTCACCATCAACACCCAAATTGGCCAGTTTATCAGCAACTTTGTTAGCTTCCTGAAAGACATGTTGGGATTTTCTGTCCTATATTCCCTAGAAAAGGATCCTAGCCTCTTCTACAATTGTTTTAATCCTCCAAGGAGGTGTTTTCCAATTATTGAGGATATTTATAACATGCATAAAATCTTCTTCTATGATAAAATTTCCTTCTAAGTCTTGAGTCATTTTAAGGCCTCTCCACATAGCTCTAGCTTCAGCTTCATTGTTCGTCCTTGTTCCCAAATATTCATAAAATGCAAGCATCATATTCCCATTATGATCTCACATAATACCACTAGCGCCTACTTTGCAAATATTGTCCTTAGCCGCTCCATCAAAATTAAGATTAAACCAACCCATAGGAGGTAGGGACCACTTAACATTGGATTTGGGGTTGACTACCCTAGGCATAGACTCATCTAACAAGGTTAAGCTTAAAAATTGAGCAATCGTGATCTCCTGCAGATGACGTTTACGACTATCAAAAGGGATAAGGTTCACATTCTCATTGGAAAAGGATAGGATCCTAGAAATGATAGTTTGATAATCATGGATAGACTCATTAAAGAATCTATGGTTCCTTTCTAACCACATCTGCCAAATATAGTGATTGAGACAAATTTTCCACTTGTATATAAGTCTTTGGATTGAAAAGGGGTAAGGCCACTAGATGAACAAATCAAGTACGATGGCTGGTTTAACCCAAGAAATATTGAAGGCCTGAAAAACCCCACTTAGGACAGTCAAGGAAAAGGGTACTCAAGAAAAATGTGATAAATGGTCTCCCAATTAGCCCTACACAGATAACAATGATTAGTGATACAAATACCTTTACGCGTCATATTATCAATGGTTAGAATTCTTCCTTGGATAACCAGCCATGAAAAGACTGCAATTTTTGAAATTAAAATTTTTATCCAAACTAAGTCCTTTTGGAGGAAAAAATCCTCGTCATCAAGTAGAAGCTTGTAAGCTGATTTAACAGTGAACTGCCTGTTTTTCATAGGAGCCTAGGTCACTTGATCTTACTTGGGTATCATGGGGATAAACTATTGCTCGAGAATTTTACAAAGATCATTTGATTTCATTTGAAATCCCTAAATCCTTATTTGTTTCCACTTCATTCTGCCTCTATCCTCAACCATATAATCGAAGACTTTTCTGCCAATGAGTTCTTCCGTGATATCTCTGATTTGGGCTAAGTTAGGATATTGCATCAGTGGTTCGTCCTTAGCCCACCTATCATTCCAACAATTTATCCTCTCACCATTGCCTAAAACCCATATTAAACCTCTTTTGATGATTTCCTTACAATTGAGAATTGCTTTCCAAAAAGCAAAACCTCTGATTGGAACTGAGTCACTTAGAAATTCCATATTTTGAAGATACTTTCATTTGATGATAGTTGTCCATTCATTTTCTTCACCAAAAATGAGGCACCATGCCTGCTTAGCTATTAAAGCTAAATTCATATGAGCAATTCTCCTCAGACCTAAGCCCCCATTTTACTTGGGTCTACACACTTTGGTCCATCCTACAAGGTGTATCATTTTTTTCTCCTCTGATCTAGTCCATAAAAATTCTTTTTGGAGTTTCTCAAATTTTTGGAAAACCTTCACAAGGGCTTTGAAAATGTAGAGGAAATAGACTAGAATGCTCTGAAGAGAGGCCTTAGTTAGGGTCAACTTTCCTGCTTGATATAGAAGATGACCTTTCCATATAGCAAGTTATTTTTGAATTCTTTCAATAACCCTGTCCCACATTGACTCTCTCAGAGAACCAATGAAAAGAGGGACACCAAGATACGAAGTGGGGAGGTTTGCGCTATCACACCCTAAAATTTTTACAATCCTTCCTTGCCTTTGAATGGGGGTGTTCAAGAAATATAACTTGATTTTACTGAAATTAAATTTTTGACCAGTAGCATCCTCGTAGAGTTGCAGGATGTATTTAATTCTTTTGGCCTCAACCACCGATGCCTCAGTCAATAGAAGGGTATCATCAACAAATTATTGGTGAGAAATAGTCCTAGTGAGATATTTTTCTTTGATTCTTGATATTAGCCTTGAACTGCAAGCATTTTTTATGGTTCTGCCTAAAGCTTCTGCCACAATGATGAATAAAATGGGGCTGATAGGGCCTTCCTACCGAATTCCTCTGTGACTTTGAAAGTAACCAACAATTGTTCCATTAACCAGAATCTAGAACCATGCTTTAGAAATGCATTCTTTGATAAAATTAACCCACTGGTGGTGAAAACCAAACTTAAGGAGGACAACAATCAGAAAGTCCCAATTTAGCCTGTCAAATGCTTTGTTCATATCAATATTGAGGGCAAAAATACACCTGTTAGTCTTATAAGTAGAGTGCAGAGCTTCATAAACTACGATAACTCCATATAATATTGACCTTCCCTAGACAGAGCTTCCCTGGCATGTATCTATGATGCGGTGCTGAGCATATCTCATTCTATTTGCAATGGCTTTAGTTAGGATCTTGTAAGAAACATTACACAGACTGATGGGCCTGAAGTCAACCATAGATTCAGAGGTTTGCTGCTTAGAAATTAGAGAAATAAAAGTAGAGTTGAGACCTTTTAGGATATGATTGCTTGCTTGGAATTCTATGACAGCATAAATTACATCTTCACTTATGATGTCCCAAAAAACTTGATAGAAATGAGGGGGAAAGCCATCGGGTCTCGGGGCTTTGTCTGGTTCCATGCTAAACAAGACTTCCTTAATTTCCTCATTAGAAAAGGGAGCTAGAAGCTTAAGGTTTATATCCTCATTTATTATGCTAGGAATGTATTACAGGAGAATATCTTTGGCCTCCTCATTGCACTATGATTCCTGACCAAGGACAAAATTAAAAAAAGTTACTACCTCCTTTCTGATTTCTATTAAGTCTTGAGTAATAGAACCATCTGCTTTTTAAAAAAAAAATTATCTTGTTATTGCTTCTGTTTCTAAGCGTGGTGATGTGAAAAAACTTGGAATTTGAATCTCCATATTTCAACTAAAGAGCCTTTGATTTTTACCTCCAATATATTTCCTCATAGGCCAAAATATTATGAAACTCTACTAGTTTTATCCGTTCCTTCTGCCTAGTAGTTTCATCAACATCACCATGTTGAATCCTCTAATCAATTATCTTCAAACTTTCAAAGACCTATTTTTTATTTTCAAAGAGGTTCCCAAAGACCTCTTTGTTCCAAGTTCGAATATTTTCCTTAACAAACTTTAATTTGCTAGCAAGTTTAAAAGCTGCACTATCCCTGATAGGCTACTACCACCACTTAATTAAGTTATCTCTAAAACTGGAATGTTTGATCCACATAGATTGAAATATGAAAGGTTTCTTGAAGGACAGATAATTAGGGATCCCCAACAAAATGGGATTATGATCAGAGGCAATATATCCAACAAAATGGGATTATGATCAGAGGCAATTTTAGGAAGGGCTTGCAGGGTAGAATCACCAAATAGAGTTGTAGCCTCCTTTGATAGAAAAAATCCGTCAAGACTTTCTTGAATGAGATGACACCTTATCCGCCTATTGCTCTAGGTATAATTTGCTCCTCTAAGTTTTACATCCATCAACATGTTGGAGTTCATAAAGTAATTGAACTCATCGATTCTCCTGATAGGTGGTCCATTTCCACCCATTTTGTATGAATGGTAAATAAAAGTGTTAAAATCCCCAACCAGAATCTAAGGGACATTATGGAATATTTCACTCAGATTGCCTAAGTAATCCCATAGTGGATCTCTTCCTTGAATTGAAGTTGAGACATAAATATTTGAAAGGATCCACGACCTATTGTTATTTATTTCCTTAAATGAAACACTAAGAACCCTATCATCTTTCTGAATAATGGTGCCTTCTACTATCCGAGGATCCCACAAAGTCATAAGGCCTCCAGAAGCTCCTCTGGCTGATTTGCAAACCATATCCCCTTGATTCCAGATTGTTTTTGCTACTTTTTTTGACTGAATCTCATCAGTTTTTGTTTCTTGCAACATGATAATAGTTAGATTCACTTGATTTATTATTGCACTGAATTTCCTATGTTTGGGCAGGTCATTGAGGCCTCTCACATTCCATGAGAGGAACTTCATTTAGATTGTTTGGGATTTCTTCATCTCCCCCTCCCTTGAGGGGGTTATCCTAATTTTTTGTCTTCGAAACCCGGAATAACCTGTTGAAACAAGGTTATATGTTTTCCATTGGCAATGTCATTATCAATTATATTTTGATACTCAACATTTGATATTATCCCTCTTCTTTTTTCACTGCAAAAATCTATAGGAGACTTCACAGTGCTCTTGGTTTGTTTAGGACTAAACTGGGGGGAGACAATTTGTTGCAGAAGCAAACTACCATATTCCTCAGTCTAAAGAGTTTCACATATCTCCACCCCTACATCTAAATATTCTCCTTTTTTCCTGTATTCCCCTGATATGCAAGATGGCCCCTCAGTAGGATTCACTTGGATCCTAGTGATGATGTTAGGGAGATGAGATTTTTTATTTTCCAATGCCTCAAATTTCTTCCTAAGTTCTTCAACATTAGGGTTTGGCTTTGGGATGCCCATTGGGCTTGAAGTATTTTCAGCATTAGGGTTTAAGGATATTTTAGTCAAAAAGTGACTAACTACAGAAAAATAGCTGATGCACCTTTTTGCATATTTTCCAAGAAGACCGAAGTGGCCCATATGCTAAAGATCAAAGAAAAAGCAAAACACCGCAAGGAGGAAAAAGTGTCGCGATATCGCGACATGTTGCATTTTCGCGGTCCAAAGCAAAGAGAAAGAGCAAGGAGGAAAAAGTGTCGCGATATCGCGACATGTTGCATTTTCACGGTCCAAAGCAAAGAGAAAGAGCAAGGAGGAAAAAGTGTCGCGATATCGCGACATGTTGCATTTTCGTGGTCCAAAGCAAAGAGAAAGAGCAAGGAGGAAAAAGTGTCGCGATATCGCGACATGTTGCATTTTCACGGTCCAAAGCAAAGAGAAAGAGCAAGGAGGAAAAAGTGTCGCGATATCGCGACATGTTGCATTTTCATGGCCAAGAGCAATAGAAGGGAGCAAGGAGGAAAAAGTGTCACGATATCGTGACATGTTGCATTTTCGCGGCCAAAAGAGAAGAGAAAGAGCAAGAAAGAAAAAGTGTCGCGATATCGCGACATGTTGCATTTTCTGGCCAAAGAGAAGAGAAAGAGAAGGAAAAAGTGTCGCGATATCGCACATGTCGCATTTTCGCCAAAGAGAAGAGAAAAAAGAAAGAAAAGTGTCGGATATCGTGACATGTCGCATTTTTGGCAAGAGAAGAGAAAGAGCAAGAAGGAAAAATGTCTTGACATGTCATTTTGGAAGGAAAGAAAGAAAGAAAGAATGTCACGATTTCGCGACATGTCTCATTTTGGAGCGGAAGAGCAAAGCAAGAGAATGTCATGATTTCGCGACATGTCTCATTTTCGGCTGGAAGCGGCAGAAGAGCAAAGCAAGAGACGAATGTCACGATTTCGTGACATGTCTCATTTTCGCGGTTGGAAGCGGTAGAAGAGCAAAGTAAGAGACGAATGTCACGATTTCATGACATGTCTCATTTTCATGGTTGGAGGCGGAAAAAGAGCAAAGCAAGGAAAGAATGTCACGATTTCGTGACACGCTAGTTGTAAAGGAATAAAATGTATTTTTGGCAATCAAAGGCATGCACTGACACCAAGAAGTGATTTCTGACATGATTATCAGAAATCTAGGATAGAGCAGGCTTGCCAGATGATTGAAAATGTGACAGGCTCGTCTAGAATCTAATCTGCAGAGAAGATATCTAATTCATAGAAGACTTGTTGTGTATTATTAGAAACTGTAGATGATTGCTTGTAAAATAGTAAGATGTACTTAGAAAAAGATACTCTTTTAGGGTATATATAGGGGTGAGCGACTCCAAAAAAGGGTCGGCTCTTGGACGTTTACAAGACTGAATGCATGTACTTCGAATACAAGCAATAAAATCACATCTCCCATTGGCTTCTGGTTCATATCGTGCAAGTGTATGTATTAATGTTCTTTATTTCTGCTTACAATATTGAATTGTAAATTGAGTTTGTTCTTATATCTGAACTTTCGCAATACATAAATCATATTTCTGGAATGAGAATCTAATATATACGCATGTTAAATGAAATATTAGAAATCATATCTGAAATTATATAATTTCTGCATGGAAATGTGTTTAAATGCTTTGGATAGAAGTAAGTAAATCTGTCTTCGTTGTTGTCTAATCTGCACCATATATTAGATCTAGCTTCGGCTATATTTCCCTCTCTTTCAGTATTACTTCCTTCCCCTTTTCCCATAAAAAACTTCAAGGAACCAACCTTCTCTGGAGATCAGGCGAAAAGTCTCAAACCTTCTCGTCTTTTCAATGTTGACAAAATCTAAGGCGCAACTAAACAACCCAAGGCAGATTTTGTTCCAACAGTTTTTGGCACGCCTGGTGGGACCCTAAATCCCACATTATTTTTACAAGGTTTGGTGTTTTGCCTCTGATCTTTAGAATCAAAAACCCAATCACCTGGCGACTCCGTCCGAAGGTATAGACCCAAAAAATACCTTATCTTTTTAGACCTGGTTAAAGCTAGTATATGTTTATATGATAACCAGATCCAAATCAAAAAACTCAGAAGAGCCCATTGAGTTCTTCGAGTTACATCTTGGTAGCTTAAGAGTGAATCCAGTTTTATCCGCAAGATCAAATCCACCTGCTACCAATAATAGCGCCATTATACCCTCTGTTTTGCCATATTCTATCATTGGTTCATCTCCAGCTATTACTACAACCCCAATAGTTCAGATGAATATAGCAATTACAATGGCCGCTCCTCCACCACCATCTTATCTTATATGGAACCACACTGGTCCACTAAATTTAGCAGCCCATAATCAAATTCTTGGCGTAGCATTGAAGGCATTGCCTTCATATGATGGAACAGGGAAAAACAACATATGAACATTGCTTAGATGTAGCAACAATGGCTGCAACCTATAACATCACACAGGAGGATGTGATGATCAGATTGCTAGTTATCTCTCTGAAGGGTAAAATGCTCTATTGGTATCGTGCACTCCCTCCTCAATCAATTACCACCTGGGCAGAGCTCGCTGGAAAGTTGGTGGATGAATTCAATCAGCATGCAGATCCATTTTCCTTATTGAACCAGTTCACGATCATAAGGAAACATCCTCAAGAAGAAATTGTAGACTTCAATATCCGTTTCAGTCGGACCTGGGAAAGGATTCCTCAAGGATTGAAACCAACAGAAGAGCAAGCAATATATTACTATCTGAGATCCTTTGATTCAGATATTAGTATGATAATACGACAGTCAAGAATATTCACATTCCCTACCATTTATCAACAAGCTTATATAGCAGAGAGAGATCTCATAGCCACTGGAAGGTATCCACCCAAAGCAATAATGCCCATTTTTCTTGATATTCCCCAGGCTACTCATGTTGCTTCTCCTAGCTCTGTTGAATCGAAGTTCACAGATCTTCCAAGATGGAATGGATCACCCTCTGTACCTACAATACCAATGCCTCAAATTCCTTTGGCATTGCCTCCTATTTTTGCTATACCTGCATTACCTGCGCCACCTCCTCAGCAAGTCCCCGATAATCAGCTTACTCTTATCCTGGACACCATGAAAAATCTAGCAAATGATATAACATCAATTAAAAAGAGAGAGGCTGAAAGGAATTTTTTGCCAAGGAGGTTCCCTCAGGTAACGAGAGATGCAACACAATCAAGCAATAGGGGACAAGAGAGACCGAGCACGGTATATACAAATGAGACAGTGGAGGCCGAAGAGCCTCCCACTGATTTTAACTTTTGGTGTACTACATGTAACGATCCACATGGGGAAAGTTCGTGTATGATACACCAACATTATGTACAAAGTATAGCAGTTGAAAAGAGTAAAGAAAAAATGAAAGGCCATGTAAATATAATTAGAGAGAAGGACCACAACTTCATGATGCCTACAGTAGAACAGGTTTCAGTTTTGACAAGATCAGGTAAGAAACCACTGCAAGTAGACCCTAAAGAGCTTCAGCCATTGAATGTTTCCCCTGCTCCCAAGGAAGTTCCCAAAGAAACTCCTAAGGGAAGTCTCCCTCAGGAAAGAAAATATCAGTTTCCAGCCAAAATTCAAGGGCAAGAAACACACAAAGAATTTATTCCTCGGGGGGAAAATGAAACCCAAGAACAGGCTAGGGAAAGGTTGAGATTCCCCTCGCTGACAAAAAGGCAAAGAACTGAAGCTACCCAGGGATACAAAAATAAATATGAAACTTTTGCCAAAGAAAGAGAAAGAATAGTTGATTCACCTACATTCAGTATAGTAGAGGAAATGAAAAAGACTCCTTCTAAGGCAAGTATGTATGATGCTCTTCAAATCCCAGGTCAAATCGATCTCCTACAGGAATCCCTAAGAACAATGAAAAATGGAGGTAGGACTGCATCATCTTCAAAAATGGTTCTAACGAACTTGACGTCTGCCACTGGTAAGAATAGGCCACCACCCTTTTATTTGTCCCTTCAAATGGAAGGATGGGTTGTCCACAACTGCATGATAGATTCAGGCACTGCTACCACTGTGATACCCAAAGCAGTATGTGATATTATGGGAATGGAGTACACTAGGAGCAGCACAGGCGTCCTACAGTTAGATGGTACTCCAGTAAAAACTGTAGGAGTGATAAAGGATATTCCCATACGGCTGCATAAAATGCCTCAGATGACAGTCATACAAGAGGTAGTAGTCGTAGACTTGGAGCCCTATTTTGGTATGTGTCTATCCAGAGAGTTCACAACAAAGATAGGAGGATACTTATCCTTAGATTATTCTCATTTGGAGATACCTTTCAAAGGTAGAAGGGTCAAGATTTTTAATGAGAAACCATCTACGTTTCATGTAGAAAATATTGGTGAAACTGACCGTGTAAATATGATGATTGAAGAAACAATAGAAGAAGATCTAATGGAAGAAACATTAGAAGAGCTCCAAGCTGAGGACGAGTTTTCTCTACAGAATTTTAATGCCATGATAGAAACAGAAATAGGAAACTATTCTATTGAGAAACCAAAAAGAAAATTGATACCCTCCCTAGAAAAGGATGGTTCTGTGAATCAATTGTGGAAGCTTTTCTTTGATGGGGCTAGGTGCAAGAATGGAGCTGGTGCCGAAATAGTTTTGATTTCTCCCACCGGAGAGGAAAAGGTTTTCTCTTAGAGGTTGACTTGGAGTTGCTCCAATAACGCAGCAGAATATGAGGCCCTGTGCTTAGGATTAAGAAAGGCTGAGAAATTGGGAATCAAACGAGTTACTCATCTATGGAGATTCAGAACTTATTGTGAATCAAGTCACCAAAAAATGTATAAGTAAACAACATTATTTGAAGGCTTACAGGAACAAAGTGTGGGATCTCTTAGAGGCCTTTGAGGCCCTAAATATAAAGTTTATCCCTAGAGAACAGAATACCCACGCAGATTTGTTAGCTTCAGTGGGAGCTAATTTTTGTCCTGTAAGTAATGTTATTCAGAAGTCTAAAACTGTTAGACTTATATACAGGCCTTCAGTGCCTGATAAAAATATTTTTTGGCAAGTTTTTGAAAATGATGAATAGATACTAGATTTCTTAATCCATGAAATGAATTGCTCAGCCAACCGGGATCTGCAGGATGAAGAGGAAGAGGACATTATTCAGTTAAAAAACAATCATATTCCTAAGGGTCTCATCACCCTTGAAAGCCTGTTTGATAACAATGATAGAGCAGTTGGCCGAAAAATCAAGGTCGATAAACGAAGATACAAAGATGTAGAGTTGGAGCCAGGCAAAATGATTAAGGTTGGAATCAGTTGTACAGAAGAGGAAGTGAACCAGATCAGAGAATTGTGTAAAAAATTCCCTGACATCATAGCTTGGGTGTATAGTGATCTAAAAGTGTACAATAAAGATGTTATTCAACATACCATAGAATTAGAAGAAGGAGCTAAGCCTTTTAGGCAAAAGCAAAGACCAGTGAATCCGAAGATAGAATCTTTGATGAAACAAGAACTGCTAAAACTCCTTCAAGCTAAAATAGTATACCCTGTTAAACACTCCACCTGGGTGGCAAACTTGGTACCAGTCAAGAAGAAAAATGGAGATATCAGATTGTGTGTAGATTTCAGAAATCTGAACAGAGCATCACTCAAAGATCATTACCCGCTACCTCAGATTGACCAAATTCTACACACAGTTGCAGGAGCAGAAAGGTTTTCCTTACTGGATGGTTTTTCAGGTTATAATCAAGTATGGGTAAAATATGAAGACCAATTCAAGACCGCTTTTACTACGAAGTGGGGAACATTTGCCTACCAAAGGATGCCATTTGGTTTATCCAACGCTGGAGCAACTTTTCAAAGAGCAATGGATGTAGCGTTTGGCGAACTTGCTAATAAAATCATAGTCATCTATTTAGATGATATGACTGTCTTCTCTCATGATAAGCAGGATCACGCCTCACATCTAGAAATTTTTTTTGAGAAGTGCAGGGAATTTGGGATATCATTGAACCCAAAAAAGTCTATATTTGTGGTAGAAGAAGGTCAACCGATGGATGCCCGACTAATGCAGCTCTTATAGTTAGAAGAACAAAGAGAGCAATCATACAATCACAATCAGAAGCATATGGCAGATACTGAAGGATGGTTCAACAAAAATACAACTGCCAAAAAATTTAGAGTGGGAGACTTGGTTTTGAAATGGAATGTAAAGAAAGCTAAGCGAGGTAACCATGATAAATTCGATGCTCTCTGGGAGGGACCATTTGAAATTGTTTCAAAGAAACAGTTCAATGCTTTCGAGTTGAAAGATCAAGATGGATTGGTTCTTCCCATCACGGTGAATGCATTTCACCTAAAGTTATATTTCTATTGAGAAAGTAGAAAAGGAATTATATGTACAGTATAATATAAGTATATTCAGACAATATTTGTAAATATTACCATTTTTTGGCCTTAACAAAAAATTTCAGTCGCAGCCAATCAGAAGTCGACATTTTTTTTGAATAGAGATACTAAGGTATAGAGGGAGTTTTGACGAGGTAATGTTCACTTTTAATCTAAGTGCATTTTCTTGTGTTCTTTGTCTTTCTCTGAAAGATTCTTTTTACAACTGCGTTGTTGACTCCGTTTCCCAATGGATGAAGGCCTGGTTCAAAATTTTTGCAAGCAAAAAATCCCTCGGAAGGCGCCAAGAATGTTAGTCAAAAAGTGACTAACTACAGAAAAATATCTGATGCACCTTTTTGCATATTTTCCAAGAAGACCGAAGTGGCCCATATGCTAAAGATCAAAGAAAAAGCAAAACACCGCAAGGAGGAAAAAGTGTCGCGATATCGCGACATGTTGCATTTTCATGGTCCAAAGCAAAGAGAAAGAGCAAGGAGGAAAAAGTGTCACGATATCGCGACATGTTGCATTTTCGCGGTCCAAAGCAAAGAGAAAGAGCAAGGAGGAAAAAGTGTCGCGATATCGCGACATGTTGCATTTTTGCGGTCCAAAGCAAAGAGAAAGAGCAAGGAGGAAAAAGTGTCGCGATATCGCGACATGTTGCATTTTCGTGGTCCAAAGCAAAGAGAAAGAGCAAGGAGGAAAAAGTGTCGCGATATCACGACATGTTGCATTTTCGTGGTCCAAAGCAAAGAGAAAGAGCAAGGAGGAAAAAGTGTCGCGATATCGCGACATGTTGCATTTTCGTGGCCAAGAGCAACAGAAGGGAGCAAGGAGGCAAAAGTGTCGCGATATCGCGACATGTTGCATTTTCACGGCCAAAAGAGAAGAGAAAGAACAAGAAAGTGTTGACATGTCATTTTGGAGAGAGAAATGTCGGTTTTGACATGTTCATTTTGGAGAAAGAGAAGAAGGAAAGAATGTCGCGATTTGCGACATGTCTCATTTTGTGGAAGCGGAGAAGAGCAAAGAAGAGAGAATGTTGTGATTTCGTGACATGTCTCATTTTGGGTTGGAAGCGGTAGAAGAGCAAAGCAAGAGATGAAGTCGTCGATTTCAGGACATGTCTCATTTTTGTGGAAGCGGTAGAAGAGCAAAGTAAGAGACGAATGTCATGATTTCGTGACATGTCTCATTTTCGTGGAGGCGGCAAAAGAGCAAAGCAAGGAAAGAATGTCACGATTTCACGACGCGCCAGCTGTAAAGGAATAAAATGTATTTTTGGCAATCAAAGGCATGCACTGACACCAAGAAGTGATTTTTGACATGATTATCAGAAATCTAGGATAGAGCAGGCTTGCCAGATGATTGAAAATGTGATAGGCTCGTCTAGAATCTAATCTATAGAGAAGATATCTAATTCATAGAAGACTTGTTGTGTATTATTAGAAACTGTAGATGATTGCTTGTAAAATAGTAAGATGTACTTAGAAAAAGATACTCTTTTAGGGTATATATAGGGGTGAGCGACTCCAAAAAAAGGGTCGGCTCTTGGACGTTTACAAGACTGAATGCATGTACTTCGAATACAAGCAATAAAATCACATCTCCCATTGGCTTCTGGTTCATATCGTGCAAGTGTATGTATTAATGTTCTTTATTTCTGCTTACAATATTGAATTATAAATTGAGTTTGTTCTTATATCTGAACTTTCGCAATACATAAATCATATTGCTGGAATGAGAATCTAATATATACGCATGTTAAACGAAATATTAGAAATCATATCTGAAATTATATAATTTCTGCATGGAAATGTGTTTAAATGCTTTGGATAGAAGTAAGTAAATCTGTCTTCGTTGTTGTCTAATCTGCACCATATATTAGATCTAGCTTCGGCTATATTTCCCTCTCTTTCAGTATTACTTCCTTCCCCTTTTCCCATAAAAAACTTCAAGGAACCAGCCTTCTCTGGAGATCAGGCGAAAAGTCTCAAACCTTCTCGTCTTTTCAATGTTGACAAAATCTAAGGCGCAACTAAACAACCCAAGGCAGATTTTGTTCCAACAGGATCCCGACTTAAATGGGGATTATAGAGATCGAGCATTAGGGTTTGGATTTGTGATTCCCACAAGGCTTATAGTAATTTCAGCATTAGATTTTGAGGATCCTAACTTGGATGGCGATTATAGAGAGTCAGAAAGGTTAACCTGAAGGTTCTAGGCTTCCATGTCTTTCGATAATCCTCCTACTCTCATATTGGATAGAATTGATTTTTTTTTTAAACTAGAGGATTGGAACTTGCCTGAGTATTTTGGATGCCAACAACTTGTTGTTTTCCTTTGTCTTGTTGGGACCCTACACCCTCTCTTTTATTTTTTGGTAGACATAGTTTGCCTGATTGAAATCACCTCTGCCAAGAAAATTCCTCAAATTTACTCTATCTAGCATTCCCTACTTCTGCTTTTCTCTATTCATTGCCAAGTTAGGGCATTGATTGCATAGATGTCCTTTATTTTTGTATTCTACATAGAATATCGGTCTATTATCGTATTCTATCGGTTGTTTTTGATAGTATTATCCATACTCTAGCTCCACAAACCTTGGCAATTCATTATCCAAATTAACATTTACGTGGATTCGTGCATGAGTCATCCTTGTCCTGGCCAAGGTCACATGGTCAATGAAGATCAGGTCCCCTATAGTTTTGGCTATGCCCTGCAACCAATATTCATTGAATAACTGGGCAGGTAGACTCGGGAGATAAACCCAAATAGGGGTAATGTTAATATTTTGCTTTTCAAGGTCAAAATATTCACCCCATCATCTGAGAAAAAGGCTCCTTTTGCCCAAAAACTAAGGAACTCCTGTTAAAATGTAGTTAGCATCCTCCATATTGTTAAAATGGATAATGAATAACCCTCGAGGTTGCCTATCGGTCATTATTTACCCATCGCCCAAGCCCTGATAGTCTCCATGTCTGGCCTACCTCCCAAAAAAATTCCTACCAGGGAGAATTATTCCATTGAAATAAAATGGCTCATGGAACTTACTGGGGCCAAAATTTTATTATTTACTGGAACTAGGGGTAGAAGAGAGAGAACCTCCTTTCTTTTTCCTCTAAGAGTCTCAGCAAAAGAACACTTATTGGGCCCCACATTGTCCTTCGTATCTTTTTTTTTTAGGTCTTTTTGAGGAGGGTCGGGCCCCCGCGTGATGCCTGCCTCCAAATCTGCTACAACCTAACCTCCTTCCTCTGTATCCTCGCTTGATCCATGCTCGATGTTCCCACCTGCCCCTTTCATACCTACTCTACCTTTGCTGCCTTGGCTGAGATTCCTGCCCAAAAAATTCAAACCCTCACTCCTGCTACACCCACTAAACCTCAGCTCACTCATTCCTGATGATGCAATAGAAAAATGACAATCACTATCATGTTATTTGAAATTTCAATTTTCATAAAATAAAAGTAATTGATTATTTGGAAAAATTGAGTGTAAAATATAGTTCAATATTTGATTGATTTTGTAAAGGTTTTGTAAATTCCAAAATCAATTTCTATTATCCCTTATTGCTCCTATTGAATTAAGAACCGATCCCAAATTTTAAAGATGTAATAATGTTGGATATTTTGTATCCTTTTGATAGGTTTGAGATAATAATATTATATATCCAACCTTTGAAAAATCTTTGATAAACATCTCAAAACGAATACCTTTTGGGAATTAGGTTTAGTGTATCTAATTTTCCATTTAATTAATTTGATGTAGTAGCCCTTATGAATCCCTACTCTTTGGATAAATTATATTAAAATAATATTTGAAAATAATTATTATTTATTCCAATAGAAATCCTTATTATTCCTAGAATCTATATTGTAAATATTGTATTTATATAATAAAGGTTACATTTGATAAATTGCTTTTAATTAATTAAATTCCTTTAATTACAAACTTATGACTCCCAAGTAAAGAAAGCATATGATAATGGAAATTAAAGTTTACCTTTCACCAAGTAATATAGGATGTTGTTCTTTTGAGAAGCTAGGGCTGCATGTTATTTATGTAGATGTCTTGATGTTGTGACTGCACCCTCCAATGGAATCTCTTGGAGCTATACGCATTCCAAAATCGGTGCTGCTTGGACTTTTGCTTTGACTTCGCTTGTATTGAGCATTGAAGGATCTATCACCTTCTTTGCATGTTGTAATTTTACACTGTAATTTACTTGCCATTCCCTTTGACCTCGATCATTGGCATCCTTAATATGGAGTAGCCTCTTGTCTAAGGTGCCAAGTAGCACATCCATTTCACATAGAGCACTTGAGGGGAGTTTGGTGCAAATGATACGTTCGTCTTCCTTCTTATAACGTTTGAGTATTATACTCTTTAGAAAAATGTTCTATCTTCCAAGGTAAAAGTGTATCCCATACACTCAATGCACCAACCTATTTATGTAACTCATTTATTGAAGATGTGTGCTCTTTTTTTTTTTTTTAAGAGAAAAACCTCTTGTGAGGCCGCCTTGGTCTGAGAGACCACAAACAGGGGGGTTCTACACCATCAAAGTCACTCAGGAGTCGCACCCAACCCTGCCCGCACCAACATTATCAATTGGATTTTGGATACCCAATTCAGCTTTTTGGTAGGGTGGATATTTGAACCTGGGACATCCCTTGGAGGATTGCCCTCTTCTCTCCAACCCACCTACAACACCTTGGTTAGATGTGCGCTCTCTTGACTTGAGTGTTAGGGTTCTCTTTTGGTAAAAAATGTCACATTCTTCTCTACATGGATGTCCTCTCTTTTGTTGGTTCAAACAGACTCTTTTTGGATATCCTTTAAGCTTTGATAATATCCAACTCCTATTTCATTCATCTGCACTTGCTTTTAGCTAGGATATGAAGCCAAAATATGGAGGCTTTGAGCATCAATTTCTACCAATGATCGTGGAGTAAGTGATACTCCAATGGTGCTTTGTTTTCCTTTCTCCCTTGCTTTATTACATACTCCTTCATAGATGTTATTGCTCTTAATTAACATATTTTCTCCCTTTATTTTACATGTTGTATCTTACAGGTTCTTCCATCATGGATACGAGGAGTATGAACCCATTGATTAGATCCTTGAGTTGAGCTTGATTGCTGCTAGCAGACAACCACTTTTGGCTGATTTTTTCAGCAAGTGTAGTGCTTCTGGAGCACCTTTAAATCTGCCTTTTCTCCCTATATAATCATATTAGGATTTGTGCAATATAAAGTAAAATAGTTCTACATAAAATATCCTTATTGCACCTTCTTTTGCACTCCTCTTTTTACATCTAAAGTTTTGGTTTTTGAGGCAAAATCTTTGAGTGAAATTTTGGGGTTTTGAGGTTTTTCTTTAGAATGGACACCTTCCCATTTTAGCTTGGATGTTTTATAAATAGATACAAGCTTGTAACTACTTTATGGAAGCTTTATTTTGCTTTATTTTTCTACACTATTATTGTGCCTTGAACTTGAGACTCACCAAGTCTCATTCAATACTTCCTTTGATGCTATTTTTTTGGTGGTTACCTTCTTCTCCAATCCTTGTAGGATTGATATTATTTTGTGGCTTCCTTAGGCCACCCAAAGTTGTAGATCTCTGTGCACTAATAGTGTATTTAGACACTTTGACTAATTTTATTTGTGTTCCCATCTTACAAACACAAGCAATAATATTTCTAATAGCAATCTAATAGTGCAAATCTAATAATCATTTAATGCACTAATAATATCACCTTATTACTCCAATTAACTCTCAAAAACTAATGCACTTAATCAATCTACTACAACTAATCAAGAATAATATGAAATAAATCTTCAAGAATTATTCTAAAATTTCTTTATCAATAAGGTAATAGGAGCTAGTCTTCATTTTATTTTTCAAAGCAGATAATAGGTAGTTGATAGATAGTTTATAAAATCTAATCAACTCCTAAAATGAAAATGCAACTTAAATAATCCTTTATTTTTGCACCTTTTGAAGACTCTAATTTAATTATACTTTTTGCAACTTCAATCCAGTTAAGGTGTTTAAAAAAATTTGATACATAATTCACTTAATGAATCTACTTACACTAATAGTTGCTTACCTTTTCTTGAAAGCCCTTTTCACCACTTATGTAGAGGATGTAGATATTAGTATCTATGATCACCAAGTTGCTATTTTAGATAGGATCTTGCATCTCGTTCAATAGGCTTCCTTGAACAACTTTGTCTTCACCAAAATATGGTCTCCCTTTTATAAGCCTAGAATTTTTGGTGGCTTTTTCTCCTCTTGTAGTCTCCTCCTTTTTTTGTATATGTGAAGAGATATTTGATTCTAAAGTGGTACCTTCTTGTTGTGAGAGGTAATATCCAGGTATCCTATATTTGGTAGACTTCTTCTATCTAAATATTCCTTCAACCTTATTATCAAATTATGACTTCAAACAGGATCTTCTTCTCAATATTATGTATGTCTTGAGGTCTTGTGAGATTTTGCACTCCTTGCCAAACTCTTCTTCTTGGGCTTGTTGTAGGATGTCGATAATTATTCCAAATATTTCACTATCTCAAATAGTGAATTTATCCAATCGATTCTCATTGGAGTTCCTTTGATGAAATCTTCAGCAAGGCTCACCAAGTCTTTTACTGGATTCTCATAGAGATCTATTCAATCCATTTGATATTGTAGCTCCTTATGGTCTTCCTTGAGACCTTATATTCAACCTTCTACTTTTGGTAGTGTTGGTGGTGAGATCTTCTCCTGGATTTTTGATTTTTCTACCTCTGTATTCGATCAGGACTCTCCTAGTCCTTCTTGATCAATGAGATCTTCTATTTATCTCTTTGATTTAGGTGTTGTATCTATTCTGAAGAAGATACTCCTCCTAACCTTTTTGTAGGAAGCTTTCCCAACTCACTGAATCTTGTCGTTCCTGCAACAAAATATTAGTACTAAAATATACTTCTTAATTAGATACTTTCTTCTAAAGTCTTCTTCAAGATCAAGGCTTTTGTGGCCTTTTTCATTATCAAGGATTCTATGTCCTTTTTAGTACCAATTCTTCTATGGCATTTTTAAGGCTTCTATGGATTTTCCTTATGGATCAAGGCTAATATGGCATTTTATTATGGATCAAGGCTACTATGGACTTTTAATGCTTCTATGGCCTTTTATTCTTGTGTAGTTTCCAATCTATAAATGGAGATATCATGTCTCCCAACCTCACCATAATTATTCTCTAGAAGTTTCTTCTGTAGTATTATTCTCTTGTAGTAATTAATATCTTCACTAGAAAGCATTCTGAAATTCGAGAAATGAAGTTAAAATATCCTAGATTTCTATTGTAGGAGGTGTCCCAATCATCTAAGAATCAATTTCCTACAATAAAAGAAAATTTAGGTCAATTTATCCAAATTTCTTAGATGAGATTCACTAGACGACTCATCAAAATAGTGGATCAATTTTTGAGTCATAGTCTTCACAAGCTTTCCCTTGAAACTCTGTGGAAAGACTCTAGCCATATGCAATATCAATATTCCATAAACTAAGATTTCTTTCAGTCCTAATTTTTGGCTCTCCTTAATTCTACCACCTGGACTCTTATGAGTATTTTTTATAGTGACTGGTCCAATGGCACATTAGATTGACAAAAAACTCAGGTTCAATGATAATGGTGGTTTTCCTATTGAACTACCATAGCTCTGATACCACTGTTAGATTTTTATGCAACATGTAATGGGATATAGCAAACACAAGATGCAAAATAAAATAACAAAAACTAAATTTATGAGATGAATATATATATATATATATATATATATATATATATATATATATATATATATATATATATATTTTGATTGATATGTTTACAAAATAGATATGGAGGAAATTAACACTCCATGAATAGAGCTACTGCTCAAGAATGGGCATTGAGCATATCACACTCCACCAGATTACATCACACTACTACATCATACCACTCTAGCTCCTATATGCTATTGTATGCTCTTCTAGCTATGTTACTATATCTATGATCTATTTATATGGCTATTTATATAGTAAATAGGTTCCTTGGCAAACACTCTACCTAGATGTGCAAGGGACAACTTGCACATATACATCTTGTACTTTAACACTTGTGCAGTTATTACATTGCATGAAGTAACTAGATAACTTCCCCCTAAAGTAATCTAATGTTCTATGTATGTACCAAGGTAAAGGTACATTTACATTATCCAAATGATGTAATAGACTCTATTTATAACAAAAAAAATCTTATTCTAAACTTTGATCTCCTTCTTCACATGTTTAATCTTACTTATCACAAAGAACATCTTGGAGCTCTGAGCAAGGTGTCCCCACTATGTTTCCATTTTCTCATAGATATTAGGATGTTGTATCCACATAAATTCAAATTCGAAGGGACTACTTTTTCTTTTTACATCCAAGTTATAGTTCAATGATAAATGGTTATTGTCCCAACCTCTCCTTGGTAGATAAATTAATGAATGCTAACATTTACCATCAAACCCCTCCAATGAGAGAATCACTCTATCAAACCTTACTTGTATGAAAATATCCCCTAATATTCTATTAGTCCATGTAAATTATGACCTATTTAAATCCACATCAAATAGATCATATATTGAAATAAAAATACTAAGGTCTTCTATACTATTTAAAAATCCCTAAGTACCTCTTTTTTTATTGTTTCGTTAGGGTATTGTTAAAATATCCATTTGAGCCCTTTAGAATACTGACCATTATGTTCCAAATCCTTCCTTACATCCTTACTCCCTTTACTCAAATTTAGAGTATAGATATTTGTAATTAGGTAAGAGAAATTTGAGGATTTTGAAGTTATAATGATAGTTAATTAATTTTCTCCTTTGGATATTTCTTCACCATTAAAGAAAGTTGAGTTCCATAAGGTTAAAATTTCACCCAAAATCCCTCTAGCTTCTATCTGATAACTTATACCCTTTTTCAAATTTTTATTGTAACAACTTTTAAATTTGATCAGTTTAATTTCATTTCTTGAAGAAGTACATATGGTGGGTGATCTCTTATCATAGATCTAACCAACCTTTGTTGGTTAGAGGTATTCAGTCCCATAAAATTCCAAGATAATAACTTTATTTATAGTTTATCATTGTGGACTTGCACCCACCAACATCTAAGATCTTATGTTTTCCTAATCTTATATCCTATTCTATTTTTTTTGTCTATTTCTCTATAAAGGACAACCTACCTACCTTCATAGATTTTTCTCCCAGCTTTAAATTATTTTTAGCACTTTGTATTACTGACATTTTATATCTCTTATCTTCCTTCGGAATAGCCTTACTAAGAGGCCATGCCTCCACCTCCATATTCTCTTCTAGATTAAATATCTCAGGTCCCTTCCAAAAATATTCCTTGTTCTCTATATCTATTGGAGGTTGATTTTCTATTGCATATTATTTTTGACATCCCTGTATTAGTTTTACATCCAAATACTTATCTTAATTTCCTTTCTTTTAAAATATTCCTTCAAGGATGCTCCCTTGTAAATCTCCTATGTCCCCCATAGGATTTAATTACATTTAACATTGTTTATCCTCTACCATTGCATTCCATATATGGCTACCTTCCATATGCTTCTTACCATCATGAACATGAGAAAGTTCTTTTTATTTATGAAAAAATGAACTACCTCTAGTTAATACACTTCATCCTCCCTACTCTAGTTAATATGTATAGGGATATTTAATTCAATATAATCAAACCTGTTAACCTTCCTCTTCCTCACCTTGCAACCAATACCCTCTTTAGATTTGGAATTAAATTTTTGTATTCCGTTCCAAATTATCTTAGATTTAATTGGAAAATTCCTTATTATATGGTCTATTTTAGAATAAATTTTATGGCTAAAGAGAGCATTTTAAAAAATAAGGGTCTAAGACCAAGTTCCCTACATGGAAATCAATTTTATACGATTTTGGTACTTCTTCCTTGACTCAACCAGTACACACATTTTGCTATAATTTTATACTTTTCCTTTGTAACATCAATTGGTAGACCAAGAAATTTCAAAAGAGTTGGCTATACTTTCAAATATTTTCTCTTCCTAGAATTCAAGTGGTAGACTAGGAATCCTGACCCATAAAGAGGCTACATCTATTTTATCCCTTTTGGGATTGAATTCTAATACCCATTTCTTCAAAAATAGCCCTGCTTGACCTAGAAAATAAAAGCCCTCCTAATAATACCCTTTGAAAATAATCTTCTATTGTTAAAGAAGATTAAAAAATTCCTTTTGGCATAGAGGAGAAATCAACATGTCCTTTGATTTTCCAATGGATAGATGACTCGTTTTTTATTTATTCCATGTTTGGATGAAATCCTATAAATGTCCCTACTAAGCTAGTATGAAATTTTTTGTTACACCTTATTTAAGATCTTATCCAGAATATTTAAAAAATATCCCTTATAATTGGATTTATATGGTATAATTAGATGATGATATTTATCTTCCACCACTTTCTTCTTACCTCAAATGTACTTTTCTTAGCTCAATATCTCTTTTCCACCTATCCCTTCCAATATTTTGCTCTTAAAAAAATTATTTGCCTTTGCATATTCCTTGTCAACACCTCCCTTCCCCCCTGGTTGATCCCACCACTAGGCCTAGGAGCTTTCACTTATTCAAATTCATATAACTTCCCATCTATATAATTATGCAACTCAATCATGATAGAACTTTCCATTATATTTTTATTTCCTTCACATAAGCTCATTCTAGGCTTCCTCTCCTCTTTTTTCCTATTATTTTTTTCTCTATTTAAAAACAAATTATAATAGGGAATCTAAAATATATTGGTCCATCCACAAAAAACAAAAACATAGCACAAATGCAACCAAGTTTCATAGAAGTAACACCTCTAATAGTTATCAAAAATCAAATTTGTAATATTTTTATATTTTAAATTGCATTGTTTTCCCTATAATTGATGGATAAAATTGAAAACTCCACTTCACATCTCATCCCTTTCACTAGAACTAATAAAAAATAATACTACCAAACATTTAAACCTCCTACCCCATTTAACTACAATTTATAAACTAATTGAACCTCTAAAGGAATTTAAATCCCATATCTTTCATAGCAATTGAGGAATAAAAGTACTTTTTTACTCACCCTAGGGTTTGAACTTTACTGCCTACTTCATAAAATTGCTATTTTTTCTAGCACTAGAGTTTGATCTATGTTGTGTGCTTCAAAAAATTGGTATGTTTTTTCTCATGCTATGGTTTGATCTCCACCTCTTGATTTAGAAAACTTGTCAACTACTCTAGAAAATTGCTATGTTTTTTCTTCCTTTCATCACACTAGGGTTTGATCCTTACTACCTACTTTAGAACATTGCTATGATTTTTCCCTTAAACTATGGTTTGTTCCCACTACTTACTTCAAAATATTTGCCCTAAAATTTTGAGCTAAAAACATGAGTTTTTATGAGGGGTCTTGGTCCCCTAATTTTGAGGTTTGAACTTGGGTTTTCTAAATTAAACCCAAAGATATACCAATATAGTATATCTCATGGGATATTAAAATTTCTAGGGTAAAGCACATGTATTTTGAAAGGTTCATGATCCCTTGTATAGGGGTTTGAACTTGGATCTCTTGTATGAAAACCCAAAGACATACCACTACAATATCACAATAGGGATAAAATGTTTAGATTAGAGCATAACTTTTATTAGGGGTCTCAATTACCACATATTGAGGTTTGAACATAGCTCTTCGTGATGAAAACTCAAGAGCTTACAACTGTGGTATCCCTCATGAGAGCAAAAATATGTTAGGGTAAAGCATGGTTTTTTATGAGGGGTCCTAGTCTCCTTGTACTAGGGTTTGAACTTGGATCTCCTAGATGAAAACCTAAAGATATATCACTATGGTATCCCTCTCAAGACATTGTATGACATATTAGATTCAAGGCCAAAGGGCATTTCATTATGCAATGTATTTGTTAGTTTGCAATATATCATTATGATTAATCTTATGTTGTATTTATTATCTCATTATATGATGTAATCTAGTTTAAATCCAAGAGCTAGCATTGGACAACATATTGGATAAGCATGAGGGCATTTCATTGTGCAATGTATTTATTATTTTGTAATATTTTAATATGATTAATCTTCTTATGGTTAAACTTCATTTAATATTTTTAATTTACCTAAATACCATTTGTTAAGTCACCTTAGACTAAAATTTATTATGTAATTAGGGGTTTGTATATTGCTATAAATACCCTCTCACACTTATAATTTCTCATAGGATGGTTATGCAATATCATCTTTGTATAATGCTTATTTTTGGTCCCTATGAGCACCCCTAATACTTTTGTCTCTTTTATTTCTTTTGTTCCTTAATTATATCTTCTATATAATATTTGAATGGATGGATTGCTTCAGTTAATTTTTCAAAAATATTGTGAATTCCAACATAGTATTTGTGAAGGTACAGAGCTACCTCACTTGGACATGTGGAAACATTCTTTGTGTTGGATGTGTCTCATCCTTTGCCGAGGAAATACTGTATGACAAGTACGAGAGGGTAGGAGGATCAGAGCTCCTCACGAGGAGAGCGAAGCCCTCCCCCAGGGTGTCGGGGGGTCCGAGGTGGGGCGGTAGCCCCCCCCGGTCACACCGAAGGTGATTTCTAGAAATTTCGAGAAAAAAAAATTTCCCCCTTTTTTTGAAGCGATTGGCGGAGCGATTTCCGAGATTCCCACGGTTGGTGGGTGGTTGGTGGGTGTGGGTGGTTTAGCCCACGGTATTGTACCCATTGTATTCTAATACCACATAGTGGTTTAGGTTTGTGAGAGTTTCCTTTATATTTTATTGTAATGTCCCATTTTTAGGCAAGAAAGGAAAATAATAATATCAAGGAGGAGTGGCTCTTGTTTTTGTTGGAGTAGCCCACATCGGGTGAACCAGGGTAAATCTCGTGTGTCATATGTGCATTGTGTGGTGTCATTTATTCTAAGTTATTTATTTTTGCATTATTTTTGGAATAAGTTTCTATAGATCTCTTCATTTGGTGTCAGAGCCAAGTTGTTAGCCATAGGGGGATGCCTTTATTGCTAGGGTTAAATTTCATTTGAAGGGTTTCTAGGGTTTCTAGGAGGGAGAGAAAACCTATTTCGAAGTGTGAGTTTTTTCACAGAAGGATATTGAAGGAAAATGATAGGAAATCATTCAAGAATAGAGATCGAGAAATTTGATGGAAAAATATTTGAGCTATGGAAGTTGAAGATGGAGGATCTGCTCGTGGTTTGAGATCAGTGGGTTGTTATTTTTGAACAAACGAAACCTACAGGAACATCCGATGAAGATTGGGAAAAGATGAGTCAAAAAGCAAGGAGTCTGATTCGACTGTGTCTTGCAGATTCAGTCCTAATAAAAATTTATGGAGAAGCTACGGCAAAGGATCTCTAGGAGAAATTAGGGGATTTGTATCAATCTAAGTCCCTGGTGAACAAATTGTTCCTTCGAAAGAAATTGTACAATCTTAGGATGAATGAAGGATATTTAGTTGCAGATCATCTAAATTCATTCAATATAGTGGTAATTCAACTTACATCTATTGATATTAAGTTAAGTGAGGAAAATAAATGTATTAGCTTGCTATGCTCTTTACCAAATTCATGGGATAACCTAGTTGTAGCAATTGGTAGTATAGCTTTATCTATATTGAAGTTTGAAGATATTGTGGCATCTCTAATATCAGAGGATATGAGGAGAAAAGACATGGAGGGCACTTCAAAGGAAGCCCTAACAGTGATATGGCGTGCTAAGGAAAAGGATAAAAAAAGATACGATGATAGATCTAAGTCTAGATGTAGATCCAAGTCTCGTGGAAAATTTGAGAGAAAGTGTTGGAAGTGTGGCAAGCCTGGTCACATGAAGAAGGATTGTAGATCAAAGAATGTTGATTCTGGAAAGAGGTATGATGAATCCACTTCCATAGAGACAAATAAATATACTGATGAATGAGGGGATGTATATCTGGCATCCTGCTCCACATGATCAGATAAAAATGATTGGTTTATCGATACTGGTGCCTCTTTTCATATGACTCGTCATAAGGGGTGGTTCAGTGAATATGAAAGATATGATGGAGGAGAGGTATTGTTGGAAGATGATTCACCACTTAAGATCATTGGTCATGGAAGGGTGAAAATACTATTGCATGATGGTAGGGTTAAGACCCTTCCAAGTGTGATGCATATTCTAGGCCTTGTTAGAAATTTAATTTTTGTAAGTAAAATGGCTGATGCAGCATTAAATATTAGTTTCAATAAAGATTCATGTAAAATGGTTCGAGTATCAATTGTGTTAGCAAGAGGAGTTCATATTGGAACTTTGTACAAGCTATTGGGAATAACTATGACAAATGAGTGCAATAGCTCAACTATTTTTGAGGTTGAATCAGATAAAAGCTCAACACTCTGGCATCAAATAATGGGACATATTGGAGAAAAGGGATTGCATACCCTACACACAAAAGGTATGGTTCAATGTCCTTTTGGTTCATTGTATCCCTGATTGCTCAATGGTTTTTTATTTTTGTGAACACTGCATTTATAGAAAGCAAAATCATGTGAGTTTCCCATCTGGTGTTGCTAGAGCAACAAGGATATTAGATCTAATTCATAGTGATATATTTGGTCCTGTCCCTATACCATCACTTGGAAAATCACGGTATTATGCTTCTTTTGTTGATGATTTTTCAAGATATGCATGGATTTATTTTCTTAGGAGTAAAGATGAAGTGTTTGATAAATTTATAGAATTTAACGCACTTGTTGAAAATCAAACTGATAAAAGAATTAAGGTGTTGAGGTATGATAATGGAGAAGAGTATTGTTCAAATAAATTTGAGGATTTTTGTAAGTAGTGTGGTATTACAATACAGAAGACTACTCCATATACACCTCAACAAAAATGGAGTTGCAGAGAGATTGAAAAGATATTTGATGGAAAAATCTAGGAGTATGCTCAGTGGTGCAGGTTTGACACAAGAATTCTAGGCTGAGGCAGTGAGTGCGACATGCTACTTGCAAAATCGATCTCTTACATCAGCATTACCAGATCAAACTCCATTTGAAGCATGGTTTGGTAAGAAACCCTCTCTCTCACATCTTAGAGTTTTTGGAACGATTGGCAAAGCGATTGCGGGGATTACCACGGTTTGTGGGTGGTTGGTGGGTGTGGGTGGTTTAGCCCATGGTATTGTGCCCATTGTATTCTAATCCCACATAGTGGTTTAGGGTTGTGAGAGTTTCCTTTATATTTTATTGTAATGTCCCATTTTTGGGCAAGAAAGGAAAATAATAATATCAATGAGGAGTGGCTCTTGTTTTTGCTGGAGTAGCCCACATCGAGTGAACCATGGTAAATCTCGTGTGTCATATGTGCATTGTGTGGTGTCATTTCTTCTAAGTTATTTATTTCTGCATTATTTCTAGAATAATTTTTTGTAGATCTCTTCACTTTCGAGCCTTTGATATTTCCTCTGAAGTATAGGATGAAGAGGTAAAAAAGATATATTATTTTTATCTATTTTGAGATCCTTGAAGAAAAAGTATATTTTCTTTTCCAAAAAATATCAAGTTCTACAATCATCTATATCTCAATAATATCCATTTCAAAGGGTTGCCATTCAAAAGTCACTTGTAGAAAAATGGTATTGTTAGAATAAGTAATTATTCTCTTAAGTTCTACTAGGATAGACATACTTGAGTTTCCACTCCTCCATGAGTCAGGTGAACTCTCAGTATAGTCTAGATCAGATTTGATGAGTTGTTGTAATCCAACGACTCTCAATGATCAACTTTGCTATTTATACAAAGTTGATCCATGGAATAAATCAATCAGTTCTATTTTGTTCCTTCAAATATTGTAATGCTTTGTAGTTCTACTCTTGGGAAATTCTAACATGGTACCAGAGTAGGATAGATTCTGCTAGGCATTCTCTCTTGAAGGTAGTTTCATGAACTGGTTCATTATCTCTTATCTTTTGTTTTTTAAAAAAAGGAAAGAGGTTTTTATATCTATTGTAGATTGCTCATTTTATATCTGCAATTTTTTTAGAGAAATTTGTTTATGGTAATATCTAAATAGTTTGTCTAGATTTATTTTACCATATTATGCAAATATTCTCCTCAATTTTTTTCAAAAAATATTAAAATTGCTACTCTTACACTGCAAAATATATAGATTTTGAAATTTATAATTGCCTTCCATATTTTATTGTTCTCCTCGTATGCCTATTTGTTCTACTCTCTCCTAACGAACGCTTGCTTTCTTGGCTCCTTATAGCCATCACTGGCAACGTTAATCCATGAATGCATGCTTTCTTTGGCTCCTTTTTAGCCATCGTTGCGTTTCATTCTGTAGTGGAGACAAAGTTTGAAAGGCATATCGTATTTGGTGATCAATTAAATCGTTGGTTTTTTTATGTTGGAAAATATTTTAACTTCGTGAAATATTTAAAAAATAAATGCAACGTTTCTCGCATCCAAATTAAGTGGACATTTGGTTATTTAAAAAAAAAAACCAAATTCCATTAATTGTTTATAAGACGTGGCATCTTTGCCAATGATTTTATATGGCACGCAACGTATGAGACTTTCGTCTTCTCAACGGGTATTTCCTAGTTAAATCTCAATGATCGAAAGATTAGATTTTCCATCTCAAGTTATCTCGAAGCTTCTCCTCTTTTTCATCCCTCGACGCTTCAGAGAAGAGTTTCGATTGTTTTTATATATATTCATCAAGTCAATGCTTAAAATATTATTCTCCTCTGTGAATACTCGAAATACTATTTTTTACCTGTGTTTGCATATTGGTTCTTCAATATAGAGCATTAAGATTGATAGTATATGGTGTGGTGCCTTCACTAAGGTCTTCCACAGCCTTCACTGTGCTTTCAAAGCTGGTGGTGCATTCACTGATGTCTTTTGGGAGCCTCTCTACATAGCGCCATCCCTGACGTCTTTCGTGTGCGCCAAAACCTGAAGTCTTCGATAGCAACTGGTATTCTGGTGTGCCTCCCTATCATCTTCGGTAGCATCTAGGATTGTGGTGCACCTCCCTAATGTCTTCCGTGTGTGCCAAACCCCTATGAGTTTGAAGCCTTTGAAGGCTTTCAAATCTTCCTCGCTGCCCCTTGACGTCTCTTCTGAAGTCTCTCATTAAATCAGGTATAAATTTTAATATTTTTTTCTGGTTTTGAGCTAATCATTCCTTGGTACAATGAAGTTCGTAGCCTTTGAAGGCTTTAAAATCTTACCTCGCTGCCTCTTCTCTCGTGACGTCTCTTTTCTAAAATCCTTGGTAAATAATGTTATATTTACTTTAAGTTTCAAATCTTAGGGTTTCAAATTTTTTTCTCGAGCAAGAATAATACTTCTGCTCATTGTATAAATTTGTAACCCTCTAAAAATTCTTATATCCTTTTCTTTTAGTGCCTTTCCTTGGCCACTATAAGAAATCAAAAGGATAAAATTGTAATCTCAATAAAAAATATTTTCTTTGGGGGGTTTTAGGTGCAATATTTAGCACCTATTCTAAAATATTCATAGGGGGGTTTGTTGTTGTTTTGGTCATTGCCTCTATAATTTTTATTTTGATCTTATTCCTATTACTATGTTCTTTAATAGAATTAATATTAAAATCTAATTCCTTTTGTTTTGATATAATTACTAGTTAAGTTAAAGATTGAGGAGCAACTTCAAAGGATCCTTTTATTAAGAAAATATTCCTTTTTAAATTAATAGGATATTTCTTTTAAGTTAAATTTTTAATAAAAAAATTTAATCCTTCAATATTGTTACTTAATAAAATTTTTAATAACCTTAACAAGATCATTAAAAATTTATTAATCACCTATCTTCCTAGTATTGGACTTCTAATAACTTACAGTTTCCCTCACGTAAGGGCGGGTTATTATGAATCTGATATTAATATCTGGATGATTAAAAGCCTATGTTCCAAGTATCAATTCTCCTCTTTACTTATAGTTTCCCTCACGTAAGGGCGAGTAATTGAGAAGAAAAGATATATAGGCCTGGCAATATACAATTGGCCTATTTAGCTTTATCAAAACTCCTCATTTACTTATAGTTTCCCTCTCGTTAGGGTGGGTAATTTGAGGAGCTTGGTATTTCTTAAAGGCTTTTGTTTCCTTATTTATAAGATCCATTGCATTCTCTAAATAATATAATTGAAGTTAAAGGGGGGAATTATTGGTTCACTTCAATTTTCTTTGGCAAAATGAATACAATGAATACAATTGATCCACTCACCCCTCACAACTATCATACATGGAAACCTAAAATATTAAATCTCATTTCTCAAAAAGGGCTCACACACCTGCTAGAAGAGAAGCAACTTGAATTTGAAAAAGAATATGAAATTTTTGTTCATAAAGGGAAGATGTATGAAACAATGGGTATTATAAGCACCAATATAAATGAAAGCTTATGGTTTCACATTACGGATTGTAAAAATCCATATGAAAGTTGGCAAAAACTAAAGAACCTATTTGGAAAAGTAGATCAAATAAGGTCAATGCAGCTAGAGGTAGAATTAACAACATTATCTCCTGAAGACTTCAACAATATTGTTGACTTTCTCACCAAATTTAAAGAAGTCCTCACTCAATACAAAGGTAGTGGCAAGAAAAAAATAGAAGAAGAATGCATCTATCTAATTCTTTCTAAATTAAATGGTGTATTTCAAATTTTTGCAACCACTTTTTTATCTACAAAAGATGCTCTTGGTGCAAGTTTTAAAATGCCCTCCTTAGAGGAATTTTGTGATAGGCTAACTAGAGAAGAAACCAAACTTGCAAAGTATGAGATCTCTTCCTCTTCCTCAAAAGCCTTAGTAGCATCCACTAAAGAAAAATTCAAAAAGAAATAAAGGAATCCCATAACTTGTACTCACTGCAAAAAGAATGGTCATTCTGTAAACAAATGTTGGAAAATATTACAACAACTAGAGGCAGCAATGAAGGATCAAAAGATAGACACTAAGAAGCAGATAGGAAAAGCCCTAAATGTTCAAGGAAAGACCACAAACACTTCATCAAAATATTGGGTTCTTGATTCTGGAGCAACTCATCACATGACTGCCTCAGATGAGTCATTCACTTCAATCTCCTCAAGTTCAACATGTAGCATAGAAGTTGGTGACTCATCCTTTATCCTAGTCAAAGGAAAAGGTGACATATCCATTGATGGTGGTTCTATCAATAATGTTCTCTATGTTCCAAACATTGCAACAAATATCCTCTCCGTCTATCATATTTGTACTTTTGGAAAGGGGAAAATAGTTCTCTTCTCACCAACAGGAGTTGAGATAAGAGACTTTCAAGACCCCAACTCTCTCATAGCCAAAGGAGATATTGATCACAACACTCACCTATTTCACTTCAAAGGATTCAAAAATCTAGAAGGGGCCTCCTATTTTGTTGCACATGGAGATCTTGAAAGCAAAATTTGGCATGAAAGGTTTGGTCATCTCAGTTATAACTACCTAAAGGAATTGAACACCCATGAAATGGTAATAGGATTACCTCAAGTCTCTTCTATTGATGGAGTATGTCCTGGATGTGCTCTTGGAAAGCAACATCAAGATCCTTTCCACCCAAGTGGTTCTCTAAAAGCCTCATCCCCTCTAGAGTTAATCCATAGTGACTTGATGGTCTTCCCAGAGCCTTATTTCAAAGGAGAAAAATATGCTCTAACCTTCATTGATGATTTTTCCAGAAGAACTTGGGTCTACTTCCTAAAATACAAAAGTGATGTTCTATCCCACTTCAAAATCTTCAAAGCCTTAGTTGAAAATCAGGCCTCTTGCAAAATAAAGCAAATTCGTATAGATAATGGGGGGGAATACTTCAGTAATGAGTTCTCAATTTTCCTATCAAGTCATGGCATAATTCATCAACATTTTGTCTCCCATAATCCGTAGAAAAATGGCATTGTAGAGAGGAAAAATAGAACTCTAAAGGAAATGGCAAACTGTATGCTCCACTCAAGAGATCTTCCAAAAAAATTTTGGGCAGAAGCAATTAACTGTGCAAACTATATTCAAAACCACACACCTCATAAATCTCTTGGCCATTTGACTCTCGAGGAAGCATGGACTGGCTCAAAACCTGATGTCTCTTTCTTCAATATTTTTGGGTGTACTACTTGGGTGCATATCCCAAAGAAGAAAAGGAAGGCTCTAGATAAGAAAAGCAAAAAGCTCATATTTGTTGGTTATTGTGAGGAAATGAAAGCATACAGGCTCCTTGATCCCACAACTCATGAGGTATTTTTTCATAGGAATGTCCAATTTGATGAAACATTCCCTCATAAATATCCTCAACCATCCTCTTCCACCATTGATTCTCTTGAGCCTTCTCCAATGTTAGAGCCTCAATATAATGAAGAACCAACTTTAGAGATTAATTTAGAGATTAATGATCAAGATGAGGAACCTATAACTCCAACTCAAAATCCTGCCACTCCTACTACTCCTTCCACTATGCCAAAATGGGCCCGCACCATTGTTAAAGAAGCTACTCCTTACATCCAAAATCTTCCATCATCCAGATTAGGCAACTCCGTAGGCACTGGTCTTGTCTATCAGTCCATTTCCACAGATCCTCAATCCTTCAAAGAAGCAACTGGTATTAAATAATGGGATGATGCCATGGAGAATGAATTCTCTTCCTTAATAAAAAATAAAACTTGGGATTTAGTTCCCCTACCTAAAGGAAGGAAATTAGTTCGTTGTAAATGGATTTACAGAATGAAATATGGACCTAATGGAGAAATTGACAAACACAAAGCCCTCCTGGTAGCCAAAGGTTTCTCTCAAATTGAAGGGATTGATTATTCTAAAACTTTTGCATTGCCAAAATGGATTCTGTTAGACTGGTTCTTGCTCTAGTTGCTTCCCAAAAGTGGTATGTCTTTCAAATGGATGTAAAAAGTGCTTTCTTACATGGGGACTTAAAGGAAGAGATATTCATGGAACAACCTGATGGTTTCACTCAAGACTCCTCCCTTGTTTGTAGGCTAAGGAAGTCTCTCTATGGCCTCAAACAAGCTCCTAGAGCTTGGTATGAAAAAATGGACTCCTTCCTTCTTTCCTCAGGTTTTTCTCATTGTGAGTCTGATGCCACAGTCTACATTTGGAGATATGAAGAAAAAATCACCATACTTGTTCTCTATGTTGATGACCTACTACTCACTGGTAGTGACATCGCTCACATTCAGACTATCAAGGACTCCCTTTCTAAAAAATTTGAAATGGTTGATCTGGGTTTAGCTCATTACTTCCTTGGGATTCAAATAAATCAAACAGATGCAGGAATTTCATTGTGTCAACAAAAATACACTCTAGACCTTCTTCAAAGGTTTAATATGACATATTGCAAACCTTCTCCTACACCTTTTCAGTCTAGAGTCACTCTAAGTACTTCCTGCACATCCCCTCTATGTGATGCAACTCTATACCGTCAGCTTGTAGGGAGTCTGTTATACCTTACTCATACTCACCCAGATATCTCATATGTTGTTGGCTTGATATCCAGATTCTCACATCAACCTCATTTCAGTCATTGGCAAGCAACAAAAAGAATCCTCCGCTACTTGCAAGGAACTCCTCACTTTGGGCTCTTATATGAGGGAAAATCCATGGATATCATTGGTTACATGGATTCTGATTGGGCAGGTTTAGTAGAAGATAAATGTTCAACTTTTGGCTATGTCTTTTGTCTTGGTTCTTCACCAATTGCTTGGTTATGCAAAAAACAAGTAGTGGCCTTATCATCTACAGAGGTAGAATACAGGGCAACAGTTTTGGCAAGTCAGGAAGCTCTTTGGCTTCGTTAGATACTAAGAGAATTTGGTTTTTCACATGAAAAACCTATTACTCTTTGGTGTGACAATCAGAGCACAATTCATATTGCATGCAATCCAGTTGAGCATCAATGCACCAAGCACATTGAGATTCACATGCACTTCATTCGGTAGCATATTCAGAGAGGGGAAATATACTTGGACTATATTCCCACTAAAAATCAAATTGCAGACATCTTCACCAAGTCATTTCCTTCTCCGCGTTACATTCAGTTGTGAGAGAAACTTGGGGTAAAACAATTGCATTAAAAACAGAGGTCTTTCACCTCTCCTTTCTTCTTATTGTTGTATTCTTTGGAGGATGGTTTTTTCCCATGTGGTTTTTTTTATCATCTCTCCTAAAGTATAAATTGTTCATGAGTACCTCATCAGGCCAAGTTGTCGGGACTCATTATTTTTTCATGAGGACAATCTTCGCCATCCGAAGACATGCCTCTATCTTTATTTTTTGACATATGGTTTTTCCCAAGAGGTTTTTTCACCATCTATATATTGTAAATGAGTACCTCATCAGGCCAAGTTGTCGGGACTCATTATTTTTTTTTTCATGAGGACAATCTTCACCATCCGAAGACATGCCTCTATCTTTATTTTTTTGATAGATGGTTTTTCCCAAGAGGTTTTTTCACCATCTATATATTGTAAATGAGTACCTCATCAAGCCCTGTTGTCGAGACTCATTTGTATCATACACCCCTAGTATCACTTAAGGGGGTGTTAGAATAAGTAATTATTCTCTTAAGTTCTACTAGGATAGACATACTTGAGTTTCCACTCCTCCATGAGTCAGGTGAACTCTCAGTATATTCTAGATCATATTTGATGAGTTGTTGTAATCCAATGACTCTCAATGATCAACTTTGCTATTTATACAAAGTTGATCCATGGAATAAATCAATCAGTTCTATTTTGTTCCTTCAAATATTGTAATGCTTTGTAGTTCTACTCTTGGGAAATTCTAACACGTATGAATATTTGAATTTCAATGCCTATTTATTCATGTATTCTATATCTAGCTCATTGTCATCATTGCCTAAATCATGGAAAGGTACTCTTCACAAAGAGATAGTGTGATCCAATTTATACCAAAAAGGTATCATTACAGCTAAGGGAATGCATATAATGTCACCAAGTGAAAGGATGCTCATGTTTGAGTCTAGGTGGACATAATTTTTTTTACTCAAAGTGAAAGCTAACCTTTTTGAAAGAAGTACAAATAGATGGGCTCTATCAATATCTCTTTCCTACATCATGGGTGATAGCATGGTTGTGGTATATCCTTTGCATTGGATAGAGCTAGTCATAGGATCAAATCACAAAAAATATTATTTGTAAGAGATATCTATATTATATATGAGGGTATAGGGTTCTATTATACTAACATGCAATCTCTTAAAATGGTTAGTAGGAAGGTTTTAGGAGAGGGAGGTTGGATGTTCATATGATAAGGTCATTGCTTTTCCTAGTCACTATGGATAGGGACATATCCTAATGGAGATGTTCTTTTCCACCACATCCACTTAGATGTTGGGTTGTTATACCAATGTTCCTAGCTTAAAGGTGATATAGATTTGAATCTCTTCATCACCACTCATTTTGTTTTAGGATAAATGTAAATTTTTGGCTAACTTGATGACTATTATGGCCGACTTTAGTTGCACCTGTATAAATACTTTACCTAAATATATGCCTTATACCAGTCAGTAAAAATAAAGTAGTAGAATATCAACCAATCAGAGGTGATTTGGTAGCATAGAATCTTTCATGAGCATATGAGTGGCCACCAAGTGGTAGATTGGGATTTTTTGTAAATTTTCTAAGTTTGAGGTTTTCATTTTTTCATTTGTGAGGATTATTAGGACAAATCTTTCAAAAGCCATAAATTTTGAATACAAAAGTGTTTTGAGCCATTTTTTAAATCACATGAGTTTTTGAGCTCTAAGAATTGATGTTATTCTAAAGGTCTACTTCAGTGTTTAAGGCCAAATTGTATGGAATAATCCTCAAGTCCTAATACCCTTATTTGATAGGGTAGATTTACCCTTTTTATGTAATCAGAGTCTTCAACCTAATGTTTTAGGAGATATGGATGGGTTTGTGACAGTTTTAGTAATTTTTGAGTATTTTTAGGGCTTGTAGGAAGAGGACTCAAGATGAAATTTAGTCAGTCCCTCTTCCTCCTTTAGGTAATTGATTCAAATTATTTGTGAAGATCTAATATTTCAATATCTATTCCTTCTTTTATTCTTTGTTTGGGTTCTCTTGGAGGTGTGTTATAGATCTTTGTTTAATAAGGTTTGCACAAAGCCTCTTTTGGTGGCTACAATTATATGGACCATGGGTAAAAGAAGTCTTCAAAAGTGTAATGCATGCCAAGAATAGGAAATTTGTACTTTCAAGATATACCTTATGCAATAATGGAATATTAGTAGAGCTTATATTTAAATCAAGTGGTGATTTCGACTCTAATTCTTCATTTGAAATTATAATAGAATTTTTTAGTGGCTATGTATAGTATTTCATAATAATGGTAGTGGTAAATATGTTACAATGCAAGAAGATATTTTTGTAGGAAATATTTTTGTAGCAATATATTTCAAATGATGGGAGAAATCTAAATGAATCTACCTTAAAATATGAATGTCCACTACAACATCCATTATGGGGGTGTTTTTGTTGTCATAAATGTCTACTCTCCTTAGCCCCTCATTTAATATTATTGGTATTTTCAATTTATAATCTAATCTATGGCCAAGATCCAACAATGTGTGATCCATTGGATAGGCCTAAGGGTATTTTATTATGAAATGTATTTATTACTTATATAATATTTTATTATGTAAGGCCAATGGGATGTATTTAACCTTGTTATCATTAAACATCATTTAATATTTATAATTAACCTAAATCCCACTTCTTATGTTATATTAATTCAAAATTTATGATGTAATTATGGGTTTTGATATTGCTATAAATACCCCCTCACACTCCTTGTTTCTCCTTAGAGCGTTGTGCAATATTATATATGGATTGAGCTTATTTATGGTGCCTATAGGTTTCCTCAATTCTTTTGTCTCTTTTACTTATTTATTTCCTTATTTATATTATATATATATATATAAGATTTTAGTGGATGGATTAGTTCTATTATTTTTGGAAAGCATTATGAATTCCAACATCTTCAACTTCATTTTCCATGTAAAACAGTTATCATATTTAAAAATAAAATAAAAAACAAATGATTTTAAACCATAAAATTTATTTCCTACAATGTATTTGGGATAATGGAGTTATGATTTCAAAAAAATAAAAATACAAATTTCTAGTCAAATCACTAGGAAAGTCAAATTTAAATGGCATGTGGGAAATTGTATTATTCAACCTTTAATTTTAATTTATGTGCATGTGGATTAAGGTAGGCCTACCTATCACACAATGAATTCAATAATTGCATTAATAAAAAATTATTTTAAAGGAATTATACCTTTCCCACCAAACATGTATGATTGAAAAAAACAACACTCCCTTCAAAACAAGCATATACATTTTCATTATATGTTCAATCAATCAATGATATCAAAAATATCATCTTACCCATAAATATTAAATCTAATGGCTTTGTATGGGGTAATTATTTAGGGTTTAAGTTACTTGTAATGTGATTTAGTACCTTCTCTTTTTTTATTGGAGAACACATCCACAATATCACAACCTACTCTTGTTGCACAGGACCAATGCAATGATCTCTACTACATGTAGCAACACACTCTCCTAATATATCTTGATGATATTGTTCTATTTCATAGTGGTTAATGAAGCTCCCTAGGATAATGCTCATCTCATGTCTCAATTGGATGTTAATAAATACAAACACAGAAAATAACACTTTTCTCTAGCATGGTATTTTAACAAAATCCATAATACCCATTGATCCTCTTTGTTAGATGGTCTCACAACCTCCTTTTGCTCATATTTTTATGATGCATCAATTGGGAATGTTTAGTAGGTAACAATAGACATCATCTTTAGTGCCATTTTCAAGCATAGTAGCTAGGTAAACTAGACATCTTAGTTGGTCAAGTGTAAGCTTGGTAGACATTTTTTCCAACATGCACATTCCTAATAATTTAATATTATGATTTCTCATTCATTTTTTTATATATTGGTAAACCAAAGTTTTTGAAAGGCCCCAAGCCCTTTTACAAGCTTAGATCGATCTATCTAGTCTTACATTCTAGTTTTCCTTAGCTACCAAAAATATAATATATTCCTACACATTAGATATTTAGTTTATTTTGGCATAAAAATCTACAACATATTATAGCTCATACCTATTGTATTTTTTACAATATACTTAATTTATTTGTACACACTTTTGAAATATATATTATTGGTACACAATTTCTCTATAAACCAATGTATTTTTAGGTATGCATGTGTAATAATGTACTGAACAAATGGGATTCAAACCCTATCATGATTGAGAAATTGTTTTTATAGGAAAAATTGCACTGCCTCTCTTTATCTAATTGGTTTATCTCTCCACCAAAGAAACAAATATATTGAATATAGGAATATATACTAGAATAACTACATGTCTTTACATCAATTGTAGACCAATCACTAGAAATTTTTGAAAGTCCCTATATCTTAAGTTTCTTTGCCTTGTGCATGATATCCAAAACCTACATAAGCAATAACAAAATATTATTCAAAATATAAAATTTCCAAATATCCTTATCTCTATCATTCACACAAAATTCCTCAAGCAAGACACTACAAACCCAAAATAAAAATAGTAACAACATAACAATCAACACCAAATACTTCCAAATTTCCATGTCCACGTAGTTTTTTTAAAATATTATATATTACCCCTAATATTAGATCTTTTATTTTCCACTAGTTTTATTATGTTTGGATGAACAATATCCATGGAAACCCATATTTTATTCTCTTCACAAAGAACTACCCAGTTTGCTAACCAATTTGCTACCCCATTTCCTTGTTTGAATATATGGGCCATTTCAAAGTTCTACAATGAGTTCAGAACCTTAGAGTATCTGTTATTGATCTTGTAACCCACAAACTCACCATAACCCTCTTGTTAAGAAAATTAATAATGTTAAGTGAATATTTCTCCACTATCAACTTTATCACTCCTAGTTTCCTCACAAGTTTTGCTCTAGTCAATGTCACTCTAACTTATTCTAGATGAATTTTTATAGTGCATAAATTCTCACTAACAATTCCAATTAAGATTTCCTTACTATTTATTTATATTCCCCATCAAAAATAAGCTTTATCTAGTTATTCCTTATTCGATGCTTACCATTTTACACTTATTGAATCTACTTGGGGATTATTATCTATTACTGCTAGGCTTAGATCCCATTGTTCACTTATCCTTGATTTATTTAATAATTTTGGTTTTACTTTTATCCTCAAGTATTTCATGTTTACCACTATAGTATCTTGTATAATTTGACCATTTATGTATGTAAATATCTTTTCAATGTATCATGGAAATTATATGCCTTCCCATCCATTATTCTAAAATCTTATGTATCATTGTTATTAAATATATTCACCTTTATTTCACTCATTATACCATCAAGAATATAACACAAAGTAAAACAATATTTTATCTTTAAACTCAAGTAATAAACTTAGGCTTTAGATGACCCATCCACTTCAAGCAATATTTTAGATGCAACCTCTCTATATAGTTTAGGTAATGATGACATGATCAAGCAAGCTTCTTTTGTAGATAGCCCAATTAACATGAATGTATTTATATGGCCTCATCATTAGATCACCCAAATCAAGTAATAACATCACATTTAGAATACTCATTCAAAGCAATAGACAACCCTATTCAAAAAAATTTCTTATCTTGAATATTAATTCACTTTAGTGTAATTCTAATATAAAATAATGATAGCAAGATATGAGAGGATGAGTGCTCCAAACCTACATGAGATAAAATCCTCTTTCCACATCCAAAAATCAAGTTCACTACTTTAAATGATATATTCTATGCATTAGATGACTACACGAATTATGTGATTCCAACTAATTTGGCATGGAAAATATTAATTTCTTGGAAACCTATAAATAAAATTGGAAATAAATAAGAATAAAACTTCCCTTTCAATCAATTTTGTAAGGTATCTTCCTTACATGAACTCAAAAAACCTTGTATCTACAATATTCTATATTCACTACAGTAGCACACTTGTATGATATTCAAGACATGTATCCCACTATTTAGGAACTAGGTCACCTTGAAAATTTCAAAGCTTTATGTTATCCTACACTTATACCAAATGTTGGAAACATATATTGGCTACAATCAATATTTGTGTTGATGTGATAGGAGAATAAGTGTATGTATGAACAAGAGCATAAGAGGTTATAAGTTACAACCAACTTCCCAACTTATTTTAACCATAAAAACCATAACATAATATATCATAATTATGGAATATTCACAACAATAACTAGATTTGAAACCCTAAGGGCTAGGGCTATCATTTTTGGATAACTTGACTGGTATGAAGAACACAAGCTTATATTGAAAGGGGGTGAACAATAAGATCACTTTTTACTTCTCTTTCTAAAACAATATTATCCAATATTATCAATGAAAATATCAACTACAATAATCAAATCAATGCATAAATTATCGCACAATAGAGACACCAATTTTATGTGGTTCACCCAATATGGGCTACTCAACGGAGAAAATATTTCACTAAAATTTTCTCAATACATATCTTGGGAATCCTTCCCTATTACAATGTTTATGGACCTTTGTCCAAAGGAGATACTAATCCCCTAATAATGTTCATGGAAACCTATTCATAGGAGAAATATTTCCCCTTTGCTAGTTTTTGGATATCTATCCACAAGAGAACTCCTTCTCTACTTTGTGTAGTGATCCTCTAGAAGACTACTGCCTCCACTACACTGTCTTGTGGATCTCTCTCCATAGAAGACCTATGTACTCACTCAAAAGACTTTTATCCTCACTACCCTAGTTAATGGATCTCTATCCATGGGAGAATATTGTCCTCTGCTCTATCACCTCCAAATATTGCTCTTAGCTCTACTAAATATCTATCTCAAATTTGTACTAAAAACTGTCCTTCAGTCTAGCACAAATATGGTCAATATCGATCTCAAATATGCAGTAAACAATGTCCTTCAGTCTAGCACAAATATACTAAATCTTTGTCTCAAATTTGCACTAAATAATGTCCTTCATTCTAGCACAAATTTTCTCAATATCTGTCTCAAATCTGTACTAAACACTATCCTTTGGTCTAGTACAAATATGCTCAATATATGTCTCAAATTTACACTAAACACGATTCTTCGATTTAGCACAAATCTGCTCAATATTTGTCTCAAATATGCACTAAACACTATTCTTCGATCTAGCACAAAGCTGCTCAATATTTATGTCAAATTTGAACTAAAAATTATCCTTCAATATAGCACAAATATACTCAATATCTGTCTCAAATATATCTTCAATCCTTAACACAAATCTTGACTCAATCACAAATCAACTCTACTAGATCTGCTCCAAGCCTTAACTCAAAGCTTGAATAAATAAATCAATCAACTCTGCTCTCAAGTCTTATAAAAGACTTACCTTAAATTTGCTCAATGAGTCCTCTCTAGAACTTGTCCAATATGCTCAACAAACCTTCACCAAGACTTACCTTTAATCTACTCAACAAGTCCTCCCTAAAACTTTTTCAATCTACTCAACAAGACTTCACCAATACTTACCTTAAATCTGTTCAACTAGTCCTCTCTATAAATTGTTCAATCTGCTCAACAAGTCTTCACCAAGACTTGCCTTAAATCTAATTGTAATATTCCAAAAAATATCATACAGATCAGTCCTTAAACTTTCACCAAATCTTATTCAACTTAGTCCTTAATTCCTCGGTAGGAATTACTTAAATCTGCTCATAAGATTTCATAGAAGCTTTATTCAAATCAATTGAACTTACATACAAAACTCAACTTAATCTCTTTTCTAAAAAACCTCTTCAATCACACAAACAAGTTTCACTCAGAATATTTCTTAACCATAGAAACATATAGATAATGGTAAGAGACTCAATATATTTCATACTTCACAAATCACTTTATCACTTTCAAACTTACTTTTCAATAAATTCAAAAATGAAGAATAATTTGTTTCACAAATCTTGAACTATCACTCCAATGATTTCAATCACTAATGCTCAATCAACTTCACTCAAAGCATCCACTCAATGAAACACAACTTGCTTACAAACCCTAACCAAGTGTTTCATAAAACTTCCATCAAATCACTTATGGAACTCAAACCTTGACTCAAGATGATTTCAGTTTTCACATAACAATGATACTCATGTTCTTTCACAAAACCTAGTTCAAGATAGTTCTCAATTTCACATAACAATGATACTCATGATATTTCACAAACCTTAATCATGCACATGAAGGTTCACTCAAATATTTCCAACAATGCTTATCAAACAATCTCACATAACAATGATACTCATGTTCTTTCACAAGCCCTAACCATGCACATGAATGCTCACTCAATTATTTCCAACAATGCTTATCAAACAATCCTTTTCACTCCAAATTTGCATTTCATAATATTTCACTCATAAGGAATATGTGCCCATACCTTTTGTTTTGATGGAGATATATCTTCAAAACCTGTCTCAATCACAATCAAAACCTCTTTGCCAATTTCAATGTTAGGTAGCAACAAACTATCTCAAAATCTCAACTCAAAGTTCTCCTCAATATTTATTTCACCATACAAAAATAACAAGTCTCAAGTACACCTTATAGTCTCCAAACTTTTCAAAATATAACTAGAAAAGGTTCAATTAACTCAATTTCACAATAATCCACTTCAAAATTTTTATGCATAAAACAATCAAAATAACTCTCTTATATCTCCCTACTAAAAAATGCATTATCAAATAATCAACACACCTTTCCAAAAATAATTCAATTTATTTTTAAGCCTAAATTAAATCTTCCTCAAGCTTCAACTAAGACAAAAATAAAATATATCTTAATCACCTTATATCTACCAACTTAAGATTGCATTTCAAAATAATTAATACGTCTTATCCAGAAATAATTCAATTCACTTTTAAACAATCATTAAATTCTTCACAACCTAAAAATAAAAAAAAATTCTTTAATCACATTATATCTCCCAAGGTGCTCACAATACAACTTTAGACCACATGCACATACAAAAAAAATTAAAGTACCTTTGCACACTCCTCAGTGGGATTCGATCCCAGGTCAAGCTGTCACCTACGCCCTAGCCATGGCCTAGCTACCACATGAGCTAAGCGCTCACATGGGAGGTAAAATTGCTTTGAGTGCTTTGTTTCTTTGACCCGTGCAAAAGCCCAATAAAAGGCTTTGTCCCTTCACATCCGTTGAGACTTGAATGTGGATCCTTCATGTACCCTACGCCTTACACACAAAAAACTTACCGCTAGCCAAACCGATTGGTTGATGACAAGGCTTTATGCCTTGGTCAATTTGACCTTCACATTTTCAGCTGCAATAAAAAAATAATATCCTCTTGTCTTGTTTGATCACAAATATTTTGCATTCCACTTTCAATAATCGCATGTGCACTAAAATATTTGAAGACTTAGTCTTTTGGTTGGCAAACCATATGGTATTTATACCATATGCCAATCTCATCGAACGTCTACAGGGAGGAGAATAATTTAAAATGAATTTGCACCCACCCTAACTTTAGGTGTTAAATAATATTATTTTATAAATTAATTTATAATGTAAATATTATAAATAATTTATAAACTACCTTAGGCTTTAATTTTAACCTTTAATATTATAATAAAAATATTATAATATTATTTCCATTTGCCCTAGGTATTTTTCTCTTTCACCCTTAGATATTTTCTAACCTCCTTTAATATAATAATAATAAATATTATAGTATTATTTCCTTTAGGTCTTTTCTTAAGGGTATTTAACCATCCTTTTGACCAATCATGTAAATCTCTTAAACCAAATCTGGGCTTAAAATATAAATGTTTTAATCCTCCTTTTTCTAAGTCCTGCACTGACTCTTGACATCAATGACAACACAAGTAACTCAAAATTTCCAACAATATCCCCCTTTTTCATTGATGGTAACCCTTTTTCTATAACCATTCATTTTTCCTTTTTCCAAAATTGCTCCCCTTGAGAAACTGCTTCTCCTTATTGAATGCTCTCCCCCTAATTCAAATCTCCCTCCCTTTGTCATCAATGGCAAAGGGCCACCTATGGGGCTTATGACTAAAGATAAGAATCTTAGCTTAGCCCCTCCCAAACCTCATCTCTTTGAGGTGATTAATTTTGGGGTGGGAGTATCTCTACTCCCATAATACAATAATATTTACCTTTGTCCACCTTCTTTCTCAACTGATCCTTTTGATTCCTTTGAATAATCATGTTCTTGCTTGTCTTTGGAAATTATGCTCTACACCAATTAGCCATATGCCCAACCTTATTGCATTTATAACACTTAATATTGTGATTCCTTGAAGGTGCAAATATCTTGTAGTTCCTCCTAGTGAATCCATATCCATTCCTATCATGAACCCTACAATTTATTGCCTTATGACCAAACTAATTACAAGAGTAGCAATACCCTTGAAATAGATGCCCATTTTTGAGATTCCTTTTAGTGAAATCATATCCATATTTTTCATGTGTCATGCACTACGAAGCCTTGTGACCAAACATGTGACATGAGAAGCAAATTCCATTGAATAACCTTTGCCTTGACCCCATTTGTCTCTTAGTTTCCTCTTCCTTGTGTTGTTTCCTGTTCCATTTGTTCCTCATTTGTGTATTTTTACTTTCCTTGTTGAACCTTCTATTTTCCAACTTATCCTTAGAAGTTTCACTCTCCCATACACTTTCTTATTTTGAAGATTCTTCTTCTTTGGAGCTTGATATTGACTCCTCTCCTTGTTCTCTTTGTTCATATTCAAAACCAAGTCTTGTCTTGTTTGATGAAGATATTTGTACCTTGATAATCTTATCCAAGTTCTTTGAGCTTCTCTCAAACCTGTGTAGCTTGTCTTTAGACTCTTTTACTTTCTTCCTTAGTGAAGCTACCTTATGTTCTAATATTTCACATTCTGAAACCTTTTCCTCTAACTTCTCAAAATATACTTGTCTAAGCTATTGATTTGATTAGATCCTCTATAATATTTCCTTTCTCTTCATCACATTCTTGAAATTGAAGCTTGAGTTTTGAGTTCTGTTTTCTTACTTTTCTTAATGTATCAAGGGCATAATTATTATCACCCTCAAGATCAACTTCTCCTTACTTTGAATTTTTTGATTCTCCCTCTATTCTTTTGTCTTCAAGATCATCTTTATTCTTTTATGATTCATTTCCACTAGAAGCACTTCCTTATTCTTCTATTGACATAAGAAGACATTCTTATTTTGGACCTTCAAGAGCATCTTCACTAAAACTAAACCCATTCCTTGTACAACTATCTTCAATATGACCAAAGTTTCCACACCTAAAACACTTGAGAATTATTGGTACCATTTTTACCTTATTCGTATCATTTTATTTTTCCACTATTAGAAATATAATTTCTTATTGTTCATTATCTGAGGACCTGTCATCACTATCACTTGAAATATTACCTACTTTATCTGCATAAAAAAATTTCTTATACCTTTGGAAAAACTTCTTTTCATGCTTGTTTTGTCCATACCTATTTTTCTTTTGATACTTGATTTATTTTGCTTCCCTATTCTTATGATATTGTTTCTCATCACCATTGCTATTTATAGCTTCTCAAAAATCATATGCATAGTGACCATATTTACCACATTTGAAACACTTAACTAATTTTGTACCTTTGTGTTTTGTTGTGTTCTTGTTCCTTCTACCATAGTTTGATTCTTCATCATTGGATGACTCATTACTTGAATCTGATTTCTTACCCTTTGTCTTATTTGTAACTTTGAATGTTGCTTCTTTCTAGGGAATAGAATCCTATTTTATTCTTATCTCAAAAGTTGTGAGAGTTCCATGTAACTCATATCTTGTCAAAGTTTCAATATCTATTATTTCTTCTATGGCTAAAACCTTTTCACTATACCTTTTACGGAGTGATCTTAAAATATTTTGATAAACATCTGATTCTTCCACTCTAAACCCAAGTACTTGCATGGATTTAACAACATCATCCACATGAAGTAAGTATGTAGCAATGTCTTCCTCATCCTTCATATTTAGGTCTTCAAATGTTTTCTTGTGATTTTTAAATTTTGCCATATTGACATTTTTGTCTCCCTCATATATATTTTTCAGGTTATCCCAAATATTTTTTTTTGATGTGCAATGCATAACTTTTACAAACTTTGTTTCACATAAACCATTTAATATTCCATTAATTACCTTTAAATTATTTATTTGTAGGAGGTTACCATATTTATCTGTAGGTGAGGTAGCTGGCGGTATGTACCCATCCTCAACTGCTTGCCATATATCATTTTCTAGTGCCATTAGGAAAATCTTCATTCTCACACTCCAAAAAGTATAATTGTTACCATCAAACGATGGTGACTTATTTACTAAATATCCACTCTGATAATCCATCTGTGTTCCTATAATATTTTACTTCAAGTTGTTAAACTCTTTCGAAGGAACCCACTCTGATACCAATTGAAGAATACAAGCTTATACTGCTACGGGGGGTGAACAATATAAGACCACTTTTTATTTTTCTTTACCAAATGATATTATCCAATATTATAAATGGCAATATGAATTTTAGTAATCAAAGAATGCACAAATCATCACACACAATAGAGACACCAATTTTGTGTGGTTCACCCAATGTGGGCTACTCCACGGAGAAAATATTTCACTAAATTTTTCTCAACAAATCTCTTGGGAATACTTCCCTATTACAATGTTTATGGAAATTTATCCAAAGGAGATACCAATCCCCTAATTAAGTTTGTGGAAACTTATCCACAAGAGAACTCTTTTTTCTTTGTTGGTTTATGGATATCTATCCACATGAGAACTCCTTCTCCTCTGCTCTGGTTGGTGATCCTCTAGAAGACTACTACCTCCACTACAATAGCTTGTGGATATCTCTCCATAGAATACCTTTTTCCTCACTCAGAAGACTTCTATTCTTATTATCCTGGCTAACGAATCTCTATCCACTAGAGAATATTATCCTCTGCTCATTCACATCCAAAGTTTACTCTCAACTCTTATAAATATATATCTCAATTTTGTACTAAACATTGTCCTTTGGTCTAGCACAAATTTGGTCAATAGCTATCTCAAATCTCCACTAAACACTATCCTTCGGTCTAGCACAAATCTGCTCAATCTCTATTTAAAATTTGCACTAAACATTGTCCTTTAATCTAGCACAAATCTGTTCAATCTCTGTCTCAAATATGTACTAAACACTATCCTTTGGTCTAGCATAAATATTCTCAATATCTATCTCAAATCTGCACTAAGCACTGTTCTTCGGTCTAGCACAAATCTGCTCAATCTTTGTCTCAAATCTGCACTAAAAATTATCCTTTAGTATAGCAAAAATTTGCTCAATATCTATCTTAAATATATCCTCAATACTTAACACAAATATTGACTCAATCACAAATCAGGTCTACTAGATCTGCTCCAAGCCTTAACTCAAATCTTGAATAAATCAATCAATCAACTCTGCTCTCAAGTATTTTCAAAGACTTACCTTAAATTTTCTCAACGAGTCCTCTATAGAACTTGTCCAATCTTATCAACAAGCCTTCACCAAGACTTACCTTAAATCTGCTCAACATGTCCTCCCTAGAACTTGTTCAATCTGCTCAACAAGACTTCACCAAGACTTACCTTAAATCTGCTCAACAAGTCCTCTTTAGAACTTATTCAATCTGCTCAACAAGTCTTCACCAAGACTTACCTTAAATCTAATTGTAAGCTTCCATAAAAGCTCACACATATTTGTCCTTAAGATTTCACCAAAGCTTACTCAAGTTAGTCCTTAAGTCCCCACTAGGACCTACTCAAATATGCTCACAAGTTTTCACAAAATATTTATTCAAATCAATTGTAAACTTACATACAAAACTCAACTTAATCTCTTTCCAGAAAACCTCTTCAATCACACAAATAAGTTTCACTCAGAATCTTGCTTAACCATAGAAACATATAGAGAATGGTAAGAGACTCAATATGTTTCACACTTCACAAATCACTTTATCACTTTCAAACTTACTTTCGAAGCAATTTGTTGAGCAAGGTGCAACAACAGTATTGTCATTGTTGTCAACATAGTCAGACAAATCTGTTGATGCAGTGGACAGGATTTAAGAGGTTCGTCAGAGTATGTATAGTGACTTTCCAAAAGATCAAAGTGGACCATATGCTAAAAATCAAAAGAAAATCACAAGAAAGAAAACTATCGTGATATCGTGACATGTTGAGGAAGAAAGAAAAATTGTCGCGATATCGCGATATGTTCGGAGAGAAAGTGCAAGCAAGCAAAACTATCACGATTTCATGACATGTTCAGAGAGAAAGTGCAAGCAAGAAAAATTGTTGTGATTTCATGACATGTTTAGAGAGAAAGTGCAAGCAAGCAAAACTGTCATGATTTCACGACATGTTCGGAGAGAAAGCGCAAGCAAGCAAAACTATCATGATTTCATAACATGTTGGAAGAGAAAAAGATAAGTGGAAAAACTATCATGATTTCATGACATGTTGGAAGAGAAAAAGGCAAGTGGTAAAACTGTCGTGATTTCATGACATGTTGGAAGAGAAAAAGACAAGTGGAAAAACTATCGTGATTTCGTGACATGTTGGAAGAGAAAAATGCAAGTAGAAAAAGTGTTGCTATTTTGTGACATATTGCAAGAGAGATAGTACGAAAGAAAAAGTGTCATGATTTTGCGACATGTTGGAAGAGAGAATGGCAAGTAGAAAATGTGTTGTGATTTTGCGACATATTGCAAGAGAGAGAGTCCGAAAGAAAAAGTGTCACGATTTCGTGACATATTGCAAGAGATATTGTACGGAAGAAAAAGTGTCATGATTTTGCAACATATTGCAAGAGAAAGAGCAAAGGAGAGAAAGTGTCATGATATCACGACATGTCACGTTTTCATGACCCGAAGGCAAGAGAAAGAGCAAATGGGATAAAGTGTCACGATATCGCAACATGTTGCGTTTTCGTGACCCGAAGGCAAGAAAAGAGGCAAGGAGGCGAAAGTGTCACGATTTTGTGACATGCTATGTTTTCATGGGTACAAGCCAAGAAAAGAGGCGAGGAGGCAAAAGTGTCACGATTTTGTGACATGCTACATTTTCATGGGTACAACCCAAGAAAAGAGGAAAGGATGCAAAAGTGTCGTGATTTCACGACATGTCGTGTTTTTGCGGTACAAGCCAAGAAAAGAGGCAAGGAGGCAAAAGTGTCACGATTTCACGACATGCTATGTTTTCACAGGTACAAGCCAAGAAAAGAGGCAAGGAGGTGAAAGTGTCACGATTTCATGACATGCTATGTTTTCGTGGGTACAAGCCAAGAAAAGAGGCAAGGAGGCGAAAGTGTCACAATATCGCGACATGTTGTGTTTTCGTGGGTACAAGCCAAGAAAAGAAGTATGAAGGCAAAAGTGTCACGATATCATGACATGCTAAGTTTTCGCAATCCAAAGCAAGGAGAAAGAGAGAGAAAGAAAAAGTGTCGCGATATCATGACATGTTATATTTTTGTGGTTAAGTTGAAGCCAAAAAAAATTGATGAAATCCGACTAAGATTAGGGTTTACAGCCGACTAAGATTAGGGTTTTCATCACTAGATTTCTGTTATAAAAGGAGGGTTGTTTGAATATTTGAGAAGTTTCGAAGTGTGAGAAATTCTGTCGGAGTGCACAGAGAGAGCAAAGTGTGAAAAAGGGAGAAGATGATCATGAAGGTCGATCGAAATGAAGCAGAGTGTGTGAAGTGATTACGTAGAGAAAGCAGAGTGGTGTGTGAAGTGATTGCGTAGAGAAAGCAGAGTGCGTAGAGTGCATAAAGGTGAAGAAAGACCAGTCAGGATCTTGCAAAAACAAAGGTATATTTCTATCTATATTATAGATTCAAAATTGAAGTCCAAGTTGCAGCTTGGCATCAGGGGTTGGTGCTCCTTCCAGTAGGTGCTGGTAAATTAGGGGTTGGTGCTCCTCTCTGTTGGTGCAGATAAATAAAGGGGTTGGTGCTCCTTCTAGTAGGTGCTGGTAAATTGATTGTAAAGTTGGTGCTTTGCAAAGGTTAGATTTGGATGGTAGTCCAAGCAATCATTTTTTAGAAGTAGCCACATTGGCAAACCTCATTAAATCTTGTGTTGTGTGATGCTTTTGTGTTATACTTGTTGTATCTAGTAATTAGTTTTAATTTCTACTGTATTAAGAGCTATAAATTCAAGTTTAAAGAGCTACACTGATTCACCCCCCCTCTCAGTGTCATTGTAAGACTAACAATTGGTATCAGAGCTAAGTTCCTGTACAAGGCTAATCGACTAGGATGATCTTAGAAGTAACACAATGGTAGGTGGTGAATGTTTCTCATCTAACAAAGCACCATTGTTTGACGGATCTAATTACACGTTCTGGAGAATCAGGATGCAGACATATCTTTGTGCTTTGGGATATGACATCTAGGATTCAGTAGTTAGTGGATACACAATTCCCATCACTCCTCCAAAAGAGGCTGAAGAAAAGAAACTATTTGAAAGTAACTCAAAAGCAAAGAATGCTATCATGTGCGGATTAGTAGACAGTGAACTAGTAAAGATCATGAGCTATAATACAAAAAAAGAGATATGGGACAAACTAAGGAGTATTCATGAAGGAGACGATAAGATCAAGGAGGCCAAATTACAGACACATTGAGCTCAGTTTGAAGCATTGAAAATGAATGACGATGAAAACATTGAGGCATACATGCTGAGAGTTAATGGAATCATTAATGCGATCAGAGGGCTCGACGAGGATATTGGAGATTCTACCATCATGAAAAAGGTACTAAGATCTCTTCCTCAAAGGTTTGATTCCAAAGTCTCAACGATAGAAGAAGCTAAAAATCTAAATTATTTCAGTATAGATGGGATGTATGGTTCCTTTACTGCATATGATATGAGAATAGGAATATCTAAACCCACAGACAAAGAAGCGACTTTTAAAGCCCTTAAAAATAAAAACACAAAACAAGAGTCCGAGGAAGAAGAGACATTAGATGAAATAGAAGCAAACTTTGTTAGAAAACTAAAAAATGGGAAAGAAAAATACAGAGGGAAGCTACCATTTAAATGTTTCAACTGTGGAGGCATTGGGAATTTTGCGACTAAATGTCCACTTAAAGAGAAGAACAAAAATGATGAAGGATCACACCAAGAAAGAAGTGATTGGAAGATGAAAACGAATTTCAGAAAAGGCAACTTCAAGAAGAAAAGTTTCATCTCCAAGAATGTTAGTTCATCAGAGAATAGCTTTGATGAAGAGTCTAAAGAAGAAAAAGATGAAGCTCTTTTTATGGCATTTGAAGAAATTAAATTTGAAAAAGGAGTGACCTCTAAAGTTTGTGGTGAAAACCTTGAGGCTGAAGTAGATCTAGAAGGTGAGTTGATCTCTACACTTGAAGAGTGGAAGATAGAAAATAAAAAGAATAAGAAACTTTCAAGAAATCTTGAGGATGCAAATGGAATCATAACCAGCTTGAAAGTACAAATAGAAGAATCTAAGAAAATCTTCGAAGATCTCGAAGTGCAAATAACAATGAAAATAGATTATTGCAGCAAGCTAGAAGAAGAGATTGTTGGTTTAAGAATGCATCTAGAAGAGATGAATAAGAAAATTAGTTGTTATCACAAACATGAAGAAAGTTCTATGAAGCTGGATAAAATCATAAATGACCAAAGACCTGCAGGCATCAAATTTGGTTTGGGTTTCATTGAAGGAGAATCATCAAGTGGATCAAAGGCCAAAAATGCAAAATCCATAAAGAATGAAGATAAGAGACAGGTTGATCAAGGAAAAACATCTCATGCAAGAGAAAGCATTGATGTCAGGCATGAAAGGAGAATTGACAATGATGGATTCACCAATGTCACACATCAAAGAAGAAGAAGACCTATGGCTCCTACGGTGACATGGCAAAGACCATAACCCAGGTTAAATTATCCTTTCTCTGGTTTCTATTTTAAATGCAATGGCTATGGACATAAAATCTCAGACTACAAATATAATGTAAGACCAAGGAATTTCACCAGTAGAAATGTTTTTTCTCCTCTTATGAATTATACAGTAGAATGTTATAACTGTCATAATTTTGGGCACATTGCAAGAAACTATAGAAATACATTTACATCAAATCAATTTTAGGGAAGAAAATTTCAACCATACAGGATGAGACAAAATAGAAAGCTTCCCAAAAAACATGCTCAAACTACTGATAAGGGAAAGGCAAAACAAGAGCCCAAAACTACTATCAAAATAGTGTGGAAAGGAAAAGAGCGACTGAAGGAAGAAAAGGAATCCTTAATCGTACAAACTGCATTCAAAGCACAGAATAAATATGTACCATGGATACTTGATAGTGGATGCTCCAGTCATATGACAGGTGACAAACATAAATTTGAGAAGTTACAAAAATATGAAGGAGGTTCAATAAAATTTGGAAATAATGATGGAGCTAAGATAGTTGGCAAAGGTTCAGTTAAAATTAGTGACGGAAAGATTAAGTCAAAAGAAGTCTTGTTTGTAGATGGTTTGAAACATAACTTGTTGAGCATAAGTCAAATTTGTGATAAAGGTCATGAAGTAGTTTTTATGAAGCAAGGTTGTGAAGTCAGAAAAATAAATAGTGGAAAATTGATAGCAACTGGATCAAGGACATCTGGCAACCTGTACACACTCTCAGAGAATTCAAAAGGAGCTTGTTTTATTGGATAGGAAGAAGAAAATTGGTTGTGGCACAAGATACCAGGGCATATCAGTTTTGATAATCTAGTGAAAATCATCTCAAAAAGGGTAGTGAGAGATATTCCCACCATCAGCAAACCTGCAAACAACATTTGTGCTTCATGCCAAAAGGAAAAACAAACTAGAGTCACATTCAAAACAAAATAATACCACATAAATAAACCTTTGGAACTAATACACACTGATTTATGTGGACCCATGAGAACACAAAGCATAAATGGTGACAAATATTTTATGTTGTGCATTGATGACCATTCCAGAATGACATGGATATTTTTTTTGAAATATAAATCAGAAGCTTTTGATATGTTCAAGATTTTCAAAAACTAGGTTGAGAATGAAACATGAAAGAGGATCAAATGCTTAATATCAGATAGATGAGGAGAATTCATTTTAGAGGAATTTGCAGAGTATTGTGAAAAACACGGTATTAGGATACAGTTCTCAGTAGCCAGGACACCTCAGCAAAATGGAGCGGTAGAAAGAAAGAATAGGACAGTGCAGGAAATGGCATGGACTATGTTGGCTAAAAATAGAGTAGCAGATAAATTTTGGAAAGAGGTAGTCCATACTGTGGTGTATATCCAAAATAGGTACATGCTGACAACACATGAAAGCAAAACTCCTTATGAACTATGGTTTAGTAAAAGGGCAACAACAAAATACCTCAAAGTTTTTGGCAGCAAGTGCTATATCAAAAGGACTGAAGATAATCTTGGTAAGTTTGAATACAGAGCAGATGAAGGTATTTTTGTTGGTTATTCATCAAAAAGCAAAGCCTACAAATGCTACAACAAGAGGCTAAAGAAAATTGTGGACAGTGCTGATGTTAAATTTGATGAAGGTAGAGAACGAGTAATTAGCTATGAAACAAACTACCCAATTTATGAAGAGGTTATTGAAGGATATGAGGAAAAAAAAATGGAAAAGATACAGAAAATTGACTTAGATGACTCAAGTTGTGATTCAAAAGTGGAAGAAAACAAGAAATTCAAAATAGGTAGCTAGCAAAAAAATCATCCTAGAGAGCAAATAATTGGAGACCCCAAAGTTGGTGTTCAGACAAGAAGAAGAGCAGTAAGTAACTACTCTCTATTATCCAACATTAAGCCCAAAAATGTTAGTGAAGCAAGCAAATATGAAAGTTGGAATAAGGCAATAAATGAAGAATTAGATCAGATCGAGAAAAACAAAACTTGGGAGTTAGTACCTAGACCTACAAATAAAAATATAATCGGGACTAAATGGATCTTTCAAAACAAATTGAATGAAGACGGATAGGTAGTCAGAAATAAAGCAAGATTGGTATGTAAGGGTTATGCACAATTTGAAGGCATTGACTTTGAGGAAACTTTTACACCAATAGCTAGACTAGAGGCAATTAGAATGTTTCTGGCTTTAGTAGTCTACAAGAATTTCAAAGTTTATCAAATGGATGTGAAATCAACATTTTTAAATGGAAAATATGAAGAAGAAGTTTACATTGAGCAACCAGATGGTTTCCAATTTGGTGATGATCCAAACTTGGTTTGCAAGTTGAAGAAAGCATTATATGGCTTAAAACAGGCACCCCGAGCATGGTATGCAAGGCTAAACAACTATCTCACTCAACAAAGGTTTAAGAAAGGAATGGTGGATAGTAATTTGTATGTCAAAATAGAAAATGGGCATCTTATTGTTCTTGTTGTATACATAGATGATATCATATTTGGCAGCAGCAAAGATGAGTCGTGCAAAGATTTAGCAAATAAGATGCAGAAAGAATTTGAAATGTCAATGATTGGTGAACTGTCGTATTTCCTCGGGTTGCAAGTTAATCAAAATAAGAAGGGCATATTTATTTCTCAAGTTAAATATGTAAAAGAAATGTTAAAAAAGTTCACAATGGAGGATTGTAAGCCAGTTAGCACTCCCATGACGATAGGCTACAAGTTGAGCAAGGATGAAAAATCTCCACATATTGATCAAACCATGTACAAATCCATTATTGGAAGCTTATTGTACCTGATAGCTACCAGAATAGATATTTTACAGGCAGTATGCATGGTAGCACGATTTCAGGATAATCCCAAGGAGACTCATGTGACAGCAGTGAAGAGGATTCTTCGGTACCTCAAGGGTACTATGGAGTATGGGTTATGGTATCCAAAAGGTAAAGACTTCACCCTTATTTTGTATTCAGATGCAGATTGGGAAGGATGTGTAGATGACAAAAAGAGTACAAGTGGAGGTGCATTCTATCTTGGAGATAGATTGGTCGCATGGCACAGTAAGAAACAAGAGTCAGTTTCTTTATCGACAGTAGAGGCAAAATATATTGTAGCGATAACATGTTGTACATAGGTATTATGGATGAAAAAAACCCTAAAAGATCTTGGTTTTAGCTTTAGTGAGCCAATATCAGTTTAGTGTGACAACACCAATGCCATTAACATCTCCAAGAATCCAATTATGCATTCACGCACAAAACACATTGCTATCAGATATCACTTTTTGAAGGATAAAGTTGCAGAAGGTGATGTTAAGTTGGATTTTGTTCCAAATACAGAGCAAGTAGTAGATATCTTCACAAAACCATTGCCCAAGGAATTTTTTGAGTACATTCGCAATAAATTGGGAGTGGTAACACTTCCCAAGAATTGACTAGCTATAGGGATCACATTCTCAGGGGGAGTGGTCATGATTTTTGCTAAGTGGAATAAATTATGCCTGAGCATGTGGTGCATGGACTCAGGGGGAGTCTGCAGTAGCCCTTTGGTATTATTTTCAAAGGGGGAGAAGAGTTACAAGAAAGTGCACATGTGTTGCTAACAATTCCAAAGGGGGAGATTGTTGAGCAAGGTGCAGCAACAGTATTGTCATTGTTGTCAACATAGTTAGACAGATCGGTTGATTCAGTGGAAAGGAGTTAAGAGGTTCGTCAAAGTATGTACAGTGACTTTCCAAAATATCAAAGTGGCCCATATGCTAAAAATCAAAAGAAAATTACAAGGAAGAAAACTGTCGTGATATCGCGACATGTTGAGAAAGAAAGAAAAACTGTCACGATATCGCAACATGTTCGGAGAGAAAGTGCAAGCAAGAAAAACTATCGTGATTTCATGACATGTTCGAAGAGAAAGGGCAAGCAATAAAAATTGTCATGATTTCATGACATGTTCGAAGAGAAAGCACAAAAAAGCAAAACTATCACGATTTTGCGACATGTTCGAAGAGAAAGCGCAAGCAAGCAAAACTGTCGCAATTTCGTGACATGTTGGAAGAGAAAAAGACAAGTGGAAAAACTGTCATGATTTCATGACATGTTGGAAGAGAAAAATGCAAGTGGTAAAACTGTCACGATTTCACAACATGTTGGAAGAGAAAAAGACAAGTGGAAAAACTGTCGCGATTTCGCGACATGTTGGAAGAGAAAAAGTCAAGTAGAAAAAGTGTTGCGATTTTGCAACATATTGCAAGAGAGATAGTATGGAAGAAAAAGCGTCGTGATTTCACGACATGTTGGAAAGATAATGGCAAGTAGAAAAAGTGTCATGATTTCGTGACATATTGCAAGAGAGAGAGTTCGAAAGAAAAAGTGTCACAATTTCATGACATATTGCAAGAGATCTTGTACGAAAGAAAAAGTGTCATGATTTTGTGACATATTGCAAGAGAAAGAGCAAAGGAGAGAAAGTTTTGTGATATCATGACATGTCGTGTTTTCGCAACCCAAAGGCAAGAGAAAGAGCAAAGGGGAGAAAGTGTCTCGATATCGCGACATGTCACGTTTTCGTGACCCAAAGGCAAGAAAAGAGGCAAGGAGGTGAAAGTGTCATGATTTCATGACATGTGTTTTCGTAGGTACAAGCCAAGAAAAGAGGCAAGGAGGCAAAAGTGTCACGATTTCGCGACATGCTATGTTTTCACGGGTACAAGCCAAGAAAAGAGGCAAGGAGGCGAAAGTGTCATGATTTCGTGACATGTATTTTTGCAAGTACAAGCCATGAAAAGAGGCAAGGAGGCGAAAGTATCATGATTTTGTGACATGTGTGTTTTCACAGGTACAAGCCAAGAAAAGAGGCAAGGAGGTGAAAGTGTCGTGATTTCGCGACATGCTGTGTTTTCATGGGTACAAGCCAGGAAAAGGGACAAGGAGGCAAAAGTGTCGCGATATTGTGACATGTTGTGTTTTTGTGGGCACAAGCCAAGAAAAGAAGTACGGAGGTGAAAGTGTCGCAATATCGCGACATGCTGAGTTTTTGCAGTCCAAAGCGAGGAGAAAAAGAGAGAAAGAAAAAGTGTCACGATATCACATGTTATATTTTTGTGGTTAAGCTAAAGCCAACAAAAATTGATGAAATTTGACTAAGATTAGGGTTTACAACCGACTAAGATTAGGGTTTTCATCACCAAATTTTTGTTATAAAAGGAGGGCTATTTGGAGATTTGAGAAGTGTTGAAGTGTGCAAAATTCGATCGGAGTGCGCAGAGAGAGCAGAGTGCGAAAAAGGGAGAATACGATCATGAAGGTTGACCAAAATGAAGCAGATTGTGTGAAGTGATTGCGTAGAGAAAGCAGAGTGGTGTGTGAAGTGATTGTGTAGAGAAAGCAGAGTGCGTAAAGGTAAAGGAAGACTAGTCAGGATCTTGCAAAAACAAAGGTATCTTTCTGTCAATCTTATAGATTCAAAATTGAAGTCCAAGTTATAGCTTGGCATCAAGGGTTGGTGCTCCTTCCAATAGGTGCTGGTAAATCAAGGGTTGGTGCTTCTTCTAGTAGGTGCTGGTAAATTGATTATAAATTTGGTGCTTTGCAAAGGCTAGATTTGGATGGTAGTCCAAGCAGTCATTTTTGAGGAGTAGCCACATTGGCAAACCTTGTTAAATCTTGTTTTGTGTGATGCTCTTGTGTTATACTTGCTGCATCTAGTAATTAGTTTTAATTGCTACTGTATTAAGAGCTGTAAATTCAAGTTTAAATAGCTACACTGATTCACCCCCCTCTCAGTGTCATTGTAAGACTAACACAATTAAGAAATGAAGAATAATTTATTTCACAAATCTTGAACTATCACTCCAATGCTTTCAATCACTAATGCTCAATCAACTTAACTCAAATCATCCACTCAATGAAATACAATTTGCTTAAAAACCCTAACCAATTGTATTACAAAAATTCCAATAACTCACTTATGGAACTCAAGCCTTGACTCAAGATGTTTTAGGTTTAACATAACAATGATGCTCATGTTCTTTCATAAACCCTAGTTCAAGATAGTTCTTTATTTCACATAACAATAATACTCATGATCTTTCACAAACCCTAATCATGCACATGAAGGATCACTCAAATATTTTCAACAATGTTTATCAAACAATCTCACATAACAATGGTACTCATGTTCTTTCACAAGCCCTAATCATGCACATGCTCACTCACTTATTTCCAACAATGCTTATCAAACAATCCTTTTTACTACAAATTTGCATTTCATAATATTTCATTCATAAGGAAGATGTACCCATACCTTTTGTTTTGATGGATATATGTCTTCAAAACCTATCTCAATCACAATCAAATCCTCTTTTCCAATTTCAAGGTTAGGTAGCAATAAACCATCTCAATATCTCAACTCAAAGTTCTCCTCAATATTTATTTTACTATACAAAAATAAAAAGTCTTAAGTACACCTTATAATCTCCAAACTTTTTGAGATATAACTAGCAAAGGTTCAATTAACTCAATTTCACAATAATCCACTTCAAAATTTTAATGTATAAAATAATCAAAATAACTCCCTTATATCTCCCTACTCAAAAATGTATTATCAAATAATCAACACACCTTTCCAAAAATAATTTTATTCACTTTTAAGCCAAAATTAAATCTTCCTCAATCTTCAACTAAGAAAAAAATAAATTATATCTTAATCACCTTATATATCCAAACTTAAAATTGCATTTCAAAATAATTAACACCTCTTATCCAGAAATAATGCAATTCACTTTTAAACAATAATTAAATTCTTCACAGCCTAAAAATAAAAAAAAATTTAATCACCTTATATCTCCTAAGGTGCTCACAATACAACTTTAGACCACATGCACATACAAAAAAAATTAAAATACCTTTGCACACTCCTCGGTGGGATTCAATACCAGGTTAAGCCACCGTCTGCACCCTAGCCATGACCTAGTTTTTGTGTGAATTAGGTGCTCACGTGGGAGGTAAAAGTGCTTTGAGTGCTTTGTTTCTTTGACCAATGTAAAAGCCCAAAAAAAGGCTTTATCCCTTCAGAGTCGTCGAGACTCAAACACGGATCCTCTGCATACCCTATGCCTTACACAACAACAACTTATTACTAGCCCAACCGATTGATTGGTGAAAAGGCTTTATGTCTTGGTCAATTTGAACTTCACATTTTCAGCTGCAATAAAAAAATAATATCCTCTTGTCTTTTTTGCTCACGAATATTTTGCATTCCACTTTCAATAATCGCATGTGCACTAAAATATTTGGAGACTTAGTCTTTTGGTTGGCAAACCATATGGTATTTATACCATATGCCAATATCATCGAACGTCGATGGGGAGGAGAATAATTTAAAATGATTTTACATCCACCCTAACTTTAGGGTTTAAATAATATTATTTTATAAATTAATTTATAATAGAAATATTATAAATAATCTATAAACTACCTTAGGCTTTAATTTTAACCTTTCATATTATAATAAAAATATTATAATATTGTTTCCATTTGGCCCAGGTATTTTTCTCTTTCACCCTTAGACCTTTTCTGACCTCCTTTAATATTATAATAATAAATATTATAATATTATTTCCTTTAGGTATTTTCTTCAAGGTATTTAACCATCCTTTTGACCAATCATGTGAAACTCTTAAAATAATCTCTTGGGCTTAAATATTTTAATTCTCCTTTTTCCAAGTCTTGCACTCACTCTTGACATCAATGACAACACAATTAACTCAAAATTTCCAACATGGTATGTAAAGGATGGTGGTCAAAATTATTAATTAAAAAAATGAATTATGAATTTTAATAATATCTATTACATATCACATATTCAAAATTTTGGGTATTTTATTTTATTGAAATTATGTGTAATAGCTAGAAATGGTGTATCTATAGGTCTATCCTATAAGTGCTAATTTTTCTATTACTGTATTGTTAGTCATAACTTCAATTTTTTATGGAAGTGTTATGAATGAAATTCGTCATCAGATAGGAGAAGCATGAATCAATCTATATATCTACATTATTGGTTGTTTACGGGCATCCTTGTTGGTACTCATAAATACTAATAGAAATTATAATAGAGCAAATAATGTAGAAAAATGATGTGAAAAAACATGGAAAATATGTAATGGAGATAAAGATATACATAATTACCTATACTTTCTATTCCTATATCAAATATAGGCACCCTTCATCTCATTCTATATATAAATGAAGATCAGTGACAAAGGGTTGAGTTTTCTTAGGATACAAAGGATCTAAGGGTCGTAAATTGTAGATTTGACATAAAAACACTATTAAGGGAAGACGCCCAAAATATATGTTTTTAAGATAAGGAATAAAAAATATTTTTCCATGTAGTGAATCCAAATTTGAGTTTTAGGATGCAAGTAGGCTAGAAATTAAGTTTTCTATATAAGGAGGTCAAGAAACAAGAAAATACCCATATTCACCTTGACAACTTGCCATAAATACTTTTGCATTTTTTATTTCAGAATAAAAAGGTCTCTGGTTCAATTGTCATTGGTTTCTAGATTTGTCTTTTAAAAATAATAAAAAAATGTAATATTAGGACTTTCTAATATTGTATTTCATAGTAGTTTCTAGAAATGAATGGAATGAAATATTATCTAATATTGGTTATAAAAATAAATTTACAACATATGAAAGAACATAGTATATGTTGGGGGTGTCTATAGACACCAAAATATCTTCACTTAAAGAGAATCAAAATTACACTCAAATCGATGAAGAAACAATTGAAGAGGAGGGGTATTTATACCCAATTACATGTTGCATTTGGATCAAGTTTATAAGACCATCCCTTAGGAATAAAATATGAAAAAATTACAACGATGCCTTTTTCAAAATTTACATGGGATCAAAGGGTAAACATAACAAGAAGTCATTTGTGGCTAAAAGAGAATCTTACCAACCTTATATTTAAACAAACCCATTTAGTTGAGTAAGGGACATGGAGAAAGACCTTTACCTTGGATCCCCCATTTAAGGGATTCTCTTCTACTCCAAGAAGCTCACAAATGTACATAAAAGTGACATCATGCATGATACTGTTAAAAATAATAAAAATTTATAATAATACCTTTTTCAAGGTTTACATAGGCTCAAAGGGTAAATATAACAAGAAGTCATTCATGGTATTAAGAGTAGTATAACCATAATATATTTCAACATCCCCCCTTAATATGAATGAGGAACATAAAAATATATCCTTACATTGGATCCCCCTTTAAAGGATACTCTTCTACTCCAAGAAACTCACACATGCACATAAAGGTGATGGTAGGCATGATATTATTCAAAATATCTACTACCTACTTTAAAGAAGGAATAAACACTAGATCTAACATACCATGAGCATGAAGACATCATACTGTTATAGTATATTGCATCATTTGGATCATGTAAATGTACCACCTTTGGTACATAACTAGAGTAGGATTTTACTTGAGAGTAAAGTTAGTTACTTCAAGTGTTATAATAAATGCACAAGTATCAATGTGCAAGTTGTAAATGTGCATGTAGTTCACATGTACATAAGTCTTAGGTAAAGTAAGGGCCAAGGAATCTATATTCCTATATAAAGACCTCATAGTGTGTGCTTGAGGAAATATAGTGTATATAGAGAGTGTGTGTTATAGTTTAGTAGTGTGCTACAATGTAGTCTTTCCATATCTATTCATGGAGTGTTCATTTCCTCCATTATATAACATTGTACTATTTTCATTACTTTCATTAATGGTATATTTTTGAGTTATTTGCAGATGTTCATCTTATTATTTTCCTACATATTATTGTGACATTAGTTTATAGTTATCTCAAATTAGTTATCTTACATCTTGTGGTTGTACTACCTCCCATCAAAAGCTAAGAATGGTATCAAAGCACATGGTAGATAAATTAGGATCTAGTGAGAGAGCAATAGTAGATTAGTCAAATAGAAATTAGGGAAAGCCAAAAGTGAGACTGAGAGAAATCTAAAAATCTCATTTACAAAAATTTTGAGATTACATTTTTCTAGAGTCTTTCAACAAGGTTGCAAAAAAACTCATGAAGACTAGGATTCAACATACATTCCACTAGAGGTCCGAGGTGTAGACCAATTGGTTCATCCAAACCCCATAAGGGAGGTAGAGGTCCAAGGTTCAAATCTCGGGCCTCACCGGATTGAACGCTTGTCCCTTTCCTGGTGCTTTCAGTGACGTAAAAGGTTTAAAATGATTGTGGCATGGTGGTTATAGGGGCGGACTGCACGAAAATATGTGTGGCGGATTCTGGGGTGAAAAACGTAGAATACTGTGGTGGCCATAAAAATTTGGATAGCCTGCTCGGATTCATGGTGGCTACCGATTCCACCATGTAAATTTAAAAAAAAAAAAAAAACATACATTCCACTAGATTGAAAAATCAACTAAGTTCATTATATCCAAAATTATAGATTCTTTCATTCCAGTTTCTAACATCTTGTTGCTAGAAAAGGAGATTTAGAGAAATATGGAAAGCTTCCTACATAGATCTAGGAAGAATATCTTCATTAGAATTATTCCAACACTTGTAGCAGTAAGTATAAAATTGAAGATTCTAGAGACTTAAGAAAATATCCCATTACAAGAGTTACAGACCTGTAGATTGTAGAAGAGAGGAAGAAGAGACTCCAAATATGATTCAAGGAGGAGATTTGTGATCTCCATTGAAGACTAAAACTTACATAGTGTAGAAGAATAAAAGGCCATAACAGTCTTACTACTGATTCAAGAGACTCCAATGAAGAGTCCAAAAGAATATTGGAGGTTGGTGATCTTCCATAAAGACTGTAGATAGTAGATTAAAGAAATCAGCTTGAAGAAGTTGAAGAGACCCTTAGAAGGTCTAATTATAAAAATATTAGTTCTAGAATATTAGAGGTTGGTGATCTCCATTAAAGCCTACAAATTACAGAAGTTAAGAAAGACTAGCAAGGTCCTATTCCAAAATTCTAGCAGTAGAAAATTTTAGATATCTAAGAGAAACATCTCATCATCAACAATTCCACAATAGAAGGTTGAAGGAAAGGTATCATTTGGAAGAACAAATAAACTACAATATTGAAGACCTTGGTGAGGTATAAAGGAGAAATAAGGAGGAGGTATGGTGAGCCTCATTACAAAATATTCAAAAAATACCATTAAAAGGAGTTCCTAAGAGAACTCAATGGAGAAATTTACCACCAAAGGAAGAACTTGGGATAATTATCACCATCCAAAAATAATCCTAAGGGAGAAGGATATAGCAAGAACTTTTTCAAATTATGGAGGATATTAGTGAAGAAATCAAGACTTTTAGATTCTTGAGAATAATGCCTAGATTAAAATCAAAATTTGATAAGGAGGTTGAAGGATAAATGATTCGAACATTACTACCAAACCTAAAAATTTTGAAGACTATGAAGGCTCATTCAGAGATAGGGTTTTATTGAATATACAATAGAATAATGAAGGGTTCTTGAAGAAAAACTTAGTGGTGATTTGGGGAAGTCCCCTACAAAATTTTTGAGTTTTAAGGATAGCAATTTAGTGTAGATATTGATTGTACAAAGGTAGCAATCGTGACAACATTACTAGCTGCAAATAATGTAGATTTTCAGGATACATCCTGAAGGAGAATCAAATTCACATACTATAGTTAAATAGCAACAAGTTAGAGGTTTTTTCGAGCTACAAAAATATGATTTAAAGAGTTGTTTTGGGCAGCCAATAATAGTTGCAAGTTCATCGAGTAAAAGGACAATAATAAGGTGAATCTAATCACCTACAATCCTTCATCTACATATATCATTATGGTAAGCAACTTTGGGTGCTATTAGGTTCATTACTTAGCTTCATTAAGCACCATATTACAATTTGAAATTTGCAAGGAGAAGTATTTATTTTAAAAGTCTTCAAGGAGTTCAGAAGTCAGATTGAGGATTAATACTTGTACAATTAAAATAGGAGTTAGATATATTTTGAAGAAATAAATTATCATCTTCCTATTATCTAGTTAGAGAAAATAAGACTACATATTATAGTTCTCTACAAAGAGCAATTACTAAGTGCATATTTCAAGTTCATTTGAAGGAGTAATAAGGTGAGATTAATATTGCACTATACTAATTGTTCTTTAGATGCACTAAGTAATTTTAGATTTTAGTGAAAATTAGTGGATATTTTGAGTTATTTTAAGGATTCATTTATAGGAGCAATAAGGTGATATTAGTGTTGCACTATTCTAGTTATTCTTAATAGCATGAATCTTGGATATAATATTAGTGTATTAATACTAGTTACCCTTAAGTTTTAAAGTGTATTAAGAAGTTATAATTGAAGGAAGTTACAATGCACAAAGTTGGGTAAGAGTGAAGTATCTAAAGATGCTATTGAGGAACCAGAAACTATTGTATATATTGGTGAAAGTAAGTCACCAAAGGAAGACAACTTAATAGTAGTATTGCTCTCAAGAAGCTACCCCATAAATATGGTCAAATGGCATATATTCATCTTATTATACTGGTGCAAGTTAAGGAACTACAATGGCAAATAAGCACATATACAAGGTAGTTTTTTTAGCAAAGTAAATGGGTAAATTTCAAGCAAGAAAAGAGAGCCATCAAAGGGCTCACATTGCTCAAAAATTAAGGTGTCTAAAGACACTGTATTCAATCATAAAATCAAGCACCTATAGTAAGCTTCAAACTTGTATAATCAAGCCAATATAGGGAAGCCATTATCAAATACTATCTACGTAAACAAGGAATAACATTAAGGTTTTTTATATATTGCACTTCTATGTAAGATATAGGATCAAATATTGCATAAAGTGGCTCTCATATGTCATCTATCAACATATAAGGAACATCACTAACAACAAGAATAATAATTTGGAGGAACCACCAGCTGAAACAAAGCTCCCATAGCCACCATTAGAGTGTCATAGAACCTCCATAAAAGCATCCCTCAATGTCTTAGTTGGAGCCACCTACACAACATCTATATTGGTCTAAAAATATGGCATTGGAGATAAGTTATCAAGAGCATTGACTGGAAAAGGATATACAAGATATAATACATTGGATGGAAGGTCTACATATAGAAAACTTGAGCACCACTTGGCCAAGATATCTTGTGCCACTTGGCACAACCATTCTAGGTGCCCTTATATTCCTCAAAGTACGTCTAGGAGAAGAACAATCAAGAGATCATTTAAAATCTATCTTTTACTAATTACAAGCATCATTGGGAGGTTACTAGTCATAGTCATCATTGCAAGGAGGAATGAGCATTGAAAGAACCTAAGACTCAATGCCCATATCTAACGTAACTCTCAAGTGTGACTTATCCAAAGTTTAAATGCATCTACGCTATTTAAAGTGCCTATACTCAAAGGTGAAGAATAGTGTATTTACAATGAGCATTAAGGGCAAGCAAAATCAATGAATGAAATGCTATTCAAAGAGGATAGAAATATTCCCATTTGCATTTAAGAGCCTCTATCATTCGTAGGAATGTGCGGTAGTTTAGAATGAACTCCATACACCAATCAATGTGGATGAAATACCTTACAAGGAAGGTAAAAGTATTACTTGATTTAAATATTGCTTTCCTAAGTTAAAAGGAGTTATAAGGAGTATAGTATAAGGTTGAAACTCTTCTATTATTTACTTTAGAAATAATAACAAAATAAACCATACATTTGAAACCAAATTTAAAAGATACTTATATACTTAAATAGTTTAATATTTGCAATTGTATACCATAGGAGATATAAGGGTTTCTACTTGTAAAATTAAAACTCTATTATTGTAAAAATTATTAATTTCTAATATTCCAAACTAGGGAGTTATAATGTATACTACATAAAAAATATAGATTATTAGAAGTTATAAATATTAAACTATTGATATTAAAAGTTGTAAAAGGAAGTTCATAATTTACTTAAAGGAGTTGGAATTATATACTTACCCTTGTATCATACTCATATTAAAGGGGAAAAAGAAATCCAACCATAGAGAACTTTAAATCAAGTACATAGTTCATTAGGAGAGATAAGGTGAAATAGAAGTGGATTATTGTTATTTACAAAACATTACAAAATCAACTTAAAATGTGAACTATTACGTACTAAGCACTTTATTAAACCTATAAGTTATTCTAATCACTAAGGAGACATACGGATTCTAAAAAACCTAAGTTTAGAAATATTTTATTAAATTGGTTCATATACTCTAAACTAGGGAGTCAAGGTATACTACTACAAAGGATCTATAAAAAGTGTTCTTAAAGTATAAAACTAAGAAAATATGCCTACCTCAAGGAATACAATTAAAAATTATATGAAAAACACTATTAGAAAGGAAAGAGAGTAAAAATTGGAATAAAAAATCTACTTATAAATTCTGAAAGAGACTTAGACCTTACTTTAAAAAGGATTCATAGTGAAGCTTTAAAAGATAACTTTGAAACCATGGAATATTATCTACATGCTCGACTCACTGAAGCAATTGATAATGGAAAGAGTGAAATTCAAATTCCTTTAGAATTTGGTAGCATATTATACATGTCATTACTTACATTCAAATGTTACAAGGATGAGAATGTAGAAAAAAGATGATTGATATAATTACTTAAACTAAAAATTAAAAAGGATGAATCATATTTAGAAAACATATTTCAATCCTCATGTAGTATTGATACTTCAAGTTCTACTAACACAAAATCTTATCATGATGCCTTAAGTGTGTGTTCATAAGCTTCTATATAGAACCTGGAAAATTATAAAAAGGACAAAGGTAAAGAGAAGATACTATCACAAGAATCAGGTGATAGTACCTCCACCTATGAAATTACTAACTCCAAATACAATCATAAAGAAGAAGATTAATAAAAACCAAATCAAGGAGGCGTAAAATACAATGTGAATTAAATATAATACAAAGGACCAAATCAAACTGAAGAACATATGAAGATCAAAGATACATATTTAAGACTAAAGTCTTAAACATCCAAATAATTTAATACAGTGAGGTGTTATAGTATATTACATTATTTGGTTCATTTAAATGTACCACCTTTGGTACATAGCTAGAGTAGGAGTTTACTTGAGAGTAAATTTAGTTAGATACTTCAAGTATTTAATAAATGTACAAGTGTCAATGTGCAAGTTGTAAATGTGCATGTAGTCCACATGTACATAAGTCTTAGGTAGAGTAAGGGCCAAGAAATCTATATTCCTATGTAAAAGCGTCATAATGTGTGATTAAGGGAATATAGTAAATATAGAGAGTGTGTGTTATAGTTTAGTAGTATGGTACAATGTATTATTTTCATATCTTTTCATTGAGTGTTCATGTCATCCATTATATAGCATTGTACTATTTTATCACTTTCATTAATGGCATATTTTTGAGTTATTTGCATATGTTCATCTTATTATTTTGCTGCATATTATTGTGCCATTATTTTATAGTTATCTCAGATTGGTTATCTTTCATCTCGTGGTTGTACTAATCCAATCAAAAGCTATCACAAACAAAGTACATCCATATATCAATGTGCTTTATCCATTGATAAAACATAGGATTACAAACATACAAAGAAGAAATCAAGAGCTCTGAGGAATGTCAATCTCCTCTAAAATCATCAACATCCACCTAATATGCTTGACTACATCATTGGAAGAACAATATTCAACATTCCTAGAGGACTAAGAAATGGTGGATTATCATTTAAAACATAATAAAACTAGGTTGGATCTAACATATTGCTGAATTTATGGCACAAAGGAACAATGTATTAACCTATGGTGTGGTGATACTTAGTTTTAACAATTGAACCAACTATATGATGTTTAGTTGATTTAGAAGGGCATTTTATTGCTAACATATTACCAAGTGTGCAGGATCATGTATGATCATAGGTGGAGAAGGCAGAAACATCCACCAAAAATGAGGGTACCTAAGATCAGGGGAAATAATGATTAAGGTACTCAAAGGTAACATGGATAGATACCTTCATATAGGCATGCATTATAGGAATGGATAATCATCAATGACTGATTGCCTTGAGCCTTAGTTGATAGCCTAGTAGCTATCGTAAACTCTCTGGCTAAGATAGGTGACTAGGTCGATGGAAATATTCCCTCTTTGTTGCTTTATAAATTTGTTTTCTCTCTACTACATCATGGTTGGAATACCATAATGTTGGAACTTCTATAGGAAAATAATTGTAAAATGTATGTGGATGCATAAAGCTAACTGTCTTGTTAAAGTAAATATAGAGCATCATTTTTTATGAAGAAAAGGATATTAAATTTGTATGATAAATGAAGACTCATTTAAAATAATTAATGAAGTTTTGATTAAATAATGATTGATTTAATTAAACTCATTAGTAAAATTTATTTTATTTAATAAATGAGAGTTCTTTTGAATTAATTAAAGGTGTTCATTTTAATGATAATGGAGTAGTCATTAAAAGACTTTAATTAATTGAAAATAAAAATAAAATAAGAAATAGATGTCTTTTAGTTTAAAGGAGCAATTATGAATATTGTTTAAATAAAAGAAGTATTTTTAATGGTGATAAATATCACATAAATGATTAAAAGATACCATTCTTCTTTTTTTTAAAATAGGATAATATAAAATATATAAATATCCCATTCCCCTATAGCGTGTAAGTTATGAAAATAATCTAGATGGCTACTAATTTCCCAAATGTGGAAACTATCAAAAGAAGGATTCCTTGCCGCCAGAGGAAGGGACAAAGAATTGAAGGAAGAGGGGGCTCGAGGAAGGGCTCAAGGCTCGAGAAAGGCAGATAGGCCACTTGGAGGAAGAAAGCATGTATGGTTCTAGAGAAGGGGAGAAGAAAAAAAAGGGAAAAATGATAGAGAGGAGGACATGAGGATGAAGGAGGAAAACACAGACCAGGGATGGGGAAAAGGAGAGAAATGCACCACAAGCAAGGGAGATGCAGCTGATACACCACCAAATCCCATTCCGCAGTAGTATTGAGGTTGGAGTGTTTTAGACTTTAACCTATTTTTTTACATGCGTTGTTATGGTGAAAATCATGGTTCGAAGCTTGGTTATACTCCATGTAGTGTATTTTGATAAGCCTTTTGGTGTTTTTAGAAACCACCTATGTATGCTTTGAAGGCACTATGTTTTGAGAAGCCTTTGGTGTTTTTAGAAACCACCTACATATGTTTTGAAGGCGTTGTGTTTTGATAAGCCTTTGGTATTTTTAGAAACCACCTACGTATGCTTTGAAGGTGTTGTGTTTTGAGAAGCATTTTTGTGTTTTTAGAAACCACCTGCATATGCTTTGAAGGCATTGTGTTTTGAGAAGATTTTTGGTGTTTTTAGAAACTACCTATGTATGTTTTGAAGGCATTGTGTTTTGAGAAGCCTTTGGTGTTTTTAGAAACCACCTGCATATGCTTTGAAGGTGTTGTGTTTTGATAAGCCTTTGGTGTTTTTAGAAACCACATTTTTATATTTTTAAGGCGCTGTGTTTTGAGAAGCCTTTGGTGTTTTTAGAAACCACCTGCATATGTTTTTAAGGCACTGTATTTTGAGAAGACTTTGGTGTTTTTAGAAACCACCTATGTATGTTTTGAAGGCATTGTATTTTAAGACTTTGTTAGTGTTTTAGAAAGCACGGTGAGTGCCTCAAGTATGTTGTGCATTCCAGAGCCCAGTTATTTCTTTGAGAGCACTGTGAGTTCAAGAGTGTTGGGTGTGTCTAGAGAGCATTGAGAGAATTCGAGAGTGTTGTATGTCTTAGACCTCCATGTCCAAGGAGGATGGGGATGTCGCACTTGAGAGCATTGCAAGTAGATAAAACCACCCATGGGTTTGAGAAAAGGCTACATCTAGAAAGCACCTGATTTTACCTTATTATACCTTGTTTAACTCTTGGTTTGGTTGTTCCATAATCGCAATGCATAGGTTATTCATTATTTTCCATGAAGAGCATTAGGCTTTGGTTAAATCTGTATTGGAAAGGTTCGTTGTGAAATTTTAATTAAATAGAGACCTTTGATTATGTGGAATACATTGAAGGATTTAATTAAATAGAGACCTTTGATTTATGGAGAATACTCTTTAATTAAATAGAGACCTTTGATTATGTGGAATACATTGAAGGACTTTAATTAAATAGAGACCTTTGATTATGTGGAATACATTGAAGGATTTAATTAAATAGAGACCTTTCATTTATGGAGAATACTCTTTAATTAGATAGAGACCTTTGATTATATGGAATACATTGAAGGACTTTAATTAAATAGAGACCTTTGATTATGTGGAATACATTGAAGGATATTAATTAAATAGAGACCTTTCATTATGTGGAATACATTGAAGGATTGTAATTAAATAGAGACCTTTGATTTATGTGGGATACATTGAAGGATTTTAATTAAATAGAGAACCTATGATTTATGATTAATTATATTAGGATTTTAAATTAAAAAGAGAACCCTTGTTTTATGATTAACTGTATTAGGGTTTTAATTAAAAGGAGAACCTTTGACTAATGTTAATTATATTAGGGATTTTAATTAAAAGGAGAACCTTTGACTAATGTTAATTATATTAGGACTTTTAATTAAAAAGGTTACATTTGATTTATGATGATTATCTTAGGGGTTTTTAAATTAAAAAGGATGTAGATTTATTCTTTGAATTAAAGTTATGGGGCTTTGATTTAGGGAATGAATGAATGATTGTTTAATGGTTAAAGGATGAGAATTTTACGATTTAAACCATAATTTATTTGATTGGGATTTGTGAATTAAAAAGGATGTGGATTTATTATTTGAATTGAAGTTATGGGGCTTTGATTTAGGGAATGAAAAGAAAGGATTGTTTAAGAGGTTAAAGGTATGGGACTTTAATGTTTTAAGACATGAATGGATTTGATTAAAGTTAGACTGTGATCTAAGTAGTATATTTTGGATGACTCTCTAAAGGAACTTGAGAGGTGAAGATAAAAGTAAAGGATATTTTATAATATCCATTATGCATTAGATGGTTGGAAACTTAATTGAATTTTGTATAGTTGCAATTGGGAAAAGTAAATGAATAGATGCATTTAAAGGTATGTCTATCTTGAACCATGAGTACCCTGATCCCCTACTACCCTCAAAGAATCAATGGGAAGCAAGGAGAAGCAAGGAGTTCAATGGAAGAAAAATATAGGTAATTGTATTTTATGTTGCTTTACTTATGCTCAAATAGACTAGAATTGTGGGGAGATATCCCCAATGCAGTTACTGTAATATTCCTTAAAGTAAGAAGGATTTACTATGCAAATTTTGATGCAATAATTGTTTATTAGTTTAAATAAGGTACTTTTACTTTATTTTTGTATTTGGTTATATTATGTAGTTGATTCTCTTTTAGTGTTAATATTTCTTTATTTTCTAGATGCTTAGTAATTACTCCTTGATGTGGTAGTATGTAGTTGTATCATTGTTTGGTTTTTTGATGATAGAAATCTAAGTGTAGAGTTCTAGGGTGAACTCAAAGGTGACCTAAGGGAATTTAGAACCCCTTAGGGTGAACATAGGTGACCTAAGGTAATTGAGAACCCCTTAGGGTGAACATAGGAGACCTAAGAGAATTGATACCTCGTAGGGAGATAAATGACTAAGTTGTGGAGAGACTACATCTAAGTTAAGATAGCTCATTGTGGATATGAGATAGATAGCTTAACTCACAATACTCGTAGTATACCTACACATAATTATTTGTGTATGGTATGGATATGTGTGTATACCTTTGATGGATGGAGGGTGATAAGTCTAGATCATCAAGAATTATGGGATAAATGGACTTATTTTTAGTAACACATGATATGCCTACACAAACGGACTTGTGTTAGGGTACCTCGTGAGATGTAGCTTTCAGGAAAACTTAGAATATTGAAACTTTAGATAAATAGTAGTTTGGTTAGGGGTCCATGAAGGGTTCATGTACCTCTCTCCATAGTAAAAAAAAAAAAAACTTTTTCTATTTTTGTATTTTTCTGTTTGTGTATTTTTGGGTTGTTACATTTGGTATCAGAGCTTTATGTATGAGGGTATAGAGATTCTATGTGTGCTAAAGGGAAATTATATGAATCCAATGAAGGCTTGCTTAAGGTAAAGGCTAAATCTAGGATGATCTAGGATACCCTATTTGCTAGGATATGATGGAAATTAACCCCAAGGGAGCGTGGATGTTAGGATACCTTAGTATGGGCTTTGGTATCAGTGACACATCCTAGCATGGGATATTACCCTAGTTATATTTTTAATGCATATAACAAGAGAACTATGTATTATGGCTTGAATTAGAGTTACAACTTAAGATGAAACTGTAATCTAATCTTCTTTCTTGAATGAAATCAGGTTAAGATGCCACCTAAGACCAGAAGAGGGAGGCCTACACCTAGAAAAACTCGAAAAAGTGATGTCGAAAAGGAAAACCAGGATGGGGAACCAACAAACCCCAATAGGGAGGTAGAAGACCTCACCACTACGGTCACTGCTATGCAGGATCAGAGAAGACAATTGCTAGAAATGACTACGAATCAGAATTCGCAAGTTCAAGGTTCAGAGATTGGTCTAGAAAGTGGACTAATTGTAGAACAAGTACAAGCCAGAGCCTTAGCAAAAAAGGAAACAGCTAGGGACATGAAAAACATTAGTATCTCTAATTTTTATGGAGAAGGCGATGGGGATGTAGACGAAGCATGGCTGAGAGAAGCAAAGGTTCACTTTACGGTAAAAGGCTACTCATTAGGAACCCAAACACTTTAGGCTATGATTAACCTGGAAGGGGATGCTCTGGAATGGTGGGAGACCCACTATGAGGAAACTAAGATTGAACCCATTGACACCCCATGGGAAGAATTTATAAATATATTTAAGAAGAGATTCCTAACAGAGCATTTCTATACCTTGAAGTTTGAAGAATTTGCTAGTCTAATACAAGGAACCAACATAGTAGAGGTGTACTACAAGAATATGGTAAGATATTTTAAATATGTACCTATTTATAATGAGAAAATGTGGGTTCATAAGTTTACTCTAGGATTGGAGACTAGGTTAAAGCATGATGTAGACATGCAAGAATCTAAAACACTACAAAATGCATATGACTTAGCAAAGAAAGTAGAGTCACACTTTTATTATAAATACGACACTCTACCCGAGCAAGCTCTAGGAGCTAAAGAAGAGGAATAGTGCTAGGTTTGTAAAATGGGAGTCTGATCAAGAGCAAAAAGCTAAGAACCCCAAAAATCCTGAGAAGAAACCTTATGGAAATTAGAAGAAGTTCAAGAAGAACTTTTGTAAGAAGGATAACAAACCCAATAACATGAAACCTCAACCACAGAAGTCACAAGCTCCAACTCCAGTAGTTAAAAGTGGGAATGAGAAACCTAAAAAATAGCAAGGACCCAAGGAAGGGTGCTACAATTTTTGGGGATCTCATTACTATAATCAGTGTCCATATCGAGCAGGAACTAGCACAACTAATGCAAAAGGAAAGGAACCAGAAAATCATATTTATACTACAATCAAGAAGTAGAAGCTAGAGGGACAAGCCACCCCATTACTTGTGAAAGGTAAGGTTTTCAATAAGCAAGTAAATATTTTGATAGATAGTGGAGCCACTAATAGTTTTATTTTGTCTAGTCTAGCAAGGACTGTGTTAGAAAGGCCTAGATATTTGGCTCAAGGGTGGAAGGTTGAGTATGGTTCTAGGTAGACCTACTCGATGAACCAGTGTTATCCTATGGCAAAAATCACTCTATCTAGTGGGACTACGAAAGGTTACTTATATGTAGCTCCCTTACATGCCTTTGATGTGATCCTAGGGATGGATTGGCTACAGGCTCATAAAGCCTTGGTCAATTTTCAAGACCGATGGATTGAGTATTTAGAAGAAGGTAGAAGGAGACTAAGAGTTCATAGTGAGAAAGGGGTGTTTGAACCGTAGATGTTGTCCACTATGCAATTGAAAAAGGCCCTAAAGAGAGGAGGAATAGTGTATGTAGTAAAACTTAATGAAGTGGAAGACTTTGAGAAAGGAGAAATACTAAGAAAACATTCGATCTTATAGGATTTTTAGGATGTATTTCCATAGGACTTACTTGGGCTACCTCTTGTACGAGAATTTGACTTCACAATTGAACTCATGATGGGAGTCGAGCCTATTCATAGATCCCCGTATAGGATGAATCCTATTAAAATGCAAGAACTGAAGGTTCAATTGCAAGGATTTTTGGAAAAGGGTTTGATAAAACCAAGTGTGTCACTATGGGGTGCATCGGTATTGTTCATAAAAAAAGATGGTTTTCTATGATTGTGTATTGATTACATGATGTTAAATAAAGCTACAATCAAGAATTGGTATCCTTTACCTAGGATTGAAGATTTATTTGATCAATTAAAATATGCCAAGGTGTTTACTAAGATCGATTTAAGGTCAGGGTATCACCAATTAAGGATTCGTGAGGAAGACACTCACAATATGGCATTTAAGACTAGGTATGGGTATTATTATTTTACGGTTCTACCCTTTGGACTGACTAATACCCTAGATTATTTCATGAACTTAATGAACAATGTGTTTAGAAGATATTTGGACCAATTTGTCTTGGTATTCCTAGATGATATCCTTATATACTCTCGAGATAGAGAAGAGCATGATAAGCATCTTAGGATCATGTTAGAATTGTTAAGGAAGAATCAACTTTATGGAAATCTGGCTAAGAGTGAATTCTATGTTCTAGAGGTACGATATCTTGGGCATGTCATATCAATAAAGGGGATTGTTGTGGATCTAGAGAAGATAGAGGCTATTCTAAATTGGCCACCCCCTACTAATGTGACTGAAGTGCGAAGTTTCATGGGATTAACGGGCTACTATAGACGTTATATAAAGGACTACTCCAAGATTTTTGGACCCATAACTAACCTTCAAAAGAAGGAAAAATAATTCAAGTGGTTAGAAAAGTGTGAGGCTGCCTTTGCACTACTAAAGCATAAGCTTACTACGACACCAATACTAAAGGTTCTCGATCTCCAGAAGGGATTTTTTAGTGTGCACTGATGCATCAATAGAGGGGTTGGGTGGGGTACTCTCACAAGAAGATTCAGTAGTGGCATATACTTCAAGGAAGCTCAAAAATCATGAAGTTAATTATGCTACACATGATTTAGAGCTAGCTGCAGTGGTGCATGCTTTAAATGTTTGGCGCCACTACTTGGTGGGGAGGCCCTTTGAATTAAAAATCGACCATCAAAGTCTACGATACATATTCACCCAACCAATACTCAATGCAAGACAGAGAATATGGGTGGAATTTCTCACTGAGTATGATTTCAAGATTGAGTACATAAAAGGAAAAGAGAATAAAGTGGTTGATGCTTTAAGTAGAAGAAGATATATAGTAGCCATAACTAGAATCCACATGGACCTGATGGATCGAGTAAGACAGGAGCAATCTCAGGATGAGTATTGCCAAGGAATTCGAGTTAAGATGAATAGAGATCCTGAAGGAAATAAGGAATTTAGTGTGAAGGATGACTTTTTGTGTTATAAAGGAAGGGTCATCATACCAAAGATGGGTGATTTAAGGAACTTGATAATGCAAGAAGCCCATAGATCTCCTTATTATGCTCATCCGGGAGGAGCCAAAATGCAGGAAAACATGAAGAGAACCTTCTTTTGGGTAGGAATGAAGAAGGACATCACGGATTTTGTTGCTCGGTGCCTCAAATATTATAAAGTTAAGGTAGAATGCTAGCATACCATAGGAATACTATATCTGCATGATATACCTACACAAAAATGGTAGGTTATATCCATGGATTTTATAGTGGGTTTACCCAAGACTCGGTACCAACATGATGCCATCTTTGTAGTGGTCAAAAAATTGACTAAGGTTGCCCATTTCATACCCAGAAATACCAAGGAAGATGCTCATGTGGTGTCTAGTAGATTCATAAAAGAGGTATTCCTATTGCATGGATTTCCTTAGGTAATCATCTCAGATAGAGACTCTAAATTCACTTTGGAATTTTGGATATCCCTTCATAGTGTGGTTGGTATGAAATTGAATATGATTTCAGCATACCACCCTAAAAACATATGGCCAAATGGAGCAGGTAAACCAATTTTTGGAAGACATGCTCTACATGTACTGCATGGATCACAAATATCATTGGGAAGATTGTCTACCTTTGGTAGAGTTTACCTACAATAATGGACATCATTCCTTGCTAGGAATGGCACCTTTCGATGCCTTGTATGGGTGAAAGTGTAGAACACCATTATCTTGGGATAACCTAGAGGACCGAGTTGTGATTGGTCCAAAAATGGTCAGGGTGATGGAAGAGTAGCTAAAGGAAATTAGGCAAAGGCTTAAAGAAGCTATAGATAGGCAGAAGAGTTATGCAGATCTAAAAGGACACCAAGAGAGGATTTTATTGGAGATAAGGTGTTCTTAAGGGTTAAGACAAATAAGAGTGCTATCAAATCCATGAATTTGGATCCACATTTTGTGGGACCCTTTGAGATCATAGAAAATATTAGTTCGGTTGCATACCGACTTGCATTACCACCTAATATGTCCAAAATCCATGACACCTTCCACATATCCTTACTTAGAAAATATGTTGTTGACCCTGAACATGTGTGGGATGTTTCTAATTTGTAGATGGTAAATCTAGAGGCCATTGAAGTACTACCAATGAATATTCTTGAGTTTCATTCCAAGTCTCTATGGAATCGAACTCTCGAATAGTGTAAGGTCCAGTGGGACCAGTTCTATGGAAAAAATGCCACTTGGGAGAAAGTGGAGGTTATGCAAAAACATTTTCCCTTTCTATTTGAAACTTTGTGATGTAATAACTTTTATTTTTTTGTTAAAAATAAAGGAAAAATGGAAACAATGAGGACGATGTTTAATTCTAGTGGGGGAGGATGTCATGACCCTCCCTAGTTGACTTTATGGCACAAAGAAACAATGTATTAACCTATGGTGTGGTGATACTTAGTTTGAACAATTGAACCAACTATATGATGTTTAGTTGATTTAGAAGGGCATGTTATCGCTAACATATTGCCAAGTGTGTAGGATCAGGTACACTCATAGGTGGAGAAGGTAAAAACATCCACCAGAAATGAGGGTACCTAAGATCAAGGAAAATGATGATTAAGGTACTCAAAGGTAACATGGATAGATACCTTCATATAGGTATGCATTATCGGAAGGGATAATCATCGATGACTGATCACCTTGAGCCTTAGTTGATAGCCTAGTAGCTATCATAAAATCTTTGGCTGAGATAGGTGACTAAGTCGATGGAAATATTCCCTCTTTGTTGCTTTATAAATTTGTTTTCTCTCTACTGCATCATGGTTGGAATAGCATAATGTTGGAACTTCTATAGGAAAACAATTACAAAATGTATGTGGATGCATAAAGCTAACTATCTTGTTAAAGTAAAGATAGAGCATCATTTTTTATGAAGAAAAGCATATTAAATTTGTATGTTAAATGAAGATTCATTTAAAAGAATTAATGAAGTTTTGATTAAATAATGATTGATTTAATTAAACTCATTAGTAAAATTTATTTTATTTAATAAATGAGAGTTCTTTTGAATTAATTAAAGGTGTTCATTTTAATGATAATGGAGTAGTCATTAAAAGACTTTAATTAATTGAAATAAACAAAAAATATCCATTTAAGAAATATATGTCTTTTATTTTAAAGAAAGAGCAATTATGAAATTGTTTAAATAAAAGAAGTATATTTTAATGGTGATAAATATCACATAAATGATATTGTTTAAAAATATACTATTCTTATTTAAAAAAAAATGGGATAATATAAAATATATAAATATCCCATTCCCCTATAGCATGTAAGCTATGAAAATAATCTAGGGTGGCTACTAAGTTTCCAAATATGGAAACTATCGGGAGAAGGATTCCTTGCCACCAGAGGAAGGGATGAAGAATTGAAGGAAGAGGGGGCTTGAGGAAGGGATCAAGGCTCGAGAAGGGTGAATGGGCCACCTGGAGGAAGAAAGCACGTATGGTGCTAGAGAAGAGGAGAAGAAAAAAAAAAGAAAAAGGAAAAACGACAGAGAGGAGGACGTGAGGACGAAGGAGGAGGAAAACACAAACCAAGGACAGGGAAAAGGAGAGGAATGCATCACAAGCAAGGGAGAGGTAGTTGAGACACCACCAAATCCCATTCTGTAGCAGTATTGAGGTTGGAGTGTTTTAGAATTTAACCTATTTTGTTTACATGCATTGTTATGGTGAAAATCGTGGTTTGAAGCTTGGTTATACTCCCTGTAGTGTGTTTTGAGAAGCCTGTTGGTGTTTTTAGAAACCACTTGCGTATGCTTTGAAGGCATTGTGTTTTGAGAAGCCTTTGGTGTTTTTAGAAACCACCTACGTATGCTTTGAAGGCGATGTGTTTTGAGAAGCCTTTGGTGTTTTTAGAAACCACCTACGTGTGCTTTGAAGGCGCTATGTTTTGAAAAGCCTATTGGTGTTTTTAAAAACCACCTGTGTATGTTTTGAAGGCATTATGTTTTGAGAATCCCGTTGGTATTTTTAAAAACTACCTATGTATGTTTTGAAGGTACTGTGTTTTGAGAAGCCTATTGGTGTTTTTAGAAACCACCTGTGTATGCTTTGAAGGCGTTGTGTTTTGAGAAGCCTTTGGTGTTTTTAGAAACCACCTACGTATGTTTTGAAGGCACTATATTTTTAGAAGCCTTTGGTGTTTCTAGAAACCACCTACGTATGTTTTGGAGGTGTTGTGTTTTGAGAAACCACCTGTGTATGTTTTGAAGGTACTATATTTTAAGACTTTGTTAGTGTTTTAGTAAATATTGTGAGTGCCTCAAGGACGTTGTGCCTTTTAGAGACTTGTTAATGCTTTGAGAGCATTGTGAGTTCAAGAGTGTCGGGTGTGTCTAGAGAGCATTGAGAGAATTTGAGAGCGTTGTGTGCCTTAGACATTTGTTTCCAAAGGAATAGGGGGATATCATTCTTGGGAGCACCTCCAGTAGAGAAAACCACCCGTGGGTTTGAGAAAATGTTGCGTCTAGAAAGCACCTGATTTTACCCTGTTATACCTTGTTGAACTCTCGGCTTGGTTGTTCCATAATCGCGCTACAAAGGTTGTTCAATATTTTCCATGAAGGGCGTTAGCCTTTGGTTAAATTTGTATTGGAAATGTTCGCTGTGAAATTTTAATTAAATAGAGACCTTTGATTATGTGGAATACATTGAAGGATATTAATTAAATAGAGACCTTTGATTATGTGGAATACATTGAAGGATTTTAATTAAATAGAGACCTTTGATTTATGTGGAATACATTGAAGGATTTTAATTAAATAGAGACCTTATGATTTATGATTAATTATATTAGGGTTTTTAATTAAATAGAGAACCTATGATTTATGATTAATTATATTAGGGTTTTTAATTAAAAGGAGAACCTTTGACTAATGTTAATTATCTTAGGGATTTTAATTAAAAGGAGAACCTTTGACTAATGTTAATTATCTTAGGGCTTTTAATTAAAAAGAAAACCTTTGATTTATGATGATTATCTTAGGGGTTTTTAAATTAAAAAGGATGTAGATTTATTCTTTGAATTAAAGTTATGGGGATTTTATTTAGGGAATGAATGAATTATTATTTAAGTATTAAATGGATATGAATTTAATTCTTTAAACCATAATTGATTTGATTGGAATTTGTGAATTAAAAAGGATGTGGATTTATTATTTGAATTGAACTTATGGGGCTTTGATTTAGGGAATGAAAAGAAAGGATTTTTTTAGAGGTTAAAGGTATGGGACTTTAATGCTTTAAGACATGAATGGATTTGATTAAAGTTAGACCATGATCTAAGTAGTACATGTTGGATGACTCTCTAAGGGAACTTGAGAGGTGAAGATAAAAGTAAAGGATATTTTATAATATCCATTATGCATTAGACGGTTGGAAACTTAATTGAATTTTGTATAGTTGCAATTTGGTAAAGTAAATGAATAGATGCATTTAAAGGTATGCCTATCTTGAACCATGAGTACCCTGATCCCCTACTACCCTCAAAGAATCAATGGGAAGCAAGGAGAAGCAAGGAGTTCAATGGAAGCAAAGTATAGGTAATTGTATTTTATGTTGCTTTACTTATGCTCAAATAGACTAGAATTATGGGGAGATATCCCCAATGCAATTATTGTAATATTCCTTAAAGTAAGAAGGATTTACTATGCAAATTTTGATGCAATAACTATTTATTGGTTTAAAGAAGGTAATTTTAATTTATTTTTGTATTTGGTTATATTATGTAGTTGATTCTCTTTTAGTGTTAATATTTCTTTATTTTTTGGATGCTTAGTAATTACTCCTTGATGTGGTAGTATATTGTTGTATCATTGTTTGGTTGCTTTATGATAGAAATCTAAGTGTAGAGTTCTAGGGTGAACTCAGAGGTGACCTAAGGGAATTGAGAACCCCTTAGGGTGAACATAGATGACCTAAGGGAATTGATAACCCCTTAGGGTGAACATAGGAGACCTAAGGGAATTGAGACCCCTTAGGGAGATAAAGGACTAGGTTGTGGAGAGACTACATCTGAGTTAAGATAGCTCATCATGGAGACGAGATATAGCTTAACTCGTAATACTCGTAGCATACCTACACATAATTATTTGTGTATGGTATGGATATGTGTGTATACCTTCGATGGATGGAGGGTGATAAGTCTAGCTCATCAAGAATGATGGGATAGATGGAATTATTTTCAATAACACATGATATACCTACACAGAAATACTTGTGTTAGGGTACCTCGTGAGATGTAGCTTTTAGAGAAACTTAGGAGATTGAAACTTTAGATAAATAGTAGTTTGGTTAGGGGTCCATGAAGGGTTCATGTACCTCTCTCCATTGTAAAAAAAAAAAAAATCTATTTTTGTATTTTTTTGTTTGTGTGTTTTTGGGTCGTTACATGGTAGGTTGCCACTCATTTAAATATCCTACCTAATCAATATCTAAAAATCATATAAAAATCATAGGAGAACTAATAGAGTAGTGAATTCCTATTTGATATGTCCCTTTGATGTATCTAAGTTTTTTGTTTGTTGTTATCTAATGACTCGCATGAGGAGCCTGCATGACATGAAAGAGTAGCTTAAATATGGGTGAGATATAGGATACCTCCTACAAGAGACTAATATAGTGTAGTATCAACCGATTGTGTAGTACAACTAAGATATAATTTCAAACCTAAGGCAAAAGTATTCATAATAGGCTTATACTCCTCCATAATAAACCATTAATGAAGATCTAGAGCATATTTAGGCTAAGAAATGATAATGTAGAATTTTATTGATCAATTTATATTTCAAAAAATAGTGCAATATCCCTAAATATATCATATCAAAAGTGGAATAAAGTTGTGACTATATTTCCTAAATTAGAGTAATGGAGCTACCAATGATAAAAACATCATCAACATATAGAATAGTCATTGTAGTCTCCACATCATGATGTTTAATGTAAACATCATGCTCAACATCACATCACTAAAATCCATAACTAATAAAAAATAATGGATCTTCTCATACCAAGATAATGAGCCTAATTAATACCATGCAAAGATCAGGCCAAACACCATTCCAATGAGTAGGAACCTCTAACTCAAATATGGGTGGTTGTTGCATGTAAATGTTTTTCTAAATTTATTCATGGATAAAGGCACTCTTCAAATCCATTTTATGCACCTTCAATCCATAGGAAGTTGAAATGGAAATAATTATTCTTATAGAGTCCATCATGGATACAAGTGCAAATGTATTTAGAGTAGTCTAATTCCTCTTGCTAATAGAAGTCCTTGGAAACAAGGCATACCTTGTGTTTTTAAATCTAAACATCAAATATCTACTTGGTATTACATATCCACTTACACCTTATAACATTATTCCTTGATGAAAATGGAACCAACTCCCATGCTTTATTTTTCATCCATTCCTCATATTTTTATGCCATGGAATCTTCCTATTTAGGCTTCCACTTAGCCTAATATAGGTAATCAGATCCTATGAATGGCCCTCCTTAAAATATTACAAGGGAGCCTTTAAATGTAACTTAAGATATAAAATGGGTTGTGCATCCTTTAGAAGCATATTCAACCACTTTGGGTTAGGACATTCAAAAGGAGCATGAGTATCCTACACCATATCAACATCAAAAAATAAAATAGGATAATCCAACTCATCACTACTCACCTTGTCATGGAAAACTAGAACATTCTAAAATAAACCATCCTACTCATCTTATATTTCTCTAGGGGAAGAAGATACTATGTAAAAAACTATGTTATGGACTCAAACCAATAGGTATTGAAAAAGCATTAGAGGATAATTATGCTTATGGATCTTAGGTATCTTCTTTATTTAAATATACTTGGGTATGTGATCCCATGTTGAATACTCAAAGATTCAAAATATGAATACACTTAGCTTAATTCCTATCAACTTCTCAAGGTGTGTCATTCCTCAAATACCCTTGGTAGGAACCCTAGTGATGATATACCATACACAAATGTCCAAAAATTGTGATCTAGCCCCTTTACATGAACCATGCAACCAGTCATCTCAATGATTACCCTAGTTTTTTTTTTTAGCTATACAATTTTTTTCAAGAGTGTACTACATAACCATATGATATTCTATACCATGAGTGGCTAAGAAATAATAGAAATCATGACTAACATATTCACCATCCCATCTATTTTAATATTCTTGATTTTTATCAAACTAATTTTAAAATATTTTCTTGAAATGTTTGAACGTATATACACTTCAACCTTCATACGAATGGTATATATCCACACATATGTAGAAAAGACATCAATAAAAATAAAAAATTAGTTATTTATTGAAATATAATGTGTACCCATAGGTCCATGTATGATCCTACAAATGATCTTCAAAGGGTGTAATGTCCTAGAAATTACTTTTAGAAAGATCTCCCTATGATATTTTCCCAAAATGCATACTCACAAACACCATTTTGAGGAGAAATATTTGGAAGCTAAATAGCTATATCATGCTAGCTCATGTACCTCAATGAACCATAACTAAGGTGTTCAAGTATACAATGTAACTTTTGACTCTCATCATCAACATGGCCTATCATTGTAACAAAATTCTTCTTGCTAGAGGAAGAAATATAGGTGGGTTTTCACCCAGTTTATATATATGATAAAATTAATCACAATATCCATAAGCAATAGCTATAAATTAATTATATATATCCTTAATCACCAATATATAAGGTCAAAATCCTAACCCTTTGTTTGTGTGAGTAATGAAATAAATAGACAAAAACTGATTGGGAACATGAAGTACCTGAATAAATGATGATGAACCAATAATTATGTTTCTAGTTCCATCCACTTGTAATGAGGATTCATCTCCAACAATAATATATTATCCTACATGATTCTTGTTATATCTTTCAAGAAAATTCTTTTGCCTTATAATATGTCTAGTTGCTCTTGGATCACTTATCCATTCATCCAAGGAGGTGGATGTCCATAACACAAAATGTACTACAATATGAGCCTATGATGCCTCTTCTTCCAAAAATTCCTAACTTTGAGTATAGAAAAGAGTGGCATCAACACCCCTTTTTTGTTTCCTTTTATAACTTCTTGATCTAAAGCCTATCATTTTTTTCCTTTTGTCCGTATTTCTTGCAAAAATCATAGGTAAGTTTCTTGAAGAGCTTCTTAGAAATTTTCTCATCATATTTGGCCCTCTTGTCATTCTAACGTTTTACCATATCTTCCTTTGGATTTGTGCGATTGAAAATAGAATTTCCCTTAGATTTATTTCTTCTATATTTATAATGCAAGAAATACTTAAATACCTCACCAATAGGTGGAGTAGGAGAGTTTGTAAAATACATATGCAACATTTTTAAGATTACAACCACTATCTCATATGTTTTTGGTACATTTTTAAACACAATATTGAGCAACTCTATAATTATATATTTCTCCAATACCTCATGTCCTTCCCCTCTTTCCCTAGGTATATCTCTTGGAGTCTAGATATCCTCTTACAATTTCCTGAATGAACTAATTTACTCATATATGATGTCAACTGAGTCCATGGGCGATTTCAAGCTCTACCTCTAACTTTCTAGTATGAGTGTAGTCAATCTAGTCATATAGTCCTTGTAACTTTACAAGAAAGATATTGGGATTAGTGGTTTTGCTTACATGAGTGCTATACAAATCATCCACATGGAAATCAATCACACCATAGAATTTCTCCTTCTTATCCCTATACGATCACTTTATCTCCTCAAACTTAGTTTATCTAGGCTTCTAATTTATATGAGTAGATCCTTAATTTCAAGAAAATAATTAATTTTAAATTTGCATATAGCATAATTTAGACCACTCAACAAAGGCACATTGTGATCCATATATTTTATACTAAAAAATAATATTTTATTAGTAGTTGTGACCATAACCAACACTACCAATGGATGGTGCTCAAAAACTTGTATGATTTGAAAAATAGTCTCAAAATGCTTTCATATGTAAATGTGATATCCATCATAATTTTATTCCAAAAATAACAAAAGATCATCCCAAAACCATTGGTAAATTTAAAAAAAAAAATCTATACCTTTGATGAATAAGAAGCCACCATGTATTGTTGTGTGAGTGGTTGAGAAACTATTTATGTGTTGATTATGTAATGGTACCAATAAACCTATTTTCTATGGAAGTTTGATGAGACAATATAATGTTATTTGTTCATCCTCATTACATATGTGAAAAGTGGTATATGGACTACCAATTCAACCTCTACATGATTAACAATATCAACATAGTTAAAAGTTGCCATATGGTACCTCAAAATACATTCCATTACTACATGTCAATTGTTAGCTTTTGATGTTATATATTTAATGAAAAACTACAACAAGGTCTAAAATTAGCATGAAGTATTAAATATAATATAATAGAAATATACTAAGCACGTAAAAATCATATGAAACTTCTACAACTACTCATAAAACTACCATTAACAAAATCTTTCAAAAATAGTATATTGGTATAAAATAAAAATCTCAAACTCTCCATACTTCATACATACTCTACATTGTATCTATCTTATCCTCTACTACTCCTCTACCTTGTGTGTTTATATTCTCACACAAAGGTCAATATATAATGGGTGTGACTATTGACCTTCCATATTCCTATGACTCTCCACCTTCCTATTCTATGGACTCGTGCACATGTACTAACATGCACATTCACTTTATTGAAAACTTTGCACATTCTAATAATACTTGTGCATTTATTACATTACATGAATTAAATATTCACACTCTAATCTAAATATATACCCAATGTGGTACATTTTTTAAATTAAATACTCACACCCCCTTGCAGTACATTATTTGGTTACTAAAGACTTTAGTATTTAATATGGGCCTTCATAGTTCCTTCAACTTGATCATATTCTTGTTTAACCTTTTTGATGTGATTTATTCTATTCTTATTTTTCTTTATTTTCTTTTGTATCTTCATTTATGGTTCACCTTTTGAAAATTGTGTTATCAAAGTATCACAATAATATATCTTTGATTTCTATATTGGATTCTTCAAATGAGTATCATCTTCAGATTCAGTCTTTGTTTTATCTTTCTTGATATGACTTCTTTTCCTTCTTTGTTTCTGCATACTTACTAGTGATATATCTTCAACATGATGAGTTATTACATCATCACAACAATATTTATTAGTATTTAGTACTTTATTGATAATATGGTCATCCTTATTTTGTTTAATCCCTTGAAAGAATTAAAAATAATTAAAGATATATATATCACCAAACATTATTCTAAAGTAATTATAATTGTGTTTTGAGTATTCCACCAAGATTTTAAAAGAACTTCATGAATTTAACCAATTAATGTCATAATATTTTCTTCTTTAGCTTCCTTGATAAAAAAATAAAATCTTTCTTTTAAGATAGTAGACAATTATTTGTATCCATAAAAAGTATCTATTAAGTTTTGTGTATAAAACTTTAGTTCATGAAATAGTTCTTCATAATTAAATGCATTCCTCACTATTTCATCCATGCTTCTATTTAACCTTTAAATTAGAGTTTCTTATAGCTCCCTCATATTAAATATTTTGAATATTTTTTGATAAAATATTTTATCTTTCAAAAACGTTGAGGTTGACTACCTTATGACTCCCTAGTTTTAAGTATATAATCAATTCTCAAATTTGAAGGATACTTTGTAATTTCTAATGATCAAACAATGGTTTTGACAAATATCAATTATCTAGGTAGATTTACTTTTAGCTCCCTAGTGTTTTGAATATATGATAGCTTTAATAAAATACTTAGCTTTCTAAATTTTTCTTTGAGTTGAATCCTTTTTTTTTTCTCCCTATTTATGAATAGAAATCTATAGTAAATCTTGATGCAATTTTAAATTTTGATAATATTCTCTATTTTCAAGAAATTTAAGTTGGATTTATTAAGTCTGTATAATCTGAGCAAGAGACTAATAGCATTGTAATTTTCCAATTTTCAAACAACTTTATGTTGTGTTTCTTATATCTTTCAATTTTCAATAGTATGGTTTCTAAATTTCAAGAACCTAAGTTGGTGTTGAATTCCTTATAACTCCTTAATTAAAAATTTAGAAAATAAATATAATTGTAAATTTAGTATTCCTTTTTTATGTAATAATCCTTATTCCTCCAAGTCAAATTATTTGCAAGTATTTCTATGCTTGAATTTCTAGTAATGCAGTTTCAAAAACTTTCAAATTAGATTCTCCTTACTTCAAAATTCTTCTAAATCATTCAATAAGTTTTCTAAGGTTATAACTTGTCAATTCATTTCCTTATACCTCCATTCATTCAATTAATCTCAAGAATAATAGATTATTCAATCTTAACCTTAATAATATTGCTTATATCTCCCAAACCTTTGTAAAAAGCAAATAAATTTAAATATTCTATGTACCTTCTTAAATATGGTACACTACTTTTTGACTTGCTTCTCATGAGTCTTCTCAACTTTGCAACCTACACTCTAAAATGATATTTCCTCTATGTAATGTATTTAATGCTCCTTCCTTTGTATGACACTTATTAAATTTGGTCTTCAAGACTTAGAATTTCCACTATGTATACTTTTTTATGCTTCTCTAACCATTAATGTGCTTGATATGCATTCAAAAATGCTTGATCCCCTCCAATATATTTATGTTCCTCCTTTCATGTGCCACATGGCACTAAATATATTCTTTAGGTGTTTCTATTCTCCTTGCTACATGAATCTACCTAGTTTGGTGATATTATGATGATATGGGCATTACCTTTGAAAAGTGTCTTCCACATCTTTGTTATTCTATGTTACTCTTTAGGCTTTTAATTCACAATGCAAACTAAGTCTTTCTTCCTCAAAGAATGCCCATACATTAATATCTAGTTTGAAATATTTTCTCTCCCTCAATAGTTGTTGGTGCTCCTTTCCTCTGCACCAAGTGGCATCCAAGCTCTTCAGGTTCTCAAATAAAGTGATAAATGGTGGCTATACTCCTCTTAACACCTGAATTTGATTTTTTAATGTTTTAGATCTCTTTTGTGCTCAAAGGTGCTTGTCCTTCCTTAATTCTTAGGTGGTAGTAAAATTTTCTCATCTTACCATTCACTAATTGTCATGATATCACTTGCTAATTGACCATTGTAACTTCCAACTCTTTGCTCCTCCAACACATTTTTTTTGGATTTATTTTCTACAACTCTTCAACGTTCACAAAATGCTTAATATTTCTTTTTTTTTAAATCTTGTTGGCACCTCTTTGTTTCCAATGCTCAGTAGTGGCTCTTCTTCATCAATGGTTGCTCTTCTTCTATGATGGTGGCTCCTCATTTGGTGGTGCTTGCAACAACTCTTCCTTGGTGGCTCTTTTACCTCTTTGCTTGGTAGTTCCTTAATACTATTCGGCTAGATATCCAAGATTCTTAACTTGGATAAAATATTTGCTTCTTGATTTATTTATCTTCCAAAAATCTTGCACCTTTATCCTTACTTTGGCTCTATCCTTATACTATATCTAACTTCTCCTTTTTGCTGCAAATTTTAATCCGATGTGAACATTATATTTGAAGACATAAACTTGAGACCTTTCTTTTGTTGTTTTTAGAAACTTGAATATGGTGCTTTCAAAAACTTAAGATAATGCTTGAATAAAATACTTTCATAGCATCAATTTTCAAACCTTTTTGGCCTCCTTTTGTAGTTGATTTCCTTGGTGATTTGATTCACCCTTTTGCTATCTCAAATTTGTAGAATTTATAGCTCTTTTTCCTTTTATCTTGCTTCCTTCTAAAATTTGCACCACCTTTCTTTATGCTATATCAACACACTAATTTTCAATATTTTTAAAATCCTTCCTTAAGTGGGATATGATAAACTTAGAGTTCTTCTTGTTCCTGATTTGAACTCTCTAATATATGGTGCCAAATAAACTTAAATTAAATCCACTTCTCATAAAACTAAAATAGTCTTTTAAGCACCTAATTTTAAACCTCTTTGGTTGTTTTTTTTAGCTTATCTCCTCTCCTTTATTGATACTCAAACTTATTGTTCTATATATTCAAATTTAAAGCTTTATATTGCTGCACAAAAATCTAATTTATGTAGATTTAATTCCTTTTATTTTTCAGCTCAAAAAATCTTTAATTTACATCTTTCAAGGCTGCTCAAAAATCATCTTCTATGCTGTCCAAGAATGTTCTCAAGTCTACCCTGAAATTCTCCAAAATAAAACTCTCTATTCTACTTCTAATGATACCCAATTTCACATATCAAATCTCTTAAATCGTTGCCTCAAAATTCTGATGTTTCCTCCTTTATATTGCTTTCCAAAACAGCATTCAATTCCTCCAAATTGCTGCCTTCTTTTGCTATCAAGCCTTTATTCAATTGGCTGTTCAAGGGCACTTTAAAATCTGTCCAATTCTTCTTCAATTTGCAGCACTATGTCACCTTCAACTTCTACTTCAAAAAGCAACAATCTTCTTCTCCGTAAATCATCCTTCAAATCTTGTATGGTTGTCTTCAAATATTTCAAATCAGTGGCATCTTCAATATTCTTTCACCTTCTTAGATCTCACTTCAAATATGACTCCTTTGGCTTACCTCTTCCTCAAGAATATGAATGTCTTGAGATCTTCAAAAATACTTTCCAAAATGTGACAAAATTTTTGCCAAATCCTTCTTCTTTTGGGATTGTTGTTGGATGGCGGCAATTATCCCAAATTCTTCTTTTCAAGAGATTCTCCTACTTGTAATATTCTACCTCGAGCTTTCTTCAAATATCCTCCAATGGCCACTTCAACTTCTTCAATAGGGATTCTATAACATTTTTCTTTCTCCTTCCAAGTTTGCTTGATCTCTTCTCTTGGGTCTTCAAATTTTGCAACTCTTTAATCTTCTATGGGGACATCCTTCTTGGGTCTCCTCAATATTCATATAGCTTCTTTGGATTCTTTCTACTTCCTTCAATTTTCAATCTATAGTATTCAATATTCTATGGGGACCTCCTTCTTGGGTCTCCTCAATATTCTATATTCAATCTCCAATGGGGCCTTTTTCTTGGACCTCCTTAATCTTCAATGTCTACTCTTTTTCTATAATAAAAAATTAATTTTTGCATGATAAAGTCACATAGACTTTTAGGCAATCGAAGATAAAATTCTTCTATATCCATTGTAGGAAGCTTCTCAACTTCTAAGAACTATTTTTCTACAACAAAACCTTGATAGCATCAATCAAATACATCTAAATCTCTAGATCTCTAAAAAACAACAATATTCTCTACTTTTCCTTCAATATAGTGGAAAGCAATCTTTGTTGAGTCCTAGTCTTCATATGTTTTCGTATAACCATGTGGAAAGACTCTAGCCAAAAAATAACTTTAATTTTTTTTTGAAAATGAAATCTCCCTATCTCCTCTCAATCTCTCTTGTGGCTCTCCATATCTCCTATCAATCTCCCTTATGTCTCTGATACCACTGTTAGCTTTTGATGCTATATATTTAATAAAATAACTACCACAAGGTCTAAAATTAGCATGCAATATTAAATATAAGATAATGAAAATATACTAAGAATGTAAAACTCATAAGAAACTTTTGCAACTACTCATAAAACTACCATTAACAAAAGCTCATGAAAATAGTATATTGATATAAAATGGAGATCTCAAACTCTCCATACTTCATACATGCTCTACATTGTATCTACCTTATCCTCTACTACTCCTCTACCTTGTGTCTTCATATTCTTACACAAATATCAATATATAATGAGATGTGACTCTTGACCTTTAATCTTCCAGTGACTATTCACCTTCCTATCCTATAGACTCATGTGCACATGGACTAACATGCACATTTACATTATTGAATACTTTGCATATTCTAATAATACTTGTGCATTTATTACATTACATAAAGTAAATACTCACACCCTAATCTAAATATATACCCAAGGCAGTACATTAGAATGTACCAAATAATTTAATATATTCCAGCATCAGCCTACATCATCTTGATCTTCCATATTTGCTACCGTGTGTCACATTAGGATTCATGCACATCCAACCTAGTCATATAGACTACCATGTATCACCTTAAAATTTTTGCAACCATAGTTGTACCTACCACATCAACTACCATATGTCACCTTGGGATTCATACCCCTACCAACTCAACAATATAAACTACCATGTAGTGCATTATGATTCATGCCATGTAATCACTTAAAGTAGGTGTCATGCCATATGTTTTTGTGATATTAACATCTATGCCACGTCAGCATATGTGAATGGGGAGTTTATTTAGTACCAAAAATGTATGAATAATTAAAAAAAAACTCCCCCTATATAAGACCTTAAATTCCACTATATTATCCAACCTCTCTATCAATTTCCTTGGGAAAAATAAAGCAAGTAGCATCATAAATACCCTAACCCATGGTTCAACAATGTTTTCTCCACCTACATGACACAAAAATATGTCATGATGATGCATACATATAAAACCCATTACCACCAAGAACAAAAAATACTCTATAGAATAATTTCTAATTCAATTTCAAATTTTCAAAAATAGAGGGAAAAGGAATAAAATTCAAATGTGAATTCAGAGTACCTAGAATCCAAATGGAAAAAAATTCTAAACCATGACTCCCCTTGGAATTTCATAAAGAAATAAAATTATTAATGGTCCATTTTATGTTGCAAATGTGAAGATGGATATAGACTAAAGTGGCTTAGCAATATCTGTTTATTTAGCGACAGTGTGAACACTTCATGTATTTGTAGGCAAGGTGTTTGTCGGCATGATTTTTTATTTTCCTCTCCGTCATTCTCTCCTTGCTTCCCTATCTTCACCTCATTATTCCTCCTATATTCCCGACACCTTTTCCTCATTATCCCTCCGCTCCTCATTCCCCTTATTCCTCCCTTCCCTTATCCCTCCACGTCCCTTCTTCCTCCACCCTTCTCTAACCTCCATAGCTTATAAATACCTATGTTATATTGCATAATAAGTAATCGAAGGTCGCTACATAAATTTTAATAAAGGAGGCTATTTTGTTTTAATTAAATTGTTTTTTGTCTCTTTATTAAATTTAACTCTACTCAAATTCGATCACTGGTATCAGAGCCGAGTGCATTTTTTTAGGTACAAGTATGGAGGCACGAGAGTCGAGGCTGGGGGCATGGATCCCAAGGTAGGTGCTAACATGGACGTTGACTGGGCAGTAGCACATAGTTCAAGGTGGTAGGAACTGACTGGGCAGGTTGAGCTAGAAGTTTGGGCACACATCTTGAGGCAGATGCATGGCAGTGGACGTGGCACGAGTGAGAGGTGACATGGCAGGTGCTGACTGGGCAGATGAATGCGTGGCAGCACGGTTGCGAACATGGCATGAGAAATATCATCTAGAAAATAAGGCACCACATGGCAATTTGTGGTTGGTTGACAAGGCAAAATTGTGGACTTGTGATTGCCCAAAGGCAATCAATAGCATATGTGCATGCACGCATATTAAAACAGTCCCCATGCCCTTTGCCCACTGCATGTGGGACTAAATTTTTATTTTTTAAAAAACACCACGACATTCATTGTATAATATGTTGTGCTTTATTTTTGTAATCACGACAGGCCTTGTGGTTTTGCGGTAAAAGTTACCCGCGAGCAGTGGTGAGATTTGGGTTCGAAACCTGTCGGGGAGAAAATATGAAGTTTTTTTTATTTTTTTGTTTTGGTCATTGCCAGTATGAAATAATAAGGCACAAGGTGCCTTCATGTTTCAAGGAAGCCACGTGGTGTAGCGGCTACATCTCCTCTCTTTCAAGCGGAAGGTTGGGGGATCGATTCCCCTTCGCTTCAAAAAACAAAAGGAAATTTTTGCATAAATAAAAGGTTGGAAATAAGTTTTTTTTTTTTAAGTTTTTTATTAATTAATTTAATAGTTTTTTATTTATATTTTTTATTATTTTTAGAATATATATTTAAATTGTGTAATAGACTGAGAGGCAAGCATTGTAAAAAAACTGATGGGAAGCCTTCCGGAGCGCCCCTTGGAACCCCGTTCAAGGCTAAAAGTTTTGTGTAATAGCCTCAATGGTTGTAAAAGAGCAAAAATTGTAACCTCAGAAGCTCTAACAATTTTTTTTTTTTGCCTTGATGAGTAGATGATCAGATCTACCGAATGTTACCATGCTTTGTGCTCTCTCTACTACGGAGAGAAACTGCCAAAGCTTTTGATGAACGAGTTCGATGAGACGAACTGCATGTCATATTCAGTCTGTTGCAAAATTTTGTTATAGCCCACCAAAGAAATTTAGATTTTGGTTACGAGGCTAACTCAGAAGATAATATATTCGTACAATGAGTGGAGTCTGATTTAGTGACATTTGAACTTGAGGAACAATCGAGTGAGAGTTATACCCCATGCTCTCCAGATCCTGAGCCAGCAGAACCTGAGCTAGCAAAGGCTGAGCTAGCATAGGCCGAGCCAGTGGTAGCTCCTGAAATTGTTGTAATCAGTGACGACGATGATTCCATTGTAGATAATTTTAGGCCTCCAGTCCTGGACAATCCTCAAGAAGAAGAAGAAGAAATCAGTGAGAGAGTTAATAAATCTAGATTTGATTTGAACTTATAATTACTTTGTACTTCGTATTTTTTGTCAAATCAAAGTTTACTTTCAAGTAGTAGAAATGGCTTCAAATTCAAATCTCTCAATTCTTGAATTTAATGGTAGTGATTATGAATACTGGTCAATACAGATGAAAATTATGTTGATTGGTAAAGGTTTATGGGAAATAGTTGAAGAGGGTTACACAGAACCCTCTCCTACCAACTGGTCTACCTTAAGTGTTGCTGATAGAAAAACCAAGAAAGAAGCCTAGGAAAATAATTCCTTTGCTTTATATCATTACAAGCAGCCCTAGATAAAAGCATATTTCCTAGAATAACATCCTGTATAACAGCTCAAGATGCTTGGAAGGCTTTAAAGGAAAGTTTTCAAGGGAGTGATCAAGTGAAGTAGGTTAGGCTTCAAACTCTAAAAAGAGATTTTGAAAATATTAGAATGCAAGAGAATGATAATGTAGGAGACTACCGCGTGCGAATGAAAGTTGTATTAGATAAAATGGTCACTCTAGGTGAAGATATTAGACCAGAATTTTTAGTCAAGAAAGTGTTGTGAATAATTCTTCCTAAATGGAATCATGTAGCAATAATTATTGAAGAGTCAAAATATTTGACTGCACTTTCCTTTGATGCACTAATTGGTTCTCTTCTTTCACATGAAGAGATATTGTAGGAATCTTCTTCCACTAGCCATGGAGGTTATGACAAAGCCTTCACTTCACAACAAGGAAAAGGACAAGGTAGAGGTCGTGGCATAGGTCAGCATAGAGGTAGAGGTAGTAATAGTCCACGAGGTGGAACTCCTAATAGAGGATGATCTTCAAACAGAGGTGGAGGTCAGAATAGAGGTGGACAACAAAACAAAGGGAAGGATCTAGGACGAGGAAAATGAAGTGACATGTCAAAACATGCTTGCTATAATTGTGGCAACTTGGCCACTTCACTCGTGACTGCTAGTCAAAATCTTCACAAGGGAGTAGTAGCCAAAGCAATTAGTATGGAAATTTTGGAGAAGAGGAAGAGACCTCAAATCTCTTTCTTTCATATGGCAAGTCAGATAAGAACCTGAATGACACCTAGATCTTGGACACTGGGTGTTCAAATCATATGAGTGGCAAAGAAGAACTCTTTGCTACTTTGTATTTTTCCTACAAATCCAGCATCAAATTGGGAGATGACAAGTCATTGGCAGTTGAAGGCATTGGAGCCACATATGTTCCAACAAAAGAAGGCATGAAACAAGTAAGTGATATCTATTACACACCTCATCTCAAACACAATATTTAAAGTGTTGGTCAAATTTTAGAGAATAACTATAAGTTGCTATTTGATGAGGGTAAATGTACCATTTTTTATAAGAGTAATAGTGATAGAATCATTACTCAAGTGCCAATGACAAGGAATAGGTTATTTCCTTTAAATTTTGGCCATCTAGGAGGAGATCAATTAGTAAATATTGTTATTGCAAATACAAGTGTGTTGTGGCACTTGAGATACAATCATTTGAATTCAGCTAGTTTGAATATGTTAACTTCTCAAGCGATGGTGATTGGACTTCCTAAAGTTCAGGATAATAAGGAAGTTTGTGAAGGTTGTGCCTTGGGAAAGCATGCTAGAACCAAATTTCCTCATGGACAAGCATGGAGGGCTAGTTATCCACTCCATATAGTGCACTCGGACATCTATGGTCCGATGCAGACCAAGAGCATTGGTAACAACTCTTACTTTCTTCTTTTCATTGATGATTTTTCAAGAATGTGCTGGATATATTTTTTGAATCATAAAGATGATCCATTTGATTTCTTCGTAGATTTTAAAGCAAGAGTTGAAAATGAGAGTGGATATTTTGTTAAGTGTCTCAGATCATATAAAGGAGGAGAATACTCCTCTAATGAATTTTTGAATTTTTATAAAAAAACATGGAATAAAGAGGCAGTTCACTGTTGCCTATACTCCACAGTAGAAAGGTGGCTGAGAGAAAGAACCACACCATTATAGATATGGCAATATCTATGCTTCAGATGAAGCATTTTAGCAATATATATTGGGCAGATGCAACCAGGACCAGTGTGTATATTTTGAATAGGAGCCCTACTTCAAGTTTGAAAGGGAAAACTCCTTACCAAGCATGGTATGGTAAGAAACCGAATGTCAAGCATTTCAAAGTGTTTGGTTCACTGGCTTACTCACACATTCCTGATGAACGGAAGAAGAAGCTCGATCCCAAGAGTTAAGCTTGCATTTTTGTAGGGTACTAAGAGACCACAAAATCTTACAAACTCTACAATCCTAGGACTCAAAAGATAATACTTTATAGGGATGTGATTTTTGATGAAGGGGGAGAATGGGGGAATCCCCAAATTTATAGTGATGTTGAATCTCATGATACAAGTTTTTCTCAAATTCATCAGGCACCACAGAAAGGCAAGAAGTCTCCTCCTCCAAGCCCAAGAAGACATTCTACATCTAGTTCATAATCTTCTTCACCAAGTCCTTATCCACAAAGGTCAGTTAGTTCATCACCAATGGATATTGATTCTCCATCCAGAGGTAAGAGAACTCTCCAACATCATCCATATTATCAGATGTGAGATAAAAATTTTCAAAGAAGATATATTAGAAGTAAAGCTAGTGAGATGAGTTATGTTTTACAAATACTTGAAAATATGCATTTGAATGGTGATGATGACTCCTAGCTTGAACCTCAAGGGAATGTAGTTAACTATACCTTGTTAACTAGTGCACAAATTGAACCTTCTAGTTATGAGAAGGCATGTACTCAAAAAATTTGGCAAGATGCCATGAAAGAGGAGATAACATCTATAAAAAACAATGATACTTGGGAGCTGGTAGAGCTTCCTAAAGGAAAGAAGTGTGTTGGATGTAAATGGATCTTCAAGATCAAATACAATGCTGATGGAAGCATTGAAAGACATACAGTAATATTGGTTGCAAAAGCATTTACACAAAAGTATGGTATTCATTATGAGGATACATTTGCTCCTATAGCCATACAAGAGACCATCAGAACAATTCTTGCTTTAGCTGCACACAAGGGATGGAAAGTCCAACACATGGATGTGAAGAGTGCATTTCCCAATGGGTACTTAATAGAGGAAGTGTATGTTGAGCAACCTCAAGGATTTCAAGAGCAATTTAAGGAGCACCTTGTTTACAGATTGAAAAAGGCACTCTATGGACTCAAGTAGGCATTGCGAGCTTAGTACTCACGCATTGATGGGTACTTCAAATATTTTGGGTTCACCAAAAGCAAAAATGAACCCACAATTTACTACTTGAAGCAAGGTAACGACATCCTCATAGTTTTCTTGTATGTGGATCTCATTTTCATGGGTAGTAATGAAAAAGTGAATATGGAGTTTAAGCACTCCATGAGGAAGTTGTTTGAGATGAAGGATCTTGGCTTAATGCATTACTTCCTTGGAATGGAAGTCCATCAGAAAAATTTAGGGATCTTCATCTGTCAACATAAGTATGCTCGGTACATGATCAAGAAGTTTGCTATGGAGCATTGCAAAAAGTTGCAACTCTAGTTAGACATGGGATCCAATTAAGCAAATATTATGGAGCACCTAAAGTTGAAGTGACCACTTTCAGAAGCATAGTTGGGAGTTTGATGTTTCTTGCCAACACCAGACTAGACATTTAGTATGTTGTTTCTCTTGTCTCTCGATTTATGGCTAGTCCATCTGAGCTGCATTTGCAAGCAACCAAAAGAATTCTTAGATATGTGAAGGGTACATTGGATTTTGGAATCCAGTACCATAAATGTAACACTATCAAGCTTGTAGGCTTCAATGATAGTTATTGGGGCAGCAATATTGATGACAAAAAATTAACTTTAGGGAACTGTTTTAGTTTGGGATAAGGACTAATAACATGGAGTTTCAAAAATAAAACTATGGTAACTTTGTCTTCTATAGAAGCTGAGTATATAGCATTCGCCTATGCTAGTACTCAAGCCTTATGGCTAAGAAGAGTGCCTTTCTCAATGGGTACTTAACAGAGGAAGTGTATGTTGAGCAACCTCAAGGATTTCAAGAGCAAGGTAAGGAGCACCTTGTTTACAGACTAAAAAAGGTACTCTATGGCCTCAAGTAGGCACCACGAGCTTGGTACTCATGCATTGATGGGTACTTCAAATATTTTGGGTTCACCAAAAGTAGAAATGAACCCACACTTTACTACTTGAAGCAAGGTAACGACATACTTCCATCAGACAAATTTAGGGATCTTCATCTGTCAACATAAGTATGCTCGGTACATGATCAAGAAGTTTGCTATGGAGCATTGCAAACCAGTTGCAACTCTAGTTGGACATGGGATCCAATTAAGCAAAGCACCTAAAGTTGAAGTGACCACTTTCAAAAGCATAGTTGGGAGTTTGATGTTTCTCGCCAACACCAGACTAGACATTCAGTATGTTGTTTCTCTTGTCTCTTGATTTATGGCTAGTACATCTGAGTTGCATTTGCAAGAAACCAAAATAATTCTCAGATATGTGAAGGGTACATTGGATTTTGGAATCCAGTACCATAAATGTAACACTATCAAGCTTGTAGGCTTCAATGATAGTGATTGGGGCAACAATATTGATGACAAAAAATCAACTTTAGGGAACTATTTTAGTCTGGGATCAGGACTAACAACATGGAGTTCTAAAAATAAAACTATGGTAGCTTTGTATTCTACAAAAGTTGAGTATATAGTAGTCACCTATGCTAGTACTCAAGCCTTATGGCTAAGAAAAGTGCTGGAACAGATTGGAGAGCAGCAAAGTGGTCTGGGCAAAATCTACTATGATAACATTAGTGCCATTCAATTGGCATACAATCCAAACCACCATAGTAGAAAAAAGCAATTTTGATATGAATTACCACTTCATCTGAGATATGGTGGAGCATGAAATTGTTGAGCTTAATTTTTGTCACACTTTGGAGAACGTTGCTGACATATTCACCAAAGCGATGGCTAAAGCTCAATTTTTAAAGCTGAGAGATTATGTAGTCATTTCTCTCAACTTTAAGGGGGAGAATGTTGCAAGTGTGAAGATGGATATAGACTAAAGTGGCTTTACTTGTTTATTTAGACACAGTGTGAACACTTCATGTATTTGTTAGCAAGGTGTTTGTCGACATGATTTTTTATTTTCCTCTCCGTCATTCTCTCCTTGCTTCCCTATTTCTTCGCCTCCTTGTTCCTCTTATATTCCCAACACCTTTTCCTCCTTATCCCTCCGCTCCTCATTCCCCTTATTCCTCCCTTCCCATATCCCTCCACGTTCCTTCTTCCTCCACCCTTCTCTAACCTCCATATATTATAAATACCTATGTTATATTTCATAATAAGTAATCGAAGGTCGCTGCATAAATTTTAATAAAGGAGGCTATTATGTTTTAATTAAATTATTTTTTGTCTCTTTATTAAAGTTAACTTTTCTTAGATTCGGTCATTTTATATCTATTATAGTTTCCCTTACATAACCATTCTATCAAACATAACCAATTATGTCCCTCATTTCATGCCTATGCAAAAAAAATATTGTTTGATCATTCTTGCAACTCTATTAAGTGGATCAAAGGTCTTTGCTAAGCATAAATTCTACCCATGATTTCACTAACACCAAGGTTCTATATAAATAATTTTAGCCTCTTCTTTTCATATTTAATTATGGCCAAGAACTCTTAGCTCTCACCAATGCTATTATTGGTAATAAAAAATCAAAAGAAAAGAAAATGGATATTTTCAAAACATCTCTAAAAGAAAAATTAGATTTTTAAAAACCTTGAAAAACTCACTCCCAAAACTAGGGCCTCCATATGGTCAAAAAAAATTAATAAGATAATACTAAGTGTCAATGAGTGAAAAAATTGAACTTGACAATGAATATTTCTCTTGGAGCAATTTATTGATTCTATTGAGATCCTCATGATCCAAGCTCACCAAGGATTTTTATTCAAAAATATTATGCAAATTATGTTATTATCTTTAAAAAATATACTCCACGAAATCCTTCAAAAAATATCCTGAGGAGAATCTAAAGAGAAATCTACTACCTATAGAATAAAATGAATAATGGAAATTACACCTGCTCTAACACTATGTTTGATTTCATAATAGTTTTTAGAAACAAATGGATTTAAACATTACCATTGTTGAGGATATGATTGTACCTTAGGCTTAATTATAAGCCTAAGTTATTATTATTTTATTATTTCCTATTTCTTTCACTTTGTATTCACATGAGGCATAGTATGCCCATGTTGGATATAGGTTGTTAATTTATTGGATGTTTAGTTAGTTGTTATAGTTATCCATTGTATTCTAGCAATTAGTTGTTATCCTTGTTAAATAGATTGTTGTTTGTTAGTTAAGTGGTTGGCCATGTTTAAAAAATTATTGCAACCACTTAACCTACATGATTTCTTTGTAATATCATATATTCTACTACCAATAATGAATAATTATCTTCATGTTTGAGTTCCATATCAGTGGTAATCAGAGTCAAGGATAATATTTTTGCAAGAAGGAGGGCAAGTTTACCACTTCTTTGCTAGGTGTCTAGTTGAGTTTTACAACTAGTGCATCAGATCCTAGGTAGATGCTTGTGTGAAATTGGCTTGAGGCCAGTGACAACATCATTTTTTGAATCTCAGGATGTGGTGGAGGGTAGAATTTACCCCTGCACCAAATAACCCTAGCAGAAAACTAGAGGGTAAACCTACTTGCCTTGTGAGGGTAAGAATTTTTTTTCCTTTTGGAGAAATTGTCTACTTTGAAGATCAAAAGCTCAACTACACATATTTGAAGAGAAATTGCATAGTGGAGGTCAAATTTTTTTCAAAATAAGGTTTTGAGACTCCTTGCCAAGAGGAAGCACCAGATTGTTGAAATTATTGTTGAAGGTGTTTTAAAGCCCAATAGTAGCACAATATTGACCAAATTTATTTGCATGAAATGCATTAAGCTAATGGATTATTTATAGGAAATATGGATGATTTTTTTGTTCATCATTAATTAAAATAAAATATTATTATTTTATTAATATTTTATCAATCCCAAGTAAAAATAGCCTTTGGGTTTTATTTCAACTACATTTCCAACTGATGTTCCTGTGTACCAGCAGTTGGCATGCCCTAATAGGTCACCAAGACCATAGCCATACATCAGCCAACACAAACCAACTCTTTCAAACCAATCGACGACCCCTCCAATGGATAGGGCCCCTCTATTGATCGGCCCTCTGCCCAAGCTCCCTCCCTTTCACAGTGAGTGAGGCCTCTTACCGCATATTTTAGACCAACCCTATCAGTTCTAGTGGACATCTTTCGATCGGTCCCTCATATCAGAAAACCATGGTCATTTCTTGAATATTTCCTTTTGACAATGCCACAAATGGAGCGAGCAAAAGTTTGCAAGATTGACGTAGGCGATAATAAAATTTACAAGTGGAAGGAAACCAATACCAATGACAATGAGATATTATGCGCATCATTTTCATAGCATGCAGACAGATTCAACATGAAATATAGATTCAAATGAAGGCAGAATACATAGAAAAAACCAAACACCACTATAGATGAATTTGATCGTGGCATCAGACACCAAAAAACCAATTGTTGTTTACATGTGATGTTCACAAACCAATCGTGGCTATTGTCATTCAGAGTTAGCATTGTAGCAAATGATCACAGCATAGGCATATGGGGAACATGATCGTCAAATATATTTATAGATACTGATGATATACGGTAGAGGAAAAAAAATAAAAAAATTGTGCTAAGGTTCACAAACAAACTAATAAAATTATAAGGATCCAAAACCTAATATGCCATCCAATAAAACAAGCCACAAGGCTACTTGGTGGAGAATCCACATCGAGCAATCTACACGGGACACATGGCAGGTCATTAGTAGCTAGGAAATTTTTTTGACATCTTGAAATCTCTAGCAATGTTAACAAGGTTTCTAGCACGTTCGTATTTTTCTAACAGGTGGGATGCTACCAAAGTTTTAAAAGTTAGGGATTATTAACCCCACATCGGCCCTACAATGGGCTGAGGGGGTTTAAAAAGTACTAGTGTGCTTGTAAGAAGTGTGACCACTAGTTGGTGGTCACATTAGGCCTGAAGGCCCGCATAGATTGGTGGCGCTGCACCAGTGGTTGGTGCACGACTCCTGAGAGAGCCAAAGGCAATTGGTGTCCTTACTGCTTGGTGTATCTAGGTGTTATGAGATTCATGTGGTGGTGATCATTGGGTGATTCAACTTGATCATTGGATTCATAGTTGACCAACAAATCACACATTTGACTTAGCACATTGACCTACACCACCAAATATTTTTGTGCATACCAAATATTTTGTTGCGAAAACATTTTTTTTCAATTCAAATTTGGATATTTTGGTTCCAAACTTGCTAAGAAGGTGAATTTTTAAAAAAATTCTGAAATTTTCACCAAATTCAAGTTATTTTTGCCTCCATAATTCAGATTTTTGCTATTTGAAAGGCTAATTTCTGAATTCGAAGTGATAATTTTTATTTTACCACTTCAAATTGAAGGGTAATTTTTGTAATTGTAAATTGTTGTAATTTTTGCAAAGCACTAAAATTAGCCTATTTTTGTAAATTGGAAGGCAAAATTTTTGTAATCTAGGCATATTTCTGCATTAGGAAAACCATCAAATTATTCCTAAAGCCTAGATAGTTCTTACAAAAAAAATTGTAATCCTCCTAGTCTGGCATACACACATAATCACATGGCTCAAGACCTCAAAATAAATATGGAAAATCTTACTATTGCAGTAGACATTTTGGTAGATACAATTAAAGATATTGTTGTGCAATTGACTCCTGGTGATATCAAAATTCATCACAATTATGCCAACAAAGCAAAATGTTAGGTCAAATTGTATGACGGATTAAGAGATCCTGATGTCTTGTCTACATGAATTTTATATATGTAAACTTGGTTCACCTATGCTGAAATTCCTAAAGATACCAAGGTGCCTTTGACATAGTCAAACTCATAGGCTTAGCAAAAGTTCTAATTGTATAAATACAAAGACTTAATGCTTTTATGACTTGGAAATAATTGATCTAGATTCTAAAAATATATATTTTTTCTACCAAATTTCTAAAATGACCTCACAACTAAGTGTTATAGATTGAGGCAAGACTATAGTATGTTAGTTGTTGATTACATTTTCCAATTAAATAGGCTAAGGGTGCTTCTTAGTGTGAAAGATTTAGAAAATTATTTGATTAACAAGTTCACATGTGGATTGTAAGATCAAATTTTTAGGGAAATCAATTTCAATAATTTCCTCACTTTGGATGTGGTATTCAAGCATGTCATTATCGTAGAGGAGAAAGTTCGTGCCTCATACAAATATCGATAGGACAGTAGTTCCAAAGGAGCAAATCAGCATCAAAAAAATGCGAAGAACACTTCTCATTCTTTCTCTCATTCTTATTCTCCTCCCACTTCTCCTAAATCACATTCTTCTTCTTCTCACTCTAAATATCCTTCTTCTTCAATGTATTATAATTTTTTGTAAAAAACATGGTCATGTAAAATCTAAATGCTTTACTTTTGAACGAATTAAGAAGAATAATTTCCTAATTGTATAGCCTACAAATGAGGAACCACATTATGGTCTCATTGTGACTATATGAACATAAGAATAATATCCAACTTTAAATGATAATCTAAACAAAGTTACCCTTATGATGAATATTTTGGCACAAGCAGGTCATGACAATTTATTTGTTACTAGAGACCACCTTACACAAGATTTTTATGTGGATTTATTTATAGATAATGGTTCACAAAAGAACCAGACTCCACATCTAACACCACACACATTTGCATCTTGAATTTTGCTTTTGTTGATAAATTTGTGGATAAAGTAAGATGTGATATCATAGAGATGGATTTTTGTGGACTATTACTTGGTAAACCCTATCAATTTTATAGGAATGCAGTATATCATGCTAAAAAGAACACGTACACATTGGATTTGCATGATAAAATCTACTCGATACAAAGCACTACACCCACATCAAATTTAATGCTAATTTGTAGACAATTTCAGAAGCCATTAATTCAAGCACTTATTTTAGCTCCTACTTGCATAAGTTCCACACATGATGAAGAACAAGTACCATAAAAGGCTCATGATAAAGCTTCACTTCCACAAAATGAACAATCACAAGAGCTTGTGGTTAAGGAAACCATCACTCTCTCTCATGAGAAAGATACCAACCATTCTATTGGCATCATTATGGGTACACCTATGGATACACAACCACTTGCTCAACAGAAGTTGCCTTTGGATTTACCCTTTGAAGTGACCTAAAGACGACCATTTGATCAAACAACTAACAAAATATAAATTGTTCATAAATGCTACTTTTATTCATCAAGAGTGTTTTAGGTTACAAAAAAAGTCTCCCTATATTCTTCACAAATATGAAGCATTATTATGGAGTCCTTTAGAGCTCATTAGTTAAGGTGGGCTTCTATACATGTGTGCCATTGATAGTTTACTGATATATGTTCTTCTATACCTATTTAGGACCTACAAAAGATTATTAGTGCATTTGGGGGCCTACCTTGGTCAAGACCCATGATTATAAAGAAAAATAAACATAAAAACTATATTGAAAAGTGTTTAAAACTAAAGGAAACATTGAAAAAATACCAAATAGTTGATACCTGCTTGATTTGGTTTTGTATACCTATTGTGCGAACAATTTGTAGGGTGGCCTATGAAATGGATCTTGGATTCATAGGTTGAGGGATGAATTGATCTGTAGTTCTTATGGAGATCCTCTATCCATATGGACTCCATAAGTGATTTGATGTTGTTTGTACAGTGCAAATTTTTCAAAAGAGATTGTAGAGTGATTTTAGTAGAGTCTGGAAAGGTTGACTAAAATGTGTGAGAGAGATAAAATGAGGGGAAGGACCCTGTATTTATAGGAAATGCCAAGTTTAGAGGGTGGTTAGGTATACCAAGCCCTAGAGTCAATTTCTAGAAAGGTTAGGTTAGGGTTTGGGAGGTGGCAAACTTAGTCATCCTCCCACATGCCTTAAAGCAATATCTCATCCTTACACATGTGTGAGCAATAATTAGGGTTAGCTAGCGTTAGCTAACTCCTAGGTTAGATTGAGGTTTAGTTAGGGTTCTCTAGAAATATCCTCACTAAGTTAGGGTGCACACATGTGTGAGGACATACTTAGGATTAATTAGATCATTAATACTAATTAAACCCTATTAACGATAAAGTACATGTTTAGTGAAAGTCACTTGCAAATTAGAATCCTAATTAGCCTAATTATGATTTTTGGTAGGGAATGGTCCCGTGGGATCATAATTAGGTGTAGGAAAGGGATTAGATGGCCTTAAAGTGCATATTTTTGTAGATTTTGTGCCTATGGATGACTATGGTGGCCTATAATGGCCTATGAAAACCTATGATGGCCCTTTTTGTACTATGATGTGTGGAACACAGTTTAGTGCAAAATTTTGATGTGAGAAGGTGATGAAATGTTTGTGAACTAAAAGATAAAATGGGAAGAGAATAATGGAATCTAATCAAAGGTATGTAGCCACTCGAAACATGGCCATACAACATTAATATGAATCCATAAGAGGAAGGGGAATAAGGGAAATACAATATCCAATCAAAGGTATGTAGCCACTCGAAGCATGACCATACAACATTGATCTAAATCCCAATAGAGAAAGAGAAAAGATGAATATAAGATCCAATCAAAGGTATGTATCCACTCAAACTGTGACCATACAACATTGATATAAATCCCAAAATAATAAGAGAGAAGATGAATAATGTGAGGGGTGAATATGAATGAATTATGATGGATGTATGGTTGCAGGTGAGACATGATGGTGAACTGATGATTTTGCCAATTTAGTACAATATTTGCAATATCATACTTGGTTGTTTGTGAGGGCAACTTATGATTGCTTTGATTTTTGAAACCAATGCAAGATGGTCCAAATACAAATAGAACAAATACCTATTCAAATTTTTGCTTTTGATTGATTTATGAGTGTATGAAGATATATGTCAAACCATTTGAGTTGAGTGGCATGGATAAATGAAATGTAACATTCAGTATGTGGTCACCAACAATATACATGAATGAAAGCAATTCATCTCTGATATTATGTGTGGCTCTCATGACTTAACAAATGTTTGATTTAGGATGAGGTTTATCTTGAGATAATCTTCAGCAAAAAAAATTAGACAGATGCGATATTCATGATTTGGATGTTTGATTTTTTGGTTGTATGCAAAGTATATTTATGTATCAATACCCCCACAAATGAGGAATCATCAATGATATGAATGAAATATGGTGATGTGGTGATGAGTTGATTTGATAGAGGAATTTGGTGATAGGAGTTAGAGTAATTGTACAAACAGTGGTAGGAAAGGGAGAAGAAGATACATGAGTGAAGAAAATATGTAAATGGTGTCATGAGGTTTGATTCATAGGGTGACCTAAACTAGACTGGAGTTTGTAGGGCAGCCTATGAACTGGACTATTTTATCCTTATGCAGTGTTTTGGTAGTTTAGGGGTCCAAACGATGTTAGAATTGGACAAAAAGTATACCATTGGAAAGCTCTTTTTTATCTTGATCTAGTGGTGAAAGTTTTGGGAAATTTGGATATGATTTTATAGGTTAAAATTTAGTCCAAATGCAACCCTACTTTTAGAAGTGATGAGTGCACAATTTCAAGCCTTGTGAAGGGTGCGCATGATGATTTTGTATTATGCCTACATACGATGTGTGTGATTTTATGTATATGTAATGTGTACATGTAGTGAAATATATTTGATATGAATGATGTGTGTTAGGTATGATGAACCTAACTGAACATGAGTATGAATGAATGATGATTTGTAAACTTTATATGTGATAACCTACATACATGTGGAATGTAAGAATGTAGAAAAATGGAGGGCACTCCACCTTGTGTGGATACCATCTTACGTATCATGGATAATCAAAAACAAATGAAGAAGTGCATTGACCAATGACCAGAGCATGAAATAAGAAAACATGTGGTATATAAATTGACTGAGGTGTACAATATGCACATGAAAGAGATGTAACAAATCATGAGCTGATGTAGCAAATGAGATATGGAAGTGTGATTGAGAAAATTAATATGAAAAATAGAGTTAGCAGTGATGCTACACGATCCTAATTCTCAAGCATAGTAAATGTTTAAAATATTTTCTACGATCTCAAATGACATAGTATGAAGAATAAAAGCAATCTAATGGCCAAGAAAAATCGGAAAGATATCTTAACTACCATAATTGAGGTTGAATTGTTCATGGACCTATGTGTGCACATGATGTTCATTTATCCATTTTGAGGGAGGTTGGACTAACCCATTGTAAACTTATCCAAAGTAGTGTTGGACATTTTGAGTCAAAGTTGTCATTGATTTCAAGGAATAAGCTACTATTGATGTCAAAAGGTCAAGAAGAAAATGTAAAGGTTAAAGGCAAAATAGCTTCATAATATTTTTAATATTATGTGGAAGCATACGTTAAGAGGGTTTTCATTAAAACCATGGTGGAGAAAAAATTAAAGGTTTTTCATAAAAACCTAAGGAAGACCAAGGAGTTTTTAATATTTACTTTATAAAATATTTAAATTCAAATTGAATTTAAATTCTATAAATAAATATTATTTATAAAAAGTGGTAACATCAAAAAGGGCTTTGATAAAGCCAAAAGGATTTAAAAATTAATTTATAAAGTTTAAATTCTAAATAATTTAAATAATTTATAAATTAATTATTCAAATTTCAAAGGCGCTGACGTTCAAAATTAATGGAGGAAATTAGTATATATCCTATCTGCCTTAGTGGAATTTAAATCATCCTTCGTTCAAAATAATAAAGCATGTAATTATTGTTGTGAGAATTCGTGCGAGGAAGAAGAAAAAAAATATTGTCTTAAGCGCTAGTGAAAGGGTTAAGTTTGTCATGTATTAAAATGTAATATCCACTGAGGTAGCATGGCCTAGTGGTAAGTGGAAAAAATGCTAAGGCGTTTGTGGGCGAAGTGGTCCACGTTCGATTCACGACGAAAGTGTTTTGTTTGTGTGTTTTGAAGCATCGAGCAAGAAACATGTGAGTTTTTATTTTGGCACATGTGGAGAGGAATATAGAGCACGTTGGGATATTGCTCTTCAAATGAGTTCCTAGATCGTGTGGTGGTTTGAGCCACAGCTAGGGCGATGGTAGAGGCAACGTCGTGAGTTCGACTCCCACAAAGGCAAAGGTAATAAAATTTTTAATGTGTTGTGATGCCTAAGGTTTTGACATAAGGTCCTAGGGAGTTAAAAGGGTTAGTTAAAAAGGTTTTCAATTAATCATTATTTTTGGTTAATTGCAGAAATAAGGAGTTGGCTTTATTTTTGAATAAATTATTTTTTACATATTGGTTATTGAAGATTTATAGTGTTGAGAGGAATTATTGCCATTGAGTTATTTTGAAAAGGAGATTGTATTGACATTATTCTTGGTATTGAATATTATTTTAATTGGGATATTATAAGGTGTATTTGGTTAATCATTTTTGTAAATGTTGATAGATGCTTTCTTTAAGATGGAGTGATAAGGTGTATGTGTGCTTTGATATTTGCATTATAACTTTGAGGTAGCTTATCATATTCTGACTCCTTTGAGCTTGGAAAAGAAGTATTTGTGGTTATGGAAGATTTTAGAGGTTCCTTCATCATCAATAAAAAGGTATGAGCACATTCTTCCATAGTTGAGTTGATTGGTTGGTTTTCTGGAAAATACATTTGGAGTTAAAAGGACTTGATTAGGATTTATTTATTGAGTATGTTGAGTTAATGTTTCAAGGTTTTCTGGAATAAAGAGTTGTTAAAACCTTATCTTATAAGCATTGTTGTTGAAGCCATTAGTTGTGTGAAGAACTTGATCTAGGATTTGAAAATAATATGAGTATCATTGTTATGTGAGATTATTTTATAAGCATTTTTGTTGAATCCATTGGTTGAGTAAAGAACTTGAACTAGGGTTTGAAAAGAACATGAGTATCATTGTTATGTGAGAGTGGTTGATAAGCATTACTGGAAACATTTTGTGTAAAGTATAATATGCTTGGACTAGGTTTTTTATGCAAGGATTGTTTCTTTGAGTGATTGGTTGAGTAGATTTGGTTGAGCCTAGTCAAGTGGATGCGTGAAGTGATTTTTCAAGTTCCATAAAATAAACTACTCTATATTTTGAATTGATTTAAGAAAGTTATTGAGTATTCGGGTGAATGTGAAGCATATTGAGTCTTTAACAATTCTCTGTATGTTTCTAAAAGAGTTATTGAAATTGATTGAGTATTGTGATGGATATAGAGAATATTGAGTCTCTAACAATTCTATTTATGTTTCTATGAGATTGGACAAGTTCTAGTGTGGACTTTTTGAGAAGATTTGAGGTAAGTCTTTGAGAAGACTTGTGGACACATTTGGGTAAGCTTTTGTGGAAGCTTACAATACATATTGAGAGCAGATTTGGATAAGTTCTTGAGAGAACTTATTGAGCAAATTTGGACAAGTTCTAGTGAGGAATTGTAGAGCATATTGGACAAGTTATCAAGAGGACTTGAGGATAGATTGGTGTGAGATTTTGTGGAAGCTTGTAAGGCATATTTAAGACAAGTCTTTATGAAGGCTTGTGATAAAAGTTGATTGATTGATTTCTTCAAACCTTGAGTTAGGGTTTGGGATAGATCCAACTGAGTTGATTTGATATTGATTCAAGCTTTGAGTTAAGGCTTGAGGATAGATATTGAATATAGATTTGTGCTAGATCTAAGGACTGTGTTTAGTAAATATTTGAGGACATATTTTTACTAGATCAGAGACATATATTGAGGATAGATTTGTGCTAGACTGAAGGACTTTGTTTAGTGCAGATTTGAGACTAAGCTTTGTAGGTGAAAATTTTGAGGACAAATATCTTTAGCCAGAGCAGGGAAGACAAGTGTCTTCTGTGGATAGAGTTACAATTTCTAAGGGTAGTGGAGGTAGAGGTCTTCTAGAGGATCACCAACCATAGAAAATAGGATATTGGTGTCTCCTATGGATAGGTATCCATGAACTTGATTTAGGGGATTGGTATCTCCTTTGGAAAGAGGTCCATAAACATTGTAATAGGGAAAGGATTCACAAGATATTGATTGAGAGAATTTTAGTGAAATATTTTCTCTGTGGAGTAGCCACATTGGGTGATCCACGTAAATTATGGAGTCTCTATTGTGTGTGGTGATTTGTGCATTATTTTGATTACTGCTATTGATATTTCTATCTATACATTGCATAATATTGATTGGGAAAAAAATTAAAAAGTGTTCTTATACTGTTCGCCCCCCCTCTCAGTATAAGATTGTGTTCCTCAATTGGTATCAGAACGGGTTCTTTCAGAAGAGTTTAACAGCTTGAAGAAAAATCTTGCAAGAACACAATGGATCCTAAGAATGGATCATCATATAATACAACACTAGTATTTGATGAAAGTGATTATATATATTGGAGTTTGAGAATGAAGATTAATCTAAAGGCACTTGGCAATGAAATTTGGGAATCACATGAAAATGGTATGACCCCTCAGTTGATCCACCTATAGATAAGGAATGTAAGCTTCTACAACACTACAATTCAAAAGCAATAAATACAATTTTGAGAATTGTCAAAATGCAAAATAAATACGGAATATGTTGTAATATATATGAAGGATATAAAGGTGTCAAGAAATCAAATATACGAAATGTCAAAGGATAATTTGAAGAGTTAACAATGAAGGATGAGGAAAATATTAGTACTTATCTACTTCGAATTGATGAGGTCGTTAATGCTATGCAAGGACAAGTCGTTAATGCTATGCAAGGACTTGGACTTAATGTGGATGAATAAGATGTTTGTGATAAGATCTTAAGGTCTCTTCCAATGAAGTTTAGTGAATATATTTCAACTATAGAAGAATCAAAGGATGGTGATTCTTTGACAAGAGATATGTTGTTTGGTATTCTTACAGCTTTTGAGATGATAACAAAAGAACCTAATTCCTATAAGGAAGTATCCTTTAAAGCAATTAAGAAGACAAAGAGTAAGAAGTCAAAATCAAGCAATGAGTCATCCAGTGATGAAGAAGCTAATGATGGCAGAAGGATTAAGGATTCAAAAATATCTAGAGATATTAAATCTATTAAATGTTTCAATTGTGGAAAGTACGTTCACTATGCAACTAATTGTCAAGAAGCAAAGAATAAAAATGATGAAGAAAAACAAGATCATAGAAATAGAGAATAAGAAAAATACAGGCACCAAAATAAAAGTAAGGATGGACAAAGCAAACAAGGAAAGAAGTTCTTTCAAAGGTAAACTAGGAGCTACTATGCAGATAAGGCATGTAAGTACTCAAGAGAAAGTGATGCTAGTTTTTTAGATAATGATAGAGATGAAGTCATATTTATGATTGAATAAAAAGAAGTCTATAAAAGGGCACCAATAATTCTCAAGTGTTTTAGATGTGGTAACTTTGGACATCTTGAAGATAGTTGTACAAGGAATGGTTATAGTTTCAGTGATGATGATGAATATGAGGATACACTTGAAGGACTAGATGAAAATATTATAATGGCTCTTGAGTAAGAAGAAAGTGATCCTATAGAAGACAAGTCAAAAGAAAATAAATATGTGGACAAAGGCAAACAAATAGAGGAAGAATCAGATAAAGAAGGATATGATCTCAAGGGAGAACTTATTTATGCTCTTGAAATAGTAAAGAAGGTAAGAAAGAAAAACTCTAAATTAGAATCTCAGATTCAAGAATGTGATGAAGAGAGAAGAATGCTTATATAGGATCTAGAAAAATCAAAGGCTAAGACAAAAAAGTTCAAGGATAAGCTAGAAGCAAAAGTCTTAGAATGTGAAAAGCTAGAATAAGAAGTAGCTTCATTAAGGTTGGAAGTTAAAAACTCCAAATACAAGCTACAAGGGTTCAAAAATAGCTCAAAGAACTTTGATAGGTTCATCAATATACAAAAGCCTACATCAAGCAAGATAGGTCTTGGATTTGAACAGGAACAAAAGAAATGGGAAGGAAAGTCAACCTCAAGTTCTGAAGGAGAAGACACTTTAGAAGAAGAAACTTCAGAATCAGACAGTGTAATAGAAAATAAGACATCTGAGGATGAGTTGGACAATATAAAGTTCAACAAGGATAGGAACAATGCACCAAGAAGAAACAAATGGAACAGCAATCAGAATATGTCAAGAGAGTCTAAGAGACCAATGAGGTCAAGACAAGGAAACTTAAATGGAAGATGTTTTTCATGTCACAGGTTTGGGAACATGGCTTCACATTGTAGGACACATGAAATATAGGAATATGGGAACAAATAACTTTTCCATGGGTATTGCTACTCATGTAATCAGTTTTATCATAAGGCAATGAATTGTAGGGTTCAGGACAGAAGAGGATAGAGCTTCACTAGGAGAAATCCTAAGACATTTGCACCTCCAAGACATAAGAACATTAAGTGTTATAAGTGCAATAATTATGGACACACAACAAATTGGTGTAGAGTAGACATTCCAGAATCAAGTATGAACAAGAACAGGAACAAGAACATGGATATGAACAAGAACAGAAATAGAAACATGAACAAGAAAATGTACATGGACATGGAAAGGAATAGTAAAAGGAATCAAAAGGATCAAATAAGAAGAAAATAAGACAAAGGTAAAGACCAGTGCTTTTTGGGATTAGAAATACTCCCACCCTAGAATTAACCACCTCAAGAGGAGGTGGGGGAGGGGCTAAGCTAAGAGACTCATTCTTAACCCTGAGACCCAAAGGTGAACCTTTGCCATTGATGTCAAAGGGGGATATATTTGAGTAAGGAGGAGAGATTTGGTAATTGAGTAAAGAAGAGATATTTGAAAAGAGCATTGATCCAGGGGGTACACTGTCCTAGGGGGATCGAAACAAAGAAAAGGTTAAGTTTATGGTAAAAAGAAATTGGGTTGCCATCAATGACAAAGGGGGAGATTGTTGGACATTTTGAGTCAAAGTTGTCATTGATGTCAAGGAATAAGCTATCGTTGATGTCAAAAGGTCAAGAGGAACAATGCAAATGTTAAATGCAAAAGAGCTTCATAATATTTTTAATATTATGTGGAAGCATATGTTAAGAGGGTTTTCATTAAAACCATGGTTGAGCAAAAATAAAAGGTTTTTCATAAAAACCCAAGGAAGCCCAAGGAGGTTTTAATATTTACTTTATAAAATATTTAAATTCAAATTGAATTTAAATTTTATAAATAAATATTATTTATACAAAGTGGTAAAATAAAAAAGGGCTTTGATAAACCCAAAAGGATTTAAAAGTTAATTTATAAAATTTAAATTCTAAATAATTTAAATAATTTATAAATTAATTATTAAAATTTCGAAGGCGTTGACATTCAAAATTAAAGGAGGAAATTAGTATATACACTATATGCCTTAGTGGAATTTAAATCATCCTTCATTCGAATTAATAAAGCGTGCAATTGTTGATGTGAGAATTCGTGCGAGGAAGAACACAAAAAACCTTGTCTTAAGCACCAGCAAAAGGGTTAAGTTTGTTGTGCGCTAAAACATAGTATCCATCAAGGTAGCATGTCCTAGTGGCAAGTGGACAAAGTACTAAGGTGTTTGTGGGTGGAGTGATCCACGTTCGATTCGTGATGGCAGTGTTTTGTGTGTGTGTTTTGAAGCATCGAGGAAGTGATGCATGAGTTTTTATTATGGCGCATGTAGAGAGGAATATAGAGTACGTTGGGCTCTTGCTCTTCAAGTATCGAGGAAGTTATACGTGAGTTTTGAAGCATCGAGGAAGTTATACATGTGTTTTGAAGCATCGAGGAAGTTATACATGAGTTTTTATTATGGTGCATGCAGAGAGGAATATAGAGTACGTTGGGCTCTTGCTCAGTGCTCTTGTGCTAGTAGAGGCGGCTTTATGAGTTCGAGTCCCACCAAGGCAAGGGTAATAAACTTTTTAATATGTGTTGTGATGCATAAGGTTTTGACATTAGGTCCTAGGGAGTTAAACGAGTTAGTTAAAAAGGTTTTTAATTAATCATTATTTTTTGTTAATTGGATAAATAAGGAGTTGGCTTTATTTTTGAATAAAGTACTTTTGACATATTGGTTATTGAAGATTTATAGTGTTGAGAGGACTTATTGCCATTGAGTTATTTTGAAAAGGAGATTGTATTGACATTATTCTTGGTATTGAATATTATTTTAATTAGGAGATTATAAGGTGTATTTGGTTAATCATTTTTGTAAATGTTGATGGATGCTTTCTTTAATATAGAGTGATAAGGTGTATGTGTGCTTTGATATTTGCATTATATCTTTGAGATAGCTTATCATATTCTAACTCCTTTGAGCTTGGCAAAGAAGTATTTATGGTTGTGGCAGATTTTAGAGGTTCCTTCATCATCAACAAAAAGGTATGAGCACATTCTTCCATAGTTGAGTTGATTGGTTGGTTTTCTGGAAAATACATTTGGAATGAAAAGGACTTGATTAGGATTTCCTTATTGAGTGTGTTGAGTTAATGCTTCAAGGTTTTTTTGAATAAAGAGTTGTTGTTAAAACCTTGTCTTATAAGCATTGTTGTTGAAGCCATTAGTTGTGTGAAGAACTTGATCTAGGGTTTGAAAAAAACATGAGTATCATTGTTATGTGAGATTGTTTTTTATAAGCATTTTTGTTGAAGCCATTGGTTGAGTAAATAACTTGAACTAGGGTTTGAAAATAACATGAGTATCATTATTATGTGAGAGTGGTTGATAAGCATTGTTGGAAACATTTTGTGTAAATGATATTATGCTTGGACTAGGGTTTGTAAGCAAGGATTGTTTCTTTGAGTGATTGGTTGAGTAGATTTGGTTGAGCCTAGTCAAGTGGATATGTGAAGTGATTGTTCAAGTTCCATAAAACAAACTATTTTATATTATGAATTGATTTGAGAAAGTGATTGAGTATTGAGGTGAATGTGAAGCATATTGAGTCTCTAACAATTCTCTGTATGTTTCTAAAAGAGTGATTGAAAGTGATTGAGTATTGTGATGAGTATAGATAATATTAAGTCTCTAACAATTCTCTTTATGTTTCTATGATATTGGACAAGTTCCAGTGTGGACTTTTTGAGCATATTTGAGGTAAGTCTTTGAAAAAACTTGTGGATTGATTTGGGTAAGCTTTTGTGGAAGCTTACAATACAGATTGAGAGCATATTTGGATAAGTTCTTGAGAGAACTTATTGAGCATATTTGGACAAGTTCTAGTGAGGACTTGTAGAGCAAATTGGATAAGTTCTAGAGAGGACTTGAGGATAGATTGGTGTGAGCTTTTATGGAAGCTTGCAAGGCAGATTTGAGATAAGTCTTTGTGAAGGATTGTGAGTAGATTTGATTGATTGATTTGTTCAAACCTTGAGTTAGGGTTTTGGAAAAATCCAACTGAGTTGATTTGAGATTGAGTCAAGCTTTGACTTAAGGCTTGCAAATAGATATTGAAGACATATTTATGCTAGACTGAACGATTGTGTTTAGTGCAGATTTGAGGACAAAGTTTGGTGTATATTTGAGGATAGATTTGTACCATATCAGAGATAAATATTTAGGACATATTTGTGCTAGATCGAAGGATTGTGTTTATTGTAGGTTTGAGATATATATTTGGAGGTGATAGAGTTGAGGATAAAGATCTCCAACCAGATTAGGGAATACATGTGTCTTCTATGGAAATAATTCCATTTGGTAATGGCAGTAGAGGTAGAGGTATTCTAGAGGATCACTAGCCAGAGAAGATATTAGGATATTGGTGTCTCTTGTGGATAGAGATCCATGAACTTGATTTAAGGGATTGGTATCTCCTTTGGATAAAGGTCCATAAACATTGTAATAGGGAAAGGATTCCCAAGATATTGATTGAGAAAATTTTAGTGAAATAGTTTCTCTGTGGAGTAGTCCATATTGGGTGAACCACATAAATTATGGTGTCTCTATTGTGTGTGGTGATTTTTGCATTGCTTTGATTACTGCTATTGATATTGCTACCTATACATTGCATAATATTAATTTGGAAAGAAAAGTAAAAAGTGGTATTATACTATTCACCCACCCTCTCAGTATAAGCTTGTGTTCTTCAAGTATCTATCTCATCCACAAGAACACATCGATCTATACAAGATAATGTCACTAATGTGATAGATGTGTCACCACTTGTAAGTCTATTCCACTAACAAGGGCTCTTGGAGTCTATTTCTAGTGATGTAAATCATCTCGTGATGTTATGTTAAATTGAAGAACCAAAGGGAGTCAAGTATAGTGGTAGTACTCTTCGAGGATTTTCATTTTGTTTTCAGTCCCTCTTCCTTTTGATTCTTTTTTTTGTGATGCTCTTTTTTGTTGTTGTTTCTTTTTTTGTGTGTGCATTGGCTTTTGTTTTCTTCCAATTTTTTGTTTTTTCTTATGCTTGTCCCTTTGTTTATACCAGGTTGTATTTTGATCATGCAATGGGTAGGGTAAACCATTCGCTATATGGTGAGGCTTATGCAAGGTTTTGTCCTTCCTAGACTCAAATTTTTCTTAAGATGTAGTGTGATTGGTTCGTGAATGAACTCAATTTAGCTAGAGAAAGTATTGAAATCCTATAGATTTTGATGACGTTCAATATAGGTTGATAAAAGTAACCATGTATGGTTGAGCAATAGAAAGACTTCTGGTTAACATGCAGCTAATAATAGAGTCGATGTCATGATGTATATGAGAAACAAAATGCTTATGTACAAGGAAGACAAATAACATGACTATGGGTGATGTCTACATGATGTGACAAAATACCTAAAAATGTATATGAGGATGCGACTAATACATTTCTTGACATTGCAAAGCAAGTGAGATAGATAGATGTAATAAGGTGCACCCAAAATATAGGTTTTTTACGTACAATACCAAATCCAAAAGGTGTGGATGGATGCATAGAATAATTAAACTTAATACTAATATTTCATGGTCATCAATGTGATAGATGGATGTAGACGATTATGATGGAAGAGGTTGGGAATTGGAGAAGAAAGTGGAAGATAAGAATAGGATGAAATCAAAGGTATGTAGTCGCTCCAAGTGTGATGATACAACATTGATAGAGAACCAAAAGAGGTAGAGAGAATAAGGGGAAGATGAAAATATGATCAAATCAAAAGTTTGTAGTCACTCGAAGTGTGACCATACAACATTGATATAGATCCAGATGAGGTGGATGTGGGAGAAGATGAAGTAGAAGATTGATGGAGAAGATGAAAATGAGATGTAGATACATCGTAAATGGATATTTTTGATTTTTTAGCATTTTTGTTTTCATTTTATGGATATTTGTTGTGTTCGATGTTGAATGTACAAGAATGTACAAGCAAGGAAAGTTACCCCTTGAAGTAAACTTTTTGCTAAGATTGAAAAGTCTACAAGAAGTAAAAAATTGCTATGTTATGCTATCCTAGGCTATGTCTATGGCTAGGCTATGTTGATGTACATCTATGCTAGGCTATGAGTATTCTATGCTAGACTATGTCTAGGATATGAATATGCTATGCTAGGCTAGGCTATGTCTATGGAGAAACCTAGTTTCAAATTTTTGCTGAGGTTTTTGGAAAAACCTATCCAAATTTTTGTTGAGGTTTTTGGAAAAACCTATCCAAATTTTTGGTAAGGTTTTTAGAATACACTATCCAAATTTTTCCTAAGGTTTTTGGAAAACCCTATCCAAATTTTTGCTAAGGTTTTTGGAAAACCCTATCCAAATTTTTGCTGAGGTTATTGGAAAACCGTATCCAAATTTTTACTGAGGTTATTGGAAAACCCTATCCAGATTTTTGTTGAGGTTTTTTTTTTTGGACAAACCTATGTGTTGATTTTTTTGCTGAGGTTTTTGGACAAACCTATGTGTTGATTTTTTTTCTGAGGTTTTTGGAAAAATCGTATCCAATTTTTTTTTGAGGATTTTGGAGAAACCATGTTTTCTAAGATATTCTAAAAAGAATGTTCTAAAAAACATTTTGAGGAATTTGGAGAAACCTAGATTGCTAAGGGATTCTAAAAATAATGTTCCAAAATTTTTTAGAGGATTTTGGAGAAAAACTAGGTTGATAAGGGATTCTAAAAAGAATGTTCTAAAATTATTTTGAGGATTTTGGAGAAACCTGGGTTGCTAAGAGATTCTATAAATAATGTTCCAAAATTTTTGCAGAGGATTTTGGAGAAACCTAGTTTTTTTGGGGAAAACCATTGTGATGAAAGTAAGGTAAAGGGTGCGATATTTTGAACCTAGCAATTGATTTGATTTGATGAAGTGAGGTAAAGGGTGCCACCTTTGATAAAATTATGTAACCTTTTGAACCTAGCGATTGATTAATTTGATGAGGGCGAGGTGAAAGATGCAACCTTTGACAAAAGGGCACAACCTTTTGAACCTCGTTATTGATTTGATTTGATGAGGTGAGGTAAAGGGTGCTACATTTAACAAAGGGATACTCCTTTGGAGGATCTAGCAATGTGATGTGATTGATGATGATTTATTTATGAGTGCAATGTTGGGTGGCACCATCATGAGTAGATGAGAGGTGGTGAAGTGCAAATGTGCAAGGAGGATTAACTCCACAAAAGGAAACTATGGTTGGAAAGAGGGAAAATCCTCTTCCAAGTGTAGAAGTGGTCTGAAAAGGGAATGTAATCCCCGAATTGCAAAATCATTTAGGAGGTGGATAAAATCCCCCAGTCATAAATATTTTATGGAAATGAGATGAATTTTATCAGTTGTGAATGATGACCTGAAAGAAGGTGAAATTTCCCCCAGTATTTGAATGATGGATTGGGAGAAGATGAAATTACCCCAGTTATTTGAATGATAGATGGGGAGAATATGACATTATCCTTGTGTTGAATGATGGATTGGAGAGAGGGTGAAGCTGAAATCATTTTTGAGGATGGATGGGGAGAACATGAATTTACCCCCAATGTTGAATGATGGATTGGGAGAAGATGAAATTACCCTAATTTTGAATGATGGATTGGGGAGAGGGTGAAGTTACCCCTAGTTTTGAATGACGTATGGAAAGAAGATGAAATTATCCCAATTTGGAATGATGGATTAGGGAGAGGGTGAAGTTACCTCTAGTTTTAAATGATGGGTTGGAGAGAGGGTGAAGATACCCACATTTATTTGAATTATTAATGGGGAGAATATGAAATTACCCCCGTGTTGAATGATGGATTGGAGAGAGGGTGAAGCTGCCCTAATTTTAGAATATGGATGGGGAGAATATGAAGTTTCCCCCAATGTTGAATGATGGATTGGGAGAAGAATAAATTACCCTAATTTTGAATGATGGATTGGGGAGAGGGTGAATTTACCCCCAGTTTTGAATGATGTATGGGGATAAGATGGAATTACCCCAATTTTGAATGATGGATTGGAGAGAGGGTGAAGTTAGTGCCAGTTTTGAATGATGGATTGGAGAGAGGGTTAAGCTACCCCCATTTTGAATTATGTATAGGGAGAAGATAAAATTGCCCCAGTTTTTAATGATGTATGGGGAGAAGATGAAATTTTTATAGTTTTGAATGATGTATGGGGAGAGGGTGAAGTTACCCCAATTTTGAATGATGTATGGGGAGAAGATGAAGTTGCCCCAATTTTGAATGATGGATTGGAAGAGAATATGAAGTTGTCCCTAGTGTTGAATTATGGAGTGGGAGAAGTGAAACTCTTCTAGGTGTGGAGAGTGTGGTGGAAAGAGATAAAATGATCCAAATTGAGAATGATGGATTAAAATAGATGAGAAACTTCCCAAATTATGGAATATGTAGAACAAATGGACAAGACCATTGTAGACGGTTAATAAAATGAATGGTGGAATGATGAGTATGTGATTGAAAAATTATGAATAATGAGATGTGATGAATGGTAGAAATGGTAAATAGGTGTTGTATAGGGCCATAGCTATGCATAACATGAATAATGGAATAGAAAATTTAGGGTTTGCAGGGTAGCTTGCAAACTGGACTTGAGTTCGTAGGGTGTCTTGTGAACTAAACTGGAGTTTGCAGGGTGACCTACGAACAAGACTAGAGTTCACAAGGTGGCCAGTGAACCTGGATTGTTTGACCCTTGTGTACTCTTTTGGTATTTTGGGAGACCAAATGATGTTAAAATTAGATAAAACATATACCGTTGGAAAGCTCTTTTTGATACCAATCCAAAGGTGAAAGTTTTAGGAAATTCAATTATGATTTGATGGGAAAAATTTGGGTCAAATATGATCCTTCTTTTGGAAGTGATGAATGTGTAATTCCAAGCCTTTTGAAATGGATAATTGACCTGATTAGTGAAATGGTCAATGGATGATGATGGAGAAGAAGAAAAGTAAATTGAAGAAGTGATGAAGGAGGAGAAAATGTAGGAAAAATGAAGAATGGTGAATACCACATAGCAAAAAGGAATGCTATGTAGGTGGATAAAGGTGAAAAGTGGAAGTGGATGATGGTGGAGGTGGAGTAATGGGAACATCCTAATGTGGTGGATAATGCTGATGTTGAGTAGTGATGCTAATCATGCCAACCACTATATGGTAAGGAGTATTGTAATGGATAGGATTGACTTATCTTGATTGGGCTAGTTGAGTGGGTTGAGTCCTGTGAGGATTAGTCCCCCTGTGTTTAGGTAATGGGTTCTGATAAATACCTTGATTTTGATTTTGTGGTGCAAGGGGGTTTAAAACTTGAATAGTACCATGATCAATAATATCCTTAACTAAGTCACAAAATGTGTGACAAGAACAGACTTCATGGCCACGTTGGCAATGGTAGACACAAAAGATATGTTCTATGTGTTAGGTCTATTTGGATCTATGGGTTGAATATCTAGTAATATAACATGACCATCATCAAACAACCTCTAGAATAAAGTAGGTAGAGGATTAGAAAGTGGAGTCTAATTGTGATGTTGGCATGGAGGATGGTGACTGCGAGCTCATTGTAGATTGGATGGAGAAGGTGCAGTAGTTTGGAATATATGTTATTATGTAGGAGGAGGTTGTGAGATTTATGAGGAAGATGGAGAGGCTACCACTACTTGATTGGTCTGTGGTGGTTCAGAGGAGGGTTATTTGGTGTATTGTAATTGAAGAAAGAATTTGAAGTGTAAAATGGCTTCTACTGAGGTTTAATTTTGTACTATTGGACTTTGATTTCCTTGATGACCTTGGATTAAGCAATAGCTTCCTCAAAGGTGTGACTTTGATGAATCTATAAGGAGGTAGAAATATGTTTGTGGCAACTCTTGGAGAAGAGTGTGACTAGCTTAGTATATGGGAGGCTATGAGAGAGGTCATATATGATCGATTTCCATTAGGAAATGAACTTTATAATAGGTTCATCATTAGCTTGTTGCAAGGTGTAGACATCTGAAAAGTTGATTTTCTTCTTGATGTTGATGGAGAAATATTATAAGAATGAGTTGGTCAACTTCTCGAAGGTGAACAGGCTATGACACAAGAGCATATTGTATCAATCTAGGTATTTTCCCTCAATCGAGAGGGAGAAGGTATGTAACATGAGAGGGTTACTACTATAAATTTGGTAGCGAGCTGAGCAATAATTGCTAACGTGTTCATGCAGATATTCTTTGCCTTTGTATTTATTGAACTTCAATATCTCGAAGTGATAAGGGTAAGTAGGAATAGGAACTGAAGGGTGTATTGGCTCATTACAGAGTTCATCGTATGTGAGTTTTTGCTATCCATAACCAACCATACAAATATTTAGCATCTTAACTTTATCTTGTAAAAGTTGAATTTTGGGTGCTAAATATGTAGAGGATTATGCAGGGGTGGGCGGAGCCTGAGAATGTGGTGGATTGGATTTTTTGTTCCTCTTAGTGTGGGGAAGGGACATATTGCAATGGTGCTTGTATGTGAGGCTATTGGATGGCGTAGGATGGCAAATCTTATGGGACACTCTGCTATAGAGCGGGTATTTTTTGGGGGTAGTAATATTGTGGTTACGTAGTTTGCAAAAATTGAACTGAGATTTGCTGAAGAGGGGCCTACTATAATGGTTGGATCATAGATATGTTGACCAAGATCGAGGTATCATGAAAAATGTATGTGTAGCAGGCTATGGTGGGGGTAGTGGCATAAATATGAATGGCACTAGTGGTGGGCGATATGAGGTATCAAAAGATGGTACCTGCATATGGCTAGAAGTGTGATGAGTTAAGAATCTAGGTAGCATAGGATAGCCTAGAGGATTGGTGGGATAATACATAGGTCATGGGTCATAGGTAGGAAAGAAACCATGATACAAAGATTGAAATGGAGGAGGTGGAGGGAGTCAAAACATGGAAGTAGATGAATATCAAGGTTATGCATAAGGGGTCGGCCCAAAAATATATTTATAAAATCAAGGTGAATTTTCTTGGAATCTCGACGATATTTGTAGAAGTATACATGGCGAATTGCATTTATTTCTTTCCAAAAAATTTCAAACCATGGGGAATTTCATTAAATTGTCTCCAAAAATTTTCAAATTGTGGAAATTTTTTTTGTTTTGGGGGGCTATGAATATCGGTTTGCAAAATATAAAAAATGTACATCATAATGAAAAGCTTTCGGTCGATATAAAATACTTTAGGCTAACATGATGACCGATAGCATGACGATTGACTACAGGCATGATGATCAACTACAGGAATGACAATCAGCTATAGGAATATTGATCGACTATAGGAATGTCAATCAACTGTAGGAATGTCGATTGTATGTAGGAATGATGATCAGTTGGAGGCATGTCGATCAGTTATAGGCATGTCGAACGGTTGCAAGTATGACGATTGGCTATAGGCATGTCAATCGGCTATAGGCATGTTGATCGGATGGAGTCATGTTGATCGGTTGGAGTCATGATGATCGATTGTACATATGTCGATCAGTTGCAGGTATGAATATCGACTGTAGGCATGATTATTGATTGTAGGTATGATGATCAAATGTAGGCATGATGATAAGCTATAGGTATGATGATCAGTTATAGGCATTATGATCAGCTACATGTATGATGAGCGACTGTAGGCATGACAATTGACTACATGAATTCCAATCAGTTGTAGATATGACGATCGACTGCAAGAATACCAATCGGCTACAAGAATGTAGAGAAGATGCAGGCATGATGATTACCTTCTAGAATATTGATCGACTGCATTCATGATGATTAGTTGCAAGCATGATGATCAGCTGCAAGAATGTCGATCAACTACAAGCATGACGAGTAGCTGCAGGCATGATGATCGGCTTCTGGAATGTCAATTAATTGTAGGTATGACGAGTGGTTGTAGGCATGACAATAGGTTGTGGGTATGATGATTGGTTGTAGGAATATTGTTTGGTTGTAGGCAAGATGATCGGTTGCATGTGGATCGATTGCAAGTGTGTCGATGTGCGATAACAGTGTTGATGTGCCACGTGTCATCCATCCATTGGATGATTACATGCAGAGGACATGTGTCACCCATCCAAGAGATTATTGCATGCACAAAAATATATATAAATGGATTAAAAGTCATTTTATCATCTTTTCTATCACAGTTTTAACTATTTTCCTCTTATTTTAATGCATTCTCACCCCTTTTACTCTCATTTTAATGCATTCTTAACTCTCTTCCTCCACTTTTATCTTGGTTTTATCATTTTCCCTTAATTTTAAGTGATTTTTAACCCTTTTTCTCCCATTTGAACCCTTGTCCACTATATATTATTATCCATACCCGTACACCCTATGGCATCCCCTACAGCCCCTAGAATTTTTAAAGTTAATTATAAAAACCTAGTTTACCTCTTGATTTCATAAATTTTATCAACACCAGGTTATGACATGTCTTGGGTCACTGATTGTGGTCTTCGAGGTCTAGTTCCAATGTCACATTTTAACATGGACATTAAACTAGTAGAGAGGATCATTGAAGCTTATAATATGGATTCAGGTAAGGTAAATCTTATCGTCAACAACAAAAATATCATTATTTATTTCATAGCCACAGATGTTGAAATATTTATGGCATTACCCCACGTTGGTGTTGAGCCTGTCACTTCAAAATACCAATTAAATGATGAGGACAAACTCTACTTGGAGACCAACTTCAAAGTGTAGTCAAAATATTTTCAAGGTATAACTATTTTTTTATTTAATTGAATTTAAATTCTTGTCACTAGTGTACAATTAATGATTTTGTATTTTTTTATTTACGTCCACCAAGTCTAGAAGGGGTTTGACCGTATCGGTGACTGAAAATAAATTTCTTCGAGCATGTTGCGAATTCTTCCTTGCCATAATTGTTCTGCAAGGAAGGCCGAAAAAAATTCTGATGTGGGCCTTAGCATATTTGGTCCATTGTATTGCACACCAAAAATTTGACTGGTCCACCTATGTCTCACATCGAATCATATTGGAAATTGAGAATGTAAAAACCCATGCTTCACCCTCATCGTCAGTTAGCACATGCAATTATATTATTGTTTTTTTTATAAATCTTTTTATAATTTATAGAAAACTCCTGTACCAACATCTTAGCACTCAACCCTAGTTAATTTAGCCATGATAGAATAGTAGGTTTAGGTAATTTTTTTGTTAATATTTAAGTAAAAAAATTATTTTTCCATTGTTTATCTTTTTGTAATTTTGACATTTTATACCAAACACAAAAAAGAGCTTTCTCTTCCTCTTCAAAGCATGATGCTACTATCAATGGTTATAATCCATAGGAATCAAGAGACTTCAAATCTTGATCTAGTTCTTCTGATCATCGAAAACCCGGTGTTAATTATAATATTCTCTTACTTACCAAAAAAAAAAAAAAAGAGACTTCAAATCTCCTATGGAGGAAACAACACCACTGGTAAGGAGAATATCAACACAAAAATATAGAAGATCTAGTTCTTCTGATCATCGACAACCTATGGCTGCACGTCATGTGCCAATGGGTGTAGTTGCACAAGAGGTTTCATATTCGGAGAGTAAGTTTTAATTACTTTTGAAACAATTTTTTTATCGTTTTTAATTAATTTTGTTATTTTTTTAGATGTACAGCATGCCAACATTTCATTTGCAATAGCAGCTATGCAAGATGTTTTTTCTTCTGCCGGTAAGTGTTATAAAAAAGTTTGCAACCAATTTTCATAATTTAATTTTATAACTATTTTTTATTTTCTACCTTCACAAATTTTATAACTAATTTTTATTTTTATGTTTCAAGGTCCCTTACAACAATTTCGTCAACAAAATCAACAAATGTCACCCCCTCCTCCACAACGCCAAACTCAAATGCGAGGTCAATGCTTCCCAGTTGGAAAACACTTTCTTCCATCTTGGCCATATAGAGAAGCAACACAACAATTATCAGAGAAGGAAGCATCAAAGACTTTTTCAAGATTCAATCGTATTTCTATTTTTAATTTTACTTTTAAGGATATACTGGAAGCTTCTGGTGCTGGGTTGGATGAAGTTCCACTTTATAAATATTTCTTTTTACAAGATAATATCACATCCACTACTTTCCAACTATCAAAATTGCTTCAATACAAAGGAAATGAAGGTGTAGAATGTTCAATAAAAACTCCTCCAAGGGGAACAAACACCCGTTAGGATCCTCCTTGACAAGAGGATGAAATATTAAAAATTTTAGAAATAGATTTGGTTTTTGATAATGTTGAATCTACAATAAAGGATTTACTACTTTTGGATATAACAAAAATGAAAAATGGGAGTATCAGAAAAATGTGTTGATAAAGGAAATTAATTCCTGATACAATAATTTTTAAAAAAAGAAAAATGAACCTGAAAATATGGAGGCTTTGGTATAGCAAGTAAAATATGGTATTTTGAATGTGAATACATCATACATAGATGAAATTTTAAAGTTTATGATGAATATATTGGAGAACATAAATGGTGAGGCCCAAGCTTATTATAATGAATGGTCAAGTGATAAGAAAAAGGTTGTTGTTTCTATAGCTGCAAAGAATATTGCTGAGGTTTGACATAATCATTTTTGTGTTAAAAAAATTTTGTTCTCTTTTTAAAAATGTAGTAATCTTTTAATGTTTATTAACTATTTTTCCTTTTTGAAGGTAAAGTATGAAAATATCAAGAAGCAGGTTCAAAACCTGCATGACTATCTTAGTATGGCAAAGGAGTTCTTAAATGCTTCCATGGCAATGAAAAAGAGCATAGGTTTCAGTTTGACAAAAAAACATTTTGCAGAAAATCATTATCCACAATGGATTGGATCCTGATATTTTGCTAAAGGAGAAGGGTAAAGAAGTTCAAGGACCAACATCTGAAGATATTGGCAAAGAAGAAAGCACCCTTCTCAATGGAATACAAAATTTTGAGAAGATCCTTATCAATTCTGGAGCAATTGATAGTACTATTACCCAACCCGATAAAAGAGCCATTGTAATGCAGAATGTGGTAATCGTGGAAGTAGTGGATGAGGAAAAAGGAGCTAAACATAAGAAAGCAGAGGGAGGAGCCATTGGTATGGATACTGTGGAAGCCATTGAGAAGGAAAAAGGAGTTGAGGAAGGGGGAAAACATTTCTAAAGTTAGAAATTGAATTTTGAAACTTGATGTTTTGAAAGACAATTTTAAGACATTTCATACTTTTTTATTCGAAAACAAGATACTTGCTTTTATTATTTTACTATTACACTATTTACATTTATAATTGTGTGCTATTTTCATTTTGTCTTTTTTATTATGCTATATTGTTTTCATATTCAATGTTAGTTTACATGGAGATATTAATGAAAGGTTTAAATTTCAATTTCCATATATTATGCTATGTCGTTTTATATTTCAATTTTCAAATGAGTTTATGAATGATATATCTTTGCATGTGTTTAAATTTCAGTTTACTCATATTCATTCTTGTTGTAGTATAAAAGTGAGTATTTTCATTTCTATTATGCTATATTGTTTTTATATTTCAAGTGATTTTACAAAGGATATATATGCATGAGTTTCAATTTTCAGTGCATTCATAGTCATTCTAGTTGTATAAAATTTGTATGGTCATTTGTATTATGTTATATTGTTAATCTATGCATAGGTATAGATTTACATGTTATTCAAAGTTATTCATGTTGTGATATAAAAATGAGTATTGTCTTTTGGATTCTACTATGTTATTTTTATATTTCAATTTTCAAATGAGTTTACGAAGGATATATATGTGCATGGGTTTAAATTTTTAGTTTATTCAAAGTCATTCTTGTTGTTGTATAGAAAAGTGTGTTGTATTTTTTATTATGCTATATTGTTTTCATATTCAATGTTAGTTTATGATTGAGATATTAATGAAAGGGTTGAATTTCAATTTTCATATATTATGCTATGTTGTTTTATATTTTAATTTTCAAATGATTTTACGAATGATATATCTATGCATGTGTTTAAATTTCTATTTACTCATATTCATTTTTTTTGTAGTATAAAATTGATTATTTTCATTTCTATTATGCTATATTGTTTTTATATTTCAAGTGAGTTTACAAAAGATATATCTATGCATGGGTTTTAATTTTCGAGTGCATTCATAGTCATTCTAGTTGTTGTATAAAAATGTGTATGGTCATTTGTATTATGCTATATTGTTTTTTATTTCAAAGTGAGTTTACGAAGGATATATCTATGCATGGGTTTCAATTTTCAGTGCATTCATAGTCATTATAGTTGTATAAAAATTAATATGGTCATTTGTATATGCTATATTTTTTTTTTTCAAAGTGAGTTTACGAAGGATATATCTATGCATATATCCTATGCATGGGTTTCAATTTTCAATGCATTCGTAGTTAGTCATTATAGTTGTATAAAAATGAATATGGTACTTTATATTATGTTATATTGTTTTTATATTTCAAAGTGAGTTTATAATGGATATATCTATGAATGGGTTTAAATTTTCATTTACTATATCTAGAATAATATACTACATGCATTTTTCATACATATGTAGAGAAATTTTTACTAGTTATGTATGTATACAAGGTTTACTCAATGATAAAACATAAACTATAAAATATTGCTATATTTTGTCACATTATACAACTTATGATACTAATGATACATACAGACATACATTTAAAGTCAAAGGAAAAATAACTATGTTTTGTCAACATATTCAAATAGTTCAATAACATAACATCATTACGTATACATGGTTTTCAAAATTTCAACTTACTCAAAGTTATAGCTTTAATCATAAATATTGAAAACGTAGATGTGTCCATATCATTAAAAAGCAAACATGCATAATAATTGAAAATTGAATGATTATATGATTTTTCAAATCATTAAAATTTTACAACAAATAAAATACGAAAAAGCTTTGATAATATGAAATTTTTCAAATCATTGACATATATAAATGATATCAAATATGGAAAATAATTGATAAAATGAATTTATTCAAATCACTAAAATTTTACAAAATGATTTCAAATCCTAAAAATCTTAGATTATATGAATTTGTCATATAATCATTACAATTTTTAAATTTTTGGAAGCTGATACAAAGCTTTATCGACTTCTCCAAAAGATCCAAGAATTATTTGTGGATTCTGCATTTCCATAATCTCATCATCACTCCTAGCTGAATCATTTTCGTCATTATCAACCATATTAGAGAGACCTTTTCTTTTTGCTAGGGGATTTCAATATGTCAATGCTCTGTCATAGGGAAAGTTACCCACCTCGTACGATGACACACACATTCTCAAATAATTTTCTAAATTTTTGTCCAACCTATTACAAAATTTTGATTTAACAAAATTTAATGCACTGAAAACCCTTTTGTCTTCAACAGATTTCAAAATCATTGTCTAACATAATTCATATAAAATAAAGTATTCACTCATACTATCTTGAAAGACACTACTTCGATAAATTTTTTGCCAAAAACGTGTGATTGAACCAGTATCATGTGTATTTTTGAATTGTGCAATTTGATTATCCATTGTTATTCCAAAATTGATTGATTGATGTCTCAAAATATATTTGTTTAGAATACCATTTATTTCAATGCTATTTATTTCCACATGTTTAGAGAAATGTGTCATAATATTACCCATATATTTTACAAACAACTCACTTCTACTACTATGGTCACCACAAGGATTTCAAAAATTAGGATTAACAACAGTCATGGCCTCAAGTGTCTCATATCTCTTAAAATGATCTCTTATTTCACTTGTTAATGCATTTACAATTCTTTTCAATTTATTCTTAGTTTTATCCAAAACCTCATCGAATATGGAATGTGTAACGGAAACTTGTTCAACATCATCTATTAGAGTATTTAATCACTTTTCAAAATGATATACAGGAATCAAATTTCCATGGATAGCAATACAAATATTATCGTTGATGTTGAACTTTAAAAATTTGTTTGGTTCACTGACATTAATTAATGTATTCCAACTATCAAACATGGGATCCTAAAAATGTTTATCGGATAAATAAATCCTGTCAATAATCATACATATTTTTTTCTCATCCTCATGAAATAAACAATATAAATTGCCCTTTCATGTGCAAGTTTAATCATAGTATTCATTTCTTGTAACATTTGTAGAATACCACATAATGTGAGAAGAGTTTCCAAGTCAGTCATAAGAAAAATAAAATATTTTGCCTTGTCAACATCTCTACAATGTGCATACATAAACCCAACAAAGGATTGATATTATGAAAATACCCTTTTTGTAGGAAGAAACAGTGAAATCCATCGGGTTTCCACATATTTTAACATTTTTCTGCCTTCAATTACACCTAGAGAAAACTATTGAAACTCTACAAACCTTTTTGGATTGCATGAAAAGTATGAGTGTATATCGCAAACGAGTTCTTCCACTTTGGCTACATTATCAAAATTGCTCACAATTTTTTATGCAAGATTCATTTGATGAGCCATGCAATGAATAGGAATCACATATGAGGAAATGGAAGTCTGAAGCCTAACACAAAGACCATTCATTTGTCCTTGCATTGTAGCCACACCATCAGATCCAACACAAATTAAATTTGTGGCAATTTCCTTTTCATCCATTCTGGAAATATATTTTAAATTGGTTACAACAAAATTATAAATATTTTTCACATTACAATTTTTATTTATCTTATGTAGTTCTAGTAAATGAGATTGTCTCAAATTATTTTTGAATGTGTAAACATGTATGCAAATCCAAGATGTGTTGTCAATAGTTGTTACCTCATCAATGGAAAGTGAAATAAATTTGGCTTTTGTTGGTTCAACTTTTATACACACCCTGTGAAGAATGAGCATAAAATATCGATAACACTTATACGGGATAAATCCCACTCACTTTAGGATCTTGTTGGATATCCAAGGTGTGAGTTACAGAGTTGGGTCGAATGTCTATTCACTCTTTTCCACTTCTGGAATAGTTTCAAATGGACTGTCTATTACCTCACAATGGGCTCGAGACTTCAGTTCAGTAATGTTTTTGGAGTTGGTTATCTTTGTGGATAATCAAATTTACAATCAGTTCTTTGATCTAGCTCTTTATGCTTTAGCAGATTTAAATAAAAGACAAATTTAAAGAAAGATAAAAATGGATCATTTCACGGTGGAACAGAGAGAGTAGGGTAGGGTAGAAAGAGAAGTTTATCTAACTTAAGCTGCAAAACCAAAACTACCAATTTTTAGTTATACTGGTTAGCTTCACAATAGAACAAATCAAAGAGGAAAGTGTCCAGCTTTCTAAGATCACTTTCCACTAAGAGCATAAGACAGAGATGAACAGATCTAACAAAAAATCATAAACGGAAGGGAAGTCGGTTAAAATTGGTATCTCTCACCAGCAGCCTAGCTTGCACAATGAGGACAGAGCAATTAGAACAGGCCTGAACCTTAAATCTGTAATTTTCCCTAACATACAATAAAAAAAATGAAGCCTAGCAGCATATCCAATCCTGATAACACAGATCTACAGCATAATTTAAATAAACCTTAATGAAATGGAAACAAAAGAAGATGAACTTATCACAATCTAAAAGAGATTAGGCTCCTGGCCACACTATCACAAAAAATGAAAGTCACACCAACTCTAAGTCCAAAACAAAGCATTCAAACAAGATTTGCAGGAAATTGCTCCAATAGCTTGTATTTCTAAGTTTTTGCCTCCCAAAATTTATATTCAAAAGAAGTATTTATAGACTCAAGACAGACCCTGATCTTTTTAGAAATATCTTCTTCTCAAACCCTAAAACTTATCCTCTAAACCTTACTCCCTCGGTTTTACAATATAAGTCCCTTTAAAAATAGAGTTTTGAAAACCCTAACCACTCTACAAATCTTAGTGCTATTACTTGCCATAAATGGAGAAGGCATGATCTGATATTATTCTCATCCATCTATAACTGCAAGTAAATATCTTCATTTTTTGGTCGGTCGCTGACATATTCCATAAATGGGCACTATGTAAGTAAATATCTTCATCTTTCTAGTGCACTTGCCGGGAGCGCCTCATTAATTCCTCAAAAAATTTAGAATGAGTCACTGGTTTCTCTGACATTTTATCTTTGCAAAGCCACTTCTGAGTTAAAATTCTCTGCACGCCATTACTTTCACCATAAATTCTCCTGTTAAATGCGTCCATCGGCAAATTTCGGTAACTATGTGTAGATATTTTCATTTTTTGGTCAATTGCCGACATATTCTATTAAATGGGCAGCTGCTTAGTCATCGTAAAGTCTCTTTGCGGCCAGATCTATAAAATCTAGATGAACTAGCAATTCTCGACATCTCAAATTTTCATCTGACGGCCTTCATTTAACCCATGCTTATTTTGCCCTTTTCCACCATTACTTCCACTAGTATGCAACTGCCAGCTGGCTTTCTGCAAAAGAACAAGCAAGGATTAGTATTTTAACATTATTAATTTAAAACCCTAATGTTCATTATATGTCAGCTTTATTTTTTGACACGTGTCACAAAATCATGATGTCCCCCTGCATTCTGGTCTTCCCCAGCTCTTCTGCCGCAAAACTACATGTCACGATTTCGCGACATGTCATGAAATCACGACGTTCCCTTGAATCTGCGTTGCTTTTGCTGTCTCTACTGTGAAAACGTGACATGTCACGATTTCATGACATGTCACGAAATCATGACGTCGTGATTTTACGACATGTCCCTGCCTTGGGCTCCTTTCTCTGGACCGTGTCGTGATTTCGTGACGTTGCAAAAACGCGACGTCGTGATTTCGCAACACATTCTTGCCTTGGCACTCTTTTTTGTTTTGTGTCATGATTTCACAACATCACGATTTTGTGACACCTTCTCGGCCTTAGCTTCTTTTCCTTTGTGTCGCGAAATTGTGACGTCACGATTTTGCTTCACGTTCTCTACCTTGGGCTCTTTTTTGTTTTGTGTCATGATTTCGCGACGTCGCAAAATTACGACGTCACGATTTCGTGACACCTTCTCGGCATTAGATTCTTTTCCTTGCCTTTCATCGTGAAATCACGACACGTCATGATTTCACGACATGTCGTGAAATCGTGACGTGCTCTGGCCTTACCTTCTTACTCAAAACCCGTCGTAAAATTGCGACATGCCCAAAAATGGAAATGTCGCGAAATCACGATGCCTCTAAAAATGGCAAATTTTCTAGAAATTGCAGTTTGACTCTAATGAATTTATTCACTTGTATTCTGCATTTTTACATATCAGTGAAAGATCCTTTTTACTCAGAAATACTCTTAACATTAAAGAAGTGAATTCTAAATTGAAATTAAAGCATATGCAAGCCTACTTAGATACTTTGATATATGCAAAACTTGAAGAAGAAGGAGGCAAGCAAAATTTGGAATTAAAACCTAGAAAACATCAAGAGGGTCCCTACTGTAAAATGAAAGCTAAATATTTTCAAAGGATGGAATTTCATTTTTTTAGTGGGGGTGTGTTGCTTCTCAACAAATGGCGATATCTGCGGGGAAAATAGTAGCACTATTTTAGAACCGAGGACTCTAGTTTCAAAACAATATAGACCATGTACCATGCTTTGCCACAAATATTCTTCAAAATAATTTAACTACTACCTGATAGTTGTTAAAATTTCCCAAGGACATACTAGGTTGAATCACTTAAGGAAGATTTTTGATGTGCAATTATAAGCGTATAAAACTTTCTTCAAGAATGACTGGGCCTTCGAATGTTGTACTCTGGATTGATCAGCTTTTCTAGATTGTGAAAGGGGAAACTAAGTAGGGCTCTGTTTACTAGTTTAGCCTTTTACAACCCGACAGAGTTACTCTTTAGATTTTCACGACCCTGATCCACAACTGTGAGGTGGTATCTACAACTTGGTAAAAGAAAACATCTTCTGAAGCCTTGGCTATCTCTTTCATTACATAACTTCTTCCTTCCCCTTTTTTTTTATGTGGGAAATAAAAGAGTGCCAGTTTTATGTTGCCTTGCTCAACTTTCACCTTCTCTCTCTCTCCTTTGAAATATATCGAAATCTGAAAAGCCTTGCTAAAAAAACAATTTTTTTTTTTATATTTCATCGATCTGGAACTGCTTCAGCCTAGGTACTGATAGCCTCTATGGATACTCAAATAATTTCACAAATCAGAGTCCCCTCTTATGACCAACTTTTCTTGGATTCCCTAGGAGTTTCTCCAGCCAAACAGTATAGCAGTTTCTTTATAATTAAAATAATTGTGGCAAGCAAGACACAAAATCCAATTATCTTTCTACTGTTGTTCTAAATAACAAAATAGTTCCACTATTCAGTTTAAGCATACTATCTCTTAATTAGAATAAAACAAAATGAACACAATATTTTGAACTCAGAATAAAAACAATTTTTAAAGGCTGATTCTTTCTTTACTGCCTAGGCAAAATTTAAAAAAAACAAAATTTTAAAATCTAAAAGAAATTTGTACAGACCCCAAAGGATAAAACACAGAACTTTAAAAATTAAACAAAATAAAATAAAATAAAAACAAACTACTTTGTACATACCATAAAGGATAAAACACAGAACTTTAAAATCTAACAAAACCAAATAACAACACACTACTTCAAACTTTATTTACAATATATACATATGCACAAAGTCCCTTCAATCACTCAAAAAATGTAGCAGATGGAAAAGCAGAGAAATAGTGCCTTAAAAAATTTGACCATTTGCAGGTAAATTTAGAAAAATTACCTTTCAGGTCCTGTTGATGAAATGCACTCCAGACTATGCTTCCAAAAAATTTTTGCTACCTGGGAAAGACTTGTGTTTACCGTCTTCCCTCTTTTTTTTTTTTTTATATGGATCTTGTCCCACAGAAACACCAAATCTGCAACTCTTTCACCCTCCAAATTAATCAAATCATATAATAACATGTTTATGCTTCTACTTGAAGGGTTTGCAGAATTCTTTCAAAGGGACGGAATGTAAAAACCCCCCAGGATCAAATACCTTAAAGCCTTCATAGACCCAGATCATCACATCTTCAGATTTATGTAACAACTCAAAGAGATCATATTTTATTTGTATGTCATGGTTCTTAATAGCTCGAACATTTTGTGGTTGCTCTATTGCTTCAATATCCAAGACTTCAATTTTTATCCCTCTAGTAGAATTTTCATAATTTGCTTTTTCACCTGAGCCTTGCTTAGATTTAACCCCATCAATGTGTAATGTCCAAATATCATTGTTGTGATTGGTTAGAGCTGTAACTGGTCTCACCTTCTCAGTTGCCAAATTATAAATTCCAACATCTGCATCAACACGGTTTACAACCTCTTTTTTGATATTATGTTCAGTAAACACAGGCTTATACTGAGACTCTTTATCTATTTCGAGTTGGTTGACCACATTCACATTTACTATCTTTTTCTCCTTTTCTTGAAATTCAATAGGTGGTCCAGAGTAAGTTTCAATCAAGTTATCTTTTTGTTCAACAATCTGAGCCAGCTCATGGAGGGTGATGTCAGCTTTAATTTTCTTCATATCCTCAATGATGTTATCCTCCTTCCTAGTTACTTCTGCATAGTGATATTGAATCTCATTTTCATCATCCTTTGGTGAGGGAGGATCATTATTAGGAGTGGGTTCTGGATTTTCACATCTCAAATTATAACTGTCCCTTTGGAACTATTGAAAATCTTGCATTTCATCCATAGGAATTTCTACAACATTTTCTGACTCTTCGGGAAAAGTGAATGAATTTGAAACCATAGTCGTACTATTTTTGGATGAACCAGAACTATCAATATTTCTCTGATTTTTAGGAAAATTTAACTCACCAAGAAAAGCTTCAAATTTGGGTAATGCTAGGTCACAAATGTTTACTTCAGGCACTTCCACCTTGAACTTGTCAGAATCTTTCTCTATATTTTGCACATGCTGAGTGGATGTCACAGTTAACGAAGTTTCCTTGGGTTGAGCATGACATGTTGGCACTAACTCATGATGTGGAATGGGTTTCAAAATAGGCATGTTCTGTGTAACATAGGATATCAAAGGACTACTCAAAATTTGAGGTCCTAACTATCTTTCAAGAATTAAAGCTTCTTTATAAGCTCCTGCTAGGGTTGTGATATTGATGTCTCTCTTGAGGAAAATAGAGGTCACCGAATCCAATGCATTCTTATAGATTTCTAAGGCTAGATTTGCATTTGGGATGTAATGACCAATCATTCTACCATAAGCTCTTTGGAACCTCATATTGAAAGACCTGACAGCTTCTCCCGACTCTCTCTTGATGCTGGAAAACTGTTGGTATAACACACTGGGGTCTATCACTTCCCCAAATTGTGATATAAAAACTTTCTCTAGGTCATTCCAACTAGTAATAGAATCATTAGTGAGATTCAAAAACCAGTCGTATGCTCCCTCCTAGAGAGTGAACGGGAACAATCTGCAAGCCACATCTTCATGCTGTATATTTAACAATTTTAGAGCATTCTTATATGCCATCAGGTGTTCTTCTGATATTTTAATTCCATCATGCTTGTATCTAGGAAGATATCTCTCAAGATTTTTGGGCAGATCATGGGCTGCACCAGGGATATTTAAGGTAGTGGAACCCAACCAGCTTGCCATTACTACTTGATTAATGACGATATATTTTCAGTTGTAGTTGGAGTAACTACAAGTGGTGATAAAACAATCCTTAACAAACTACTGAACTTCAGGCCCTCCTTCTAGCGCCAATTTTAAATGTTGGTGTTGAGTTCTGCTGTTTAGGCAAAAACTCAAACAACAAAGTTTTAAAAGGCTGAGGAGGAGGGAAAAAGGCTACCAGACTCTGGATAAAATATAGTATTTGTTAAATACCACATACAATCATATTTCTCAACTCAAGTGCACTAAGAACGTAAGTTCTGCCCTCCTTCTAGCGCCAATTTTAAATGTTGGTGTTGAGTTTCGCTGTTTAGGCAAAAACTCAAACAAACAAGTTTAAAAAGAGCTAAAGAGGAGGGAAAAGGATTCAAAAGATAAAACACCAGACTCTGCACAGACAACTTACAATACTAAATAGAGTTTAGCGGGCCCTCCTTCTAGCGCCAATTTTAAATGTTGGTGTTTAGGCAAAAACTCAAACAAACAAGTTTAAAAAGAGCTAAAGAGGAGGGAAAAGGATTCAAAAGATAAAACACCAGACTCTGCACAGACAACTTACAATACTAAACGGAGTTCAGTGGGCCCTCCTTCTAGCACCAATTTTAAATGTTGGTTCGACTTTTATACACACCCTATGAAGAATGAGCATAAAATACCGATAACACTTATACGGGATAAATCCCACTCACTTTAGGATCTTGCTGGATATCCAAGGTGTGAGTTACAGAGTTGGGTCGAATGTCTATTCACTCTTTTTCGCTTCTGAAATAGTTTCAAGTGGATTGTCTATTACCTTACAATGGGCTCGAGACTTCAGTTCAGTAATGTTTTTGGAGTTGGTTATCTTTGTGGATAATCAGATTTACAATCAGTTCTTTGATCTAGCTCTTTATGATTTAGTAGATTTAAATAAAAGACAAATTTAAAGAAAGATAAAAATGGATCATTTCATGGTGGAACAGAGAGAGTAGGGTAGGGTAGAAAAGAGAAGTTTATCTAACTTAGCTGCAAAACCAAAACTACCAATTTTAGTTATACCGGTTAGCTTCAAAATAGAAAAAAATCAAAGAGGAAAGTGTCCAGCTTTCTAAGATCACTTTCCACTAAGAGCATAAGACAGAGATGAAACAGATCTAACAAAAAATCATAAATAGAAGGGAAGTCGGTTAAAATTGGTATCTCTCACCAGCAGCCTAGCTCGCACAGTGAGGACAGAGCAATTAGAACAGGCTTGAACCTTAAATCTATAATTTTCCCTAACATACAATAAAGAAAATGAAGCCTAGTAGCATATCCAATCCTGGTAACATAGATCTACAACATAATTTAAATAAACCTTAATGAAACAAAAACAAAAGAAGATGAACTTATCACAATCTGAAAGAGATTAGGCTCCTAGCCATGCTATCATAGAAAATGAAAGTCACACCAACTCTAAGTCCAGAACAAAGCATTCAAACAAGATTTGTAGGAAATTGCTCCAATAGCTTTTATTTCTAAGTTTTCGCCTCCAGAATTTACATTCAGAAGAAGTATTTATAGAATCAGGACAGACCCTGATATTTTTAGAAATATCTTCTTCTCAAACCCTAAAACTTATCCTCTAAACCTTCCTCCCTCGGTTTTACAATATAAGTCCCTTTAAAAATAGAGTTTTGATAAACCCTAACCACTCTGCAAATCTTAGTGTAGTTACTTGCCATAAATGGAGAAGGCATGATCTGATATTATTCTCATCCATATGTAACTGCAAGTAAATGTCTTCTTTTTTTGGTCGGGTCGTTGACATATTCCATAAATGGGCACTACGTAAGTAAATATCTTCATCTTTCTGGTGCACTTGTCGGGAGCGCCTCATTAATTCCTCAAAAAATTTGAAATGAGTCACTGGCTTCTCTGACATTTTATCTTTGCAGAGCCGCTTCTGAGTTAAAATTCTCTACACGCCATTACTTTCACCATAAATTCTCTTGTTAAATGCGTCCATCGGAAAATTCTAGTAACTGTGTGTAGATATTTTCATTTTTTGATCAATTGCCAACATATTCCATTAAATGGGCAGCTGCTTAGTCACCGTAAAGTCTCTTTGTGTCCAGATCTGTAAAATCTGGATGAACCAGCAATTCTCGACATCTCAAATTTTCATCTGATGGCCTTCATTTAACCCATGCTTATTTTGCCCTTTTTCGCCATTACTTTCGCTAGTATGCAACTACCAGCTAGCTTTCTGCAAAAGAACAAGCAAGGATTAGTATTTTAATATTATTAATTTAAAACCCTAATGTTCATTATATGTCGGCTTTATTTTTTGACACGTGTCGCAAAATCATGACGTCCCCCTGCATTTTGGTCTTCCCCAACTCTTCTACCGCGAAATCGTGACATGTCGCGAAATCGCGACGTTCCCTTGACTTTGTGCTGCTTTTGCTGTCTCTGTCGCCAAAATGCGACATGTCACGATTTTGCAACACGTTCTTGCCTTGGCGCTCTTTTTTGTTTTGTGTCACAATTTTGTGACACCTTCTTGGCCTGAGCTTATTTTCCTTTGTGTCACGATTTCGCGACACGTTCTCTGCCTTGGGCTCTTTTTTGTTTTGTGTCGCGATTTCGTGACACTTTCTCGGCCTTAGCTTCTTTTCCTTGCCTTCCATCGTGAAACCATGACACGTCGTGATTTCGTGACATGTCGCGAAATCATGACGTGCTTTGGCCTTAGCTTCTTACTCAAAACCCGTCACAAAATTGCGACATGCCCAAAAATAGAAATGTCACGAAATCGCGATGCCTCCAAAAATGGCAAATTTTCCAAAAATTGCAGTTTGACTCTAATGAATTTATTCACTTGTATTCTATATTTTTACATATCAGTGAAAGATCCTTTTTACTTAGAAAGACTCTTAACATTAAATAAGTGAATTCCAAATTGAAATTAAAGCATATGCAAGCCTACTTAGATACTTTGATATATGCAAAACTTGAAGAAGAAGGAGGCAAGTAAAACTTGGAATAAAAACCTGGAAAAAATCAAGAGGGTCCCTACTGTAAAACAAAAGCTAAATATTTTCCAAGGATGGAAATTCATTTTTTTAGTGGGGGTGTGTTGCTTCTCAATAGCTTTTTTCACATTCTCTCTCAGGTCTTCCTTCTCAACTAGTGATAGACATTTTCTATTTCCCAACCACTTTGATCTGACTAATGTGAACTGGTAAGGTTTTATACATTGGCTAGTAGAATTATTTCCTTAAAATCAACAAAACTAGACATGGATCGACCTTTTTTTAGAATACTGTATACAATAGCAAACTACAATTTCTTTGAGGCTAATATAGTCTTATTAATTTTTTGAAATTGTGCCTCAATTGTTCCACCCTTCTCAATGAGAGTTTGTTTTTGTTTCATTACTTTTTCATATTCAAGTACATATCTCACATGCACACATTCTATTGCATCCTTCCACCTATGAAATCTGTTAATTGTTCCATCACTTCATCTTTCTTTGATTTAAACTTTCCCATAGTGTTTTTCTATTGTCTTTCTTATTTTGCAATAAGTGATCCTTTCCCAGCTTCCATGTATAAATAATGCATTTACACACATTCAGTTTCTCATATCGCTCAATAAAGGGGTATAATCATGCCCATTCATTTTTAAAATCCCTTCCAATAGTCCATTCACTTATCTTTTGACATTTAAATTTTTGACTACAAGATTCCCTAGAGGTCTGAATTTTAATTGTACTATATTTTTCTTTTTCGGTTGATGTGTCTGAATTTAAAATCTCATGAAGTGGTTTTTGAATATCATTATTAGGAAAATTATCATGTGGTCCCATCTCATCTGCTGGAATATCTTTGAGTGAACGTACATCAGGGTCGATAATGTTTACTGCTTTCAATATTTGGTGTTCTCTATCATTTTTTGTTGTAAAAAATGCACTATTTTAAATAATTAACAAAATACATTTTTACAAAGCATTTAAAAAGAGGTAGATAAGCAAAAAACCATTTATCTATTAATATAGAAAGGTTTTACATTTAAGAAGAACAAATTTTTAAAAAAATTGATGGTAAAAGGTGTTTGTACCTACAAGTTGTGTAGAATATGTAGAGATTGATGCCTCATTGCATTTTGATATTTGTGTAAAATATTTTAGAATTATCTTTTTACAAGAATATTGACCTCCCTTCTTTCCATATTCAGTAGGTGACATTGTATCCGTAAAGAAAAACCTTCAGATGTTAGGAAATGTATATGAATTTTAAGGAAAATAGTAGACATCCCTTAAGACAAACCTTTGATCATAACACAACATGACAGGGAATACTTATCGACCATAGTTGTAGATAGTTATTATACACTGCGTATGAAACATACTCTAAGAGACAAGAAGCAGTCTCTGATAAGAGAAATGCTCCTGATACACAACCAGATGACATTGATAGTTGTCTACCATAGTTGCGTATAGTTCACCTACAGTGCCTATGAAACTATAGAAAAAGAAATTTGGACAAAATAACAATGGAATAAGAATACTCTACCAATTTTCAATCATTAATTCTCTACAACCGATAGGCTTTTACCAATAGACACTTCCCTACAATCAATCGGCTTATACCAATCGACAGTCCCTGCAATCGATAGATAAATGTCGATCACACGTACCTGCAACTGATAGAATGATATCGATTGATACCTCTACAATCGATAGATAAATTTTGATCAACTTTCCCTACAACCGATAGGTTTATAACAATAGACAACTCTGCCATCGATCGACAAATATTGGTTGACAACACTATAATTGACTGACTAATGTTGATCGACACGGTCTTGCAATCGACAGACTAATTTTGATTAGCACATCTACAACCTATTGAAAAATACTTATAGACAATCCCTACAATCTATAGGTAAACATTGATTGACAGTCCCTACAATCGATAGACAAATGTCGATCGATACCTCTACAACTGACCGACTAATGACAATCGATATGGTTCTACAACTGACTGACTAATGCTAATCAACACCTATGCAACTGATAAGTAAATACTGATCGACAATCCCTACAACTGATAGGCTTATGCCAATAGACATGGCTCTATAATCGATTGGCTTATACCGATAAACATAGCTCTTCAACCAATTGGCTCATGCTGACAAACACGGCTCTACAACCGATCGACTTATGTCGACAAACACAGCTCTCCAACTGATATCCTTATGTCGACATACATGGCTCTGCAACCGATTGGATTACACTGATAGAAATGACTCTATAATCGAACAACTTATGTGGATAGACACGACTCTACAACTGATCGACTTAGACACAACTCTGCAACCGATCAGCTTATACCGATAGACACGGCTCTACAACTGATTATCTTGCATCGATCGACACTTCTCTACAACCATTCGATTTATTTCAATAGTCACTCCTCTGCAACCATATCAATTTTTTCATTGTTTTAGAGCTATTTTCGAGTTAGAGTATTTTTTATGTATGTTTATCGATACCCAGTATAGTATATATACGGGTAGTATATGAGGTGATTTGGCCAGGAAAAATAAAATAATTTATAATTTGAAGGTGATTTGGGTGGGAAATATATAATAATCATTTATAATTTGAAGGTGAATTGGGTGGGATAATCAAAATCATATGTAATTTGAGGTCGGCGAATTAAAATAAATTTAGGTTCATGATTATCAATGAAGGGTGAATTTACCCCAAAAAAACTTCCATTTCGTAAATTTTGGGCGAATGGGCCCCAGTGAAAGGATCCAAAATTAGCCTTTTCAAAATTTTGAAAAACCTAAATAGAGCCAATTTACAATATTTCATGCTTATGCATAACCCTAATGAATATGGAAGTGGGATAGAAGGTGGCACACCATATATTCTAGAAGGGTAGAATGTAGGTGGATGCAATTATGAGGAAGGAATATGGGCTTCAACAGTAGGAGTTTAAGGATATGGTGTGGTGAAAATATCTTCATTGGATAAGGGGGATTGGGTTTTTTTATGTAGCTGATATGATAATTTTTGTGAGTTAGCATCAAAGGATGCAAAGAAGGATTGTTGGAAATATGGTGGTTACAATGCTTGAGAAGCATCCTAATATGATGATGTGAGTGGTGCATACTGTGGCTATAAAGGATACTGTAGTGGAGGGAATTGTGATGAATATTCTTGAGTGCTCAGGGTGGAAGATGAGGGATCTAAGTTCATCTCTACGGTAGGTAAAAATGAAGTGATCTCAAGGTGAAGTTGCATTTCTTCTTGAATATAATATGGTGTGTGGACATGACTATAATGTGTAATTTATTCTTAGTGTTATCAATAAACCTATTTAATTTTGATTACTTTTAACCATGAAAATATGTAAGGATTTTAGGAATGAATGACCACTCTATGCCATCATAATGGAGGATAAAAAATCCAAGAAGAAATATTATGTAAAGACTATACTAAATCCTTTTCTAGTTCCTAGAGAATTTGAAGATCTATTTCCCAAATATTTACATAAACAATCTCCTAAAATAGATATACATTTAATCACAAAGTCTATTTTAGGTACCTATCTAACATTAAAGCCACAATACCAAATGGTCACACCTAAATTATGCGAACTAAGATTGTAATTATAAGAAATTTTAGATTTTGCATAGACTTGTTTAAGCATTTTCTATGGAAGAACTTGTTATCTTTGTAAATAAAAAAATGTGGTTCTATAATATTATGCATTGATTATAGGCATATAGATAGGATTACTATTAGGAATTTATAAATTATTCCTCATATTGATAATTTATTTGATCATATCAAGGGAGATAAGATTATCTTCAATATATATCCAAGATCTAAATACAATCAATATTATACTAGTAAGAAAGCATTTTAGAATAGTTGTATGCAATATGATTCTATATTGGTATGGTTTCATTAATTTCCCAATATTATTTTTGTGGTTAACGAAGAGAGTGCTAAAATAGTAACTAGGTATGTTTGTGTTAGTATTTCATAGATGACATCTTGATCTATTCTTGTAATCCAAAGGACTATGAAGACTAATTATGGATGGCATTACAATATATATGTGAGAATCGTCATATGTATGATATTTCCAAAAGCTTGTTTCTTTTTATTGTGTTCTAATACCTACACATATAGTATTTGGTAATGACATTGTTGTTTATTTTTTCAATATTAGAGCCATAGTAGAGTGCTAAATGGCAACTAGTTTTATTGAGGTTCAAAGTTTCATGGAACATCTAGCAAGATAATATTTAAGGTTTGCATATGGTTTTCCTATAATAACTCTTTCCATAACTTCCCTTTAGAATAAAGAGCAAAGGTTTGAGTGGAAAAATACATGTGAGGCATCCTTCTAGAAGATTAAAGAGTTGCTCATCTATGCAGTAGTCCTAGTAGTCATTGATACGAATAAGGAATTTCATCTATGTACATATTTCTTACTAGATGGATTAAGTGGATTATTTATGGAATATAGTTGATTCATTGCATATGAAAATAGCAATTTCAAGGACTACGAAATTAGCTACCTAGACCATGATCTTATCGAGGAATATTACATTATTTGGTACATGATAATGTACCCCCATGGTACCTTCCTGGTACAATTGTAAATATGTAATAGATTAGGGTTGAGTATATTGTTTAGGTGAGTGATTTATATTTTCTCTTTCATGTAAGTATCAGTGTCCAAGAAATGCACAAGTGTCATATAAGAGTGTAATATGTAGGAAATGCGCAAGTGTCATGTATGTTAAAGTGCAAGAGTGTACTAAGAGAATGTGCACAAGTGTCTTGTAGGTAAGTGTACAAACATGTAAAGTGAGTATGTGCATTTAAATTAGGAGTGCATGTAGAAGTGTGCAAGTGTCATAGAGTCAAGTGTGCATGCAAGAAGAAAGTGAAGAGTCTAGTATGCAAGTGGTAAGATGATAAGCCAAAGTTTCATGGGACTTGTCATATGGAGAGAAATATTCAAGTACATGAAGAGTTATATTTAATGTCTATATTATGGAGACAAAGATCCATGAAAATAAATCCAATTATCAAATTGCCTGATTATCCATGAAAAGAAATGAATTTTATTTTCATTATTATATTATCATTGACATACATATTATACAACTCATATATAATTCTACACTTCATTATTGACATTTTGACCCTTAATATTGTAGCTTTTTTATAGTGGGACGTATGATATTCTATGGTAGTAATTCTTGGAAGTCAAAAATGGTATCAGAGATACCACCTAACTTTATCTATTTTTTATAGATTTTATTTTATTAGCCACCATTACTTAACTCTGTCCATTATTGATAGAATTATAGAAGAGTATGTCCACTTTGAAGGCAGTGAAGACTTGGATTCTATTTTATAAAGGTCTAATTGTGTATATATTGAGGGGTCAAAGAATAGTCACCTTGATTTGAGTGCTAGGGTATTTCCACTTGGTTGAAGGAAAACTAGTGAAGACAACAACTTAGCTAATTCGATACAGAGCCAACTCAAGAGATAGTTGGATATTAATAGAGAGAGTCAACTTAGATATACTTGGATATTGATATATTGAGAGATAATTCAAAATAAAGTTAGATATTCAAGGACACTTAAATTCATCATGATATATATTTTGGATTCTTTAGAGAAGAAGATAATGACTATTAAATATGGAGAAAGAACCAACTTAGAATAAATTTAGTCATATAGGGATATTTTTAATCACCCTAACATTGATATTGGTTTCTCTAGAAAGGAGGAGAATCATATTTGGTTCTTAGTTGTGACATAAGACATTAGAGAGAGATTTTATATAGACTGAGAAGCATCAAAATCTTCCTACAGATATAGAGAAGAACTCTATCCTCTTGAGAATAAAATTTGAGAAGTGAAAGTACAAAGAATGATAATAATAGAGAGTGCAAAGAATTAGAGGAGCATCTAAGCTTCCATAAAATAGCAGATTTAGAAAATAAACAAAGCTTAGAAAATAGAAGCAATACAAAACTTCTACATAATAGGACAAGCAAAGCTCAAAGTAGAGAAGAATGAAGCATTATAAGCTTCCTAGGATATATTAAATAAGTATATTGACTAAATATATTTTTATATTAATTCAATTTTGGTCATGGATCACTATTTTGAAGCAAGTTCTTCAAGGAAGATATTCATTAAAATAATGAAAAAAGAGGTCACAATATCAAGGCCAATATAAAGGCTATCTAATATTATAGCACTATAACTAATTAAGCACTAGTAAGATTCAAAGTGCTATTATATAGTAAATCACTATCAAGATTCAAGCACTAGTTAGGTGCTAGTATTTTGATAAATACAAGAAGACAAGCATTTTTAGCTTAGGCAAGGAACCTATTATTAAAGGAAGAATAGAAGATATTAGAGATCAATGTAGATGCTGCAAAAAGATAAAAATATTTTAGGCACTATAGAATAAAAAGAACAAAGAGCTAAAGGGCACTAGAAAACTAGAGTTGATCATTATCCAATGGGTTATTAGTAAAAATAGATAGCAATGTGAACAATAATATGAACATATGATAATAGCATAACACAATAACAAGCAATATCTATTCTCTAAAAAAATATATTTTGTCATTTAGTCACCACTAGAAGGAAGGAGGAAGTCATTTGGTCATTCAGTCATCATCCAAAGGAGAAAGTCACCTGACCATTCGACCACCATCAAAAGGAGAAATTCATTTGGTCATTTGAACACCATTATAATGATAAAGTCTCCTATCTATTTTGTAACTACTAGAAGAAATAAATTAACCTCCATATTAATTGAAGACACATTCATCCTCCAATAACAAATAAATATTCGACCTCTAATAGCAAAGAGACACTCGATATCCATCATCAGTGAAGAATTGTTTGGCCTCTAACAACAAAGAAATATTTGGCCTCCAACAACAAATAAACATTTAGCCTCCATCAGTAGAAAGATATTCTAGGAGAGACAAGAGCAATGGAGAAGGATTGGAAAATCCAATCATTCAATGAAAATTTGCAAAATGCTTCCTGATCTTGTAGTGGAACATGCATCGACCAACAATAACATTACTCAATGTTACATTATATTCTTGGTGCATGGTAAATATTTTTAGGGAGATAAATTCAAGATTGGTTTTTGAAAAATTAGCTAGAGTAATAAGGTTTAGGCACCTTTAGTTAAGATTTTAAAAATCATATTTAGTTTAAATTTATTATTTTGTTTATGGAGTGATAATGTATACAACTTAGATTTAATATTTAAATTTTTTTAAAGCTTTTAAATATTTTCAAAGGTTGAAGATTACAAACATTAAAATTTTGATGAATTAAAGTACATTGGAGTTAAAAGGGTTTAGGATTCAATGATTTTAGTGTTTGGAAAGTTTTGAAGAGTGAATGTTTTAATGTGGAATTATTTAAAGTTTTTTTAAGTTTTTAAAATTTTTAAAGAGTGAAAGTTTTTGAAATTTTTTGAAATTTTTGAAATTTGAAATTTTGAAAATTTAATATTAGGGAGTTAAAAGATTTCTACATCAAAGGTTTGAAATTTTAAAATTTGTAAATTTCATGTTTGAGCGATTATTTAAATGGGGAGATACATATCTTCTTCGACTTTAAATTTAGTATGCCAGGGCTTCATAAAAAGCCTTGCCCTTCCAAAAAACCAAGGACCCCCTTGAAAAGTTTTCTCTCTATCTTCATTATTAGCAAATAAAAAAATAAAATAACCATTTGGATAAATAGAGATTTGTAACTCACCTTTAGTTTTCCAACTTTTTGCGACCCGGACTTTGAAAGCGAGATAGACTCGGACGAAAACCCACGAATCGATAAATTAGTCCTCTTTTTTCCAAATCTTCAATGCCAATCTGAATGTTACCCATATCAAGCTTAACAATAGGAGTTCCATCAATTGCTTTAAGACATCCTGATTTCGTTTTCCTAGGATCAATATTAGGCATTCTTAGAGGTTTATGGAAAGCCCTAAGATTGATATTAGCATTGGGCTGAGGCTGTCCACCATGAAGGGCATCCCTAAAATTTATTTTTGGGACAGAGTCTTCAAAATTCTTACCCTTGACAGGGGTTTTCATAGTAGAATTATTTTGTGGGTGCACCTTAGCACTAGATTCACTTGAGATATGAGCCATTTTTTATCAACTGCTTGAAACTTGTTTGGTGATCTCTTTAATCCTTGCCCTAGACACCGTGGAAAGGTATGGTTTTCACTTTTCTTTTGTGCAGCAAATTCCAAGTTTTCTTCATGCATGGTTCATGAATGACTTATGCCAATTTACATTCATATTTGATATTATAAGAGAATTTCATTTTCATTAGTATATTGGCCTTGATATACATATTAGATTGCTTATATATAATTCTACTCTTCATTAATGATATTTTGACCTTTAATATTATCGCTTCTTTATATTGGACCTATGATATTGTGTGCTAATAAGTCTTAAGAGCCAATAGATTTAGATTTAGAAATATGAGTACATGCCTTAATATGTGGTATCACTTCCCTCTATGATGATAATCCGACATGAGAATATAGCATTATAATATTAGATATTGTTTACTCAATGTAGGTTGAATGCTTCATAAAGGAGTTGCACATTTATTTTCTTTTGAAGAAAATTAAAATCGGGGGCATATCAAGGACCACCCTTCCCATGAATTAAACTTGTGTCTCTGTTAAGAGATACCAAATACTTTTACCACTGTTGTGTACCTACTAGGACCTTCCAAAGAAAGAATAAAATTACATTTTTTTTCAAAAAAATACTCATAACATTTGTTCACCATAAATATTTTCTTGATTAATTTATAGAGGTTTTTATGAGGGGTCCTAGCCCCCTCATACTAATTGGGGTTTGAACCTTGGACATCGCAAATATAAGTCAAATTTATTACCAATGAAGTAAGCTTGCAACTTTTATAACTTTAAATATGTTTTTATGAGGTGTCATGGTCCCCTCATACTAATTTGGGTTTGAACCTTGGACCTATCAAAGAGAGGCCAAAACCCTTACCACTACAGTAAACTTGCATCTAGTTATACCTTTTTTTGAGCAATATAAATTTTATACTATCATATCAATAGGAGAAAGTGGATTAAGATGTGTATTTAGTGATGCAAAGTTTGAGGTGTTTAAGGAATCATTTACTTCAAATTTTTCCTACTAATGAGTGGATTTAAAACTTACATCAAATGATGTCCTCCCATAGGATCAATAACATCAAGATAAACAATTATATCTTACAAAATGAAGGGTTACTTTGCTCCCATGTGATAATTTATTCTCTTAGAATTATGGAGTTTAGTTACAATAGAGGGACAAAACACCATATATTCATCTCATCCATTTGTGAAGAAGATGTATTTAGACTTGAGATAGACATACATTTTTTCAAGCATGAGACACTATTATAAATATATCTACAATTTATTAGAGTGTTCAAGGATGAATATGGAGCATCATCATAATAAAATATTATTATACCTATATAATATACCAATGTGGAATCAAATTATAGTTTGTATTCATTTTATTATTTGATTATCTATGTACACTTATCACTATTCTACCATTATTATAACAATGGATACATTGAGAAAGGTAGATCACTTTTTCCTAACTAGGACTATGTATTACACCTTTAAATTTGCATGGGTCTATGCTACTAAGATTATGAGGATACATGGGGTTCCTATGACTATCGTTTCTATTAGGGATCCTCTTTTCTCTTCTCCATTATAAAATATTTTCTAGGAGGGATTCAGCATGAAAATTAATTTAAATACAACATCACACTTAGAAATATGGATAGATATAATGGTCCAATCAATTATTGGTAGACATGTTTAGGATGTATGCAATAGACTACTAGATAGAATGGAAGGATTACATATACTTGATGGATTTTTATTATAATAGTATCTATTTCCATCTCAAAGTGTCTTGGACACCTATGCCTCACATTGAGTGACACAATAGGAAGTTGCATGAGTGTTATCAATGCTTGTGGAACAAAATTTAGAAATTTATTTAGGTTTTATCCTTGTTATATGTGATCATTAGCATATTTTTCCTGCACTACTTGCTACACTACTTAAGTTCATCAAGGAAAATATATAGAGATATTTATAAAAAAATGTGTGGGAAAAGTAAATTTGTAGAAAATAAAATCTAAGATAAGGAGGTGATGAACAAATATCAAAGAATCCTTCTATGAATATTGGACTAAATATACATATTAACATTTTCTAACAACTAGAAATTGAACATAGTCTCATATAACACTTAAGCATTAAAACATACATAAAATATGGACAATGTGGAATTAGTTGCAACTTCATTTAAATCTTAATATTATAGATATGTTAGACAAATATAGGTTCATGTTACTAAAAAAATGACTCAAGGATTGAATTTAATTGTCTGGTTTAGATGGAGAGCTCTGGAAGAGAAAACTCGCACATCCGTTGGGTAGCCAAAGAAATTTTTGGTTGTTGTGGAATTGAAGACAAGATTGTTGCCCTAGGAGGACCCAATGGGGAAACCTCCTGATCCTATTTTAGAGAGACATAGTTATTTTGCAAATTTTTTAAAGGATAAATATTCAACAAAGACTAAAGAAGCACAAAAAACTACATTAAAATGCTTTTTACAATTACTAGAAATAGATAAACATATCAATGAGTTAATGGATGCTTACCACAGTCAAAATTAAGGTCAAATATTGTCATTGAGCAAAGGATGGTAGAAGAAATAGTTTTATATAGAGCAAATCATGATTTGATCTATAAATTACTAGATATTCATCCTACCCTAAACTTTTTACATTCTAGGGTCTGGAAAAACTGGGAGCCTCTTGGTGAGTATTCTTTGTGGTTTATTAGCAATGGATGTTTTATTGTTAGTTTTTCTTCACTTACCAAAAGAAATAGAGCTTTTGAATCAGAAAAGAGGAATCATGGTTCGAGAGTATTATTTGTTCAGCCCTAGAGAATGGATTTGATCCTCAAATTGAACCCACTATTGTCCTAGTTTGGATCCATTTATATGCACTTCCAATGGATTTTTGGAGTGATCAGGTATTGGAAATTATTGGCAATTTCCTTGGAAGATATTTGGGTGTTTCCAAAGAGACAATGGAAGGAAACACAACTTTTTATGCTATATTATGTGTGTAAATGGATCTTAGCCAACCTTTTACAATAGATCTTGAACTCAAACTTGCAGGACTATCCTAGATTCAAAAATTAGATTATGAAGCATTGCTCTTTGGGTACAAAGTTAACCACAAATATGGGTATTTATCCCGATATTGCCCAAATAATATAAACATAAAAATGGAGGCTCCTCTAGGAATGTAAAATATTCCTAAGGAGGGTAATTCAACAATAAATAAAGAAACAATCAATATTTCTCAGTGTGAAGAAGCACAAGGAGATGGTTTTGAACATCCCAAAAGAAGAAGGCAAAAGAAAATATATGGTAAAGAGAAAATCCAACTCAAACCCTCCAATGGGTATGAAATATTCAAGACACTAGTAGACCAGGAATAAGAAAAATTCTTAGGAGTGGATGAGAATAATAAAAATAATAATAGTCATGTTCAATCCCCTCTTTCACCTCCTTCCATCCTAGAGCAGGTAATTGAGTGCAGTGAGTTACCACAATCAAATATTATAGGGGCATTGATAGTGCATAACTAAGAGCAACCAATAATTAAGGATGTCATCATGGGTATAACATAAAAGAATAGAGAAATGCAAACTCTAGGGATAACTCAGGTGGAAAAGAGATCAAAAAATATTAGCTCTCAAGGAGTGGGTAGAAAATCAAATAAGGAATTTATAGCAGTTCAAGGAGATAAAATCATCACTGGAGGATTGGTGAGGCCAATAGATTTTTACTACTCTCAAGGTAACCAATGATTATACAATTATTGAATGTTAGGAGTTTAAATAGTATAAACCATCAATCTATTGTTCGAAGACTCTTAGAAAAATGTAAAATAGATTTTTTGCTTATCCAGGAGACAAAATGTTATTGTATCTTATGTGTAAAACAATAAATATACTTTGGAGGGGTGATAGTCATATGGAAGTGGTTGCCCAAGGGGCATCAGGGGGGATAGTTACTTTGTGTAACTATATTTAATGGATTACAATAAAAAATATAGCTTGGAGTGGTGTCCTCACATCACATTTTAGGAACAATGTGACAGTTGAGCAAGTTTTAATCATAAATTTTTATGGGACTCAAAACCTATATGGTCATATGCATCAATGGAAATTTGTGCATAACATGAGAGTCTCAAGGGAGGAGTTAGACTATATTATTGTTGGGGATTTTAATTCTAAATTATCCTCTAGATATCAGGAAGAGGGAACCCGAATTTTAGATCCAAGGAATCAATTTATGATTGCCCAAGTCCAGGCATTACACTTGATGGATATTAAATTCCATCGAACCAACTATACTTGGACTAGTAAGAGGAGGGAGCCACATAGGAGGAAGGTGCAGTTAGATCATTTTTTTGGTTTTAGAGGAGGCATTTGTGAAATGTAGTATAAAATTTCAAATTTTGGAAGGTCTGATTCTAGATCGCTTTTCCATTTTGTTGGAAGGGGGATCAAAATAATGCAGTATCACAAGCCATTTAAATTTGAAAACTTTTGGTTATAAAAATAGGAACTTCGAAAGAAAATTCCATAGTGGTGGGAAGAGTACCGCCCATCATATGGGGCAAAAATTTTTAGATTCCACAAGCATCTTCATTATGTCAAGGATCAACTAAAATAATGGAGGCGAGCTAACAAGACATACTTCCAGGTCCAAAGAGCTCCATTGGTGGCCATATGGGATGAGGTTCAAAACCACTTCAGGTAAGGAACAATTATAGAGTAGCTTAAAGAAGATGATGATGCATTGCGTAAAGTGGTTGAGGATATTGACAACCAAGAGGATACCTACTAGAAAAAGAGAGCAACAACCACTTGGTTATTAGAAAGTGATAAAAATAATAAAATTTTCCATCGGGATGCTTATGGTAGGAGACAGATGAACAACATGGAAGCTCTTCAAGATGAGAATGAACACTCCTTTGATACAATTCCATGTATGCATTTCCACTCAATGGATTATTTTTCTAAATTGTTTAAGGAAAATATGGTGCAATATGAAGAGGCCAAAAAAGAAGTTCTTGTTATCATACACTATGTTATCTTTGAGGAAGAAAATCAAGCCCTATTTAAACCTATTGATAGAGAGGAACTGAAAAAGTAGTCTTTGGAATGAGCACCGAGAAAAACACCAGGTCCAAATGGCTTTCCAATTGAGTTTTTTAGGCCTTCTAGGACAACATGGAGTAGGATGTAATGGTTGTTATATAGGAGTCCAAAGGTATTAAAAGAATGCTTAAAGAAATAAATCATACATTCATTTCCTTAATTCTAAAATGGGAGGAGGCACTGCACATTTCATATTATAGACGTATTGCCTTATGCAATTTCATATATAAAATAATCACAAAGGTAATGGTTGAGTGGCTAAAATATATTCTACATAGCATTATCTCCTTAAAGCAAGGGGATTTTGTAGAGGGCAGGAAAATCTTGGATGGTGTGGTTCTAGCTCAAGAGGTAATCCATTCAATGTAAAAATATAGTAATAGGGGAATGTTCATAAAATTGGATATGTCAAAGGCTTATGATAGGATGGAGTGGAGCTTCTTGTCAAAGATGATGGTAGCATTTGGTTTCTCTCAGGATTGGATAAAATGGGTCATGAGTTGTGTTTCTACTCTGACATACTCAGTGTTAATCAAGGGTCTTCCCTCACAACCGTTTGGAGATGCTCAAGGCCTTCATAAAGGAGATCCTTGTTCCCCTTATCTTTTTCTCATATTGGCCAAAGGTTTGGATAGACTCATATTGAGCAGAAGTCAACATGGTTTGCTAATAGGTATCAAGGTGGGTGAGGAAAGTTTGACTCACCTATAGTTTGTGGATGACACATGATTGGTGGGAGTGGCCAACTTCAAGGAAGAAAGAATGATTAGAGATACACTTAATGTCTACCTTAGGGCCACAAACCAAGTCGTCAAATATAAAAAATCCAAAGTGGTCTTTTTCAATCTTGATCAAAGGCTTCAGGATAGAATTTTAGAGATCTTAGGATTCACAAGGACTTCTCTCTCAATGGTATACTTGGGGGTCCCTTTGCATTTTAAAAAACTAAAAATAGATATCTGGAGGAATATTTTGGATTGTATCAAGGAAATAATTAATCATTGGTCTCACAAATGGTTAAGATATGGGGGTAGATTAACTCTTTTACATTCAGTCATTCAGGCCATGACAATTTATAAATTTTCTATCCTTGTTGCCCCACATACCATATGGAAATATTTGGATAAGATGACAAGAAAATTTGTATGGAAAGGAGTAAAACAAGAGAGAAAATGGGCCTTATTAGGTTGGGATAAAGTAACCCAACCTAAGGTAAAATGAGGTTTGGGACTGAGGTTATCAAATCTAAATAATAAAGCTTTAACTGGAAAGCTTTACTGGAGGTGGATTTCCCAACCAACTTCTTTATTCAGTAAAGTTTTAACTAGTAAATATTTGGGATAGGTAAATCCAAATGAGGTGGGTCATTTCCCTTTGGATGGTAATGGATACTTAGTGTGGCAGGCTCTAAATTTAGGATATCAGGTATTGAAATATGGATTATTTTGGAAAGTGAGGAGAGGGGAGAAGGCACGTTTTTGGATATATTCATGGGATAAATACCCACCAATCATTATTGAATTTACAGAACTACAACCAATAAAAAAACCATGGAAACTAGGGGTTGGGTCCAAATTGAAAGTTATTTCAACACTAGCCATCTAGGGGATTATAATTTTAAGCAGTTTAAGAAGTTGGATGAGTGGCCAATTTCAATCCATCAAGAATTGACACCCATCATGACTAAAATCTTGGTAGAAAGATTTCTCATAGTTAGAGATGAGGAGGATGAATTAGCTTAGGGCTATAGGATCCTTGGTGTCTACACAGTGAATAATGGATATGATAAGATCCTTCTAAAGCCTCCTACTCATGCATATTAGGTTAAGGATTGGAGAAATATTTGGAAGTCCAAGGGTTGACCAAAAGTAAACATTTTTTCTTGGTAGTTCATGCATAATGGAATTCTTACTTTTGATAATATCAGGCATAGGGGAATAATTCATCCATATCACTATGTTTTATTCTACAAAAGTGAGGAAACATCTGACCACTTGATGTTTGAGTGCCCATTCACATGCCAGATCTGGGAGATGATTTTTATCTAATAAAATTTGAGTTAATGGTGATTTGAATCAAATTAATATTTATGAAATATGGAAGAGAGGTAGATTTAAATCTAAATCTCTTTGTATTGGTTGGGAGATTGGATTAAAATTCATTTGGTGGTAAGTGTGGTTGGAGAGAAATGGCAAAATTTTTAGAGAAACATTTTCATCTTTAGATGGAGTTTGGCAAGTTATTTGGAGTGAAGTCACAAAAACTCTGGCAATATATGAAAAAGAGGAAACTCAGACTATTATAGGGATAATGGAGAAGGAATTTGAAGTGCAAGAGGGGTAGGACATAGCTAGTTGGAAACCACATCTACAAGGTTGGATTAAAATTAATACTGATGGAGCTACAAAAGGAAATTTGGGTAGAGCTAGAATTGGAGTTGTTTGCAAGAATTATGTTGGGATAGTGCTCTATTGGGAACTGCAAGGCCTGGGAAGGGCCACAAAAAATGAAGTAGAAGCCTTAGCTATCAAATCCGCTTCTATTTGGGCAGTAAAAAATGTTATAGGAGGATAATCCTAGAATTAGATTCTCAAATAATGGTAGGATCTCTGGATTGCATGAGGAGCTTTGCTTTGAAGACATGGAGGTTAAGGATTCTTGTCACTCAAATTAAGGAATTGTGGAGGGAATTAGATGATGTGATTCCACTTTATGTGAGTAGAGATATAAATAAAGTGGCAGACTTCCTGGCTAATATGGGTATTGAGAAGGAGGTAGGGGTTCATCGGTATAGTGACATGGCTATTGAGGATGAGAGGATTAGGCAGGTTGGTGAGAAAATCCAGTGTTTGGCTAATTTGGACAACAATTGTAGAAATATGGTTTAGGATTTTTGTGCTTCAATGTAGATCTTATTTTAAAAATTTAAATAGGTGAACAACCATTGTAGAAATATGGTTTAGGATATTTGGATTCAATGTAAATATTCTTTTATTGTTGTAAACATGTGCTCTCTTTGGCTATGGTTGGGAGAAGTCTCATACCAAATTGTAAATGATCGTTGTTTTAATATAAGTTTTTTCAGATTATTTTTCAAGAAAAAAATGACTCAAGTATCGAGCCTCGCATATACATAAAATTGGGTGAAGGAAATGCCTACAAGGTCAGATACTAGGCATGAGTACACAATTTTTTGATGCCTTTAAAATGAAAAAATACATACTTGTACAAAAAAATGGTTTTTCCTACCTTAAAAATGCAAAATTTTCTTTCCAAATCAAGTGAGATATTGGTCCACATTCAATGATTATGGGACTCAAGGCCTCATGGACTGGAAATATTAATACAAAATTTTGATGGCCTCTAGAAATATTTGCTTGGGGTTGACATGGGATTCACTTGTAATTATTGTAGCTCAATTCAAGGTGCCTAACAATGGAGATCCCATTGTTATGGTTTTAAATATGCTAGTCAGGTTTTAGGGGGACCATACATGGGTAATACCATGAAATTTTCAAATTCATGGCTATGTTTGAGTATATTAGATTATTTGGTACATGCTAATGTACCCCCATGATACCACCATGGTACATATTGTAAATATTAGATTAGGGTTGAGTTTTAGTTTAGAGTGTGAGTAATATTTTATGTATTGTTGTAATATATAGGAAATGCATGAGTGTTATGTAAGTGTGTATGAGCAGGAAATGTATAAGTTTCATGTGAGTATGTGTGCATGTGTAATGTGAGTCTATGTGCACAAGTGTATTATATGTAAGAGCATACAAGTGTCTTTAGATTAGAGTATTCAAAGTGAAGAGTCATGTTTAGGTGTGCATACAAGATAGAGTCATGTATATGCAAGTGTCAAGTAGAGAATCCAAGAGTCATGAGACTTGGTACATGGAAAGGAATAGTCAAGTATCCAAAGAGTCATTCTACTATGGCTATATAGTATTCCATAGAGAAGGAACAAAGTATCAAGTGTCATATCAAAGTATCTAAGTGTCAAGTATCATATTTGTAAGAGAAAGAGGAGTAATAAATATTTCATATAATATAAGCAATAAATCTTCATGCTTTGTACATGTATGATTTAGGCTATTTACATTCATATTATTATTTATTAATTAATGTTATTTGATATATTATAAGCCTTGATTTACATATTAATTTGTTCATATTATTCTACTTACATAATTATCTTGATCTTACTATATTGTGGCTATATTATATTTGATCCTATGGAATTTATCTTATGAGTTTTATGTTAGTATTAAGGCTTAAAAATCCATAAGTGGTATTAGAGCTACTGTGAGTAGTTTCTTACATAGGTTGAATTTATTTAGCTACATACAAAAATTGATTTTTTCTAGTTTAATAAAATTGATTTAGAGTTTGTCTACTTTAAAGGGAGTTAGACCTAGACTCTATTGTAATATAATATTAAGTAGAAAGGCTAGAGTCTTTCCACAATTTGAGGAACAACTATGAAGACCAAGACTCAACTATAGAGTCTTTCCATGATTGAATAACAACTAGTGAAGACCAAGACTCAACTATAGAGTCTTTTCATGGTTGAAGTACAATCATTCAAGACAAGGAATCACATCTATATTGGAAGGTGAATCAACTTTAAGATAGTTGATCATTTTAGGGAAATAGCCAACCCTTGACATTGATTTTAGAGATAGAAATATTTTAGGAACTTAGATAATATTTGGTACTATTTTCTATCAACTTAGAAGGAAGTTGAAGAATTTGGGATAGTCAAGTCATCTTGAATTTGATTATTATATTAAGTAAATCTGATTTGCCTTGACATTGATACAAGCATTAAGGACATTAAGGTCACCTTGATATTAGAGATTTGAGTTCTTAGGTGTGACCTAAGACATTGTTGAGATAGAGTTACAATATAGATTTATATCTAGAAGAGTGAGAAGCTTCCTACAACATATAGAGAAAAATTTCCTCTTCTAAATACAAGAGTAAGCAAAAAAGGAGAAACATATCAAGCAACTATTAATTAAAGATGTAATATATTTAAGTTTTAGGTCACAGAGAAATTGACCTTGATATTGAAGTTTTAGGTCACAGAGAAATTGACCTTGATAGAAGATTTAGGTCTTGAATATAGACCTTGACATAAGTAAAGGAAGATTTTAGATCTTGAAGATATAACTTAACATTAGTGAAAGTAGACCCAAGTCATAAAGACCTTGACAAATATAGAAGAACAACAAAAGATTGAGGCTGCTTATTTTGAAAAGTTATTCAGAATAAAGGTAGTCTAAGAGAAGAACATGTCTTGAAAAGAGGACTTGATATAAAAATAAATTTTCAAAAATATTTTAGGTTATTTATATTGAGAAGAAAGAGGTTAGAAAAGAAGGCAAACATATAAAATTTAAAGATTGAAGAAGATTTTAAAATAATAGATTTGACTCTAGATTCTAAAGGGCGGAAGGAAAGAAGCATGATAAAAAGACTAAAGATATTTGGATACAAGGATGCAACTAGACAAGTGATAGAGTGCAGCATAAAAATCAACCAATATAAAATTTGAAAGGTTTAAGCATAAAAAATTGAGTATAAGAATAACAAATTGATATTCAAGGGTTTTTATACAGAGGGAAAACCAAGTAGTCAATACAAAGAAGACTGTGCAAGCATCATGGTCGATTAGGATTCTAAGTAATTAATAATAATAAGAGTGTTCAAGTGACATCACTATCAAAAGAGGACATACAAATATAACATGCATTAGTAGAACAAATACATGAGAGCACTATCTAACTAGAAAGGGTGCAACCGCATATCAAAGGACCCATCCATTGTTCCATATTACATACAAGGATGATTGAAGGCTTCAAACCTACCTAGAAAATACCCCATGCATGTCTAAGGAGCTTGAGAAGACCAAGGACACACTGAAGAATATTGAAAAGCATTCTAAAATGCCTAAGGAGAAGTAAGAATAGGAACACAATATCCAAAATTACTTAAGGATCAATAAGGAGAAGCATACCATATATAATTAACTAAGGAGTAGTAAGGAGGAGTGTAACATCTAGAATTGTTTGAGTAATATGGTGTCACATCAAACTCACTGATTTGAGATAACCAACAAAGCATACCAAGAGTTTGAAAATAAATTCAAGTTGGAATATTGAACGTTAGATTTGTAGAGAAGGTGAAGACCAATGTAATGCAAGGTTGGTAAATTTGTTTTCCATAATGTGAATGGAGTGACATTTAAAAAGGAATTCTCATTTATTAAAATATTCACTAGGCACCTAACATAGAATAGCTTACACCTCACCTAAAGGTGAATTCTATTCATAACTCTTGTACACAAACATCTTACTTTCTATTTGGATATGAATCACTCATGAGTAATTCAACAGTGTAACACTTTATAATGCATTGGTAGATCTATTTAAAAATAGTATGCATGAGCTTACCCAATAAAACATTCATTCCACCTATAATTTTGAAAAGAGAAAAAGGTGCACATGAAATTTCAGTGGTAAATTCAAGTTTATTAGGGTTTTTCAAAGTGTAAACTTTAGGAGTGACAAGGTAAAGTCTTATTACAGTGTTTTTTACTAAATTTTAACTCAGACTGATAAGATTAGAGAAACTTTAGTAGTAATAAGGGTGTTGGCATTTTTGCCACATTGTTTTTGTTGTTACTGTTAATGTAAAAGAATGCACAAATTGTAGAGATACTAATTCTTCTGTTTGTCCCTCCATGCACTTTGAAAGGGAAAATGTAAAAATCTCTATAAGTTTTGTGTTAGAGCAAAGTAATTGTAACATGTCGCGATATCGCGACATGTTGCAGTTTCATGCATCAAATGCAAAAATCAGCTAAGTATAAAAATTGTCGCGATATCGCGACATGTCGCATTTTCGCGACCTGTCACATTTTCACGGTCAAAATAGTCAACGGAAGCAAGGAAGTCAAACTGTCACGATATCACGACATGTTGGAGTTTCGCGACTTGTTGCGGTGAGGGAGAACTAATTGAAAAGTTGTCGCGATATCGCGACATGTCACGTTTTCGTGACTTGCGGTGGCCATAGAGCAGAGTGATAGAAAATGTCATGATATCACGACATACAGCAGCCAAGGGGAGTGCCAAAGAAATATGTCACGATATCATGACATTTTTGGAAATGAAGCCAAGCAAGAGGAACTTGTCGCGATATCATGATAGGAAGCGACAATGACAGAGAAGGCAAGAAATTGTCATGATTTCGTGACATGTTGGATAGGAAGGACAAAGCGCAAAGAAATGTCACGATTTCGTGACATGTCACGTTTTCGTGAGGAGGAAGTAAGGAGGTAGCCAGATTGTATGGAATGTCATGATTTCACGACATGTCAAATTTTTGCGGCCTAAAAGCATCAAAGTAAAAGAAGACAGAAAATGTCATGATTTCATGACATATTGTGGAGATAGAGCCAAATGGAAAAAATGTCACGATTTCACGACATGTCACATTTTTGTGACCTGTCGCGTTTTTGCGGAATGAAAGTTGAAAAGTACAAGGCAAAGGAAATTGTCATGATTTCATGACATGTCACATTTTCACGGTATAAAGCAGACAAGACAGTGTCGAGTGAAAGATGTCACGATTTCGTGACATGTTTCATTTTTGTGATAAGGAGTAGCAAAGAAGCCAAGAAAGAGGAGAATGTCACGATTTCATGACATGTCACATTTTCATGACTGGTGGCAGAAATAGAAGGCAGTAAGGTAAAAGTGTCACGATTTCGTGACATGTCGCATTTTCGCGACCTGTCACATTTTTGCGACCGAAGCAATAACAAAGGCCCGATACAGTTTTGTTTGCATTTTCCTTCAGAATTGCATAGGAGAACGTGAAGAGAAGATAAGGATCAAGTAAAAGCTCTCCAACTGATTTTTAGATCGTGGTCAAGGAAGCTCAAAGATTAAATGTTGTTGATTACCGATGTGCGCTAGATGGAAGAACCTGAGGCAGTTTTCGATGCCACCAAAATTAAAGATGCCTCCAATATTAAAAGCTCTTGTTCGTGATCTCTTAACAACTTCCAGCTTCCCCTGATAATGGTCATTTAATGAAGAAATATGGGCCCTTGTTTCTGTTTCATTTTTGGTTTTGATCCATTAAAATAGGGACTGTCATTTCTCCGAGGCAGATTAAGGGGATCGTTTCTTCAAAATTTGTTTCATGTATTAAATGTTGTAATACGAAAGGAAGAGGGAAGGCCTCTATAAATACCAATGTAAAATCTCAAGCAAAAGGAGGAGGATCTTTTGCAAAAATTAAAACAAAAATCCTAGATGCATTTGCTTCCATTCTTAGTGTCTTCTGGAGTTGGTGATCTAAATTGTTGTGCATGTTTTGCTTTCTGTCTGAGTCACTTCTGTTAGTCCAATGTTAATATAAGTTAAATTCTGTTGTTCTGAATTTGGTTGTATTTGCATTTGAGCGTTTGGAGTACAATTGGAAGCGAACTCACGGCTAATGCGTGATCCAATTTTTGTATATGTATTCTAAGAGTCAGTTGCTGCTTAGCTTTAGGATCTAGTTGAGGTTATTGTTGTTCGAGGTTGTTCTCCCCATCAACGATCGGCTTTGGCCATATTTACATCCCTTTCCATTATTTCCCATTTCTTTCCGCATTTTCCCATTTCTTTCCTGCATCTCTAATCTTGAAACTAGTTTAGATTAGTTTGGGAGCCAGCCCTCTCTGGAGATTGGCCCGGGAGACTTCTCTTTCTCTCGGCCTTTCAATGTTGGCCGAGTCTAGGGCACACAAGTGATGAAATCTTGTACTTAGGCAGATTTGTGTCCAACAATTTTTGGCACGCCCAGTGGGACAGACTATTTTTGTCTCAGAAAGATCCATAATCGGTGGGACTCACAAGTTCCATTTGTTGACACCCGGAGGAATCAAGATTTTGATGAACTGTCTTGACCTCATAGCGGAGATTGTAAGTTCATCTGGTGACTCTGCTGAAGGTGACTGTATAGTACCTAGAAATCTCTAATCTTGAAGCTGGTGAAAATTTTTGCATCTTTGCTTCATGATCACGAGATCAAGTGCCAAAGAATCGGAAGATCCAGTCGAATTCTTCGAGATTGATGTTCAAAACTGGAGGGAGCGCTCAAGATTGGTAAGTCCTATGAACCCATCATTTGCTGTTTCTTCATAGGCAGTGGGTCAGTTTGTGCCATCTCTGACTCCTCCCAGTACTGCTACGAGCTTGCTACATCCAGATCCAGTAGTCCAAATGGCCCAGCAACCTCCACCATGGTGAGTTCCTGCTTGGAACTATTCGGGAGCGTTGGACCTGCCTTTTCAGAATCTAGTTCCTACTGCAGCAATAAAAGCCTTGCCTACATACGATGGGATTGGAAAGACAATGTACGAGCATGTGTCCGATGTGGCAACCTTGGCTTCAATTCATAATATCATAGATGAAGATGTCATGATCAAATTGCTCGTCCTGTCACTCCGAGGTAAGTTGTTGTGCTGGTATAGATCCTTGTCTCCCAACTCCATAACTTCATGGGATCAATTAGCAGAGATGCTAATCCAAGGGTTCAATGAGCAAGCAGACCCATTTTCTTTAGTGCATCAATTTAATAATATCAAGAGGCATCCTCAAGAGGAGATAGTGGATTTCAATGTTAGGTTTGCCCGAACTTGGCAGAGAGTCCCTGAAGGTCTTCGCCCTACTCATGAACAAGCAGCATTGTACTTTCTTAGGGCTTTTCATTCAGATATTGGTATGAATATTAGGATGTCTGGTGTTCAAACCTTTCCTGCACTGTATGCCCAGGCACAGAAGGCTGAGGCCGATCTGATTGCCATTGGGAAATTGCCTCCGAAGATGACTATGCCTATTTTTCCTGAGCTTCCACAATACCAGCATACAGGTGCAGCCCCTACATCTTACACTGCTCCATCCATGTACCCTTCATCTTCATGGAATCCTCCCATACCTTCAGTACCTATGATTCCCATTCCATAGATAACCTCTCCACTTCCAACTCCTGCATTACCTTCTCCATCAGTTCCATTACCTCTACCTGCACCACCTGTGTCCTCAAGCCCAGATCCTCAATTGGTTGTTTTGCAAGAAATTCAGTCGGCCATGAGAGCTCTCACTAACAAGGTGACATCTATGGAGCGGAGAGAGGCAAAAAGGAACTATCAGCCATGAAGATCTTTTTCGGCTGTAACAAGAGAGCAACTTGCTCCTAGCAAGGCTATGGAGAAAGTACCTGAGAGGAACTCAGCGGTCCTGGTGAGTGAAGAGGTTGGCCCTTCTGAAGTTTCACATGAGCCTTCTTACTGGTGTTCTTCATGCAATGATCCACATGATGAGTCCACTTGCATGGTCCACCAAAATTATTTGCAAGTTCTTGCAGGGAGTCGTGTAAACATGATTCGAGAGGTGGATCTTAATTCCGTGAAGTCTCTTGAGGAACACATAGCAGTCTTGACACGCAGCGGTAAGAAACCAATGTTGGTAGATCCGGCTAAGATGGAGCCATTGAAAGTGCCTCCTATGCAAGCAACAAAGCAGCAAATACCTGCAAAGACTCATGATTCTCCAGCTCCACAACAACCACCTATTTTGTCGAAGGATCCACTTCCACCACAAGCAAAAGAGAAGGAAAAAGCTTCTACTTCCCAGCCGCAAGCAGAAACAAAGGAACAAGCTAGAGAGACGTTGCGGTATCCATCATTGACTAAACGACAACGAGTGGAGGCCACCCAGCAATACAGAAGCAAATTTGAATCTGCCAGTGGAGGGAAAGAGCAGATCTCGATGGAGTACAACATCGTGGAAGAACTCAAATGGATACCAGCTAAGGTAAGTCTGTATGACACCTTGCAGCTGCCTGGATAGGTAAATCTCTTACAGGAATCCCTGAAGACCATACAAAGTAAGGGGAAGGCTCCAGCCCAGATAGTTATGTCTCAAACTCTGACCACTTTAGCCACTGGAAAGAATAGACCACCCCCATTTTATTTGTCACTCAGGATGGAGGGTTGGATTGTGCACAACTGTATGATTGATTCTGGCACTGCGACAACTGTCATGCCAAAGGCAGTTTGTGAAGTCATGGGTATGGAGTATACAAGAAGTAGCCCTGGTGTCTTGCAGTTGGATGGGACTCCCATGAAAATAGTGGGTGTAATTAAGGATGTTCCTATTGCTCTACATAGTATGCCTCAGATTACAGTAATTCAGGAGATAGTTGTGGTTGATTTGGAACCGTATTTCAGTATGTGTTTATCGAGAGAATTCACTGCTAAGCTGGGAGGCTACCTTTCTCTGGATTATTCTCACTTGGAGATTCCTTTCAAAGGAAGAAGAGTCCGTATTGACAATCAGAAGCCTTCTACTTTTCATGTAGAGAAGATGGAAGAAGAAGAAAGATCCAAACATTCTGTCAATATGATAACTGAGGAATTGGAAGATCCTGATTTGATGGGTGAAGTCCTGGATGAGCTTTGCTTGGAGGATGAGTTTTCAATGCTCAATTTTAATGCCATGATAGAAACCGACTTGGGGTGTTATTCTATTCTCAAGACTGAAAAGGCTCAAGAACAGAATGATGGAAGTCAAGATCAGCTCTATTTCGATGGAGCACAATGCAGAAATGGCGCTGGCATTGGGACTGTTCTAGTATTACCTTCTGGCATTCCATGATCCTATTCATACCAGTTGACCTGGAGCTGCACAGATAATACCATAGAGGATGAGGCTTTATGCTTAGGTTTCAAGATGGCTGAGACACTTGGAGCGCGACAGTTGCAAATCTTTGGTGACTCCGAGCTGATTATCAATCAGGAGACCAATGAGTGTCTGTCCAAGGTCTGGGATCCAGGAGATCATAGAGCCATGTTTGGGTACGTGTCTCTCCCGAGAGTTCACAGCTAATTTAGGGGTTACCTTGTACATAGAGAAAAAAAAAAAAAAAAAAAAAATTTTTTTAACTTCGGCTCCTTTTGCATGCGAGCCCGCAGGTATGTTTATTTCTCTTTCTTTTTCTTTTCCTTCCCAACAGATAGTGGCTTCCATCTACTTCTTTCTTCCCCTCTACTCCATTCCCTTCCTCTCTCTCTCCTTCTTCTGCAAATAATCAAGCCACTACTATTGTTTCTACTCCCCTCTCTGATGTTCCCTTTCCTTCACTTCCCTTTCTTCTAATTCTTTGTCTTTTGAGCATTTTTCCACACTTCCCACCACCTCCTCCATTCCATCCACTTCCATTTCATTTTCTATTTTCAGCAAAACCCAACAGCTGGTAGCACAGTAGCACCCTGTTGTTGTATCTACCATTTCTACTCCTCCATTTTCCATCATTTCATCATTCCCCATTCCCGTTCCATGGCCTGCACATCTGTCGGTCATCCATTCCATTCATTTCCATTTTTGCAACTCAGGTGCTTTTCACTACTGCCATGGAGATCCTTGCACAGCACCTGGTGATTACCCAGCTCATCCGAGCTAGGCAAAGTGCAGTAGTTCTAAAGAAATAAAGGAAGTTCTGTTCTTCCACAAATTTCTGTTGAAGGTCCTATTTTGAGAGTCGAGTACCAGCAAGAGCTTGTTGCAGCAGCCTGCAGATGCGTCCAACATCAACCAACACTAGTTTTTTTGCTCCTCCAGCTTCTTGACTCTGTTGCCCAATGGATAAAGGCCTGAGGTTCGTGCATACAGCAGAACTGTATACCCCATGAGCCGCCAAGAATGTTGGCATTTTTGCCACATTGTTTTTGTTGTTACTGTTAATGTAAAAGAATGCACAAATTGTAGAGATACTAATTCTTCTGTTTGTCCCTCCATGCACTTTGAAAGGGAAAATGTAAAAATCTCTATAAGTTTTGTGTTAGAGCAAGGTAACTGTAACATGTCGCGATATCGCGACCTGTTGCAGTTTCACGACGTCAAATGCAAAAATCAGCTAAGTATGAAAATTGTCACGATATCGCGACATGTCACATTTTCGTGACCTGTCACATTTTCACGGTCAAAATAGTCAACGAAAGCAAGGAAGTCAAACTGTCACGATATCGCGACATGTTGGAGTTTCACGACTTGTTGCGGTGAGGGAGAACTAATTGAAAAGTTGTCACGATATCGCGACATGTCACATTTTCGCGACTTGCGGTGGCCACAGAGCAGAGTGATAGAAAATGTCATGATATCATGACATACAACAGCCAAGGGGAGTGCCAAAGAAAATTGTCATGATATCACGACATTTTTGGAAATGAAGCCAAGCAAGAGGAACTTGTCGCGATATCACGACAAGAAGCGACAATGATAGAGAAGGCAAGAAATTGTCATGATTTCATGACATGTTGGACAGGAAGGACAAAGCGTAAAGAAATGTCATGATTTTATGACATGTCACGTTTTCACGAGGAGGAAGCAAGGAGGCAGCCAGATTGTATGGAATGTCATGATTTCGTGACATGTCAAATTTTCATGGCCTAAAAGCATCAAAGTACAAGAAGACAGAAAATGTCACGATTTCACGACATATTGTGGAGATGAAAGAGCCAAATGGAAAAAATGTCATGATTTCGTGACATGTCACATTTTCGTGACCTGTCGCGTTTTGAATGAAAGTCGAAGTACAAGGCAAAGGAAATTGTCACGATTTCGCGACATGTCATGTTTTTGTGGGTATAAAGCAGACAAGATAGTGTCGAGTGGAAGATGTCACGATTTCGTGACATGTTTCATTTTCATGATAAGGAGTAGCGAAGAAGCCAAGAAAGAGGAGAATGTCATGATTTCGTGACATGTCGCATTTTCGTGACTGGTGGCAGAAATAGAAGGCAGTAAGGTAAAAGTGTCATGATTTCGTGACATGTCACATTTTCGTGACCGAAGCAATAACAAAGGCCCGATACAGTTCTGTTTGCATTTTCCTTCAAGATTGCATAGGAGAACATGAAGAGAAGATAAGGATCAAGTAAAAGCTCTCCAACTAATTTTGAGATCGTGGTCAAAGAAGCTCAAAGATTAAATGTTGTTGATTACCGATGTGCGCTAGATGGAAGAACCTGAGGCAGTTTTTGATGCCACCAAAATTAAAGATGCCTCCAGTATTAAAAGCTCTTGTTCATGATCTCTTAACAACTTCCAGCTTCCCCTGATAATGGTCATTTAATGAAGAAATATGGGCCCTTGTTTCTGTTTCATTTTTGGTTTTGATCCATTAAAATAGGGACTGTCATTTCTCCGAGGCAGATTAAGGGGATCGTTTCTTCAAAATCTGTTTCATGTATTAAATGTTGTAATACGAAAGGAAGAGGGAAGGCCTCTATAAATACCAATGTAAAATCTCAAGCAAAAGGAGGAGGATCTTTTGCAGAAATTAAAACAGAAATCCTAGATGCATTTGCTTCCATTCTTAGTGTCTTCTGGAGTTGGTGATCTAAATTGTTGTGCATGTTTTGCTTTCTATCTGAGTCACTTCTGTTAGTCCAGTGTTAATATAAGTTAAATTCTGCTATTCTGAATTTGGTTGTATTTGCATTTGAGCGTTTGGAGTACAATTGGAAGCGAACTCACGGCTAATGCGTGATCCAATTTCTGTATATGTATTCTAAGAGTCAATTGTTGCTTAGCTTTAGGATCTAGTTGAGGTTATTGTTGTTCGAGGTTGTTCTCCCCATCAACGATCAGCTTCAGCCATATTTACATCCCTTTCCGTTATTTCCCATTTCTTTCCGCATTTTCCCATTTCTTTCCTGCATCTCTAATCTTGAAACCAGTTTAGATTAGTTTGGGAGCCAGCCCTCTCTGGAGATTGGCCCGGGAGACTTCTCTTTCTCTCGGCCTTTCAATGTTGGCCGAGTCTAGGGCGCACAAGTGATGAAATCTTGTACTTAGGCAGATTTGTGTCCAACAAAGGGTTACCTAGTTTATTTTATTTAAAGAATAATAATACTCTAGGATTTATGAAGATTATTTGGTTTGTTAGTTTTATTTGAAGTAATAAGTTTTATATAGACTAATTTATTAATTGGAGTTATTTTGAAGGTTGATTTATTTTTATAAAGATGGAGTTATAAGGTTAGATAAATTTCTAAATTTAAAATTTATTTAATTTAATAGTTTTTTTAATAGAATATTATTGAATATTTGCAAATTTAGTTATTTGGGAGTTAAAAGCAATTCTACTACAAATTTAGAAAAATATAAATTTATAAAATTATTTCTTAGTTTCTACAACTAGGGAGACTTAAGGATTACTAATTCATATAATTTAACTTATAAACATTAAATTATTTAAACCTAGGGAGTTATAAGGTTGTCAACTTAAAAAAATACAAAATTGGAAAAGTTATCAAGAGGAACTTTTCAACATAGAAAACATTTTCAAAATATAAAACCATATTATTCAAAAGGAAAAGTTAAAGAACAAGGTTCATTTACTAAGAAACATGATATTCTTAAAAGCTCTTGTCAACAATGTAAAAAATTCTCAAGTAAATCCAATCAAGTGATTCAAACAGAAAAAGCTCTTTGGTATACAGACTCAAGTGCTAGTCATCATATGACTACTAATTTGTAATGATTTAATTGTTTAGAAGATAAAGGTAATTTCTATTTGAATATTTATAATGATAAGAGGTGTCTATGTCATGGAAGCAATAGTGTAACACCTAGTGCACTATTTTCATATTTTATACTAGAATATGTTATGTATGTTTTAGGATTGACAACAAATGTCATTTCAATCACTAAATTGGTTGGAAGTGGAATATCAATTGAGTTCAATTATATTATTGATAAGAATAAATTTATTATCAAAATTAAAAATATAATAGGTGCTATAGGATCAATTAAGAATGGGATATATGCTTTAGATTCAATTATTTTTTCTCAAGAGCTTATATTAATTCAACATAACATTGTTGAATGTCATGAAAAACAAAGCACTGGAAATGTGATTCAGGAACCTTTATACCATTGAAAGTATTGGGTGAATCCAAAGTTCAAAATAGTGAAAAAATGCAAGGACAACAAAAATCACATGCATTGCAAGGTCACCTATAAATTGAAGATCAAGACGAAGACCATCATTGAATATTAAAGTCATCATTAACCAAATAATGTAATATAGGGGGATTTTGGAGTATATTACATTATTTAGTACATTCTAATGTACCCCCATGGTACCTCCATGGTACATATTATAAATATTAAATTAGGGTTGAGTCTTTAGAGTGTGAGTAATATTTTATGTAATGTTGTAATGTGTAGGAAATGCACAAGTGTTATGTAAGTGTGTATGTGCAGGAAATGCACAAGTATCATGTGAGTATGTGTGCAAGTGTAATGTGAGTCTATGTGCACAAGTGTCTTATATGTAAGAGTGCACAAGTATCTTTAGATTATAGTGTGCAAAGTGAAGAGTCATGTCTAAGTGTGCATACAAGATAGAGTCATGTATATGCAAGTGTCAAGTAGGGAAGCCAAGAGTCACGAGACTTGGAATATGGAAAGGAATAGTCAAGTATCCAAAGACTCATTCTACTATGGCTATATAGTACTCCATATAGAAGGAATAAAGTATCAAGTGTCATATAAAAGTATCTATGTGTGAAGTTTCATATTTATAAGAGAAAGAGGAGTGATAAATATTTTACATATTATGAACAATTAATATTGTAAGTTGTGTTACATGCTTTGTACATGTATGATTTAGTCTATTTACATTCATATCGCTCTTTGTTAATGAATGTTATTTTATATATTATAAGCCTTTATTTACATATTAATTTACTCATATTATTCTACTTACATCATTATCTTGATCTTACTATATTGTAGCTATATTATATTTGATCCTATGAAATTTATCCTTTGATTTGTAAGTTAGTATTAAGGCTTAAAAAACCATCACTTTTTCCTAACTAGGACTATGTATTTCACCTTTACAATTGCATGGGTCTATGCTACTAATATTATGAGGATACATGGGGTTCCTATGACTATTATTTCTAATAAGAATCTTCTTTTCTCTTCTCCATTATAAAATATTTTCTAGGAGTTAGGCATGAAAATTAATTCAAATACAACATACCACCCTTAGAAAAATGGATAGATATAATGGTCCAATCGAGTATTGGTAGCCATTTTTAGGATGTATGCAATAAACTACTAGATAGAATGGAAGGATTACATATACTTAATGGAGTTTTATTATAAAAGTATATATTATCGTTTCAAAGTGTCATAGAACCTATGCCTCACATTGAGTGACACAATAGGAATTTGCATGAGTGTTGTAAATGCTTGTAGGATAAAATTTAGAATTTTGTTGAGGTTAGACCCTTATCAAATGTGGTCATTAGCATATTTCTCCTACACTAATTCGTACACTACTTACATTCATCAAGTAAAATAAACAAAGAGATTTGTAGAAAAGTAAATATGTGGAAAAGTAAATTTGTATAAAGTAAAACATGAGCTATGGAAGTGATGCACCAATATTAAAGGATCCTTCTATGAATACTATACTAAATATACATATTAACATCTACTAACAACTAGACATTGAATAGGGTCTCTTATAACACCCAAGCATTCAAACATACATAAAACTTGGATAGAGTGGAATTATTCACAACTTCATATACATCATAAGATTATAAAGATGTTAGACAAACATAGGTTCATGCTACTAAAAAAATGACTCAAGGATTGAGCCTAGAATATACATAAAATGGGGTGAAGGAAAATGCCTACAAGGTTAGATACTAGGCATGAATATGTAATTTTTTCATGCATATAAAATGAAAATACATACTTATAAAAATAGTGTTTTCCTACCTTACAAATGTAAACTTTTCTCTTGAAGAGGTTGGTCCACATTCAATGCTTAACAAACTTAGGGCCTCGGGGATTAACAACATCAATGCAAAATTTTGATGGCCTCTAAAAATATTTGCTTAGTGTTGATCATGGTATTCACTTGTAACTATTGCACTTTGCATTTGCGAGCCAAAAATTGTCATTTGTGTTTGCAAGCCAAAAATACCTCTAGGAGGCCCAAAATTAGCTTTTAATGTAATTTTTAGTTTTTGCAACTAAAAAGTTATCATAACTATTAGTGTAGAACTAGAGTGGGGTTGCTATTTTGGGATAGTGGTTATTATTGAATAACGGGTGCATGATTCCATTTTGGATGTCATCTAAGCTTTTTTTTAGGGTTACTAAAAATAGCAAGTGAGTTGCTAAAAATAGAAAGTGACTAAAAATAGTAAGGGGTAGCGTAGGCTAGGGTTTTTATTTTTGGGGAGTATAAGGAGTGGAAGACTCTATTGTAAGGGTATGTGAATTTAGATAATGAAAGGAAGCATTTGTAGATTTATTTTACTGGTGTATTTTGTATGATGTCTTATCTTACAATTTTACCCTTAAAGTCCATTTTCGATCTCTTACAATAAATTTACATCAATTGGTATCAGAGCAAGTGAGATCTTGCTAGTGGAAAGAAGATGGATATAATAGGGAGAGGGTGAGGGATATATGACCAAATGAATAAGCATATGGAGGATCTGCATGCAAAAATAGCATGGTTGACTAGTGTGATTAACCGCATGGTGGAGACCCGCACCAACGTGGGCCCAAATCTAAGATTTGAAAATAAGACTGTGGCTAAGGAAGGAAAATCTAAGGAGTCTTTCTAGGATTTGAATAGGCCAGTCCTCAATAGGTATCCAATATCTACCAACATATGAATTACTAGTATGGTATTGATAGTAATTAGTGACCTTTATCCAGTTAGCTCGGTGAAGTTCCTCCATACAAGGCCTCCAATTGGGAAACTGAGTTATCAAAGGCTTGTGACCATCCCAAGAATCTATCCAAAAATTTTCCTGTTGACCATTATGAATGATCCAAAATAATTTTTTCTTTATCAAATTCTCACGAGTCTTAAGAAATACTAAAATGGGAGAACCTTTGGAAGGCAATTAATAGAGAACTAGATTTTCAGGACTTTTGTTCTCAACAAATTTAGCACGAAGATTCTTGGCCCAAAGAGCATTGGGGTTATGCAAAATCCACTAATATAATTTAGTAGATAAAGCTTTGTTGTTATTAATAGCATATTAGAATCCTAATCCCCTACATTCTTAGGAAGACATAAAGTGTCCCATTTCACCAAGGCCCATTTTCTTTTCTCCTTAGTACCACTCTAGAGGAACCGATGACTGATTTGATCTAGTTCTCAAAGAACAACCTTTGGGATATTCAACATGGTAGAAACATAAATAGGAATATCCTGAAGGACTGATTTTACCAAGGTGATTCTACCCCTAGAAGAAAGCCACCTATTGGTCCACTTCCCAATTTTCTTCTTGACTTTGTCCAACAACCAATTCCAATTTTTTTTTGTATTCGAATATTGATGGGAATACCTAAATAAGTGATTGGAAGGGAGGTCTTATTATATCTTAATTTATCCAAGACCATGGATTCTTGTCTAGTAGAGAAATGAAAGAAAATGACTTTAGATTTGTCTTCATTGATCAATTGCCCAGTAGCCTTAGAAAAATAACTAATGATTTTCTTAATAGTAGAAGCTTACTTAACTATAGCTTTACCTAAAAGAGTAGATTCATAAACAAATTGAATATGAGAGATAGGTCTAGCTCCATGAGAAATGGTAACTCCCTCAAGGGTTTTGTCTTCTCTCTTTTTGGTTATAGCTCTACCTAAGTATTCAATAATAATGATGAATAAATAAGGGGATAGGGGGTCACCTTGCCTAATACCTCTAGAAGCTGGGAACAATTGAGAAGGCATGCCATTTATAAGAACTAAGTAGGAAACTGAAGAGATACATCCCATACTCCAATCCATCCAATCCTGAGAGAAACCAAATTGCCTCAAAAATTTGATAAGGAAGTTCCAATCCACTCTATCATAAGATTTAGATAAGTCTAATTGAATGAACATGGAAGGAGATTTTTGCATATCCATGGAATGGATGGCTTCTTGAGCAAGAACTATCTCATCAACTATTTGATGCCCTTCCACATAACCCCCTTGTTCAGGGAAATAATATTATGTAAAAGAGGCTTCAACCTTTCTACCATGATCTTAGTAATGATTTTGAGAAGAACATTACATAAAGCAATAGGTCTAAAAGTTGAGATATGTTCAGCCTCTTGAGCTTTTGGAACAAGATTAATATAAATTTTATTGATAACCTTCAAAATTTCTTTGGTTTTCTTGGCTTCTTCCACCACCTCTAATAAATTATCATAAAGGATATCCCAAAACTCTTGGTAGAACTCAATGGGAAAACCATCAAGACCTGGGGTTTTCCCTTTTTGCATTTTAAAAACTACCTGTTGAAGCTCATTAATAGTAATAGTAGCAATAAAAATAGAGTTCTCCTCAAAAGTGATAAGAGAAGGAATTGCTTGAAGAACATTTTGTTGAGAAGACAAGTCAAGAGGAGTAGCAACAAAAATATTGGAAAAGTATTTGAAAACAATAGATTTCATGACATCCCAAGTGTAGACAACATCTCCAGAATCTTATTTCATGGAAGAAATAAAGTTGTGAGATCTTCGAGCTAGAAGAGATTTGTGGAAGAAATTTGTGTTTCGATCACCTTCTTTGAGCCATTGAATTATAGATTTTTGCTTCCATAAGAGTTCTCTTTTTTCCCATTCCTCTAACTGAGTTGTGATTTTAATATCATCTGCACTTCTACTCTCTTTGAGGCCATCTAAATGTATTTTCTTATTCAAAATTTCAAGTTGAGCAATAAATTCATATTTTTTTTATGAACATCCCCAAACTCCCTAGTTCCAAGTCTTGATTTTGGATTTAATGTATTGCAATATTTTGGCAAAATAGAACATCTTAGTCCCATACCTAGGTTTACCTTCCTTCCACCATTATTGCACTCGAGGTTTAAAGGAATTGTCTCTAAGCCACATTAACTGAAATAAAAAAGGAGAGAAACTCACATTGGTTTTCCATATTTCTACCATGACATGCCAGTGATCTGAACCAGCATTGTTAAGACTCTTCACTTTAGGAATGTGACCATGATTTAATAAATTGCTAGAGATAAAGAACCTATCCAATCTCTCCATTATACAAGCTAAGCCTTACCTTCTATTAGACGAAGTCATAAGGCCATTATCTGGTTGGATGTCCACAAGATGGAGGTTTGTAATATATTCACTCATAAGGTCAGTGCTCCTGTCCAAATTTCTATTTCCCCCATTTTCTCATCTAGAGAGGATGGTATTGAAATCTCCTTCGATCAAGATACAAGATTCAAGAAAATGAGAGATAATATAAGTAATATTCTTCCATTATTTTCTTTTTTCCTCTAAATTAGTTAGAGCATAAACAGTAATGCAGAGCATAATTTGGTTGGAATGTCTGCTTTGAATAACTATAGCCAAAATATCCCAACTACCAACCATATGGTGAATAACTACTTCTTTTGGGTCCCAAAGGTAAGCAATGCCACCAAAATTCCCCTGGGAATTGAGGGAAACCACTTTTCCAGCTGGCCAAATTTTACTAGCAATTGATTCCATATCCTCTATTGACATCTTCATTTATTGAAGGAAAACAAGATGTGGATGATTTATTTGAATCATTATTCTAATTTCATTTTGTTTTGAAAGACTCCCTTTGAGTCCTCTAATATTCAAAGTGATGATCTTCATTAATACGAGGGCTAAAAAAGTTGGGAAGGAAATTAATCTTACCTTCCTCTATAAGATTTTCACCTTCTTTTACCATATGATATTGATTAGTCTTGCGACCTACCTTTTGATTAGAATCCATCTTCAGTTTTTTTCCCTATTTCTTGACTTACTCCAATTGAATCTGAGATGGCTTCTAGCCTTGAATAATGCTTGTACACAATCAAAATATTACCAGAAGGTTCAACAGAGTCTATATTGGGACTTGCATTATTTGAAGTTTTAACATTTAAAATATTGTTTTTCTTGTGAATATTTTCTCCCTTTTTTTCTATTGAAAACCTTTTATTTGTTGGTTTGTCTCTAAGTTCTTCCCTTTATCTTTAAATTGTGTTTCTAAGATTTGTGTTTCCATTATTTCCTCTTCCTCACTTGGGACCTCATTTGTGGAAAGAATTTCAAACATATTAGTAGATAACTTTGATTTATCCTTCATAACTGGTTTTTTTTTAGTGTTCTTATTATTAGGCATTTGGAAACCTGCTAAATTTATATCTTCTTTCTTTTGATCTGGAATTTTATTTGGGCAAACACTAGCCAAATGACCATAGTCATGGTACAATGAAAAGGAATGTTCTCATAGTCCACTACTTGCTCCCAAGTGTCCTCCCAAATTTAAAGTGATCTTTTTAGGTAGGGGTTTGTCAAAATCCATTAAAATACAAATATGAGCATAAATAATATGTTCAAAGTACAATCAATAGTCATCATAAATATGCCTAAAGAGTTTCCAATTGAAGAAAAAATAGTTGAATTCCAAAATTCAATTGGGAGGCCAAAGAGTCTAACCCACATGGGACCTGTAGAAGGCATATCTTCTTCGTATTTAAATTTAGTATGCCAGGGCTTCATGAAAATCCCTGCCCTTCCAAAGAACCAGGGACCCCCTTGAAAATTTTCTCTCTATCTTCATTATTAGCAAATAAAACAAGAAAATAACCATTTGGATAAATAGAGATTTGTAACTCACCTTTAGTTTTCCAAATTTTTGCATCCCAAACTTTGAAAGCAAATAGGCTCGGACGAAAACCCATGAAATGATAAATTAGTCCTCTTTTTTCTAGATCTTCAATGTCAGTCTGAATTTTTCCCATTTCAGCTTAACAATAGGAGTTCCATCAGCTGCTTTAAGATATCCTGACTCCGTTTTCTTGGGATCAATATTAGGCATTCTTAGAGGTTTATGGGAATCCCTAAGATTAATATTAGCATTAGGCTAAGGTTTTCCACCATGGAGGGCATCCCTAAAATTTATTTTTGGGGCTGATTCTTCAAAATTCTTACCCTTGATAAGGGTTTCCATAGTAGATTTATTTTGTGGGTGCTCCTTAGCATGAGATTCACTTGAGATCTGAGCCATTTTTTGATTAGCTACTTGAAACTTATTTTGTGATCTCTTTAATCCATGCCCTAGATATTGTGGAAAGGTATGATTTTCAATTTTATTTTGTGTAGCAAATTGGAAGCCATTATCACTCAAGTTCACAGCATGAAGATCTATTGAAAGATAGATTTCTAACCCATATTGGATCCCCTGCAACATCTCCTACTAAAATCTTGAGAACAAACCACAAAAATATTGGCCGCTAGGGCTCGAAGGCCCCAAAAACCAACATTTGGAGCTGCTTGCACTTAACCTAGATGAAACCCTCACACAATCGCTTGCCAAAAATATCATTCACACATAGGGATGTGCTAGGATTTGTGTTGCTCTAAATATTTTTTTTTTAACATGGTGGAATCGGTAGCTACCACGAATCTGGGAAAGTTGTCCAGGTTTTTATGGCCGCCATAATATTCTATGTTGTTCACCCAGAAAGCCACCACACAGATCTTTGTGCAGTTTGCCTCTATAATCACCATGCCACAATCATTTTAAACCTTTTACATCATTGAAAGCACTAGGAAAGGGACAAGCATTCAGTACGACGAGGCCCGAGATTTGAACCTTGGAACTCTGCCCCCTTATGGGGTTTGGATGAACCAATTGGTCTACACATCGGACCTAAATAATAAAAAAATTAGTGGAGACGTTCTAGGTTTTTTCAAGCATCTACCCTCAAAATTTCAACTCAATCCAAATATGGTTGAAACAAGTTTGGCAGTTTGGGCAATCCTACGAAACATGCCCCTCACCAAAATGTTTCTTCTTCATGTAATATTCATATTCACATTAACTATCATAATTTTCTTACACTTACCTATATTTTATCTATTTGGAGGATATGGTGCACCAATGTAATATAAATAAGAAACTTTATTTTGCACTAATGTAGAGTTCCTTGTCTCCATTTGATGTTATTTCCTCCTTTGATATGAGGATTCCTCGTTGTATAGCTTGATGGCTAATGTAGATTAATCTAAAGATTTTCCTTTGCTTCTCAGATATGGTTGTTACTTCCTCTACTTCTGAGAGTAATGTATTTTTGCCTTTCTTATTAGACAAAACTCATATCTAACTCCTTCACTTGGATATTTTAGTAATAATGAATCCAAGCTAATAATCATATAATCAATATGCTAGAGAGATTAATATTTGCACTAATTTTCACCTTCACTGTAACACTTAGTGCACTTCTAATAAGCTTTAAGAGAAACTAATATAGTGTAACTGCAATCTCCTTATTACTCCTTAAAAGTAACTTGTAATATGCACTAATGATAACTCTTAAAAAACTATTAAATTCTTATATAATCTTTGCAACTAAATGTAGTCTTCTTTTTTTTATAACTAGATAATAGAAATATGATATTTTTCTTTCTTTTGAAATATAACTTCCTTCTATTTTAATATGTAGGTAATAATACTTAACAAAAACTATCTTCTACACTTCTCTTAAGACTTTAGAATGCAACCTTCTTGTTGCAACTTCTAGATTCTAATAAGGTGCTTAATGAAGCTAAGTAATGAACTAAATATAATGCTTCAAGTAATGAACCATTTGCACCTAAGTTGCTTACCTTTAACAATATCTGTATATTATGTAGATCTTGATGAATAGATTCACCAATTTGTTTTTTGAAATGGTAGTAAATCACAACTATGAAACCTTCAGTGTTTTGTTGTAAATTCAGCAAACCCCTATCTCTAAAGTGTGACTTATTAGATATGAAAGGCAATATCAAAATATCTTGTATTTGGTAGGCTTCTTCTATTTGAGTTCTCCTTCAACCTTCTTGTCAAATTCTAACTTCAAATATGGTCTTCTTCTCAAGAATTTGAAAGTCTTGAGGTCTTCACTAGTCTTCTCCAAAATTTGATAAATTTATCAAATCCTTTCCTTTGGGCTTGTTGTCATATGGCAATAATTATCCCAATTCCTTCACTATTAGGAGCTTATGCTTGGTAGTGAGTTTCTACAATGAGTTCTTCTAGTATCTTCTTTAATGGATTATTCAAACTCTATAATAAGGCTCTCCAAACCTTCTCCTTGTTTCTCCTTGACACCTCTCCAAGGTATTGAATATCGTAGCTTCTCTGGTCTTCTCAATGAGATATTTTCTTCAACCTTCTACTATAGAAGTGTCGGCAATGAGATCTCTCATATCTCTAGAATCTATTGCTTTTAGAATCTAGAGTAGAACCTTGCTAGTTCTTCTTCACTTTTGCAATTTGTAGGATTTAATGGAGATCACCAACCTCCAATATTCTAGAACTGTGAGTTCTTTAATGGGACATTCTATGGGTCTCTTCAGATTTTTCAAGTTGATTTCTTCAAACTGCTATCTATATTATTTTATGAATATCACCAATATTTTATCTTCTAGACTCTTCTCTGGAGTCTCTGGGATCAACAATAAGACTACTATGGCCTTTTCTTCTTCTGCAATGTGCAAGTCTACAATAAGACTTCCCTCAGGTTCCTAGAATCTCCTCTTATTTTTTTGTTGCTTCTGGTGTTGGATTGATTATGAAGATGATATTCTTCCTAGCTCTCTATAGGAAGCTTCCCAACTTTCTTCGAATCTTCTTTTTCCTGTAACAAAGTATTAGGACTATAATGGAAGAAATTCTAAGTGATGAATATTCACTGATTGATTTTTCAATCTAGTGGAATGAATGTTGAGTCCTAGTTCTCATGAGTTTTTTTCAACTCTATGGAAATACTCTAGACAAATGCAATCTCAAAAATTTTGGAATTGAGATTTGCTTCTTTCCTCTCAATCTCTCTTGTGTCTCTCCCTATTCCTATATAATCTATTGTATCTCTAATACCATTGTTAGCTTTTGATAATGTATGATATGGGGGAAAGCAATCAAAATATGTAAAATATGCAAAAAATATAAAGGAATTCTCTAATAAGACTAAAATATGCTATTAATGGAAAGTTATAAAAATAGTACAAAGTAATGTAATGGAGGAAATGAACACTCCAAACCTCTAATGGAAAATACATTGTACCTACTCACTACTCTATAGTGATTGCACTTCTTCTTCACACACACCCCATATATTCACTATGGGACTTATATATAAGAAGATAAGTTACTTAGACCTTACTCTTTCTAACTACCTTTCCTATGACTCGTGTAAAAATGGACTCCTTGTACATTTACATCATTATACATTGAAACTTGGGCATTTATTACTTCTTCCTCAAGTTACCTAAGATATACTCCTAATCTAACAATGTACCCAAGGTGGTACATTTACATGTACCTAAATAATGTAATATACTCTAACATGTTAGGCAAAAAACATTCAACTTTTTTCTTCAACAAATTATCAATAGTCAATTCTACCTAATCAAATTTAAATTTACACTAGATTTATCCCTCTAATGCTAGATTTTGAGTCAAAACATTTTCTCTCTAGATTATTCTAATGCTAGCTTTTAAACTATAACTTCTTTTACCTTCAAATTCAAATTTACAATAGATTTCTTTGATGTTGGCTCTTGATCTAAAACTTATCTCTTTAGATTTTTTAAATATTCACCCTAGATTTTTCTTATGCTAACTTTAGATTCTACTCAAAATAGCTTTATTAAAATTTACTCAAGGTAGCTCTGATAAGAGGTCGTAATATTTTTGTTCATTATTTTAGATTCCCTATATTCCACTGTAAGCATATCCCAAATAGGTTTTTAGGCAATGGCCACCCTAACATCTATGTTTCATGACCAAACCCCTCAAGCTTGAGTGTCATAGTATTAACCACAATTAGCCACAACTTTTTAATAGTTATGTAACTCTAGCACCATATATTGTGCTAGGAAATTACTCCAAAGGTTCCATAAAATTTAGCTTTAAAACTTTGGAAGGATTCATCCCTTAAGTTTTGGGTTCTCTTTCATATTTTGGGATATAAACCTTCTCCATAATTTCTCATACCAACTCATGAGCCATATATTAGGCTGGTGCTTCTTAGCATGTGATGGGGTATGTAGTCATGGCAACTTTTATAAGGGAATTATATTGCATATGTTGATGGATGAGTGTTGGTTTTGTTCTTTTCCATGATTCACATTCTTTAATCACTTTTCCATGCTACTTCTTTCTCCATGACCTAGCTTTATTTAATCTAGGGAAATTGGGTGCTTGAGTTTTTAGGAATAAACGAGGAAGAATGGAGGGAGGATCAAATTTTATAGATTGTATTTGAATATTGGGTGTCTACTTGCATTGAATTCACATTTTATGTACTCATAATTTTATTTTATTACAAAAAGTTGGAATTACATGTTACTTCTATCCCTTTTAAATTTATCTAATTTAAATTGATCTTCTTTTGGAAAGGCCAATGTCACATTTCCTTTCTATTCACTAAGCTCAACCATAATCCTTTTAGAAATGATTTTTCACCACATGTATTTGTGCTCTCTCTTTTGTAGGATCATCATGATGATATTGGAACCTATCCCAGTACATTAAAATTATGTTTAGGGTCCCTAAGGTGGGAAACATTATCCCATTTTCTGTTCCATTGTTCCATCCTTTGGTGCCTGGGTTCTGGGTTGTGTTCAGGTTTTTCCCTGAGACTTTTCTTGGGGTTTTTCTCAGGTTTTTTTTGGAAGTCTTCCTCTCAATTTTCCTTTGGGTTGCTTCAGTTGTGGTTTGTTGGGTCTTAGGATTTATGGCTTCATGAGAAGTTTTGCACAACATCCTTTTGGTTGGAGGGACCATGTGCTTTATATTGTGGCTCTGCTCTTTGGGTTTGAAGTGGTGGCTCTTAGGGTATTTCAGTTTATTTCATGGATTTAGGCGGCCCTCTGTTATTTTTTTTTTTAATCCTTTCAAGACTTCCTCTTTTATTTCCTTGAAGTTGTTTTTTGGTGGGTCTGAGGAATTTTGGCTTCATGAGTAGTTTTGCACAACATCCTTTCGATTTTAGGGGTTACCGTGTGCTTTCTACTGTGACTCTGCTCTTTGGGTTCATGGTGTTGGTTCTTGTAGGTTTTTAGTTCCTTTCATGGCTTCAGGGATGGGCCTATGCTTTTCTTACTGCTAAATCCTTGCAAGTTTTCCTTCTCTGCATCCTTGAAGCTTTGGTGTTGAAGGTTGTCTAGGATGCATGGCTGCTTCCTTTCATTTTGGGCTCTTTTGTCTATAGCCATGCCTCCTCATGACTCCTTCTTCTTGGATTCCTGTGGCACTTTCCTACCTTTCCTTCTGATGTGTTGTTCCACTGCTGTTGTTTCCTATGTTGGGTTGTTGTTTCTCGAAGACTTCCTTTTTCCTTCTTGAGGACTTCATTGCCTGGGAAGTTCCTCTTGTTCCTGTTCCACTAATGCACCATCCTCTAGGTTGTTGTTCCACTGCATGAGGATTTCGTAGCCTATGATTTTCCTCTTTATGCTGATTCATTTTTTTAGGCTTTCAAGGAGTGGTCTCTTCAGTTTTCATAATCTTGCACTATCCCTGTATGATTCATTCTGCTACACTGATCCACCCTTTGGTTCAAGGTGGATTTTCTATTTCTTTCTGGTTTTCCCCTACATGGGAAGTTGTTTTCTCTCAGGCCTGTTTCCCAAGGGTGGTTTCTGGTTTTCCCGCCCTTGGGTTGTTTCAAATTTTAAAATCCTGGCTTTGTTTCCTTTTCCCACCCTTGGGAAAGTTTCAAAATGGTTTTTAGTGGATGGGGTGGTTTGGCACTTTCTCCCGCCCTTTGTTTGCTTCAAATACTTGTTTGGTGCCCTTTGATTCAAATTTGGTTTCCTGGTAGGCTTTCCCTTCCTACCCATTTTTCCTTTGGTGCATAGGAAGTCATCTTCCTCTGGCGCAAAGGATTGTGCCTTCCTCTGGTATGTAGGATGGCGCATCCATTTTCTTGTTTGTGTTCCTCTAGTGTTACCTTTTGTTACAATCTGATGTATTGTGTTGTAATTTGATCCTTTGTAATCAGGTTTTGGGATCCTTGATAAAAACCCACTTTTAATATAACTTACCAAAAAAAATAATTATGTTTAGGGTTATCTCTCCCTATACAAGATTGATAGAAGGATATTGCCAAGTTTTATTATTAAATTTACATCGTGTGAATTCAAATTTCCAGTCCTTTTGTTTTATCAATTGGTATGTGGACCTCCTTTTTACCAATCAAATAGATTTGCATTATTATGAGAAACTTCTTTCCCTCCTTGGCAATGTAATTTGGATACAAATATTATGATTGAACTGTGAGTGCTTATTTTAATATGAACCTCTTTTCTTTTTTTCTTGATCTATAGTGAGTCTATAGTACCTCTTTGCCCATGACTAATCATAAGTATAGAAAATACTTAATCCATTAACATAGGATCACATATAATTCTTTACAAAATCTAGCTAACTACTAGGATTCAATCCCTTCCCTTTAGTCCATAAAAAATATTTACTCTATGAAAGTATTTATCAAATCAACTAGAGTACTAGTCTCTAATAAGGAGGTTCTACCACATTAATTAAAACACCCTCATTTTTTGCATGATAAAACATAAAATTGATCCCATATTTGATCTCTTCTCAACCAACCATTTTACCTGTAAGATAATTGTCACTCACATGTGTAGCTAACAATAGTGTCTTACATTGATTAGTGTTCTCATAAATATGAATTAAAACAATGACAATAAAATAATCATGAATAGACAAAATATTTATAATTGGTTAATTTTTTTCTTTTAATAAGTCTTCTTCTTATTTTTTACCAATGTCATTATCTTCCTAGTTGAATTTTTTCTATCTTCCCTTTCAAACATGTCCAAATATCCCTTAAGATATTAAAGAATGCATTAGGAAAACCACTCACTATTACTTCTTGGATACTTATAGGATGAAATAAATGTTTTTCCCTATGTTAGTATTCCTCTTGGAGAATGCCTTAGGTCAATGCCTTTTGATGGTCACTTTTAATAAAAAGGGCTTGGAAGAATGATCATCATACAACACACACACATACATATACATAAATACATACACATAGAGAGATAGAGATAGAGAGAGAGTCCTAATGAGAAGTCCCAATAGAAGTTATAGGGAGCATATTTACATGGGCATACATATATGATCTATCATTGGCATGTTTGGAACTCCTTGTCATACTTTCATGATATGATACACGTATTTTGATTTAAGAATAATGTATATTATTTGATAGACTAATTAAAGAACACAACCTAAGTATTCCTCATATATTTATCCATATGTCTATTTCTTTTAGTTGAATTCAAAAGAACAATCTAAACTTAATTAATTTAAGAATATAGAAATATCTAAGGTGTAGGAATTATTTTCTATATTTCATGTGATTCTATTTTAATGTTGATAAGAAATAGATAACATTTTATTTCTTTTTTAATGGTTTAATAGGTCATGTAAAATATAATATTTTAAAAGCACCGGTATTTAGATATTCTTCTATAAAGGTATTAAAGTTTCAACTATAATAAAGGACAAAAAATAAAAAAATGTATGAATGATTCGAGGTGTGAGTGATTCAAAATAAATGTTATTTTAAATCCTAGCAAGGAAAGTATATGTTCAATTGACACATAAAAATTTGAATAACATCAATCTCCACCCATTAATTACATATGCAATTTGATAATCCAATGAATAGATGAGGTAAAAAAAATTCCATAATCAATGTGCACTTAGAAACCAAGAGGGTTGTGCCATTGATGGAATGCATAAGGACTAGCTAATTTCTTACAATCCATGAGGTCAAACCATAATGTAGATTTCACATAGTGTAGATCCAAATTCTCATGTCCAATAGATGAATACAATATGGCTATAGGATTCTATTTATATTAAGATTTTATCCCTAACTTACCTAGGGTGCGAAATAATTACTCCTAGTAAATGCAAAACTTGATGGTATCATTAGAAAAATGATGCACCACCAAATGTTACATGCCTCTAATAGGAATAGAAGGCTTCCAAAATAACTTAGTGTGTTGCTAAATGCCAAAATGTCATTATCAAAATATTTACCTTAGTATTTAAAATATGAAGAGCAGGATGGGCGTGTGAGCAGGAGAAGGTTAGGATGGGTGTGATGCTTTAGTAGAAGAGTCTACTATGTATATTTAGAGCTAGTTTTGGTATTCTGGTAGGTTTGGAGCCTACCAAAATTGAGGTGGATCTAGAACCTAATTTTCTTGCATTTCCTAGTTTCAGAGGGCTTGTTGGTGGTCCTTTCTCATTCTTCCAGGGTGAGAAATACCCCCTTATTTTTTCAATCATGAGCGAGTTTCTCAGGAAGCCCTTTCAAGACTATATTAGAGGTGTCCAAAATGTTGGTTTTGCGACTTTCGATAAAGGTTAAAACCCTCATGGTTTTCAACCTATTGGATGTTTCAAGGGCTATAAGGGTTTCCTATCTCTCGATGAGGGCGTGTCTCTACATTCCTATCTTAGGAGGGCAAACCCTATGGATATGGATGCATGTGTATCGCTCCAAATTTTTTGCACCCTTACCTTCAGGCTATAGGATCCGTGCCCAGAAGGGGGATGTGAAAAGGATGGGACAATACCTCGGACTGAGAGGCCCTTTGAAGGTCCCGCCTCTCGGGGGAGGTGTATAAGGGTGAATTTTTGACGGATGGTGGGTTCACCAGGAAAATTTTGAATGGCAGTTTCCATGCCTAGGTTGATAGTGTGTTTGATGTGTTCATTTTTATGCTTGATCATTCAACTCCTAGGTTTGGCCGATATGAATCTAAACTATTCTATATGCCAATGCGGATTTCAATGAATACAAAAAATAGAAATAGATGCAAATTATAGAGAATATGCTAACCAGAAGAATTCATACCTGATTTCGGATGTCTGATGGAGATTCTGAGTCTTGTAGCAGTTCAGATCGTCTCAGTTTGCACATTATCATCTGATATTTCTTAGGATCATCTCAAATCATAGAAGGTCATCTGAAATAGGACAGAATCACCTAAAATCTGACGAATTCGTCAGACGAATCCGTCAAAAACCTGCAATCACAGAAACAGACACAAAATACCAAATATGCAAATGCAGAAGCAAGGGATAATGATAGAAATAACAACAAACTTGCCTAAATAATAGTGTCTAATAACAAATGAGGAAATGCAATAAATTTAATGATTGATTTTACCTTTATCATGCAATTATGCTAAATGAGGTGAACTCCAAGGTGCATAAAACATAATAACTTAAAACAGTGCAGAAATATGTTATGGAAAATGCAGAAAAGCTTAAGAAAATGCGAACTCTAAACTCGGACCGCCCCCAATCTGGACTACAGTCAGGATCGCCTCCAATCGTACGAAATCGTCCGCAATCGTCCGAGATCGTCTGCGACGATCCAAGCTAGCTTCGACTGAAAAATAGTAGAATTCCTGCAATAAAAAAAATGCAAAAATACCAAAATGCAAGCAATAATGCGAGGGAATAAGGAGCTAACTCTGCAATGAAATCCTGTCAACAAAGGGGTTGGGGGTTCGAGGAGAATCAACAAGAATTAGGCAGGGAGGCAGGGAGGGGGGATAAACTAGAAAAATCCTAGTTTATATAGGATTAAAAAGAGGTTTGGGAGGTTGGGGATCATCCCAATCTGGGAGATCTCCAACAGGGAAATCTCCAACTACGTAGACACGCTTCTGCCCGAGTTGGAGAGGTTGTTGAAACAGAAGCTAATTATGAAAATTTGGTTTTGGGACGAAATCGTCTGGACGTTCTATTCCAGACGAATTCGTCAGATCGAGGATGATTTCGTCTAATCTGCGACGATATCGTCCAACGGTCAAAACAAATCCTAAAAATGGCATGAAAAACGGGGAAAGCGGGTAAAAGGCGGTTTTGGAGCGGTTTTGGGGTTGAAATTCAAATTTTAATATTTTATCTTTTTACTAAGGTTTTAACCGTGCCAATTTTAGGGTGCTACATTTTGCCCCCTCTTTAGCGAATTTTTCGAAGAAAATGCGTTAAAGACGAGTTTTTCCCGTTTTACGAGAAAGCAAAAATATACTCAATTTTTTAGACGACGATTCTTGGTCGAATCGTACGAATGCTGACTTATGGTGCCCCCTCCGTGTTTTTACCCAAATCGAACGTTTGAGGTAAAAATGCGAAAAAGCAAAAATTAAAATGTTGAATTTTTTAAATAAAATTAAGAAAAATAGGGTAAAACCCTAATTCATTTTTACTATTCACTTTTACTGTATATGATGTACATATATTTTGATATATATATATATGATCTTTTTTTGATGATATGACTTGTTCATATGTTTTTATGATGCTTTATTGTTTGAATTGTTTGCTTATTGGATTGAGGATTCATATAATTATGTCGTTTTGAAATATTATAATTTTGATGTCATGCTGTAAGATTTTAAATGAAATAATCTGATGTAAACAATTGGTGGTTGTGGTGTGATTTGATAAAAAATAAAAGGGACTTCTAACAATAATTTCAAAGGACATTGTCGCTATTATAGACCATTTCATGGAGTCGCCGCTCACTCGGTCGTCAAGCTAATCCCAGTATAGAAATATTGTTAAAAGTAAAAGAGTGCTTAAGAGACTGTCTTAAGACTTTGTGTTGTAATGATGGAGATAATGATGGTTTGATGATTTGTTTTCAGATTTTCATAAAAATAGTATGCATGAAAATATGATGTTGCTAGGCATAAATTCCTAAGTGTGATAAAATTTTGAACAATTCCTTTAGAATTTATACCATGGGTGCAATATTGAATTTTGAACATAATGTCATGAAATAGAATAGGTGTTTGTTTGTTTGTAAAGCATAATTGTGTAACATAATGATGCAAGTCACATGTTTTGATGAATTTTGTTTTAAAATAAATGGAAAATAAAATTAGAACGATGGTTTGCGCTAGGCATAGAATTATAGGTATAAACTTATACCATCATCGCGAAATCCAAAGAAGAAAATAGATTGTTGGTTTTATTGCAAGATTGATTTTTTTATTTGTGATGTTTGATAAACAGAAAATAATAATATGATGAACATGTTGTTTGAAATCATTTTGCAATTTTGTGACACAATGTATATAATTGTTTTATAAAAACAGAATTCTGAAATAAGAGGATAAAATTATTCCAAAAAGAATTACTGGAATATTTTAAATTATCTCAAAACAAATGTAGGTTTATAAGGGATCCTCATGTGCAAATGTGAGTTCATTACCGATCTTGATTTATCATAATGATACAAAATCTCTCAAATACAAATGTGTGTGCGATTGTATTGTTCATTCACCAATTTTGAGCAAGATAATTTGATACAAGTAATTTGCCTTGACCAAATGAATGTTTGTTGACCATGATTTATATGCATGTAACCATACCAGACTACTATGTAAGTTAGGTTTATCAAGAGCTAGCTAATCCATAAGCTGACAGAGGTCTGTACAAAAGAAGGTCGCTAATGTGACAGACATATCGCCATGCTAGGATTTACCCAAGGCCAAGCGGGTTGGGCACAAACCACCTGTTATGGGGCTTACCTCACAGTTTTCGAATAATTGAGAATTCCAGGGATTCAAGCTCATTCACCCTTCTTTTCTTTTCAAGGGGTAGGGAAAGGAGTTTATTGTATTTTGCTTTTGCTTTTCACTTTTGCTTTTTTTTTTTTTTTGTACTTTTGTATTTTTGCTTGATATTTGAGATAATGCTGAAATATTGCTTGTGATGATTCAAATAACCTTTTTCTTTTTCTCTGTTTCTTGAACTTTTCTTTTCTTCCTATGCTAGGGATACTTGCTCGGATTATCTGTAGAGCAAGGGATTTTTATTCTGGGTAGGGGTGAGCTTGTCCTTTTGTCAATTCTCAAAGATTCTAGACCATGTGCATGATAGGATAGCAGGGGAAACTTTTCGCTCAGGAAACCATTTCTACTATGTAGCATCATATCGAATGTGCAATGAAATCATTTTAATGTGAAGAGATATACTTGGTTCAAGTAAATAACAAGATCAGTTCTCTATGCTCAAAACTTTATTTAATGCCAATGTGGACTTTGATATAAGAGAGATGAATAATCATACCAAATAAAATCAAGATATTTATTCATGTGAGTGTGAAAGTGCGGGATTCCAAATAAATGCTCATTTATCCAAAATAATTGAAAATATAACTGCAAACTCCAAGAATTGACAGGTATAAAATAAAAGATGTTTTTGAAGATTTTTGACAATTTTGTATGTTTTTTTTTCAAAAAATTTTTTTTTTTATTTTTATATTTTGATTTTAATTGATGAATTGGTGGTATATACAAGATGATCTATATACACTATACAAGGTTATTTGAGTATAGCATGTCTAAGGTTGCTTCAAAATCAAAGGAGGTTTTGAAGGATAATTTGGTTGTGTTGAAGGTAAGAACAAAAGGTGATGAATAAAAGGTAGTGATAACAAAAGCTTTGTTATAATGTAGAATAATGTAGCAAAAGATTTGACTTTTATATGTGTAAAATTGATCATGTTACAAAATAAAATGTCAGAAGGATAAGAAGGTTCTTCATTCTTATCACTATCTTCCAAGTCTTGATAAGATGGAGGGAGCATATGTGAAAGATATGCATGGGTGTTATTTGGTAAACAAGGATGATCATATATGGATGAAGAAAAGTGATGGATAGAAGATAATTGTGACAATAGAGAATGTATAGAACTTGATGTTTCAACCGTTAAATATTCTTCAAATGGTGTTGGGTCACCATGTATGGTAACACTTTTATTTGCAAGTTCAAACTTCAAACATTGGTGAAGAGTGGAAGGGACAACCCTCATCGTATGAATCCAAGGACTTCTGAGAAGTAGGTTGTAAGGTGAAGGGCAATATGCTACATAAAACAAAGTATCCAAGATCTTGGATCCAATATTGAGGGGAAAAATTATAGTACCTTGAGCTTCTTGAATTTCATTGTTAAAAGATTTTATAATAACATTTGATTCATTAAGATCTTCTTCCTTTGATTTGAGTTTTTGGAATAATTGATAAGTGCATAAATTAAGAGAGGAGCCATTATCTACCATGATAGTTTTAACAGGTGTTTCTTTACTAGATCCTGTAATGTAAAGATAGTAGTCTTCTTGTGGAGTAGAGGAAGGAATCTCCTCATCATAGAATGAAATATGGTTAACCTCAAGAGGGTTTACACCATTAATTATGTTCTTAGAGAAAATATGATGAGGAACAAATTGTTGGCTAGGTATCTTGAACAAAGTTTCCTTATGAGAACTTTGTAATACTTCTAAAAGGGATATCTTTGCTTGAGGATTAATCACTTGTTGTTGGCTATCAAAGTGGATTTCAGATTGAGATTTTGATTCTAAAGATGAGCTTTCTATGCTTACATTCCATTTTGGATCATTCTCTAGAGCCAAAGATAGTTTTGAAGGTTGGTCAAATGAGGAATCCATATCTTGAATATCGGATTGAGTTGATTGAACTTGAGGTTGCTCATTTGTAGTTTCTATTACAATATTAGTAATATCATCATGATGGGACACATTAACATGCAATATTTGATTGGTTTCCTGTTGTTGATAATTGAATAGGGGTTCTTGGGAGATCCCCATGTCTTGATTGATTATTGGTATTTGTTGTGTAGGAGTTTGATAGTTTACTGGAGATTTATAATCAGTTGTAGATTGTAATTCCTTTATATTAAAAAGACCCTCATCAATCAAATCTTGAATTGCACATCTTAAATCTTTACAATTTTGTGTCATATGTCCATCTACTCTATGATATTCACAATGTAGCTCAGGTTTAAACCAATCTGCTGTGGTATCAAGTTGTCTTATGGAAGGGAGTTCAATCTTATTTGTATCAAGTAAATGCTTGAGAATTATATCCATTGGTTGATTGAGCTTTGTAAATGTACGTGATGAAGGTTTTCGAGAGGTTTTTGATATGTGCCTTAGGAGTTCAGTCATAAAAGGACCTAATGGTTTCTTACCTCTCTTTTCTTTATTATGGGTAGAATGATGATAGGAAGATTGTGAAGTATGATGTGAGTGCATGGTAGGATTGGAAGAATAAGTATTTTCTTGTTGAAATGGATGTGTTGTATTGAAAGAAGAATATTGAAAGGGTGGAGGAGGATTGTATGTGGATTGATAGACATAATATGGATATATGGGAGAATAGATAATATCGTTATGAAGAGGATTGGAAAAGGGATTGTCCTGTTGGGTTATGGATGAAAAATGAGAAAAGTGTGATGGAGGTGATGTTGAATAGGGATGAGGTTGGTCATAATCAACAAATGTATTTGGCTGAATTCTTCCAACATTACTAATGGGCTCATATTGATTTGAGTAAAAACTCATGGTTTCTTTAGTACTTCTAAAAGTAATATTTAGTATCTATTATTTAGAATTGAATCTAAAACATACAAACTTGAAATGATGATTTTGTTATTATATATATATATATATATATTTTGTATACATATACATTTTTTTTTTTTCAAAAGGTTTTTATGTTATTCACGTCGGGTTCACCAAAATGTATCGCTCCAAATTTTTTGCACCCTTACCTTCAGGCTATAGGATCCGTGCCCGGAAGGGGGATGTGAAAAGGATGGGACAATACCTCGGACTGAGAGGCCCTTTGAAGGTCCCGCCTCTCGGGGGAGGTGTATAAGGGTGAATTTTTGATGGATGGTGGGTTCACCAGGAAACTTTTGAATGGCAGTTTCCACGCCTAGGTTGATAGTGTGTTTGATGTGTTCATTTTTATGCTTGATCATTCAACTCCTAGGTTTGGCCGATATGAATCTAAACTATTCTATATGCCAATGCAGATTTCAATGAATACAAAAAATAGAAATAGATGCAAATTATAGAGAATATGCTAACCAGAAGAATTCATACCTGATTTCGGATGTCTGATGGAGATTCTGAGTCTTGTAGCAGTTCAGATCATCTCAGTTTGCACATTATCATCTGATATTTCTCGGGATCATCTCAAATCACAGAAGGTCATCTGAAATAGGATAGAATCGCCTGAAATCTGACGAATTCGTCAGACGAATCCGTCAAAACCTGCAATCACAAAAACAGACACAAAATACCAAATATGCAAATGCAGAAGCAAGGGATAATGATAGAAATAACAGCAAACTTGCCTAAATAATAGTGTCTAATAACAAATGAGGAAATGCAATAAATTTAATGATTGATTTTACCTTTATCATGCAATTATGCTAAATGAGGTGAACTCCAAGGTGCATAAAACATAATAACTTAAAACAAGTGCAGAAATATGTTATGGAAAATGCAGAAAAGCTTAAGAAAATGCGAACTCTAAACTCGGACTGCCCCCAATCTGGACTACAGTCAGGATCGCCTCCAATCGTACGAAATCATCCGCAATCGTCCGAGATCGTCTGCGACGATCCAAGCTAGCTTCGACTAAAAAATAGTAGAATTCCTACAATAAAAAAAATGCAAAATACCAAAATGCAAGCAATAATGCGAGGGAATAAGGAGCTAACTCTGCAATGAAATCCTGTCAACAAAGGGGTTGGGGGTTCAGGGAGAATCAGCAAGAATTAGGCAGGGAGGCAGGGAGGCAGGGGGATAAACTAGAAAAATCCTAGTTTATATAGGATTAAAAAGAGGTTTGGGAGGTTGGGGATCATCCCAATCTGGGAGATCTCCAACAGGGAAATCTCCAACTGCGTAGACACGCTTCTGCCCGAGTTGGAGAGGCTATTGAAACAGAAGCTAATTATGAAAATTTGGTTTTGGGACGAAATCGTCTGGACGTTCTATTCCATGACGAATTCATCAGATCAGGGACGATTTCGTCTAATCTACGACGATATCGTCCAACGGTCAAAACAAATCCTAAAAATGGCATGGAAAACGGGGAAAGCGGGTAAAAGGCGGTTTAACGGGCAGTTTGGGGTTGAAATTCAAATTTTAATATTTTATCTTTTTACTAAGGTTTTAACCGTGCCAATTTTAGGGTGCTACAACGATGCATGCTTGAATCCCAATTTTCTAGGATTTCTCTAGGGGGCATAAGGATCCTTATCTTCAATTAATGGTGTGCATTTGCTTCCCTTTCCTATGGGTGCATGCATCATCAAGTTATAGTCTCTTGAGAGCTCTACCAAGGGCTAGGAGGATCCCCTACTTTCTAGTAGTGTTGTGCATCCATTTTTCCTTCTAAGAGAGTAGATCCTATGGATACATACACCATTGAGTTCCAATTTACTTAGAGTACCATCAAGGTCTAGGAGGGTCCCCTATCTTCCAGTTATGGTGTGCGACCAATTTTTCATCCTAGAAGAGTTGAACTTAAGCATGCATGCATCATAGATTCCTAGTTTATTGGGAGTTCTACAATGTGGTAGGAGGACCCCCTATCTTCCAACAATGTTGTGCACTCACTTTACCACCCTAAGAAAGTAGAACCTAGGTATGTATGCACCATCAAGTCCCAATTTCTTGGGAGCATCTTGGGAGATCAGATCCACTAGATGTTGTTCATGAAGGTATTTGTGAGATACCTTGCCTTTGTTAATATAGTGGAGACCATGTTATTTTTCCAAGGAATCACGATTTAGGGGAGGCCACCATAGATTATTTTTATTTTATTTTGAGCGAGATTTTGTTAGTTTAGGAATGTGTTCCTCACTTAGGCAAGAATATTTTTAATTTTTAGCTTGAGCAAGATGTTTTATGACTATTTCATAGCTTATGTGGGAATTTTATAATTTCAAGTTCCATTTATTTTTGAGTGGGCAGAAAATGTGTTCCTTCTATTACCCCTTTTGATGATGCAATATTTATGGTGTGGTTTTTCCTATTGAGGTCCCCCTCATGTAGATCCCTATTTTTTCTTTCTCTATTCTTGAAATTTGTAGGATCTTCCCCTATTTAATTTCAATTTCATGATTTCTTCCCTTCTATTTTTGGGAGTTTGATTTTTTGGTTCCTTCCCAAGGGCCTTCTCCTTTTGTAAAAGGTTCAAGGACCCTTTCAAAATCCCTTCCTCAAACCAATAAAAAAATATATCTACCTTATGATTTGCATCTTGACTTTTACTTCCTTGTAATATATTAAATGATATCCTCTTATTAGAAACCAAATAACTTACATTTACAAGTCAATCACTCACTTTTGCAAGTAAACCATTCATTTTTGCTAGTGAATTGCTTGCTTTTCCAAGTAAAATGTTAGATTCACTTGAGTGAATCATTGCTTAGATCCAATTAGTCCATTGCACTAGTGGATCACTCTTTGGAGCCAATCACCCTATTTTAAAAATAAATCATAATTGGTACTAGATTGAGAAAATGTTTGGAGGTTTTTGTGAGGTGTTCACAATCTAATTTCCTTGTTTCATGCCCCTTCAAAAAATTTGAAATCCAAGGTGGTGCCATGACATTGCACTACTACTTTCTATCACCTCACCCAATAGGAAATTTGCTCTATTGACATAAAATTTAGGGCAACCAAACCAAAAATTTTATATAATTAAATTTGATACATATCACCTATTATAGGCAAGATTTAGCTGAGGTGAATTTGTATTTGTCTTATTTAAACTTTAAAAAACAAGATGAAGTCTAGTATACTTGAATTAATAGTTTGATTATTTTGTAATTGTCTATATTTAAAATTGAACACATCTTTTTAAATCATACATAATATAAATTAGATGTGTATCACTACTTATAATATGTCAACAATATATTCAACATGACTTAGCATATTCTAATTACTAATGTGAACAACCACTTCTAACTAGCTTATTATTTTGAACCCAAAGATGGGTAACATATTGATTACATGTGGAAATTAACAATAGTGAAGTATAATCTCCTTATATTTTTAGAAGTTTAGACGCTAAAAACATAACCTACTAGTTTATGTCACCTCACCAAGCTATACATTTGGGTTAGCTTTGATTACTCCAACTTCAATATAGAAAGATGAAAAATGTGTACAATTAAAATTCAATAGATGTTAATACTCAAAACCCACAACTACTAACATATCAATTACATGCAAACTTTAATTAAGTTAAAATTTATTTATTTGGCATCCTTGTGTCTTTTAAACTTTATACACCAAAAGCATATGAATAACACAAGCTTATACTAAGAGGGGGGTGAACAGTATAAGACCCATTTTTACTTTTTATTTCAATTCAATATTATGCAGTGTATAGATAGCAGTATCAATAGAAGTAATCAAAGCAATGCATAAAACACCATACACAATAGAGACACAACAATTTACATGGTTCACCCAATGTGGGCTACTCCACGAAGAAAATATTTTACTAAAATTTTCTCAATCAATCTCTTTGATAATCCTTCCCAATTACAATTTTTATGGACCTTTGTCCAAAGGAGATGCATATCCTCTAATATCAAGTTCATGGATCTCTTCCACAAGAGAACTCTTTCCCCTTCTACTCTAGCTAGTGATCTTATAGAAGACTTTGTATCTCTACTGCACTGACTAGTGTATCTATCTCCACTTGAAGACTCCTCACTCAGATCTGTCTTCAATTGTCCTAGCTGTTGGATCTCTATCCACTGAGACTCTATCCTCTATACTCTGTCACCTCCAAATATCTATCTCAATAGGTTCACTCAGAACCTTCTCAAATATTCTCAACAAGCTCACTCAAAACTTGTCCAAATATGCTCAACAGGTCCACACATAACCTGCTCAAATATGCTCAACAGGTCCACACAGAACCTATCCAAATTTGCTCAACAAGCTCACTCAGAACTTGTCCAAATATGCTCAATAGGTCCACATAGAACCTACTCAAATTTTCTCAACATGTCCACATAAAACCTATCCAAATATGCTCAACAAGTCCACACAGAACTTATCCAAATCTGCTCAACAAGTCCTCTCTAGGACTTGCTCAAATCTTCTCAATAAGTCCTCTCTAGGACTTGCTCAAATCTGCATAGCAAGCTTCCACAAAATCTTACTCAAAATCAATCCATAATACTTCTCAAAGACTTGTCTCAAATCTTCTTAACAAGCTCACACAGAACTTGTCCAATCTCATAGAATCATAAAGAGAATTTTTAGAGACTCAATATATTCTATACTTAATGCTCAATCAATATCTCAACTCAATATCATAGAAGAATAAAGAGAATTGTTAGAGACTCAATATTTTCTATACTCAAATCTCAATCTCAACTCAAATCAATCTTATAGAAGCATAAAGAGAATTGTTAGAGACTCTATATGTTCTATACTCAAATCCTAATCTCAACTCAAATCAAGAATATAGAATATTTTGTTTTATGGAACTTGAACAACCACATGCATCCACTTGACTAGGCTCAATCAACTCAACTCAACCAAACACCTCAATGAACAACCCTTTCTTACAAATCCTAGTCCAAGAATGTATCAATCAACTCAAAATGTTTCCAACATTGCTCAAAAAAAATCTCACATAACAATGATACTCATGTTCTCTTCTAACTCAAGTTCAAGTTCTTTTCACAACCAATGGGCTCCAACAACAATGCTTATAAAACAAGGTTTAATCACAACTCTCAATCCAAAAAACCTTGAAGCATTAAACCAATCACTTTTGAAAAGGAAACCACAATCAATCCTTTTCACTCTAAAGATATTTTCAGAAATCAACCACCATAATCAATAAATAGAAGAATGTGTCCATAACTTTTATGAAGATGAAGCAGTCTCTTTGGAAATCTGCCACAATCACAATGTTCTTTTGCCATTCTTCACAAGGGTTAGAAGATCACAAAATAATCAACATTACTCCACTTCACAATTATATTTACCAAGACTTTTAATTAGAAAACCTTCTTAAGAATTAATGCACAACTTCCTTATCACTCCTAAAACCACTTGTACCATAAAATAAAATAAATCAAAACATTGCATAACCTTGTCACTCCAAAAACCACTTATACCATAAAATAAATTAAATATTTTATATCCTTCCTTTCAACACTTTTGCACTCAAAAATAATCACAAAGCTTTCTTAGGCAATGGCTCACATTAATCAAATATCAAACCTTATTAAAATATTAAAGCTTGCTCAACCTTATATCTCCCACAAAAATCATAATCAAACCTTAGCAAGCAAAAATTTTAATTAAAATATTTACCCCTGCAAATATCAAAGTCGGAGTGCATACCTCAAAGGAGCCCTCGAAGGGCCTTGGCGTTTCAAACCTCTGTCCACCATGCTGCCAAGCGGTAGCTAAGATGCGTGAGCTAACACTATCCACGAGTGCCTTGGGCACTCTTTTCCTTAAGCCGTGTGCGCTTTACTCATAAGGCACCAAAATTTGACCGTCCATGACTTGACTGTCCATGTCACACTCCATGAAATTCATTGCGCAATATTCGAATGCAAAAATACTTTGGGTTTTCGAAAATCATGCGACACGACTTAGGTTTTTTAAATGGAAAATCTTTGGCTTATTTATATAAGCCATCCTTCAATGCGAATACGTTGGCCCTTTTAACATTGCCCTCATGACGTTGATGGTGCCAATAAGAAAGGAGGGAAAAACCTTTTATTTAATTTTAAAATTTAAATTTTAAATTTTAAATAAATTTAAATTTTAAATTTTAAATAAATTTAAATTTAAACTAAACCTTTAAAATTAAATTTCTCCATCACTAGGGCACATTTTTCGATAAAACAAAAAGCCAAATTGGATTTTAATAAAAATCCATTTCAAATCTACCATCCATTGGTTTTAAATAAAACCTTTCCTTACCTTCCTTGGTTTTCATAAAAATATTTTGCTAAGCTTTCCTTGAAGCTCCTTTTGGAACCAAATGCCATGCATCCCTTCTAGAACCTTTGATCAAAAACTTGGATTTCATGAAGCTCTTTGTGGATAAAAATCATAGTAATTACTTACATAGGTCCTTTTGACATCAATGACAAGTTTTAGCTTAGGGACTCAAAATGTCCAACAGCATAACCTACAACTTTATATCACCTCACTAAATCTATAAATTTGGGTAAGTTGTATAAACTTAAACTTTAGAACCCAAATCCACTTAACATATAAATTATAGGTAAAATTTAACTAAGGTGAAATTCAATTATTGTTTTTGGCCTTTATATAGTGAGACCAAAAAATTCATACAAATAGGTGATTATACTCTATAACTATATACAATCAACTTTGTACAAGTGGAATTAATATTTATAAAATGACCATGTATCTGACATGACTAACATTATTATAATTGTTAAGGTGAATAACCACTACTAACTACCTTATTATTCAAACCTAAAGTAAGCTAACACATTGATTATATGTAGAATTTAGCTCAGGTAATATTTAAATTCAATTAGTTTTTGGATGTCAAACATCGAAAATATAGTATACTACTTTTATCACCTCACCCAAGTTGTAAATTTGGGGAAGCTCTATTCACTCTAACTTTAGGACAACACACACACACACACCTAAGATATTGATTATAAGTAAAATTAGAGGTAAAATTTAATTATTTATCATTTGTAGAATTTAGACACTAAAAACATTACCGATCATTATTTTTCCTTGTCTCTAAATTTTTATAAATAACAATTATAAATAAATTAGTGCTCAAATTTATAGAAAAACTAAATATATATCTTATTATTATAAATATAAAACACTAAATAAAAATATTTTGACTTGATATTTTGATCTTGAATATAATTTTTAAGTGATAAAGCATAAAATATATTAGCTTGTTGCAATATGATCTTAAGTATTTTGGAAAACTAGAGTAACCAAGGCTATGTTATCTTGTCTATATTAAGACTTATGTGTCAAAATTATATTGGATAGAAGGAGGTGACATTTTAAGATTTTAAGACTTCAATATTTGTTAATAATTTTTGAATAATTAAATTATCAATGCATGAATTTTCTGTTGAGAAATTAGATGAAGAGATAATTATAACATAATTTTTCACAGTTTAAAATTTATATATACACATCAACTTGAAATAAGGGTTAGGACACATGGATAGAAACTTATATATGTTTATATGTATTTGGTAAATAATAAGTTACATATTAGTAAATAATAAGGTTTATTAATATGTAACTATTCATATATATATATATATATATATATATATATATATATATATATATATATATATATATATATGAGTCTTGATTATGATAAAATATTGCTCACATGAATACGTAAATGCATATAATAGTGCTAAAAACTACTAATTCATATATAATGGACCAAAACAATAATAATATTCTTAATTGTTCAACTAGACTAGCATATCTTATTAAACTATAAATAATAATTTTGTTAAAAAATATACTAAAAAATATTTAAAATAGAACTATGGTTTGCATATAGTGTCATTCACATTGCATGCAGAAGCCTTAAGAATGTGGAATGTGTATTGCATATATTAGGTTTGGTTTTCTTTGTATCCAACACTATTCAAAAAACTACATGTAATTTTACTTTTTTGTATCTTGTTATATAAGCATAACATATTAAAATTGCTTTCTATTATCCATGACTACTCGTGATGGCCCTCCAAGGTCCCTCTTCTCCAAAGCAATACTTTAAAGACATAGTATGGGAGAGACAAGAAATTGAGGATGAATCTTCGAGGAGTGATGCCTTAAAATCCATCTTCTCTACTATTATTGCCAAGAAGCCAATGGATAAATATTTTTAGTCTATAGTTAATGGTTGTCTTCCTCATGTTGTCCACCATCCCAAAGTTGTTATTGAATAAAGTTTGGTGACTGAAAATATTTTGTATAGGAGTAACCATGATCTAATATGTAAGTTTATTGGCATGAGACCATCTCTAGGGTTTATGATCTCATGGATTCAAAAGAAGTAGGAATTTTGATGCAAGGATCCCACTATAGTGGCCATTTGGGTTTGATTATATGCTCTACCAAAAGAATTTTGGTGTAAACCCAATTTTGAGAGATTGGGTAATTTCTTGGGATGCTATCTAGGAGTAGTCATAGAGATAATAATGGGAGATATAGCCATTTATTCTTATATTTGTGTTGATATGTATCTTAATCACTTTCTAACTAAAATAAAAATAGATGTGGGGAATTTAACCTGGATCTAGAAAATAGGCTATGAAGCAATCCCATTTCCATGTGGGAATTGCCATAAGCATGTGCATTTACCTGATTGTGCCTTGAGATTATCTAAAAGGAGCCCATCCCATCAAAGTGATGGCAAGCCGGGATTCACACAAACACATTCACAGTAATTTCATGGTAATTTCATTAAAAAAAAGAAAATAGCATGATACGGGTTACAATATTCTCTCCAGTATACCACTTCTCCCCCAATCCCGAACTTCACCATCCCCATCCTTACAGCATTTCAGGTTTTTAACGAGGCCCCCGATCCTCTCGGCCATCAATGCCCTGCCTAACAAATTCAAATTCTAATTTTTCCCTCCCTCGGTCGAACTCCCCAAATTTTCTCACAATAAATGGCCCCTGCCTCACCCACCATGAAACCCTCATTAAAGCTCTTCTCTGACCTGCAAACGCCGCCTTGGTCAGATCGTCCTTCCGTGCCTCTGTTTCGCCCATAACGTCCATGCTCTGTACTGTTGTGAAGACCATTCCCATCTTTAATACACGCGGTCGCCAATTTCAATTTCAATCTTCGTGGCAGCCCACGCGTTTAATTAATTTCCTTTTCTGCTTTGTCTTCGGCTGACCGTGTCACTTTAATACACGTGGAGGACGCGTGTCCGCGTTTAATTAATTTCCTTTTCTGCTTTGTCTTCGGCTGACCGTGTCACTTTAATACACGTGGAGGACGCGTGTCACAAGCTTGTCTTCATACTTGTCGCGATATCGCGACCCACTGTCCCTTCGCCTTCACCTTGGCGGAAAAAGTCGCGATATCGCGACATGTCCCTTTGCCTTCACCTTGGCGGAAAAAGTCGCGATATCGCGACATGTCGCGATATCGCGACCCACTGTCCCTTTGCCTTCACCTTGGCGAACATGTCGCGATATCGCGACCCACTGCCCCTTTGCCTTCACCATGGCAAAAGATGTCGCATGACATGTCGCGATATCGTGACATGTCGCGATATCGCGACTCAAACTGGCCATTGCCCTTCCGAAGCCTTGGGGTCGCGATTTCGCGACCCCAACGCAACTTGTGCCTTTACTCTAAAACTTCTCCTTCTTTTTACGAAATCTCCCTCTTGGGCCAAGATTTGAAACAAACCCAACACAAATACTTAGAAAATAAAAGCAAACAATTAAATGATTTGGAGGATGCAAGATTGCTCCTTGACCACCGGATGCTCCTGCATCAGACACCCGGGGTAGAATAAAAAAAGTGACCCTCACTTTTGTTCGGCTAAGGGGAGACCCAAGCGGTCAACCTCCGCCTTCGACAACCAAGTCGCATCTTCAGTTGGTCTGCCCCTCCACTTGATCAAGTACTCAGTATACTGCCTGTTTCGGGTGCTCCGGCCTTCACGGGTATCTAATATTTCCTCGGCCTCATCTGTGCTTGGAGTAGAGGCTGGAAATTGCCATGGTTCTGGACTTTGCATGTCTGTACTTTCTCCCTCATGATATTCCACGAGATCTGAAATATTAAAAATAGGTGAAATATCAAGCCAACTCGGCAATTTCACTTCATACGCATTTCCTGACTCCCGCTTTCCCAGTATTTTGCATGGCCCAAACTTTTTCATCTTCAATTTATTGTAAGTCTTGGCAGGAAATCTCTCCTTCCCCGAGATACACCATAACCTCATCTCCAATCTCGAACTCCTTGAACCGCCGCTTCTGGTCTGCCCTTGTCTTATATTGACTGTTCATTTTTGTAATCTGTCTTTTTACTTCCTCATGCAGACTTTTTATATGCTCTACAAATTCTTCTGCCTCGGCACTACATTTTTCTCTTCTGTCCAACTTTCTTAGCTCAGACACATTCCTCGGGCTGTTTCCATATACTATCTGGAACGGTGATTTATTTGTGCTTTTATTAACTGAACTGTTATATGCAAACTCTGCCTGTGGTAAGACTAAATCCCATCCCTTGGGTTGATCCACTATCAAACACCGCAGTAAATTGCCCGAGCTTCTATTGACCACCTCCGTCTGTCCATCTGTCTGTGGATGGTATGCTGAACTCGAATTTCAAGTCTGTCTTCAATTTCTTCCACAGAGTTCTCCAGAAATACCCAACAAACTTTGTATCTCTGTCTGAAACTATACTTCTCGACAAACCGTGAAGTCGTACCACTTCTTTGAAGAACAACCCAAAGAATGTGAACTGCATCACTTGTCTTTTGGCAGGGAATAAAATGTGCCATTTTGGAGAACCGGTCCACCACCACAAATATTGAATCATTTCCTCTCTGTGTTCTCGGCAATCCAAGAACAAAATCCATGCTTATGTCCTCCCATGGTCTCTCGTGCACGTGTAATGGCTGGTACAGATCTCGTATTTTGTTTCACACCCTTTGCCATCTGGCATATTCTGCAACTTTGCACAAACTTCCGTACATCTTGCCGAAGTTGTGGCCAGTAGTAATTTTCCTCAACCAAGGCAATGGTCTTATCCCTACCAAAATGCCCAGCCAATCCTCCGCTGTGCTTTTCTTTGATTAAATTCTCCCGCATGGAACTTCTGGGAATGCACAACTTACTGCCCTTGAACAGCATCCCGTCTTGGATTAAGAAATCCAACCATTTTGTTCTATCTATGGTAAGAGGTATTGAGCAAGCCTTCCAGGCTTCTGCAAAATCCGGATCTGTAGGGTATAGATCCTTCAGTTCTTCAAACCCCACTACTTCCACTGTCAATCTGGTCAGCAGAGTCTGCCTTCTGCTTAAGGCATCTGCAACCCTGTTTGACTTCCCACTTCTGTGCTTTAGTACAAAGGTATAACTTTGGAGGAACTCCACCCATTTCATGTGCCTTTGGTTCAGTTTTTGTCTGATCGTTAATGTATTGCAAAGCCTGATGGTCGAGAACAAAGACAAACTCCTTTGGTAATAAATAATGTCTCCACTTTTTCAGGGCCTGAACTATAGCATAAAATTCTTGATCATAGACAGAATACTTCTTCCGAGCATCATTTAACTTTTCACTGAAATAAGCAACTGGCTTGCCTCCTTGACTCAGTATCGCCCCTATTGCACTGCCACTGGCATCACAGTCCACCCGAAATACCTTGTTGAAGTCCGGAAGTGCCAAAACAGGCTGTTCCAGTAACTTTTCTCTTCAATGTGTCAAAGCTCCTTTCAGCCCCCGATGTCCATTTGAACTCCTTTTTATCTCCCCTCATTGTCTCGGTGAGAGGTGCACAAATATCGCTGAAGTTCTTTATGAACTTCCTATAAAAATTGGCCAGACCATGGAATGACCTCACTTCTGTTGTGCTCCTTGGAGTAGGCCATTCAATGATGGCTCTCACCTTTTCGGGGTCCATCTTCAGGCCTTCTGCTGAGATTACAAACCCCAAGTATACCAATTCCTTCTTGACAAAATTACACTTTTTCAAATTTATTAATAACTGTTCTTCTTGCAGCTTTTCAAAGACTCTCCTGATATGCATCAGGTGTTCCTCCAGGGTCCGGCTAAATATCAATATATCATCTAAATAAACAATAACAAACTTTCCCAGAAATTCTTTCAGTACTTCATTCATCAGCCGCATGAAGGTACTTGGTGCATTGGACAGTCCAAAGGGCATGACTAACCACTCAAACAGGCCTTCTCTTGTCTTGAAGGCTGTCTTCCATTCATCCCCCTCTCGGATACGGATCTGATGATAACCACTTTTCAGGTCAATCTTTGTGAAGTACTCAGCTCCACTTAAACAGTCCATGATATCATCCATTCTTGGTAACGGGAATCTGTACTTAATAGTAATTTTGTTGATGGCCCGTGAATCTGTACACATCCTCCATTCTCCATCCTTCTTTGGCGCCAGCACTGTAGGTACTGCACATGGACTCAAACTTTCCTGAATTAATACCTTTTCTAATAATTCTCGGACCTGTCTATTTAACTCCTCGCTCTCTACAGGTGTCATCCCGTGTGCGACTTTATTTGGCAGTGCTTGATCCTGGTACTAAATCTATATGGTGGCTAATTTTTCTCACAGGGGGTAAGCCCTCAGGCACATTGTCAGACACAATGTCTGGAAATTCCTCCAGAAGATTTAGAACTTCTGTTGGGGTATCCCGGCATTCCTTCCCCCTAACTCTTGGAATTATTGCATAACATAAATGTTCATGCTTTAACCCATTCAGAAACTCTCTCCCCTCAACTAAATAGACTTTGGAAATATTACACACCTTTTCATCTGTATCCTTCAAGGGCTTTAGCTTATGGCGTACACCATTCTTTGTCAATGAGTAGGTGTTGGCACGGCCATCATGTACTGCACTCCGGTCAAACTGCCAGGGTCTCCCCAGCAACATGTGGCAAACATCCATGGGTAAGATGTCACACAGGACCTCATCACAATACTTCCCAACGTTAAATTTAACAGAACACTGCTCATTGACCAAGGCTCCGTGGTCCTTTTGTAACCATGCGACCCGGTATGGGTGTGGGTGTTTCTTCCTCTCTAACTGTAACTTCGTAACCATTTCCTCTGAAACCAGGTTATCCATGCTACCATTATCAATAATGATATTGCAAACCTTGCCCGCACATTTACATCTAGTGCGGAATAAACTTTTCCTCTGGTCTGTGTCCTTCTCCTCGTTCAACAGGACTCTTCTTACAACCATTGTTTCTCCTCTCTCCGCTTCTTCGGAATGCTCAGATTCAGCATCCTCCTCTGCCACAACAGCTCTGGCTGGGCCCTCAGGCCTCTTGTTTGTTCTTTCTCGGTGTTGTGGACATTCAAATGCCCCGTGTCCTTCTTCACCACAGTGGAAACATGTTCCACGAAATACTCCCCTTCCAAACCCTCGTCCGATCCACCCCGTCCTCTTGGGTAGTCGTTTTGATCTCGGGGCTGATAAACATCTTCGTATTTTTGGTCCTGGTTACTACTGGCTTCCCCAGTCTTCTTTGGATCCTTGTACTTTTCTCCACTGGTCCTCCCACCAGTCCTTCCACCTCGGCCTCTTCCTCTTTGCTTGCCTTCAAACCGCCTGTTTAGCTTTTCTTCTACCTTCAAGGCAAATTGATAGGCATCCTCAATGGTGTTTACTCGAACCAGGCTCGGCTTCTTCCCGGATACCAAGCCTCAACCCATTAATGTAACGGGCTACTTTCTCTTTATTTGCCTCTAAATGCCCCTGTTCTAATAGAAATTTTGTAAAATTCTTCAGTGTACTCTTGGACAGTTTTGTTTGTCTGTCTCAAGCTCTGCATTTTTCTTAGCAGATCCAACTCGTAATCTGTCGGGATGAACTACCTTTTAAGCTTCTCCACCATTCTATCCCATCTTGTTATTCTTTCTTTCCCCCTTTTGTTTCTCTCCAACTGCATTCCCCTCCACCAAATGCTGGCATGACCCTTTAACTTGGTCTTAGCAAATCTGACCCGGTTAGGGTCTTCAATCTCCTCATACTCGAAATATTCCTCTAAATCATTTATCCAGTCAATCACTTCTTCTGGATTCAGATTTCCCAAGTAGGTAGATACCTCCATTTTTGGCTGTTTTCCAATCTGAGAGATGGCCTTATACAACCGGGCCTGAGCAGGATCCACAACTTCTGCTTCTTCCTCAGACTGTTCTTCCTCTTCAACTTCATCTTCACTTTCCTCTTCCCCTCCGGGTTCGCGCCTTCTGCGTAACTCTGCTTGCAAGGCTTGAACTTGTCTTTGCAAGGCCCGAAAGTCTTCGGCCGGCACCACATTTCCTGCTCCGCCACGGTTCCTTCGTGGAGGCATGATATATATATATATATATATATATATATATATATATATATATATATATATATTTTTTCTCTGTATTATTTATTATTATTATTATTTTTTTTTAAGAATTCTTCCACAGATCCTGGTGCAACTGCCTCTCTCCGGCGATCTGTTACACGCTCAGGAGCTCCCGCTCTGATACCACTTGATGGCAAGCCGGGATTCACACAAACACATTCACAGTAATTTCATGGTAATTTCATTAAAAAAAAGAAAATAGCATGATACGGGTTACAGTATTCTCTCCAGTATACCACTTCTCCCCCAATCCCGAACTTCACCATCCCCATCCTTACAGCATTTCGGGTTTTTAACGAGGCCCCCGATCCTCTCGGCCATCAATGCCCTGCCTAACAAATTCAAATTCTAATTTTTCCCTCCCTCGGTCGAACTCCCCAAATTTTCTCACAATAAATGGCCCCTGCCTCACCCACCATGAAACCCTCATTAAAGCTCTTCTCTGACCTGCAAACGCCGCCTTGGTCAGATCGTCCTTCCGTGCCTCTGTTTCGCCCATAACGTCCATGCTCTGTACTGTTGTGAAGACCATTCCCATCTTTAATACACGCGGTCGCCAATTTCAATTTCAATCTTCGTGGCAGCCCGCGCGTTTAATTAATTTCCTTTTCTGCTTTGTCTTCGTCTGACCGTGTCACTTTAATACACGTGGAGGACGCGTGTCCGCGTTTAATTAATTTCCTTTTCTGCTTTGTCTTCGGCTGACCGTGTCACTTTAATACACGTGGAGGACGCGTGTCACAAGCTTGTCTTCATACTTGTCGCGATATCGCGACATGTCGCGATATCGCGACCCACTGTCCCTTCGCCTTCACCTTGGCGAAAAAGTCGCGATATCGCGACCCACTGTCCCTTCGCCTTCACCTTGGATATCGCGACATGTCGCGATATCGCGACCCACTGTCCCTTTGCCTTCACCTTGGCGGAAAAAGTCGCGATATCGCGACCCACTGCCCCTTTGCCTTCACCATGGCAAAAAGATGCCGCGATATCGCGACATGTCGCGATATCGCGACTCAAACTGGCCATTGCCCTTCCGAAGCCTTGGGGTCGCGATTTCGATTTCGCGACCCCAACGCAACTTGTGCCTTTACTCTAAAACTTCTCCTTCTTTTTACGAAATCTCCCTCTTGGGCCAAGATTTGAAACAAACCCAACACAAATACTTAGAAAATAAAAGCAAACAATTAAATGATTTGGAGGATGCAAGATTGCTCCTTGACCACCGGATGCTCCTGCATCACAAAGGTAATTGAAATGACAACAAGATGCCTGAAAGGAAGGAAAAACTCAACCTACAACCTCAAGCCTAAATACACTAGAAGAGGATTTTGAAGCACCTAATAGAAGGAAAAATCAAAATAAGGTAGAGAAATCAAACTAGACAAAAGATAGAAACTTAAATAGCAATGAATTCTTAATAACCTATTGGACATGAAGAATGAGATAACTATAATGAGGGAATTACAAGGGAAAAATCTACCCTCTAAAAATGTAGAAGAAGTAGTCTAGTAGAGGATAAATACACAAGTGTTGGATATGAATACCCAACCCATCCTAAACCATATTACCATAAAAACTTTAGAGAACCTCAACCTTGCTATGGTTTTGGTTGATAGGGATGTTGTAATGAAATACAAAGATAACGATATAGGGAAGCATACTCTTGAAATTTAGCAAGCAAAAAAATGATAAAAAAAACTCCCAAGCTAAGAGTGTGGGACAAAAATCAAATTAGGAGCAATTGACAATGGAGGGTGACCAACTAGTAAACCAGGGAAGAGTAAAGGAGATTGATACTTACTATGTTCTAGATTCAAACGACTATACAATCATGTAATATTAGAGGTTTAAACAGTAGATCTCATCAAATTAGTGTTCATAGTTTAATTGAAATTCATAATTCAAATTTTATTCTCCTTCAAGAGATGAAATCCTCAATTCTGGTGATGGATATAAAAGCTAAGAAAATATGGATTTAGACAGAGCATATGTCTATAGCATCCCAAGGTGCTTCAAGGGATATAATGTCTTTCTAAACTAGACAACAATTGATCATGTTGCAAGAAGTGAGGTTCTCACATCTCTCTTCAAGAGTAATACTTTAGGAGAACCTTTGTTGATTTTAAATTTTTATGGTTCAAAAAATTTGGGGAGCAACACCTCTAATGAGAATTTTTACAAGCAAGTAGGATTGCAAAGGAAGAGGTGAATTGGATAGTAGTTGGAGACTTCAATGCTGAGCTTTTATATAGGGATTAGAAATGGGAATGCCATATTTGGATCTAGGGGATAGATTTATGGTCTCTAAAGTAAATCAACTCAATTTTATTGAAATCCTATATGTTGGGATTTTTCATGCTTGTATAAACAAACAAGCAGGGTTGAAAAATAGGAAGGTAAATCTAGACAGATTCTTGGTGTCTAAAGAGGCTTTTTTATGATGGTCACTCAAGCTAGAAATTTTCAATCAAATATAATTAGATCATTTTCCAATTCTCTCAAAATGGGATATTGACCATAAATATTTATCTAGACCATTTTAGTCTGAGAAATTTTAGCTATGAAAGAAGAAGATTAGGGATAAAATCCTAATTTTCTAGGAGAAGAGGCACCTTGCCTATGGGAAAATATTATTTGGATTTTTTAAACAACTCCAGCATGTCAAATCTCAACTCAAAATATAGAAAAGAAACAATAATTTAAACTTTCAACTTTAGAGAGTTCCACTGGTAGCAAGGATTGACTAATTAGCCACACTCGTTTGGAATGAAACAAATATAAAAGACTTAAATAAGGAATATGAGCTACACAAAAAAGAGTTAGAGAGTATAGACAAACAAGAGGAGACATATTGGGAACAAAAAATCAAAACTTCTTGTCTACTATAGAGGAACCAAAATACTATGTTCTTCCACCACTCAATCTCAACAAGAAGACACTACAACACATTGCCCAGTCTAAAAGACCTTCATGGTGATGTGACGGCCACATTCTTAGGTATGTAGCAAGATACAATTTCTATTTTGAAAATTTATTCTTTGCTTTTATCCATCCTAACATTGTAGCACAACAAGAGATAATTGTATCCCATAGATTATGATAAGCGAATAAAATTAGGCCCTTTTCAAAACTATGGATATAAAGGAGGTGAGACACATAGTTTTCAACATGAGAACTTGAAAGTCCCCAAGTTTTGATGGGTTCCTGATTGAATTTTTCAAGTATTTTTGGGATGACATAGGGGAGGATGTAACCAAGGTAGTGGAATAATATCGTGTAAATAAAATCATGTTATAGGCTATGAACCACACTTTCTTGTTGGATTTTTAAGCCTTACTATCACAAAATATCATAGAATATCACATAGGTCCCAATATAAAATAGCCATAATATTAAATATCAAAGTAATAATAATATGAAAAAATTAATATGTATATAAATGCTTATATAATAAATCAAATAACATGCATTTATATACTGAAGAATAAATGTAAATAGCCTAAATCATTCATAAACTATCCATGAAGAAAAATTACAATATTAATTGCTCAAAATTTTATATATAAGCTTTATTCCTTATCTCCCTCTTATAATCAGGTAATAAGATATGAATTGGATTTGATCTGTTTCTTATGGACCATTGTATCCATAATATAGCCATAGTAATGTGACTCTTCATGTACTTGACTATTGCTCTCCATATACCAAGTTGCTTGACGCTTGGCTTATCAACATGCCACTTGCATACTAAATAGACACTTAACTATTAGGTACTTACACACTTGACTCTTACACATCTACATGCGCTCCTAATCTAAGACAATTGTACACATCCTAACATTACATATTTACACTCTTACATGCAAGACACTTGTGCACATTCTCTCAACCTACACTTGCACTCTAAACTACATGGCACTTGTGCATTTATGCACATTTCACTCACATGATACTTTTACAATTCTTGCATATTAACACTTACGTAAAAGGGAAAATATAAATCACACTCTATATTATTGACTCAACCCTAATGATGCAGGAGCATCCAATGGTGTAAGAGTGATCTTGCATCATCCAAATTTGTATTTGTTTTATTTTGTTCTAAATTTTATTTAGTTGTTTAGGGGATGGATAAATAGACCTAATGGTGAAATAATCACCCCAATATCTTGAGCGGTTTGGGAGATATGTAAGTTTTATGGTAAAAACCCTACCAAAATAGTGAAAATCTTACCACTAAAACTTAAAGGTAAATTTTGAAGGCCTTAGAGGCCTTGTAGAGGGGTGAAAATTAAGCATAATATCCTTTATAAAATTACACCATCATAGGTATTTTTGAGAGCTTTTCGAAAACATGCACTAATAGTCAATCTGAGCAACGAACAAGGAGTTACGATCCTAAGAAGTTACCCCCAAAATTCAAATTTCAAATGAATTGTCTTAGGCAAGAAAAGGGAAAATAAGGTATTTTAGGGGAATTTTGAAATTGTAAAGGGGTTGGTATCTATAAGATTTATTTTTAGAAAAGTAATATAGGAAACGCTTTGGCTCCTATTGTATTTTCTTTACTTTTCAGTAGTTGGTTTGTATTCTATTGATATTGTTCTGCTTCAAGTGGTATCAAAGCCAAGTTTTCCTGAGTGTGTAAACAAATTGCTGGACGTGAGGTAGTTTACACTAGGATTTATGGTTAGGGTTTGTGAAAAATATGATCAAGATGCCTCCATGAAGAAATCGTGGTGGTAGGAGAAATATTGTGGTACCAGAAGAGGATTTTAGAGCCCTATAGAGGCAAGTTCAGGTGTTGCAAGAGGAGCTATGTAGAGGTTTTGAGCCCAGAAGAGAATATGGGAGTGAATATGAAGCTGAAGAATATGAGGCCCAATTCAAGGAAGAAGAAGAGGCAACATATCCTGCATAAGCTAGATTGTCTAATGCCATATTCCAGATTAGGATGAGATCAAAGTTTGATGTTTCTACGTATTTTGGAAATCTTAACCTAGAAGAGTTGATTGACTGGATCAATGATATGGAAGAATAATTTGAGTATGAGGAGGTTGAATATCCTGAGAGGGTCATGCTAAGACCAAGCTAAAGGGTCATGCTAGTATCTAGTGGAAGGGAGTACAGTTGGAAAGAAATAGAAGAGATAAATAAAAGATAACAAGGTGGGATTGGATGGTGGAGAAGTTGAAGAGATAGTTCATTCTAGTTGATTACAAGTTAGATCTGCTAAAGAAAATGTAGGGTTTGAGGCAGTCAAGTAAGTTTTTCAAAGAGTAAATAGAGTAATTCTATAAGATTTTAATTAGAACATGCCATTCTAAGGCCAACAAAGAGAAGGTAACATCTTATATAAATGGATTGAGAGTAAGTATTCAAGAGGGGATGAATCTGGTAATGATGGCCACCATAGAAGATGCTTACCATTTTGCCTTGAAGGTAGAAGAGAATTTGAACAAGATATTTGAAATCAAATAGAGAGGAAGAGATCATGGTGGAAGAACTGGTGGGAGAACAAATGGAGGATGGAATGAGGACTAAAAGAAGAATGAGGAAGCAAGCAATAGTCAGGACTAGAAGGGGGAGAATGCTTACGGCCCCTGTGAGCATAATAATGACCACCAAATAGGAAGAGGAAGGTCTAGACAAGGGCCTGGAAGAGGAGGATTTTGTGGAACATGTTTCCAATGTGGAGAAGAAGGAAATCGAGCATATGAGTGCCCACAACACCAAGGGGAATAAATAAGAGACCTGAAGGTAATACCTGAACTACTGTTGTAGTTGAAGGTGTTGAATCTAAGTAATCTAAAGAAGTAGAAAGAGGAGAAGTTCTGATCATAAGGAGAGTCTTATTGAATGAGGAGAAATATCCAAATCAGAGGAAGATTATATTCCACACAAGGTGTAAATGTGTAGGTAAGGTGTGTAATGTTATCATTGATAATGGTAGCACTGATAACCTAGTTTTAGAAGGGATGGTTACCAAGTTACAATTAGAGAGAAGGAGGCACCCGCATCCATATCGGATTGCATGGTTATAGAAGGACCATAGGGCTTTGGTCAATGAGTAATGTTTGGTAAAGTTCCATATTAGGAATTACCATGATGAGGTCTTGTGTGACATCGTGCCTATGGATGCTTGTCATTTTCTATTGATAAGTCCATAGCAATTTTATCGGTGTGCAATACATGATGGACATGTCAACACTTACTCCTTGACAAAGGATGGAGTGCACCACAAGATGAAGCCCCTAAAGGAGGTGGAAAAAAAGGTATGTAGTAGTGCTATAATCTATTTAGTTTATGGTAGAAAGTTTTTGGATGATTTGAAGCATGAGCATATGTGTTATGCATTAATTCCTAGAGTTAGGGAAGAAAAATGCAAAGATATCCAAGTAGAATTATTAGGTCTATTGGAATAATTTCCAGAAATTGTATCAAATAATGTAGCCCATTGGATGACTCCTATATAAAGTGAGGAGCTAAATAGACAAGTTCAAGAGCTACTGAAAAATGACTGATTCAAGAGAGCTTGAGTCCATGTGCAGTATCTATAGTACTAGCACCAAAGAAATATGGGGAGTGGAGAATGTGCACTGATTCTCGAGCTATTAACAAGATCACCTTCAAATATAGATTTCCATTACCAAGGATGGATGACATTATGGATTGTTTGAGTGGAGACAAGTACTTCACCAAGATTGACCTGAAGAGTGGGTACCATTAGATCCATATCATAGAAGGATATGAGTGGAAGACGGACTTCAAGACCAAATAAGGTTTGTACGAGTGGTTGGTCATGCCATTTGGGCTAACCAATGCACCAAGCACATTCATGCGGTTGATGAATGAGGTATTGAAGGAATTTTTAGGAAAATTTGTCATTGTCTATTTGGATGACATTTTAATTTTTAGTAAGACCTTGGAGGAGCACCTAATGCATATCCGATGAGTTTTTGAGAAGCTAAGGGAGGAGAAGTTGTTGATTAATTTGAAGAAGTGTAGTTTTGTGAAGGAGGAGTTGGTGTATTGAGGATTTTTCATATCAAATGAAGATCTCAAAATGGACCTAGAAAAAGTGAGGGCCATAATTGAATGACCTACCCCAAGGATAATTACATAGGTAAGATCATTCCACGGTCTAGCCAATTTTTACAAAACAATTATTAGGAGTTTTAGTAGTATGTGTGCACCCCTAACAGAGACAATGAGAGGGGATAAGAAGGAGTTTAAGTGGACTTCATGAGAAGATAACAATTTTGGTATGTTGAAGAGGACAGTCACAAAGCAACCTATTTTGGCACTTCCATATTTCAATAAGGTATTTCAGGTAGATTGTGATGCTAGTGGTAGCGCCATAGGAGTTGTATTGAGTCAAGAAGGTAAGCATGTTGCCTATTTTAGTGAGAAGCTTAATGAGGCTAGGAAGAAGTATTTCATATATGATCAAGAGTTTTATGCTATAGTTTAGGCCTTGAAGAAATAGAGTTACTATTTACTACCAAAAGAGTTTGTTTTATATACTTATCATCAGAACCTACAGTATATTAATAGCCAAGGGAAGCTAAATCATAGGCACTTAAAGTGGGTTGAGTTTTTACAGAGTTATACCTTTGCGTTGAAGCATAGGAGTGGAAATTCAAATAGAGTTACAAAATGCCTTAAGTAGAAGGTATAACTTATTGACATAAATGAGGGTGGAGGTTATAGGGTTTGACGAACTTAAAAGTTTGTACCCTGAAGATCCGGATTTTACAGAGGCTTGGAGAGCTTGCTTGGCACCTCTTACTTTGGACATAACTAAATGGTTGGATTTCCTAATCCAATATGGAATGTTATTTAGAGGAAACCAGTTGTGCATTCCAAGGAGTTTGATGAGAGAGAATCTAGTCAAGGAGAAGCATAGTGGAGGGTTTGATAGATACTTTGGTTGTGTAGACACCAAAATAGCACCAATCCGATTATGTGACGACAAGCACTGATTGCACTAACACACACATCCCCCAGGGCAGCCCTCAGAGGTTAAACAGTGGTTCTAACCACTTACACAACAATTTTGTAAGTCAAAAATCAGTCTGGCACCTTTTAGACACTTTATTTCTTATTCATCCCACCCAGGGACGAGTGTGAATTTGTACTCATCCTACCCAAGGACGAGTATGGATTTGTACTCGTTTCACCCAGGGACGATTACTAACACTCACTTTTGGGTGGGACAAATGCCAAGTTTGACCAGCAAAAAGTCAGACCTCAGCGCATGACAACTCAGAACAACCACTCAGCTTTTCATGCATGACATAGGAGTGCGAGTGAGTTCTTTTAACAACACACATCTACCAATTGACTTTCCCTTCACTGCATGGGAAGGAGAGTAAGCTTTTTAAGACAACTCAGATTTGCCACTTAGCTATCCCTTCATTGCATGGGAGTGCAAGTGAGCTTTGCTAAAACATGCAAAGACATGCACAGAGGCGATTAAGAAGCCCTTGATCAAGAAGAAGTCTTCTCTTCACAAACAAAAGCATTCATGCAAAGAAACACTTTTGCATGTTAATTCAAAAAGATCCCTTGGGTCTATAAAAAGGGTGAGTTTTCTCACCCAAAAAAATATAGACAGAGAAGGAGCATTTTGAGCGATGAAGTGCTGCTAATTCACTTACTTGCGATTTGTGCTTTCATAATCGTGGTATTTCTTTTAGTTTCATGTTTATGCTTTTGTCAAGTTTTTCATTTCATTTAGATTCATTTTAACCATCGTTAGATTCATCTTTTATTTTTCATACACAGGTGCTACCGACTCTCTTGTTTGTTTCTTTGAGTGCCGAGTTGCAGCATTAGAGGAGCAAAGAAGGAATCTACCTTACCAACGCAAGCGGCGGCAACATTTGGCCCGCCCATTCCAAACGTGGGCATGCGAAAGGAGGAAGACTAAGTCACAAATTGTAACAAAGACCAATTTAACGCTCCTAGCCCCTAAAAATGGAGGAGACGTCTATGTAACCGAGGATAAGAAATTTGAATAAAGAGGGCTGTGATTTCCTTACATCTTTTCTTTCGTCTCCAATTTATCTCCTTTCCTTATTTTTGTGCATAGGATTAAAGCGTTACATTTCGTCTTATATTGCATAGTTATAGTTTTCCTTTTGCTTTCGAAATCTCGTGCTTTCAATGGCGATCACGGTGGGACTTCTGTCCTCTATTTTTGTTTAGGTTAAATTACTGATCTAAAAATTGCTTTTTTTTTTTTTTTACAAGTACCTGTTTTTCAACAGTCGGACTGTTATTCGTCTTTGTAAGTGACGATTACAAAATTTTTACTCGTCTCACCTCGGGACGAATAAATTATTCATTCCACCCTGTGACGATTAAGGTTCTGTTATTCGCCTCACCCAGGGACGATTATAGATCTGTGCAAATTTTCAGAGCAAATCAAAAATTTCTGATTAGGCAGAGAAGAGGTAGGGGTTTTTACAGCTTCTATCAAACTTCTATTTTTCTGTTTTCTGCTTTTCAGTTTGTATGGCTTAGAGAAAGATTTCTTTTCATTTGCTTGTTTCAATTTCACAAAATTAAAACGAACCCCACACATCACATTACATTTTAAACCAAGGCGTTGGTCGTAAGACCCCAACCCTTGAGCAAGACCAACGGTGGGTTCATCACCACCTTGGATTAGCTTTGCATCCATTCCCTGATTTTCAACTGTTGTTAGGCGTAAATCCTGACGAAAGCTGACCGAGTGTTGCTGGGGTGACTCCCATGTGCACGAGGATAAGTCTTCTATGGTAGGTGCCATTAACAGGACAATCCCCCTTCTGTACCGCCTACGTACCATGTACCATATGTTATCACGTACTTATAGTCTCCCTCTCATAAGGGCAGGTATATAGAGATGTTGGTATATCGGCCTGGCTGGTATATTGAAGGGGCGACCATTTTGGGAGTTATAAGAGCCTTCATACTTGCATTTAAATGTTTCACAAAATTTTTTAAAAACAAAACAAACAACAAAAACACACTAAACCAGATTTAGGGCACACTATTAATCTTTAAAAGAGATAAGCATTGCTTGTGAGTGTGTATGCTATTTTCTATTTAGACCAAAAAAAAAAAAAAATCATAAAAAGAAAATCACAAAAAGAATTTTTGCATTTTTAGGTTAGCATTACCATGGTGAATACTCGTAGCCAAGCCCAATCACGGGCAGAAGCTGTAGAACATGCACCAAGAGGAACAAATCGTCTCCGATATAGCCTTGTAGACTTAGCCATTCCGCCTCACCGATGGGATATAACAGTTAGTTCACACCATGCAGAACATGGTTCTAGAGGCCCCTCCGTGAGGGGCACTCCAACCCATACAGTCATAGAACATGGTTCTAGAGGTGCTTCAAGGAGTGGCTCTCCAAATCAAGCCTTCAATAGATGAGACTTTAGAACCCCCCCTTTAAGGGAAACTCATGAGCAACAAGAATATTTTCAAGACAATAACTTATATATACCACCTGGTCTAAGCACGAAGCCTCCCTTTGAAGTTCATTATGGATGGCCTAGTGATGAAGCAGTGTGTAATGCTATGGAACAACAACGGGTCCAAAACGAAGCACTCTATGATGTTGTGGTTCCTAATTTACCCCCAATTAATGTCAAAAATAGTAGACCACATCCAGAACAACAAGTCCTTCCGACAGGGCAAGGTAATTCTGCCCGCACCTTTTATGCATATCACAGACAAAGAGAGGAGGATCACTACATCCCTCCAGTCCAGTATCCAATGCCAAAAAGATGCACGTCTGCACCTGCATTATATCCAGATCGCTTATTGAGACCAAAGTTTCAAGTTAATGCGGCCAACCTCGACAGAGGGAAGCAACATATAGGGGTCTCAGAGTACTATGATCAAAATAGATATGTAGGAGAGACATCTAGGCCTATCAAACAAGAGACAACAGCACAAAGTAACTTGGCATTTACACAACTAGCCGCCCGCCAAGTGCAAATCATGCGGCTTAAGCAAGAACAACAGGAATTAGAACATTTGTGTCACCTTGATCAAGAGCGCATTCAACATCAGACTGCTGAAAGGTTTTATAACTATGTGCCTGAGAAGGCCCTAGTACCTCACGCACAGTAATCTGAGATGTATGTGAGGCATAACCCCTTAGTGCACGACAGGTCTCCGCGACTTCAGCAAGCACTGCCTCTAAGACCTCTTAGACCTGAGCGGGAGGCCATTCCCCGTGACCATGATAGATATCCTCCGCGGGCACCCATCCATATTTACAGGCCTAGGCCAAACACTCCTCACGAAGATTATGAGGATTATTACCAAGAAGAAGAGCGGGTTGAAACACCCTATCAAGGCAGAAGGGATGCTAACCATTTAGTCATTCAAAGGCCTCAAGTTCCTCGCAACCCACAACGGGAACAAGCTAAGGAGGAGGAAATCATATCCTCCGATGCCTACAAAGTGTTGTTAGAACGCTTGGAGACTATGGACCTTAATACTGGTGGGCCCCAAAAGCCTACCTTATGCCAACTCCGTAGTCATCCGATACATCCGTCAGTTCCAGCACCTCCGTACCCCGAACATTTCAAGTTGCCCCAGTTGGCACTCTTTAAAGGGGATGAGGATGCTCAAGAACATGTGACTCGATTTTTGAGTCAGTGCTTCGGTATACAAGACAATGATGCATTGCTATTGAGAACATTCATAACCACATTCGTAGGGTCTGCCTCGGATTGGTTTACCCATCTACCAAAGCATAGCATCTATAACTTAGATCAACTAGTGGATGCGTTCCTAGAACATTTTGCTTTCAATACAAAGAAAAAGGCATCACTCAGTGATCTAGCTAGCCTCAAACAGTATGAGGAGGAGTCTATGGTAGCATATGGGAATCGATGGAGGACAATGCTTTCAAAGTTGTCCTACCTCCCTCCTATGTTCGACTTAACTCAAATGTTCGCAAAGAGCTGTTTGTGATCGATCTCTGTGCTATTGTAGCTACAGCAATACGCCACTTTGGAAGAAGCTCTGGCGCAAGCTAGATGTATTGAAGAGATCAAGATACAGGATGGCAAAATTGCCAAGCCTAAGAAAAAAGAGTGGAACAAGAGCACCAAAACAGGGAATACGCAACAGAAACCCGCCGTGGTCAATCAAGTTGCTATTAATGCCCCTACGCTCGCCCAAGCAACACAACCTTCAAAGGCTAATTATCGAGCGGTGCCTCATACTAATTATGAGAAAGATAACAAAAAATAGGATCAAAATCAGCAGCATCGCCCTAAGCGACAATTTACTCCATACACTGAGTCTAGGGATTCCTTGTTTGACCATTTGTCAGTGGCAAACTTGATTAATCTGCTAGATATTCCAACAATCGATCCTAATGCGCCGAAGTCTAAGGGCTACAAAGAGGATATTTTCTGTAGATTCCATAGGAGGAGAGGGCATGATCTTAATGTCTGTTGGACGTTTAAAGGTTTAGTGCAAGATCTTATTGATAATCACACATTGGTAGTGGATAACCCCATCGCACCCAACAACCAACAAATGGGTGTTTTCAAAGATCCTTTACCCACACATGATGCACAAACAAAACCTTTGCATGTCAATGAAGTGCAATAGAGTTACCCCATTTTCGAGCATCGACGCATTGGTAGACACTACAGCAGGCCACAAAATGCTTTCCCTTATGGATTGTTTCTCAGGATACAATCAGATTCGTATTAATCCTGAGGACCAACTAAAAATGACATTCACAATGCCTTGGGGGACATTTTGCTATAAGGTCATGCCTTTTGGCCTGAAAAATGCCGGAGCCACCTACCAACGTGCCATGACATACATCTTTCACGATTACATACACAAAAATTTGGAAGATTACATGGATGATTTGTTGGCCAAATCTCTTTTGCACCCAGATCACATCGGTGACTTGAGTCAGGTCCTTGATTGCCTCATTGAGCATAAAGTCAGACTAAACCCCAAGAAGTGCATCTTTGGCGTCACCTCTGGAAAGCTCTTGGGTTTCATAGTCTCCAAACGAGGAATTGAGGTTGATCCAAACAAAGTCAAGGCAATCCTTGAAATGCGTCCCCCAACCACCATCAAGCAGCTCAAGAGTCTACAGGGAAAGGTTGCGTCGATCAAGCGCTTCATAGCGTAGTTATCTAAAAAATGCCGACCCATGAATAAATTATTGCATAAAGGGGTCACATTTCATTGGGATGACGAGTGCCAGTCAGCCTTTGACAACATTAAATAGTACTTGGCTTCGCCACCAGTGTTGGCACCACCCAGACCAGGAGTGCCGTTCTATTTATACATTTCAGCCACTGAGGTGGCACTGGGCGCCATGCTGTCCCAAAAAAATGAACTTCACAAAGAACAGGCTACATACTATCTTAGCCGCACCCTGGTCAGTTATGAACTTAACTATGCATATGTTGAAAAACTCTGTTTGGCAGTGGTGTTTGCTACCAAAAAGCTACGCCATCACATGCTTAGTAATAAGACGTATGTTGTGTCTAAGAAGAATCCATTGCGATACATGATGAGTCGTACTTATCATAGTAGCCGCACGGCGAAATGGATCATGTTGTTGATGAAGTTTGACATAGAGTTCATTGGACAAAAATCTATAAAAGGTCAAGTCATCGCCGATCAACTAGCTGAGGCTCCTCTTGAAGACAATCAGCCTCTGACTTTTGAACTACCTGATGATGGGGTCTTCCATGTTTCAAAGTCGCCAGATTTTGATGAGCCTGAGTCCCAGGCTGACATAACCCTTTTCTTCGATGGTTCTAAATGTGAGCAAGGGGGTGGTGCGGGAATTGTATTCTTCACTCCGCAAGGTGCTCCAATGCCCTTGTCATTTAAATTAGACTTCCCGTGCACCAAAAACAATGCAGAATACAAAGCCTTGCTCCTAGGTCTTCAGACAGCAATCACCATGAACATTAAATGATTGAATATCTTTGGTGATTCGTTGTTAATTGTCAATCAAGTTAAGGGGATATACCAATGTAAATGTCCACTTTTGAAGTCTTATAAAGCCCTTGTGGATAAATTCTTGGCACAACTTGAATGGTATGACATCGAGGCGCTCCCTCGATCATCAAATCATTTTGCGGATACTATGGCCTCCTTGGGGTCACTTATTTCGTAAGACCCTTCTGGTGAAATGACAACCATTCAGGTTAAAACATTATCGCAACCTACGATGGAGCGTGCAAGCTCTGATCTGATGCCAGGAATCCAAATGATTCAGATTGAACCATCTTCGGATAAGTTCTCTCGAATTCGAGATTATTTGACTAAAGCCAACTGGGGGTCCTTGTTCTCCCCGACCCCTCTTACTAGCAACACCACGTTGTTTTTACAAGTTCTTTCCTTCTCAGCTTTTGTTCGGGATAAACTTCAAGAGGGATTGGCCGTTCATACTATCGAGGTTTCTGATCAGCAAGACTGGTATACACCCATTCGAGATTACCTCAAGCTAGGTAATCTCCCACTTGGATTGACCCAAGCCGTAAAAAGAGCATTCAAACAGAAAGCGGCAAAGCATGTCTTGGTAGGAGACATTTTGTATCGTCGAAATTATGAAGGAATCCTCCTTCGTTGTTTGGACCAGCAAGAGTCCACTTGGGCGATCACCCAAGCTCACGATGGTACATGTGGTGGCCACTTCAGCGGTATGGCCATCATAAAGCGCATTCTTCGCATGGGTTATTATTGGCCATCTTTAGAGCGAGATTGTTGCACATATGTGAAGAAGTGCATGAAGTGTCAGCACCATGCTAATTTGACACACGTACCTTCTCAGGCCTTACAACCGATTCAATCGATTTGGCATTTTTTGCAGTGGGGCTTTGATCTAATTGGCAAGATCTCCCCTACATCGTCTAGTCATCACACGTTCATTTTAACGGCCACAGAGTATTTTACCAAATGGGTGGAAGCAATTTCGCTGACCACTATGACTGGAGCCCGCATTGCGGAGTTCATTTTGCATAACATCATATGTCGTTTTGGTATTCCATCCAAAATAGTCTCGGATAATGGGACGCCATTCAAGAATAAAGATGTGCGTGCTTTGACCACAAAGTATAAGATTCAACATAGCTTTTCAACACCCTATTATCCGTAGGCAAATGGGCAAGCAGAGGCGTCCAACAAAATGCTAGTCGCCATTCTCAAAAAGATAGTTGCAGATAATCATAAAGATTGGCACATTCAGATCCCGCTTGCCCTATGGGCTTATCGCACCAGCATTCGGACGCCCACTGGGGCAACTCCATTTTCGTTGGTGTATGGCTCCGAGGCAGTCATGCCTTTTGAGTTGGAGATTCCTTCCCTGCGCATTTCAATGCAAGAGTTCATAGATGATGACACTACGCGATAGGCCCGGTTAGATCAACTGACGTTGCTTGATGAACGACGCGTTAATGCTCTCGAGCATTTGTGTATCTATCAAGAGCGACTTAAGAAATCATACAACATGAAAGTCCACTTCAGGGAATTTTAGGTTGGTGACTTGGTCTTAAAAGAGAACCAATAGAATTCTAATTTGTCGTCCCATCTTCGGGATAAGTTTGCAGCAAACTGGTTAGGTCCTTACATCATTGACAGTAGAATAGGACCCGAAACATACCGGCTTGCCTCTCTTGAAGGCATCAAGGAAACAGAACCCTTGAATATCATTCATTTGAGGTCATTCCATAGCTGAAGAGCCATAGTCCAACAAAACGCTCCAAGGATTACCACAATCGCTTGGTCAACCCAAAAAGCTCCAAGGATTACCACAATCGCTTGGTCAACCCAAAAGCTCCAAGCGTGACCATCACCGCTTGGTCAACATAAAAAAAAAAAAAATTCAAAAATCAACAAAAACACCACGAAAATCAAAAGTACAAAAACATTTGCATTTCAATTCCATGCATTTTCATAAACATCAAAATTACAAAAACAATTGCATTTCAACTCCATGCATTCTCATAAAAATAAAAAATAAAAAATAAAAAAATAAAATAAAATAAAATACAAAAATATAGGTGGCATTAAGCATTGCATCCATACATTGCATACTTCGCTAGGTCATACAAGTCAAAAGCACCATAGGCTGTCATTATTTGGCAATTCCATCATTTCCACCTCAAACCCATTTTCATAAACGCATACATCCCACATATCACCCTTTTATTTTAGCATTGTCAGTGTCGCCTAATGTATATAGGGTTTTCATCATTCAGATGTCTTTAAATTTCTAGCCAAAAACTGTACACAGTTAAGCAGATTTTACATGGGAAAGTTTTACTTGGATCACACCTTGGTACGTAGCATCCCAACACAAATTAACACACATAAAATAATTCCTAAGTTGTGTGGACGAAAGATGAAACCTGCACCGTAATCCCGGTTACCATAAACAAAATGGCTATCTTGCTTATCCCCCTGTGCGAATGACCCTAGAAATGCTGAGAGTTGGCAAAAGGACAAGCTTCCTCCCTACCCAATTCCCCATAAATCCCAAGTTCTCAAAAGTTGCAAAAAAAAAAAACATCAAACATTTGCAAACGTCAAAACACTAAAATTTGACATCCTACAGTGCACACATCAAAAGGCACAAATAATAGTGATTATCATCACTCCATATTCAAATCCCTTGCTCAAAAAAAAAAAAAAAAAAAAAAAACAAGACGAGTACTATCATAAAAATAAACAGTGATTTCATCACTATAAAGAGCAAGTATCCCAATACCATTAAAAAAAATAAGGGAGTCGACCTTGAATCCCTGGAATTCTCAGCATTTCGATAGGTCATGAGGCAAGCTTCAGTACCGGTTTGGTTGATAGCCTATCAGTCACTGGCAATAAACCTCCCGCATGACGATATATCTGTCACATTAACTTGTGTGCAGATCAATGTTTGCATGTGGATGAGCTAGTTTATGGTATCCTAGATAACATCGCAGACAAATCTGACTAAATACAATAAAGGAGTTAGTGGAGCTAATTAGGTGATCCTTAGTACAGGTTCGGTTGAGAGCCCATTTGGCACTGGCGGTATCCTGATAAATAACACATAAACGAACTCAATTGCACACACAGGGATGTGAAATAACTTGGTTAAATTCAAGTCGAATTTATACCTTGATCAAAAGTCTTGTGAGATAAATGTATAGTCTTGGCTAGTTAGTTAAAATATCTAAATCTCAGAAAAGCTTAATTACATTTAAAAAAAAAAAAACAACTGTCACATTTTATTCTGTACATCACCATCAAAATATATGCAAAATACAAAAACAAAGTTTTCACATGCAAAGTCGTTCCACAAAGTCATCCCATTAGTATCGCAAGTCAGTCAAATCTTGTACAGTCTATGGTGCATCGACAAACCATCAACAATTCATTTCATTCATTCCATAAGCATACATCATACAAATTAGAATCATCACATTCAGAATAGCATATGCATACATCAACGTAAAAATATGTACATAAAAATAAATCATGCAAAAAAAAAAAGATAAACACCAAAAAGAATCATCTGTATATATATCATCCAAAATGCCCGCAGGCTACAATACCCAGTCATCTGACCCCGCACACTCCAAAATCTCAAAAACCCCCAGCCTAGGGCGTCGGCCACCATGATCACGCAGGATCGGTGCGACGAGAGCTACCCCCCGTGGTATCTGTCCTCTGTGACCTCTCAGGGCGACTGCTCGCCCCTGCATCCCGTCCACTCGCTCCACCCTCCTCTCGCCGCCTGCGTCGGGATGATGCCGACTGCTCCGTCCCGCTGTCTCTCGTCCTGTATGACGAGCCACTGGCCGGAGGCTCTGGTATTCGCCCACCTAGGCGAATAATCTCACCCTCCATCTTTGATCGATGTCGCCCCCAAGCGGCCTCTCGTCGCCCCCAATCTGCCTCCCGTCACCTCCAATCTTCCTCCCGTAGCCTCGACTCTGCCTCCCGCCTACGGTAGTACGTGATGGCATCATCGCGCTGTGCTAGCTGCACCCATAGGAGATCCCTCTCCCGTGCAGCATCTGTATCCCCCGCCTGCTGGTGAGCCGCAGCCCCTGCGCTCCCCTGCCCTGCCAACTGTGTCCGCAGGAGATCCCTCTCCTGCGTCATCTCCGCAAGCTCTCCATCCCGCCTCCGTAGCAACCCCGTCAGATGTGCTACCTCCACGTGCAACCCCGCCTCTGTCTCCCCCAAGACAGCCTACTCTGGAGCATCCTGCATCTCCGGCTGCTCCTCCTCCCCAAAGTCATCTCCTGCCTCTGCCACCTCCACCATCTCCACATCCGTAGGAGCTCCCCAACCCTCTCCTGGTGCCTCCGCACCCTCTTCGCCTCCCGCTGCTTCCTCTCCGCCCAATGGCCCCTCCCCTCGCCACTGCCGTAGCGTCCACCACTCCTGGTACTCAGCAGTCACTCCGACGTCATCTACGTCTGGAATGTCTAGTACTGCATCCGACTCCTCCCCCAATGGCTCGAGGATCGGTGCAGCTAGGGTCCTCTCATCACTCCGACATCGGTAGGCTACGGGCTCCCTAGGCAACCCCTGGCGTACCCCAAACTATCGCATCACTCGACGGTAATGGAAGTACTCCTACTCCGTCCCATGTCGACCAATCACCCATCTCCCCCTTCGAACCCATCGAAGCCACTCATCAGCCTCTGGCCATGCAGGACAATCCCGATATGGCCGCCATATCACATCTTCAAGAGTCAATCATGCCAATGCATCTCTGTAATGGTCTACGTCTCCCACAAACCATCGACTATGCCCCCGCTCCTCATATCGATACCATAGAGCCCCGTATCCAATGTACCTGTCCACCATGTCAGCTCGGGTAGTCCAGGGCAACCCTCACGGTCGCTCTATGGCTATGTGCTGCCAGGCCCAGCACTGCAGCAAGAAACTGCACCCCATCCCCTTTCGCCTCCGGCAGCGGACCTCATATAGCTCATCATACAACTATGCCAAAAGCATCTGACCCCACCTCATGATGATCGGCTCTGTCACGGGGAAACCCACCAACTGCCACACCACCTCCAATAGGTTCCATGGGAACCTCACTCCTGAAGAGTCTGGCAGGAGTATGTTGGAAATGAGACTCATGAGCACTGCATGCCTCACTCCCAACATTCCCCTCGCGTACCAGTATCGCACCAAGATCCCCCCAATGTGGCAATCCAGCTCTGCCCTCTCTAATGAGGTCATCCCATCATCATCCTCCCCATATCCAAAGTACCGTGTCAGTACCGCTGTCCTCTGGCCCCGTGGTGTCGTCCGAATGGGAACCCCGTCTATCGAAATCCGAAGAATCCGATACACGTCCTCTAGGGTGACAGTCATCTCCCCTGTCGAAAGATGGAAGGTGTTCGTCCGAACATCCCATAGGCCAATCAGTGTTGTAAGGTACGCCCGGTCCGCCACAACTGCATCCAACCGAGCCACATGCTTGAGCCCTAAGGCATCAAGCCACTCCCAGTCATCATCAGTCAACGCCTCGCGGGCATTAGAAAAAATGGTCGGTACTCGATGTCGACTCTTCACCACCTGCACATCACAAAAAAAACAACAAACATCAAAAACATGCATCCAAATTACCATCACATGTACAAAAATGCCTAACTGTACAGTAACATCTTTTATTCACATGTACATCCAAAAAAAAAAAAATTCCATTTTTCAATTGTGCATCTTTAATTTCATAAAAAACGACAAAAAAATTTGACATGGTTTACCTACGGTTTACCTAAGTTTACCATTTCAACAAAAAAAAAAAAAAAAAATTTCACCTTTCATTTCATCAAAAACGACAAAAATTTGACATGGTTTACCTACGGTTTACCTAAGTTTACCATTTCAACAAAAAAAAAAAAAAAAAAAAAATTCACCTTTCATTTCATCAAAAACGACAAAAATTTGACATGGTTTACCTACGGTTTACCTAAGTTTACCATTTCAACAAAAAAAAAAAAAAATTCACCTTTCATTTCATCAAAAATGACAAAAATTTGACATGGTTTACCTACGGTTTTACCTAAGTTTACCATTTCAACCAAAAAAATTCATCTTTAATTTCAAAAAAAAAAAAAATTTGACATGGTTTACCTACGGTTTTACCTAAGTTTACCATTTCAACCAAAAAAATTCATCTTTAATTTCATCAAAATCAATAAAAAAAAAAAAAAAAAATCGACATGGTTTACCTACGGTTTCGACCTAAGTTTACCATTTCAATAAAAAACAAATTCATTCATTTTCCATTTTTTAATTTCATAAACATAACACAAAAATATGGGCATGGTTTACGTATGGTTTCGACCTAAGTTTTACCATTCACATAGAAAAACATTTTTCTAACCATGGTTACCCTAAAGTGTCACTCTAAGTTTCATTTTGGGTTTATCCTATGGTTTTCCATCTAAGTTTCCATCAGGTTTGCATCCATGTTTCATTCGGTGTCATTCATTTACCTTTTAATTTAATTAATTAGGGTTTCATGTTTAAACACAAGAAAAACACCATAAAAACAACTTTGCATTTTTCAAATTGACAATCGAGGAGATAGTGCACTTACTGGTCTCGCCTCGGCTCCGCCGCTCGACGACCCGGTCTGTGCACTCATGGTGGTTGGATGATCCGGCAGCGCTCCGCGTCAGAAATCTACCTCCTCCTCCCAGAGCTCCAAATCGCAATCGTTGAACAGTGCAAATGAGCCAAAATCATCATTTTCACATATTTATACTTTTTGTCAGCTGGTACTCGTCCTTTATCGAGACGAGCGCTTTTCGATGCGCTCGTCCCACCCCGGGACGAGTACCATCAAAAACGCACTCGTCTCACCCCGGGACGAGTGAAATCATCGCACTCGTCTCAACCCGGGACGAGTGAAATCATGGCACTCGTCCCACCCCGGGACGATTACAAAAAAAAAAAAAAAAAGAAAAATCAACAACAACCACAACATAAAAATGACAAATGCCAAAACCAAAAAAAAAAAAAATGGTCAAAACAGTCAGGGAACTGCTCGAGCATACTTAGCGGTAAACCATCTAAAGGCACCCTGGCACAAGTCATCTTGGGTCAAGCGACTCGTCGCTTTTCTCATGTCGGTCATTCCCTCATCGATTCGTCGCTTGAGGGGGTAGTCACACTTAGTTGCCAATCAACACCATTATACCTAGCCTGGGAAATGACACGCATTCAAAGGATCATTGCAAAAGACAATCACGCCCCTGCTTGGGGCAGCAAACAAGCAATCATCACACATTGATCATATACTTGGCATTCGTGAATCATGAACTCAAGGTTCCCACAGACAAAAGGTTGCGCCCTTTGCCTATTCATGACCGATCAATGTCTAAGTTCAAGTAATACCTCACCGAACCAGGTTAATGCTTGATTTTAGTTCCTTAGCTCGTCAGAAGCAAGGATTCAAGAATGCGTGCCCTTTTCCATACTTGGGGCATCAAGAGTTGGTTAGGTTACTGAGAAACCCTAATCATTGGTGCTTTGGTTATATATTTTTGCTCAGCACTGCACCATGTGCAACGCTTCCCAAAAAGGGGCATCTGTAGACACCAAAACAGCACCAATCCGATTATGTGATGACAAGCACTGATCGCACTAACACACACAGCCCCCAGGGCAGCCCTCAGAGGTTAAACAGTGGTTCTAACCACTCACACAGCAGTTTTGCAAGTCAGAAACTAATTTGGCACTTTTTAGACACTTTATTGCTTATTCGTCCCACCAAGGGACGAGTGCTGTTTTACTCATCTTACCGAAGGACGAGTAAAAGTTTTACTCGTCCTATTCAGAGATGAGTGCTGACTTATACTCGTCTCACCTAGGGACGATTACCAGCGCTCGCTTCGGGGTGGGACGAATGTCAGGTTTGACCGACAAAAAGTCAAATCTCGGCATGTAACAACTCAGAACTACCACTCAGCTTTTCATGCATGACATAGGAGTGCGAGTGAGTTCTTTTGACAACACACACCTGCCAATTGACTTTCCCTTCCCTACATGGGAATGAGAGTAAGCTTTTTAAGACAACTCAGAACTACCACTCAGCTTTTCATGCATGACATAAGAGTGCGAGTGAGTTCTTTTAACAACACACATCTGCCAATTGACTTTCCCTTCATTGCATGGGAAGGAGAGTGAGCTTTTCTAAAACATACAAAGACATGCACAGAGGCAGTTAAGAAGCCCTTGATCAAGAAGAGGTCTTCTCTTCACAAACAGAAACATTCATGCAAAGAGACACTTTTGCATGTTGATTCAAAAAGACCCCTTGGGTTTATAAAATGGTGAGTTTCCTCACCCAAAAAAGGGACCGAGCAGGAGCATTTTGAGCGACGAAGTGCTGCTAATTCACTTACTTGCGATTTGTGCTTTCATAATCATGGTATTTCTTTTAGTTTCATGTTTATGCTTTTGTCAAGTTTTTCATTTCATTTAGATTCATTTTAACCATCGTTAGATTCATCTTTTATTTTTCATACACAGGTGCTACTGACTCTCTTGTTTGTTTCTTTGAGTGCAGAGTTGCAGCATTAGAGGAGCAGCAAGGAATCTACCTTACCAATGCAAGCGGCGGCAACATTTGGCCCGCCCATTCCAAACGTGGGCATGCGGAAGGAGGAAGACTAAGTCACAAATTGTAACAAAGACCAATTTAACGCTCCTAGCCCCTAAAAAGGGAGGAGACGTCTATGTAACCGAGGATAAGAAATTTGAATAAAGAGGGCTGTGATTTCCTTACATCTTTTCTTTCGTCTCCAATTTATCTCCTTTCCTTGTTTTTGTGCATAGGATTAAAGCGTTACATTTCGTCTTATATTGCATAGTTATAGATTTCCTTTTGCTTTCGAAATCTCGTGCTTTCAGGTTGAGATAAGACCATTTCCCTCATTAGTGAGAACTACTATTGGCCATAGATACAACAATATGTGAAGAGATTTGTACAAAGTTGTAGAGTATTCCAGAGGGCCAAGGGTGTGAGGTAGAACATCGAATTATATCAGCCATTACCTATACCAGAGAAACCATGGGAAGACATCAACATGGATTTTATTCTTGGCCTACCAAGGATACAGAGGGAAAATGACTCCATATTTGTGGTGGTTTCCAAGTTTTCAAATATGACACATTTCATTCCCTACCAAAAAACTAATGATGCAGTTCATGTTGTAGGGTTAATTTCAAAGTGGTGGTACGACTACATGGTCTACCAAAGAGTATCATTTTAGATAAAGATACCAAGTTTATTGGATATTTTTGGAGGACATTATGGAAGAAATTGAATATAGATTTGAAATTCGGTTCTGCATACCACCCCCAGATTGATGGATAAACAAAGGTGCTGAATAGGAGTTTGGGTAACATACTAATATGCTTAGTAGGAGATAAGCCCAAGGGATGGGATTTAGTTTTACCCCAAGCCGAATTTGCTTACAATAATTTTCTCAACATGAGTACTAATAAATACCCATTCTAGATTGTATATGGGAGCAGCCCAAGGAATGCTTTAGAGTTGAGAAAAATGGAAAGAGGGGAAAAGAGTAGTGTTGCGGCTGAGGACTTTGCAAAGCACCTAAAGAAATTGCATGAGGAAGTGAAGAAATATATTAATAATATGAACACTCGATACAAGATAAAGATATACCAGAAGCGATGGTTTAATGAATTCCACATGGGAGATGAAGTTATGGTTTACCTAAGAAAAGAAAGGTTTCCTGCTAAAACTTATAACAAGCTAAAAATGAAGAAGTTTGGACCATGGAGGATCATAAAGAAACAGGATTCAGAAAATGCATATGAAGTAGAACTTCTTGATGGGCTTAACATATCACCTGTGTTCAACATTTCTGATTTGGTAGAATATCATGAAGGAGACAATGATGATGGTCCAGTACCAAAAATTTGAAATATTCTAGCATCTATTCTAGAGAAGGAAGAGCTAAAAGAAATCCTAGATACCTGCATCAATAAAAGTACCAAAAATAGTAGTATGAAGAATATTTGATTAAGTGGAAGGGCAAACATATTGAAGATTCATCTTGGTTTTCAAAGACAAAGGTTGACCGCCTTGGTTTTCCTCTAACTCCAAAGAAGTGAAGGTCACTTCTCAATTTACCTTGGGTGTTTGATGTAGGAGCATCCAGTGGTGTAAGAGTGATCTTGCATCATCCAAATTTGTATTTATTTTATTTTGTTCTAAATTTTATTTAGTTGTTTATAGTATGGATAAATAGACCTAACGATGAAATAATCACCCCAATATCATGAGTGGTTTGGGAGATATGTAAGTTTTATAGTAAAACCCTGCCAAAATAGTGAAAATACTGCCACTATAAATTAAAGGTAAATTTTGAAGGCCTTAAATGCCTCATAGAGGGGTGAAAATTAAACGTAATTTCCTTTAGGAAATTACATTGTTCTAGGTATTTTCGAGAGCTTTCCAAAAACATGCACTAATAGTCAATCTTAGAAATGAGCAAGGAGTTATGATCCCGAGAAGTTACCCCCAAAATTCAAAATTTAAATGAATTGTCCTAGGCGGAAAAATGGAAAACAAGGTATTTTAGGGGAATTTCAAAATTGTAAAGGGGTTGGTCTTTGTAAGCTCTATTTTCAAAAAAGTAATATAGGAAAATCTTTGGCTTCTATTACATTTTCTTTGCTTTTCAGTAGTTGGTTTGTATTCTATTAATGTTGTTCTGCTTCACCTAATCTATTATATATTTTTAAATGAACCATGAAGGTACCATGGGGGCAAATTAGCTTGCACCAAATAATGTAATATATCTCAACAACCCCCTGTATTACATTATTTGATTATTTAAGACTATAGTATTCAATATTGGTATTCATCTTTGTGACCTTGCATTGTTCATGAACCTATGATTCTATGGAATCTTCTTCATATTGAATCTTAGGTTCATCCATTGCTTATGTCTATAGGAAAATTTTTGACTATGATGGATCCAATTACCTATTTCCTATCCTTATGAAAACTTAAGAAATTTATTATTATCTTCATCTTGAGATAGATATTCAACAATATCTTGATAAAAACCAATTGAATCTAAGGTATATATTCCATTTTTTATTGAACTTATAGCTTTTGTTTTGTTTTGATTCTTGATGACACATTTGCTATGTTCATTTATGTATTGGAATTCAATTGATTTTCCTTTTTCAACCAATTGAGTAACTAAGATAATATTGGTTGACAGTCCAAGAATATATAAAATATTCTCTAGCATAAAATTTGAAAAGGGTATGCTAGATATTACTCTACCACGTCCTTGAACTTAATATATCTTGTCATCTACAATTTTTCAAAAAATATTATCTCTAACTTCTAAAGATTCAAACCAATGTAAGTTTCTAGGCATATGATGACTAGCTCATAAGTCCATACACCAAATATAAAACATCTTATTCCATTTGAACCTTTTGACTTAAATTACAATTTTGCTAACATTTTAGTCTAGATCATGTAAATTCATTATAAATTATAATTTTGCTAATACTTTAGCATTGAGACATATATAAGAATATAGACCACGCATTGAGATCATTCTAACTTGTATTATTTTTCCATGAATTATAATATTTTGGTATGCAAATGAATTAAATTTTGATAAGAAAACATGTAAACTCATTATAAATTATAATTTTGTTAACACTTTAGCCTTGAGGTATATATAAGAATAGACCATGCAATGAGACAATTCTAACTTGTATTATTTTTCTATGAATTATAATATTTTGATAAGCAAATAAACTAGACTTTGGTTTTTGTTATTGAATTATAATATTTTGGTATGCAAAGATAAAATATCATGTAAATTCATTATAAATTATAGTATTCAACATTTATATGTGGAAAGTTTGAAAAAATGATAACTAATATTTTTTTAAATCGTTGAAGAATTGTAACACCATTAGGTGTTGTCACTGTAAACCCTAACCACTATAAAGCTTAGCCTCTTGGGTTAGAGAAAGTCAATTGATGTTGTTGATAAAAACCATCATGTAAACTCATTATAAATTATAGTATTTAACATTTATATGTGGAAAGTTTCAAAAAAATGATAACTAATATTTGTTTATCTTGGTTAGTGTGAGAAACCCTTATGATCGATGCCCATCGTAGGGCATCCCCATCCCTACCATGACCAATCATAAGGGTGAGAGTTTAACTTATAAATAGGGACCAAACACACAACCATCACACATCCACTCACTCACACACACCACACTTTGGACTCTGGAACTCTCGAAGAAAAGACAAACCCCAAATTATTACATTATCCCCATCAAGACCTTAAAAATTAAATGGGTAGTGTGATAAACCCTTACAACAAAAACATAGGGAAAATTTATTCAAGTAGTGTGATAAACCTCTATGATCAATGCATAGGTTTGAAAAATATCCTCCCAACCATGACCCCTCATAAAGTTGAGAGTTACGCTTATCAATAAGGAATTAACATAAAACCAAACATCATGGTTTGAACCTTGGACCTCCTAAAGAAGAGCCAAATCCTAAACCATTACGATGTTCCCATCGAGATGAAATTAAATGAGTAGGGTGATAAATCCCTATGATCGACGCATAAGGTTGAGCAATCTCCTCCCAACCATAACCCCTCATAAAGTTGAGAGCTACACTTATCAATAGGGAACTAACACGTAGTCGAACATTGTGGTTTGAACCTTAGACCTCTTAAAGAAGAGCCAAATCCTAAATTATTGTGTTATCTCCACTAGGACTTAAAATTTATTTGGGTAGTGTGATAAACCCCTACGACCAGCACATAGGGTTAAGTAGACTCCTCCCAACCATGCCCCTTGTTAAAGCTAAGAACTACACTTATCAATAAAGAATTTATACAACCAAAAATTATGGTTTGAACCTTGAACCTTCTAAAGAAGAGACAAACCCCAAATTGTTGTGTTATCCCCACTAGGACCAAAGGGTTTATGGTAGTCAATGTGATTTGAACTAGAGTTAAATGGACCTGCGGTACGCATCGTAAACCTCAACTGGTTGCCTCACACCAAATTGACTACCCACCCACCCTTTGAATTAAATGGGCAGTGTGATAAACCCCTATGATCGATGCATACAACTGAGTAGTATCCTTCTAACCATGATCTATTATAAAGTCGAGAGATACACTTATTAATAGGGAATTAACACACAACCAAACACCACAATTTGAACCTTGGACCTTCCTAAGAATAGCCAAACCCTAAATTGTTGTGCTATCCCCATAAAGACTAAAACTTTTAGGTTAGAAAAAAACCTTGAGAGCCGCTCTTAAGTGGATGATAATGTCATCCCATCTGAGTATACCACTCTCTAGAGAAAAGCTACAAGATATTTTTTGTTCCCCTTCGCATAACAATGGTTTGAACCATGGATCTCTTGTTCAACAGGGCCAGGCTCGCCTTCTTCACTTGCACTACAAAGGAGGACATAGAGGAATTTAAAAAATGATAATTAATGTTTTATAATACATTGAAGAATTCAAAAAATAATAACTAATATTTTTTAATCCATAAGGGAATCGTTAACACCATTAGGTGATGCCACTATAAACCTTAGCCTAATGGGTTAGACAAACTCAACGGACCCTGACATTCGAGGATAGACGTCAAACTAGGCAGTTAACCAAAAAATACCCCACCACTACCATCTAACATATCCCATTCTAAGTATGTCATGGTTTAAACCTTCAACATCCCAAAAGAAGTAAAAAATAAAACCTTAAAATAATAACTAATGTTATCATAATATTCATTATAAAATATGTTTGTATTACTTCTTTACAAATATATATATATATATATATATATATATATATATATATATATATATATAAAGAAAGGATACTATGCACATATAATTGTATCTAATAAAAATAGAAACTCTTTACATCCCTTGGACACATCTTGTTCTTTTCAAATTTTTTTTATTACTACGTAAAAATTTAGTTTAATAACTAATATTTTTCTTTACATTCACTAGACTTATCTTGTTTTATTTAAATTTTAGTTATGTATAATTATACACACCTACTCTTTCATACACCCATTCAAACTATGAATTAAATCTTGAACCTCCCAACCAAAAACTAAAACCCTAACCGTTATACTATTTCCCAAAACCAACTAATAAATTTTATATAAAATTTTAAAATATTTGATATTCTTCATTTTAGGTGAGAAAGTGCCTCTCAAATATAAAATCTTGAGAATGGAAGTCTTTGTTTAAAGTGTGGACATGAATCTTTAAACGTGTAAGCTTCAAGTGGACAGCTTCCAAGGTTTTCTAAAATTATTTGAGAGGTAAAATAATCGTTAAGCTTTTAACAAGTTATATTATTATCAAAATTTACCTATATACATACAATAATCTACGTCCTGTTATTTTTGCCCGGCTGCTGGTCATTTAGTATTCTTCTTTATGTTTGTTCTTACTCATTAGTAATTAATAAGGAAGGATTTAAATTATAGAAATGTTTGGATTAAATTTATTTCAATTCAGACGACTGTTTCTATTAAATCTATTCCATATAGAAAGGACCATCCGTGGCTGGATTCATACTATCATAGTTGTTTTGACGTGGATTTAGAATTCATACTATCATAATTGTGGATTCAGATTAGACTACTACCTTAGTCTCCGAAACTTTATAGATTGTAGGTTAAGAATTACAACATCATCCTCGTCCTTGGTCCGCTTCTTTCTCTCCCATCAAACAAACGAGAAAGAACCAGACGCATATGTACAACCAGTAATTCCAAATATGGCATTAGCATACTTTGATTTACAGTACATCATTGGCCAGAATAATGCTTTGCCAGTGCGAGTATATGTGTTTCGATAGCGAATTCACGGAGCAAATGATGGCGAAATTACAGGCTGGAGAATAGAACCACATCATGACGATTACTATAACAATTTTCAACGTATTGTCAATCAGCATGGTCGATTATCCTTTCTCGTGGGTACAAGCTCTTACTTGCTGAATGCACAGGTGATAAGTTCGGTTCTGGCAATTGCCGATCCAAATCTAGAAATGTCTCCACCTGCGTCCAACATTTCAAATTAAGTGGCCTTTAAACAATGATGGCCATTTAGCCGTCAAATTTTCAATTAGGTCATATGTGAATGTAACAATGATACATATTTACATTATGAATATCTCTAATCATACCTAGAATAGAAAAGATATGTTATTTATTTAAATCTATATAAACTTTTACATCAATTAAAAATCAATTCTAAAAATAAAAAATGCACTTTTCCACAGTAAACATTACTTTTTCAACAGTGAAAACTGAAGGAAGAATTAAATCGCGTCAATAAAAACGCTTCGCAAGTTTGAAGGAAGAATTAAATTCGCAAGTTTGTGGGGTGACGAGGGAGCTTCGCAATGTTGGACAGCGAGGTAGGTGCTTCGGAAGTTTTAGTGGCGAAGTGTGTGCTTCGGAGGTTTGGGCAGCGAAGCAGCTGCTTCGCAAGACCTTTTTCAAAAGTGAAACGGTTTCGGAAATAGTAAGTGGCTGCAAAGTTTTATTCCGGTTTAACCTTGGGTGAAGTGAAATCTTAATTTACCAAGCAACAAGGTGAGTACTCCGGGAAAAATAACGCACGAACCCTTCACCAATTGACTGGAAACAAACAAAGATCTTTGCAGGATAAACACGAGGATTTTCCTAGAGACTGCTGCTTCCTTGTTTGGCTGTCTGTTGCTGCTGGTTTCTTTTTTCGGCTGCTCTGCTTTGAAACCCTAACTGCTATAATTGCGGACTGACAAAAATTAAATGCCGAAGAAGGTTTTCCACAAAACGCTGAACAACCCCACCTACTCACATGCGTGATGTCAGGTGCTCATTTCCTGTGCCTAGACGCTGCTTCGCAAATCTGATGGGCGAACTTCCGAAATGGAATTACTTCGCTGCGAAGCATTTTCAAGTGGCATGTTTTTACTGCTTCGTTGAACTACTTCGCAGCGAAGCAACTTTAGGAGGCAAATTTTTACTGCTTCGCCCGCGAAGCGTTTGCGGACAGCCTGAAAGGTGGTTTAATAATTCCAACAAAAACGACGGGAAGGTGCACGAGATGCCCGAGAAAGCTTTGGGAAGGTACACCAGATGCCCGAGAAAGCTTTGTATGACGTAAGTAAGTATGCAGAAATGGCGTGGACAGGATTTAAGGCATTTAATTTGGAAGGGCGTTGCTAAAATATTTCACGATGAAATTGCTGCGAAGCATTTTCAAGTGGCATGTTTGTACTGCTTCGCTGCGAAGCATTTTCAAGTGGCATGCTTTTACTTCTTCGCAGCGAAGCATCCTCGGAGCACCGGTTTAAACTACTTCGCAGCGAAGCAACATTAGGAGGCAAATTTTTACTGCTTCGCCGCGAAGCGTTTGCGGACGGTGTGAAAGGTGGTTTAATAATTCCAACAAAAACGACGGGAAGGTGCACGAGATGCCCGAGAAAGCTTTGGGAAGGTGCACGAGATGCCCGAGAAAGCTTTGTATGACGTAAGTAAGTATGCACAAATGGCGTGGACAGGATTTAAGGCATTTAATTTGGAAGGGCGCTGCTAAAATATTTCTGGTGTCTGTAATGAATTTTCTCAATTGCCTCATAATATTTTAGCCTAAAGTACCAGCCATTTCATTTATGAGCCGCGCCACAATAGATTAAGATTTGACGTTCAAAATCAACGTTTTCATTTATGAGCCGCGCCACAATAGCTTAAGATTTGACGTTCAAAATCAACGTTTTTCAGTGTTTTGAACGTATTTTACCGGCGTAGATAAAATTTAGCAGTCACACAAGTTCTTTCCCTACAACAAACTTTCATTTTTCTTAGGTACCTGCAACTTTCATTTTAAGACCAGCCCACGGGCTTCATAGTTCATGCCAAGATTACATACATGGAGAAAGGCCAGCATATGTAGCCACTACGAAGATAAGTCAGGAATGACGTGTGGTAATAATCGTACATTTTTCTTGGTGTGGAACACTAAGAAGTCCTTTTCTCTACATTTATAGACAATAGCAATTTAATATTTGTCGTCCACCACTCTCCAACATGTATTGAATGGGAAACAAGTCAAGGAATCCTTTATATATGTGCCAGCTAATAATGTCGAGACCACAAGAGAAGAAGAGGGGCAAGCCATATTTCTTATCATTCTAGTGGTCCTCATGCTTAGCTGAGAGCTGGCAGCAGCAAACCTGCAACATAAATTAGGACGCGCGATGAAGAGAAGATTCTAGTGGAATATATTCAGAAAAATGGAGTGCTCTTCCCAAGCAGGCTGGTCTGTATTTATGTTGAGTAACTCACTTTCTACACTTCATGAGTATTACACAAAAATTATTTGTCCGAATGTAATTTTTAAAATGCAAATTTTTTTTGTATGAATAGGAGATGATGTATCGTTTTCAAAGGGAGTAGAAACTATCAAAGTGCGTCTACTTTGTTAAATTAGATGACAGTTGCTGTATGAAATTTGTTTTCATGTTTGCTAGAGTTTATGCATATGCAGTCACATAACGTATGAATTGTATGTATTAAACTTTGCCCGTGTCAGTGGCTTGCGAATTTACGTAAATGTGTTTCAAGTACATGTAAAAGAATGCATGAGCTTCTTCGTTGCGGGAAGAGTTGCGGCCTGCGCTGGACCAATTATTTGAGACCTGATGTAAAGCAAGGTCCATTTGCGCCTGAAGAAGAACGGACTATTATTCAGCTGCAATTTGCACCCAACATATCGAAATTGCATATACTTGTGCAGCATTGCAGCTGAATAATAGTCCGTTCTTCTTCTTGTGAAAATGGCCCCAGATCGGAAGTCAACGGTGCCAATGGCCGTCAATTTTTGCAGAGCTACAATTGTACTGTGGAGCTTTCATGGGCACCATTTCTGGTGCGGCAACGCGAAATCCCAGCAACCAATGCCCCACTTCTGCAAAGGAAACATTGCAAATTGATAGGATGGACGAACAAGCCTCCGTCTGGAAGAATGTACATGTTCTGCTTTTCAATACTGCCCATTGGTGGACTCACCCGCAGCCTTTCACAGGGTAAGTTACTGTTTTTCCAATTTATTTACCGTATTATAAATGTCGTAGCCTATGCCGATGTATACCTTTCATCTTTCCTCTTGCTTCTCTTCCTTGGAAAATTATCTAGGCACATAGAAAGGATGCACACTATTCAGTTTATTCCAGGTGGATATTGGTTTCTTTCCTGGGAGTTTCAGTCAAAGGTGAAATATACGGCAATACACAAACCCCTTTGTCTTTCCCTGCGCACAAATCAATTCAACGCAAACAAGCTTAGCACCCAATTCTATTTCCGTTAAAATATAGCAACCTTCATTTCCAATAGATCATAAATAAATAATAAAGAGACCACGAGGTCTTGACGTGAGGTGTGGTCTATTCATTGTGAAGAGTTGAATAGTTCTACTTCCCTCGGCTGTGAAGAGGAAGGGTTTGAGTTTCCTCATACTGGGGACGCTGTCCCTTATGATCTCAGGTTCTATCTGGTACCTCAAATACAGTCTAATATTATATTTGGATTTTGTCTGAACAGGTTTGGTTTTTTTTTTCTTCTCTTTCTTAACGGGCTGGTTTCCCTTCTTTTTTTGCGAGAGGATCTTGTTCTCGGAGATCATGTCCAATGAAGGCTGCCATGGGGTACTGCGTTCACACGGTGGCCTGTTTGGAGAGAGCATCGGCAGTGACAACAGCAGGTAGTTTTACCGCCTTGAAGCTTGGCGTCAATGGAGAGGATCGCTCCCGAGACGTCGTTGACGAAGATTAGTGGAATCATGGCTGGTTATACAGCAAATTAAAAGAGGCTTAGTGGATTGGTAAGTGTAGATGTGGTTGGGTATTTATCTTGATCTAGGTTGAAATTTTGGTGGAAGCCAACTTTTTGCAAAGGTAGCAGTCTGATGCAAATCCTCTGAGTGCTCTTCAGACTTAAGATGGTGAGTGTGCGTCAGACCTAAGACGGCCATATGTATGCATCTCACATGAATTAAACCAACTCTTTGCAAAGGTAGTAGTGTGATCCAAATCTTCTGAGTGTTGCATGCCAGACCGATGACGAACCTGAGCAACTGCATCGCCATCTCATGTCGGGTTAATGTAAAGGAGAGGCCACAGGGGTTATAGCGAGCAGCCCAAGATTCAAACCCTACTTATGCAAACTATTCCTTAATAGGAAAAAATTAAAAGGAAATTTTTTTTATATTTTGGATAAGGATAATGCCAATTTTTGAGAATTCGTCATGAGGATTTAAATTGTCTAACAATCAAACATTTAGATCTAATTTTATATTTTTCAAACAAATTTAAAAATATGTCTAGCTTTTGTCCTTTACGAATTTGGAGAAGGATACACTTTGTAAAATACCGTTTGGCCGCTTAACACGTGAATGACATGACGTAGGCTAGTGCTAGGCATGCAATGGCTCATATTTGATTTGTAGTTATTTTTCATATGTATGACATGTAGACTATAACGTGAAAGTGATTTGTTTTGCAAGCTGGTCCAATGCAGTGGAATCGTCTTTATCCTCTTGACTTAGCATGACTGACACCACTCTACCGACTAAACTTCGCATAAGATTCTTCCATCCTATATCATTTTCAGTTATAGGCTTAAAAACATTTCTGTGATGCATATGAAAGAGACATAGTTTAAAGAACATTAAAATTACATACTGCTATGTTTTGGCATGAGCATTAAAATTACATTTATGTGTGATTCATCCTTTCTAAATGTCTTTGGCATGAGCTTTGTTTTGTGAAGAAAGGTGTCCCTTACAATTTTAGACATGGAGGAATTATTTCAAACAATTTAGAACATATTAAATTACCAAATTTAACATGTAATCAGAAACCATGCTTTTATTTGATAGTTTAAAAAAAAAATACAAAAAAATAAAGAAGTTCCGAGTGAATGTTATCTTATGGAAATGAATGTTAAGTGAAGTTAATTTATGATTCTTGGGTTTAGTAGGTGTCAATTAAAATTTAGGTAAAAGCTATGGTTAGAATTTATATAATAATGAAAGTGTTGAGATGTTATGGTTGGTAAAAGTCAATATCATAATTTTGAGTGATAGTATTTCGGGTGCATGATCAATGGTACCTGACACCCGTCATTGTTGTATTGAGAACTTTTTTTTTTAAAGGTCACAAAAGGAAGCATTTACATCATGGGAAAAGTATAAAGGAAACAAGACAAGAAGCAATCAAAAGCTCAAAAGAGTGTGATACCAGACAAAGTTCTCTATTTTCCAGCAACAAGTGAAGATGGAGAATTATCAACACTTAGGTACACATAAATTATCCTCAAAAAAACTAATGTTTGTGAAGATCGCTCTAAAAATGGTATTGCATTCCCTATTGATATGATGAAGACAACACATAAGGCATTAGCTACTCTTGGCATGCTTAAGGAGGAGTGTAAAAGGCTAAAGGAAACAAATGAAAGGTTGAAGGTCAAGTCTAAGTGGAAGCCGTTTATTGTGACACAATCGACCTTATCCAAAGGATAAATTTTGCATGTGATACTATTAACTTAAACATTGTTGATGATAGTGTTGTTTGTATTGAAGATAATCATCATGATGGAAAAATAATGGATGCTCATTATTGTGTTGTCCATGATAAATGCCATGTTGTTGAAAACCATAATGATGATGATGAGATTGGATGCTTTGAAAAGCACACAAAAGTATATTGGAACCTTAGTAATGCAAAGAATGGGATATAATCGTAAAGGATTGCGAAGGAATGGGAAAGGCATAAAAAAGTCTATAGATCCAAACATAAGGCCAAAGAATATAGATCTCGATTATGTTGGTCAAACCGAAAGTGGAAAAATCAAGTTTGTGAAAGGAGAAACCTACGAGGTGGATAAAACGCTTAGAATAGTTCATTACAGTCTTTATGGAAAATCAGGACATGTGTCAACTAAGTGTTTGGATCTACATACATGTGATATTTTTCATGGAAAAAATCATTCTAACAATTATTGTTGGCATGAAGATAAAATCTCTAGCAAAATACATCTCACCAATAAAAGGGAGAAGAGGAAAAGTCAATATTTTGCTTTAGTCTAAAATATGTGAAGCCATGGCATGGAATTAGGTGAAAGGAAAAGAATTGGCAACATTAATTTTTTTGTTATACACGAGGTTATTGTAAATTCTAAAACAAAGAATAAATCTAACAACTCTTAGCATGCAAACAACAAAATCGAGGAACAAGGAAGATACATTACTCTTCATAACTAAATAATTTGTTGAGTAAGTATTTTTTGTAATGCTCAAAGATAAGGATGAGCATGCAATAAATATATTTTTAGATAAGCATAAATAAAGTAGGAAAATAAATAGAAGATAGGTAGGAGTAAATAAACATGCAATGAACATGCATATTGTTGTTTATTGGAGTTTAATTTTAGAAAAAAAATCTATAAATTATGACAAAAAATATGTAAGCATTTTTTAGATTTTTTTTATTTTTCACAAATGCATATTTTCCTTTGAAATTATATGAGCACTTTTCAATTGGGGTGTACTTTTATGTCAATAATTGTTTTTTTTTTCCTTGGTGTTTTTTTTACAGGTCCTATTTTCAACAATTGGTATCAGAGCATAAGTTGAGAGATGTTGGAAGAGATGGCAACATACAATAATCTCATGATAATTCTTTCGTTCAATGGAGAATGATATGATTATTGGACAGTAAAAATACATACTATAATAGTTTACAAATAAGTTTGAGATATTGTGCAAGATGGCTATGTGGAGCTATAAGATTGGAATGCATTGAGAACATAAGAATGAATGAACAAGAAGGATGAAAAAGAAGAAATATGCATTAGCAAGTTATTTTATCCGAGGTGTTGTGGATGAGAGTATTTTTCCAAAAAATATTTTAGTTACAAGTGCCAAGGAGGCATAAGAAACATTGTAGATATCTTACTAAGGCACAAGCAAGGTGAATTTGGTCTAGTTAAAACATTGAAGGAGATAATTTTAAACTTTGTAGATGAAAGACAATGAAAATTTTGTTGATTTTCATGTTTGAGTGTAGAATATTGTTAAGAAACTTTGCATCCATGGAGAAGATATTATAGATTAAGTAATTTGTGAGAAAGTAGTAAGATATTTACCTATGAAGTGGAATCTTATAGGTAATGCAATTGAGGGATGCAAATATTTATCAGTTTTGAGGTTGGATGATTTGATGGGTTCACTAATATATGATGAGAGTAAATTGGATAAACTCATTGAAGATTCAGAGTAGGAATTTTTAGTAAAGGTAAGGGTTGGAAAGGGTGGCAATAGTCCTATTTTACTAGAAGAGGAAAATTAGTCCTTAAAAAGTGGAAGAGGTGGAAGAGGACATGGACACAGTGGAGGACAAAGTGGAAGAGATCATGGACAAGGAGATATGGATAAGAGGAAAATACAATGCCACTATTGTAAGAAATATGGGAATTTCAAGAAATATTGTTGAAAGAGGCAAAAGGATATGCAAAAAAAATCAACAAATTCCATGAGTGATGATGGAGAATATTCTTAAAAAAGTATTTTTCTCTAAAGTCATGCAGATGAAAAATCATGCAACGATTTGTGGTTTCTTGATTCTAGGTGCTCTAACTAGATGACAAGTAAAAGAGCTATTTATTAAAATGAATGAAATGGTAAAGTGCAATGTGGCATTGGGGAACTATAAAACTATTGAAGTTGTTGGTGAAGGACTTTGGTTTTTTCAAACCAATCAAGTAGAGGTAAAAAGTATTTATGATACATTAAATGTACCTTGTCATAAACATAATTTTCTAAGTGTGGTGCAACTATGAGAGAAATATTATTGTGAGGAGGTGCCCACAAATATTTTTGTAGTGAGACTATGTCCAAATTCTCTAGTTTGGCAAATTTATTCTATGTCTTCATTAAGTGATTGAAATTGTTAGAAATTGCATGTTAATTTTGTTTCTATTTTGGTGAATGATTTTGTTGAAATTTATTTTCAAGTGTCAACCAGAAGAGACACCGTTTCCTTACTTGATGTAGAATGAATTTGTTGAAAATGAATTTGTTAAAATTCATTTTGGGGTGTTAGTCAGAGATACCATTTCCTTGTGTGATGCACTTGGAATGTTGGAGGACACATCATGACCAAAAAATAGGGTGGATGTTGTAGTTTGAAAGCATGGAGAAAGTTTTGTTTGAGAAATTATGAAAACATTGGAACCTTAAGCATTAAGGGGGAGATTGTTGGAGAATATTAATTAATTATTTTATTTGTAATGCTTAAGGATTTGATAAGATAAGTAACAGTTAGGTGATGAAGAGCACATAGTTAGTTAGTTTTTCCTTATAGAAACTGTAGTTATTTATATGATCAAGAGCACACAGCTAGTTAGTTTTTTTACTATTATTAAATGTATACATATTCTTGAATGTAATATCATCGTGATCATAATGAAAATGATCCTTCCTCATCTGTTATATTAGTAGTATTGAGTTTGAGTATTTATTTCTACAAATATCTGTTGTTAGTTTGATGTTATATTTTAGATTGCTTTATTTTGTATGACTTTTTTTCAAGAGACAATTGTATGTTGTTTTCTTTCTTGTGAGTTTCAATCAAAGAGAGGGAATTTTACCTGTAGCATATTTTATCTCTAGCATATGACATAATTTCCCTTATGCACTCCTACCACTCTATGTACAGTTGTACAAGTGTGTGGCCTATGTGCAATACTTGGTTAGACATTTGCTTTGAATAGGGAACAACTCCATGATGTGATAAATTTGGTTAACTGGGTGTGAGGTCCATGATGAGGTGATATGTCATAGGTAAATTTAGTAATGTATTGAGAAATAGTGCAGGGCCCTACTTAGGTCTCAATTGCCTTAAATATGTTTAAGGAGTCTACACTAGAAAATAAATATGTTTAAGGAGTCTACACTAGAAAGTGAATAAAGCTTTATTGCAACGGTGGATAACACGGTTTAATATTATCATCCAAAAACATTTGTAGTAGATGTTTAATTTTTTTGGTATGGCCTTCTGGTATTTGGATATAATGTTTTAGTTGTTTAGACTTTAAATTTATATGATTTCTATTTATTAAAAAATAGTTATTTGATGGTTTATATTTATCAAAAAAAATTATTTTATTTAATTAGACAACTTTAAAAAATAAATAAATATATTTAAATAAAAATACTTTTAATAAATATTTTGATAATTAATTAAATATATTATGTAAATTCAATTTGATCTTTTATACAATAATTTTGAAATAATTTATTACTATGATCTCTTTGTTTTGTTTTTTATGTTTACCATCTGCCGACTAAAAATATGAATTTTTATTTTTTAATTTAAAATATATATTATTTTATAATAGTTGAATGAAATCAGTTATATTAATATTTTTCTATTCAATATGTTTTTTAATAATATATTATAATAATCAAGAAATAAGTGTTTTCCTAAATATATGCGTGCTGATTCATTTCTTTTATTTCCATATTACCTCTAAATATTTTTTTCAAAATTGTGTTTCTCTTTTCTCTCGATTCACACGATCAGAACAAAACTATTAAAAATAAAATCAAGTCTTTAATGCAAAACATGAAAAGTCAGTTGGCTTAAAAATACCGTCTTTGTGGTAGGGAATTCAGGTATGCTACGATTAATGTATGATCTATTGGTAACAAATTGATAGATAAAACAAGTCAATCGAATATTACATATCCTGAGATTCCTTGTATAATGAAAGGCTGCAATAATGGTTTTCCAGAACCATTTAGACTAACAAAAAGAAAACCCATATTAATCTAAGCAAATTGTTCTTCTCTGTTGTTTATTTATTGCATCTCACAACTATACCCCACACATTTAAAATATATTTGTTCGTTATTTGTGCTAAAAGGTGCTCATCTTATAGTTTAGTTTTCAGTGGCATCTGCTCCCGACTGCCAAAACAGATAGGCTCCATCTAAATGTTAGAGTCGCATAAGAATACCGATCAGGAGCATGATTGGCCCGTATTGAAAGCTTGGAAAATGTTGGCCTGAATGATACAACTGAAAGAAGGGCTCTTCTCAGCAAGGTCTGCTGTTTCTATTTGTAGAAATTACAAAGGCATAATCCAGCCAACCATACACTATCCTCAACGGTAGCTTAACTACTTTCACAGGAATCTTAACTACTTTCAGAATACAAAGCCAAAAGGTGAAACATTCGGCATACTCAAACCCCTTTGTCTTTCCCTGCGCACAAATCAATTCAACACAAACAAGCTTAGCACCCAATTCTATTTCCGTTAAAATATAGCAACCTTCATTTCCAAAAGATAAAAAATAAATAATAAAGAGACCACGAGATCTTGCCGTGAGGTGTGCTGTATTCATTGTGAAGAGTTCAATAGTTCTACTTCCCTCGGCTGTGAAGAGGAAGGGTTTGAGTTTCCTCATACTGGGGACGCTGTCCCTTATGATCTCAGGTTCTATCTGGTACATAACATTTTTACAAATAAAATAAAATTAAATAAATAAATACGTACCACGAATACGGACTAATATTATATTTTGGTTTAATCTGAACAGGTTTGGGTTTTTTTCCCTTCTCTTTCTTAACGGGCCGCTTTCCCTTCTTTCTTTGCGAGAGGGTCTTGTTCTCAGAGATCATGTCCAACGAAGGCTGCCATGGCCTACTGCGTTCACACGGTGACCAGTTTGAACCCGCCATCCTGTTTGGGGACAACCTCGGCAGTGACAACAGCAGGTACGTTTTACCACCTTCGAGCTCGGAGTCCATGGAGAGAATCGCTCCCGACACTTCGCAGACGCAGTAGCGCTCCGTGTATTGCAGGAGAAGATCGCGTATGGTGATTGACGAGCAGAAACAACGGGGCTGACCATTGGGTTCCATCACACGAACCTTCTTCTCCTTGGCACAGCAGTACAGCATCCTCAGACCCATCTCACTGTTGTATAAAACCTGGAGTGCATATAAAATTAAGCAAAATGAGGTTAAACCTAATTGCAAATCATGGCTGTTGTTGACGCCGTTATATCCAGGAAGAGCAGTAAACTCGTTTAGTGGAATCGGAGTGGGTAGTTAGACAGAAAATTTAAAATATCGCTGACGGATGTAATTAAAACGGACCTCTTCTTTTTTGTATTCTTGATAAGGAAGTCAATAGACAAAATCCCATTTTTTGGGAACACGGGGATTTGAATTGTCTAACAATCAAACATTTAGAGAAGACGGGGCACATATCCTTGTAGACCGCGAATTACTAATTTTATATTTTGTAAACAAATTTAAAAATATATAGCTTTTGTCCTTTTCGAATGGGACAAACATACACTTTGTATAATAACAATTTGCCGTTTAACACGTGAATGATATGACGTAGGCAGGTGCTAGGCATGCATTGGCTCATAAATGATTTGCAGTTATTTTTCAACCGTAGGAAATGTAGACTATAACGTGAAAATGATTTGTTTTGGTTGGTCCAATGCGGTCGAATCGTCTATATCCTATTGACTTGGCATGACTGATACCACTCTACAAACTAAACGTCCCATAAAAATTTTCCATCCTCTATCATTTTCAGTTATAGGCTTAAAAACATTTATGTGATGCATATGAAAGCAACATGAGCTTAAAGAACATTCAAATTACATACTGCTAGGATCATTGACTTTGGTAATCGATCTACATTTGGCATAGTAGTTTCAACAATAAGAATAACAATCCGTTTGAGTGGGTGAGTTAGTTGATCTCGGTGGAGAATTTAACAAAGGATATTGGTTATGGTCAACTTAAGTACAATTCTCATTTCAAAAAATTCATTCCTTATTCGTTGTGGTCGACTCGAGTACGATTCCCACTCCTTTCTATGAATACATAGGAAACTCATTCCTCCTCGTTAGTTGTAATTGGGGTTCTAAGGGTTTCTTTGGTTCCCACCCTAAACCAAATTTGACCCATGAGGGATACTGTAGTGGTAAATCCTTGGGTTTTCATCCAAGAGACCCAAGTTCAAACCCCGGTAAGAGGGGATTGAGACCCCTCATAAAAACCCATGTAAAAAGAGAGAAAAAGAGTTAGTGGGCAGCTGAGTTAGTTTGAGGCGGTGAATTGGGTCTATTCAACTTTGGTTCAAATTATATAGGCTACCATAAAACTTTTTCAAGGGTGAATGGGAAGTCTAGTTGGTGGGAGACGATCAACTGAGATGTGTGATCCATACTGCAAGTCCATCAACTCGATTTCAAATCACACTAGCTACCATAAATCATTTTGGTTCAAACCCCACTCAGTATGAGGGGACTAGGACTAGGACCCCTCTTAAAAAACTGTGTAAAGTCATTGAATGTCAATGGGTCCTTGGTTCAACGGTTAGAAACCTATGTAAAGTCATTGAATGCCAACTTATCCTTGGTTCAATGGTTGTAAAGTCATTAAATGCCAATGGGCCCTTGGTTTAACAGTTAAAAACCTATGTAAAGTCATTGAATGCCAACGGATCCTTGGTTCAATGGTTGGATAGATAGTTGACGTAGACAAGACCAAGATTCAAGTCTCGCAATACCAAATAACTCAATATGACTAAATAGAGAAAGGGTAACCCTTTCAAAATTCTACTTATCTTTTTCAAGCCTACAAGGGTTAGGTGGATTGGTAATTGTTTGTCTAACCATGCACTTACCAAGAAGAGACCTAGGTTCAAACCTTAGGGGCATACCTATTGTAAAAGTAGAAGTCTAATCTGAATCCTTTGACTACGCACCAAATTTACGATGACGGTACAAATCCCAAGTGACCGATGGTTCCCCTCACATTGGATTAACAATAATCAGGTGGTATGGGCTTGTTGGGAGCAACCTCTATGATTTAAATGTGACACTTAGGAGTTACTAAAAATAGTGTAGATGTAACCAACTCCCCTGTGTGTAAAAAAACAATGAGAATAACAAAATATGGAGATATTATATCTCCATTTAATAGGATTAATAAAAAGCATTGTTGGGGATGGTTTCCACTATGGGTTCTTAGCCTCCTTTTTTGAGCTGAGTTTCTCTTTCACTTAGCTAGATTTTTTTCAATTTAAATGTTGCCTTTACTAATTTAGTTATGCAAGGTTTCTTCCCTCACTTGATTTTTGTGTCAACTGTGATGTCTGGTTAACCATTCTCTATGGTAGGCATCTCTATTAGTTTATTTGGCTCAAATGTTTAGAACATTGGATTCTGTTGGTGCTTCTAGTTTTCTAGACCCTTGCTGGAACCTTGGTCAGGTATATCTCACTGCATTAGCCTAAGACCTTGTAGTTTACCCAATAACCTGAAACTATGTCTACTTTACATTCTCTTGAATTTCACTTCGTTTACCACCAAGCAGAGTGAAGCTTATCCCTTCTACATAACACCATGAATACTCTTAAGCAAGTGATGTTGGTTGGTGTTAGAAATAAATTCATTTTGGTAGGTGGTGGTCGGTGCTAACCTTCTAGAGTCGTTAACATCAACCGAACTTTCAAAGTCCTCGGTATCAGCTACACTCTGCTATAAAAAATCCAACACTCATCTTCAACATCCCCTCTTCTTCCTATCTCCCCTTCTATTTTGCAGTATATTATATATTAGTCCCTACATGTTCATTATGTATTTGTCCCTGCATATTATTTGTGTATTGTTTGTGTATTCAGCTAATATTATGTAATACACTCTATGTTGTGATTTGAGCAATATCTTGTGTCATTGTGTGTTCATATTTACATTGTTTGTTTGTTCACATTTGGTATAAAGAGCTCGTGGATGTTTGGGGGTGAACCTTTATGTGTTGAATTAATTTTGGCCTGTGGGCCTGCTATTCATCGCTAAGGTGAATGGTTATGGCCTTCCTTTGAGGAGATTGTCATGAGGAGGAGTTTGCTAAAGAGTCCTATGAAATCTAGCATTGGTAGGTCGTCTTAAAATGTTTTTGCCAAAGAGTTTGGTGGAGGACCTAGAGTGCTCATTTTACAAACCATTGGTGGAGAAACTATAGAGAACATGGTAGCAATGATTATTCATGCTAAAGAAAGGAAAGTTATTCCAACTTTGGAGAGGGGCACCCATTGTTCTAAGTTCCAGTATTAGGTATCGTTTGCATGCCCATCCCAAGTGCATACATCTAAGTTGTGATCAAGGATTTCACCTATGGTGTAGAGGGTTGTTATCATATTTGAGGGCATAGAATTGGAAGCCTCCAAATGTTTGTAAAAGGTGATTGAAGTTGGATACTGAAAACCCTGTGAAGGTCATCCATAGTTTTGCTACATAGGTGTGGTGGTATGTTTTGGATTTTGAAGCGACAAAAATTGAAGGTTTCTAAGAAAAATATCTTTGAGGGGAATCAAAGTGTCCAATGATGACCTTACTTGCCTTGGAATCATCCATGTTATTAGTTTATCCATGACTTGCACACTATTTAATATTGTGGGTTCATCCTTTTTAAATGTGTCTGGCATGAGCTATGTTATGTGAAAAAAGGTGTCCCCTTAAAATTTTAGATATGGAGGAATTATTTCAAAGAAATATAGAATACATTAAATCACCAAATTAAACATGCAATAAAAAACCATGCTCTTATTTGATAGGTTAAAAAATAAAAGCAAAAAATATGAAGAAGAAAAAAATAAAAAGAGAAAGGGTTAAGTTCCTAGGTATGAATGCTAGCTTATGGAAATGAATGTTAAGTAAAGTGAATCTATGATTCTTGGGTCTAGTAGGTGTCAACTAAAATTTAGGTAGCAGTGTGTATATGAGGTCAATATCCAAGAATGTGAAATATGTATTAGGAATTGTTAAAGTTTATATAATAATGTAAGTGTTGAGATGTTATGGTTGGCAAAAGTCAATATTATAATTTTGAGTGACTAGATTGAAAAAATAGATTTATGTTATGAAAGAAGTATCGTATTTGTGGTGTATGATCGGTGGTACCTGACACCCCTCATTGTTGTATTGAGAAATAAAATCTTCAAAATTCACAAAAGGAAGCATTTACATCATGGGAAAGGCATAGAGGAAACACGATAAGAAGGAATCAAAATCTCAAAAGAGTGTGATGCCAGATAAAGTTCTTTATTTTCTAGCAACAATTGAATATGGAGAATTATCAACACTTAGGTACACCTACAAATGATCCTCAAATAAGCTAATGTTTGTGAATAACACTTTAAGAATGGTATTGCATTCCCTATTGATATGGTGAAGACAAAAAATAAGGTGTTAGCTACTCTTGATATGCTTAAGGAGGATTGTAAAAGGTTAAAGGAAACCAATGAAAGGTTGAAGGTCAAGTCTACACTTGCAACCACTTGTTGTGACACAAACAACCTTATCCAAAGGAAATATTTTGCATGTGCTAGTGGCAACGTAAACATTGTTGATGATAATATTGTTTTTATTGAAGATAATCACCATGATGGAAAAATAATGGATGCTCATTACCATGTTGGCCGTGATAAATGCCATGTTATTGAAAAACATAGTGATGGTGATGAGATTGGGTGCTTTGAAAAGCACACAAAAGTGTATTGGCATCAAAGTAATTCCAAGAATGGGATATAATGGCAAAGGATTGGGAAGAAATGGGTAAGGCATAAAAACGTGTATAGAGCCAAACATAAGGCAAAGAATATAGATCTTGATTATGTTGGTCAAACCAAAAGTGGAAAAATCAAGTTTGTGAAAGGAGAAACCTATGAGGTGGATGAAACATTTAGAATAGTTTATTGCAGTCTTTGTGGACAATCAGGATGTGTCAACTAAGTATTGGGATCTACATCCATATGATATTTATCATGGAAATAATAATTCTAACAATTATTGTTGGTATGAAGATAAAATGTCTAGCAAAATACATATCATGAATAAAAGGGAAGAGAGGACAAGTTAATATTTTGCTTTAGTTTGAAACATGTGAAGCCATAGCATGGAATTTTTAGGTGAAAGGGAAGGAATTGGCAACACTATTTTTTTTGTCATACAAGAGGTGATTGTAAATTCTAAAAATAAAAGAAAATCTAATAACTCTTAGCATGTAGATGATAAAATCGAGAAACAAGGAATACACATTACTCTAAGAACTAAAGAATTTATTGAGTAATTATCTTTTATAATGCTGAAAGATAAATATGGGCATGCAATAAACATATTTTTAGATAAGCATAATTAAAGTAGGAAGATAAATAGAAGATAGGTAGGAGTAAATAAAGCATGTAATGAACATTCATATTATTGTTTCTTGGAGTTTATTTTTAAAAACAAATCTATAAATTATGAAAAAAAAAGTAAGCAATTTTTAAAGGTTATTTCGTTTTGCACAATCATGTATTTTCTTCTCAAATTTTATGAGCAGTTTTCAATTGGGACATATTTTTATGTCAATAGTTGCTATTTTTTTCTTGGTGCTCTATTTTACAGGTCCTATTTTCAACAATTAGTATTAGAGCATAGGTTGAGAGACGTTGGAAGAGATGACAACGTACAATAATCTCATGATGATTCCTCCTCTCAATAGAGAATGATATGATTATTGGACAATAAAAATACATAATATAATGGTTTAGAAGGAATTTTGAGATATTGTGCAAGATGACTATGTGGATCTATAAGATTGAAATACATTGAAAACACAAGAACGAATGAACAGGAGGGAAGAAAAAGAACAAAGATACATTAGCAAGTTATTTGATATGAGGTATTTTGGATGAGAGTATTTTTCTAAAATTTTCTTTAGCTACATGTGCCAAGGAGGCATAGGAAACATTGTAGATATCTTACTAAGGCACAAGCAAGGTGAATTTGGTATGGTTCCAAAATTGAAGGAGATAATTTTAAACTTTGTAGATGAAAGACAATGAGAAATTTATTGATTTTCATGTATGAGTGTAGAATATTATTAAGCAGCTTCACATCAATGGAGAAAATATTATAGATTAGGTAATTTATGAGAAGGTATTAAGATCTTTACTTATGAAGTGAAATTTCATAGGTAATGTAATTGAAGAAATTATATATTTACCAATTTTGAGGTTGGATGATTTGATGGATTCACTAATATCCCATGAGAGTAAATTGGATAAACATATTGAAGATTCAAAGTATGTTTGTTTAGTAAAGGTAAGTATTGAAAAGGGTGGTAATAGTCCTAGTTTACTGCAAGGGGAAAGGAGTTCTCAAAAGTGGAAGAGGTGGAAGAGGACATCAACATGGTGGAGGATGAAGTAGAAGAGATCATGGATAAGGAGACATGGATAATAGAAAAATCCAATTCCAGTATTGTAAGAAATATGGGAATCTCAAGAAATATTGTTGGAAGATGCGAAAGGACATGCAAAACAAATCAACAAATTTCATGAGTGATGATAGAGAAGATTCTTAAATAAATGTTTTCCTCTAAAGTTATGCAGATGAAAAATCATGTAATGATTTGTGGTTTCTTGATTCTAGGTGTTCTAACCATATGACAAGTAATAAAGAGTTATTTGTTGAAATGAATGAAATGGTAAAGAGTAATGTGATATTGGAGAATTATAAAACTATTGAAGTTGTTAGCGAAGGGACTTTGGTTGTTCAAACCAATCAAGTAGAGGTAAAACATATTCATGATACATTAGATGTACTTAGTCATAAACACAATTTGATGGAGCAACTATGGGAGAAATATTATTGTAAAGAGGTGCCCACAAATATCTTAGTGGATCCATCTGGTCTAAAATCCCCATGGGGTTTATCTTCACCTCAAATTGATGTTTTATGGATTTGAAAGGTTTACAGGAATGTTTTTAAGACTCCTCCAAGTTTATTTATGGGATTTGATGTGTACATTAAACAAACACTTAAATTTAGTTTTAAAATCTAAATTAAATAAGTAAAAATGCTTGTTCTAACTAGAATGTAACTAAAATGCAAGCAGACAAAATATGCAATAAGACAAATGCTAACCTAAAGCGATTCTTTTTTGTATGAAGCTAGTCCTATGATTTATAGTACATCATTGGCTAGAAATTCCAAACATGCATTAGAATACTTTGATTTTTTTAGTACATCATTGGCCAGTAATTCCAAACATGCATTAGAATACTTTGATTTTTTAGTACATCATTGGCCAGTAATTCCAAATATGCATCTGTTCAGCTTGTAATTCCAAACATGGCATTAGAATACTTTGATTTATAGTACATCATTGGCCGGAATAATGCTTTGCGGGTGCGAGTATATGTGTTACACAATAGCGAATTCACCGAGCAAATGACGACGAAATTACAGGCTGGAGAATTGACTATAACGATGACTATAACAATTTTTAATGTATTGTCAATCACCGTGGTCGATTATCCTTTCTCGTGGGTACAAGCGCTTTCGGTTCTGGCAATTGCCGATCCAAATCTAGAAATCATCTGGACGACTGCCATGTCTCCATCTGCGTCAAATTCTAGTGAAACTCAAACCCGTTCTGATCAGTCATTCCAAGGCAATGAATAGAACAGAGACTTAGTGTCAATTTATTCTGGAGGTTTTAATAGGCACCGAATGTTTTATCTCTGGCATATGACGCAATTTCCCTTATGCACTCCCACCGCTGTATGTACGGCTGTACGGCTGTAGAGGTCTGTGCCCTCTGTGCAATACCTGGTTAGACATTGACGTGATAAATTTGGTTAAGTGGAGGTGTGAGGTCCATGATGAGGTGATCTACCATAGGAGAATTTTGTAATATATTGAGATACAGTGCAGTGCCCTACTTAGGTCTCAATTACCCTTTTTAGGAGTCTACATTAGAAAGTGAATAATGCTTTATTGCAACGGTGGATATATTTTAGAACCTGAAACACCGTTTAGTATTATCATCCAAAAATATTTGTGCTAGCTGTTTAATTTGTTTGGATATGATATTTTTAGTTGTTTAGACTCTAAATTTGAGTGGTTTATATTTATATTTTTGTGACTAATAATCTTATACATATTTATCATGGGATTGAATTTAATACGGAACACATCATCCATAATGTAAGTGGCATTCTTACCAGTAAACACCGGAATGATTTATATTTATTAAAAAATAGTTATTTTGTTTTATTAATTAATTATAATAAAATAAATAAATATATTTAAATATTTTATTTAAATAAAAATATTTTTAATAAATGTTTTGGTAATTGATTAAATGTATTATGTAAGTTCAATTTGAGCTTTTATACAATAATTTTGAAATAATTTATCGTTGTGATATTTTTTTTTTTCTTTTATGTTTACTATCTGGATTTTTCATAACAACTAAAAATATAAATATAAATTTTTGTTTTTAATATTAAAAAAAAAAAAAAATTATTTATTTTGATGTTTTTTATTTAATATATATATTTTTATAATATGTTATAATAATAAAAAATAGTTTTTTTTCTAAAATGCATGCTGAATCATTTCTTTTATTTCCATATTACATGTAATTTTTTAAGTTTCCTTTTTTTCCTCTTTTCTTTTGATTCACACGATCAGAACAAAACTATTAACAATAAATTAAGTTTTTAATTCAAAACATGAAGAATAAATTGACTTAAAAATACCGTTTTTGGAGTAGATAATTCAGTTAGATTAATATTTTAGTTGTAATTAATATTTAAGAAGGTATAAATCTTAAATATGTGGTGGTTTATTTTAGGTTAGGTTAAATTTAGTGAATGCAATTTTATAGTTTAAATTTTGTGTTTATCAACTACTAAAAATAATATAATTGTAACCAACTTTTATATTAAAAAAATTTGAAAAAATATATAATTTATTAATAACAAATTGATAAATAAAATAAATCAATCAAATATTAAATATTCCTAGTATAATAAAAAACTGAAATAAAGGCATTTCAAGACCATTTTGCTAAACAGAGCCTAAATTACAATTATTTTTCTCTATTATTTATTTATTGCATCTCACTACTATACCTCACATTTAAAATACATTTGATTGTTATTTGTGTTAAAAGGTACAAGAACACAACAAATATTTTGGCCTGAGTGTGAAAAGGTAAAAATAATGAACAAAACAAATATTTTGGCATGAGTGTGAAAAGGTAAAAATAATGAACAAAACAAATATTTTGGTCTGAGTGTGGTTTGCTGACAAAAATATTACTTGTGATTTACTGACAAAAATATTACTTGTATTATATGCCCTACATCGTATTATTTAAAAAACAAACAGATATATGATTGACCCATATTGAAAACATAAAAAATGTTGGCCTGAATGATACAACGAAGGGCTCTTCTCAGCAAGGTCTGCTGTTGCTATTTGCAGAAATAACAACCATACACTATCCTCAACGGTAGTTTAACTACTTTCACAGGAGTATTAACTACTTTCAGAATATAAAGTCAAAAGGTGAAACATTCGGCATACTCAAACCCCTTTGTTTTTCCCTGCGCACAAATCAATTCAACACAAACAAGCTTAGCACCCAATTCTATTTCCGTTAAAATATAGCAACCTTCATTTCCAATAGATAAAAAATAAATAATAAAGAGACCACGAGGTCTTGCCGTGAGGTGTGCTGTATTCATTGTGAAGGTTCAATAGTTCTACTTCCCGTGTGGTGTGCTGTATTCATTGTGAAGGTTCAATAGACCTACTTCCCTCGGCTGTGAAGAGGAAGGGTTTGAGTTTCCTCATACTCAGGTTCTATCCGGTACATAACATTTTTACAAATCAAATTAAATAAATAAATACATACCACGAATACGGAATAATATTATATTTGGATTTAATCTGAACAGGCTTGGGTTTTTTTTTTCCTTCCCTTTCTTAACGGGCAGCTTTCCCTTCTTTCTTTTCGAGAGGGTCTTGTTCTCAGAGATCATGTCCAACGAAGGCTGCCATGGCCTACTGCGTTCACACGGTGACCAGTTTGAACCCGGCATCTTGTTTGGGGACAACCTCGGCAGTGACAACAGCAGGTACGTTTTACCACCTTCGACCTCGGAGTCCATGGAGAGAATCGCTCCCGACACTTCGCAGACGCAGTAGCGCTCTGTGTATTGCAGGAGAAGATCGCGTATGGTGATTGACGAGCAGAAATAACGGGGTTTACCATTGGGTTCCATCACACGAACCTTCTTCTCCTTGGCACAGCAGTACAGCATCCTCAGACCCATCTCACTGTTGTAAAAAACCTGGTCTCCATATAAAATTAAGCAAGATGAGGTTAAACCTAATTGCAAATCATGGCTGTTGTTGACGCCGTTATATCCAGGAAGAGCAGTAAACTCGTTTAGTGCAATCCGAGTGGGTAGTTAAATGGCAAATTTAAAATAACTCTCACGGATGTAATTAAAAGGGACATCTTCTTTTTATATTTTTGATAAGGATGTCAATAGACAAAATCCCAAATTTTGGGAATTCGTCACGGGGATTTAAATTGTCTAACAATCAAACACTTAGAGAAGACAGGGCACATATCCTTGTAGACCGCGAATTACTATTTTTATATTTTGTAAACAAGTTTAAAAATATGTGTATTCGAAACGGGACAAACATACACTTTGCATAATAAGGATTCGCCGTTTAACACGTGAATGATATGACGTAGGCAAGTGCTAGGCATTATTTGATTTGTAGTTATTTTTCATCTGTATGATAGGTAGACTATAACGTGAAAATGATTTGTTTTGCGAGCTGGTCCAATGCAGTGGAATCGTCTTTACCCTCTTGACTTGGCATGACTCACACCACTCTAACAACTAAACGTCGCATAAGATTTTTCCATCCTATATCATTTTCAGTGATAGGCTTAAAAACATTTTTGTGATGCATATGAAAGCAACATGAGTTTAAAAGAACATTAAAATTACATAGTGCTAGGATCATTGACTTGGGTAATCGATATGCATTTGGCATAGAGCTTCAACAATAAGAATAATAATTTGTTTGAGTGGGTAAGTTGGTTGATCACTGTAGAGAACTTAACAAAGGATGATGGTTGTGGTTGACTCAGGTACAATTGTCATTCCTTGCAGATCCATAAAAAACCCATTCATTTTTTGTTGTGGCATATCCGAGTACGAGTCTCACTCCCTCCTATAGATATACAAGAAACCCATTCTCCGCTAGTTGTGGTTGGGGTCTAAGGGTTTCTTTGGTGCCCACCCTAAACCAAAGTTGACCTGTGAGGGATACCATAGTGCTAAGTCCTTGGGTTTTCATCCAAGAGATCCAAGTTAAAACCTCGGTATTAAGGGACCGGGACCCCTCATAAAAACCTATGTAAAAAGAGAGAAAAAGGGTTAGTGGGCAGTCTAGTTGGTGTGAGGCAGTGAACTGAGGTTTGTGATCCATTCCTCGGGTCCATTCAACTCTGGTTCAAATCACACTGGCTACCATAAACTTTTTTTAAGGGTGAGTGGGCAGCCGAGTTGGTGTGAGGTGGTTAGCTGAGGTGTGTGATCTATACTGCGAGTCCATTCAACTCCAGTTCAAATCACATGGGCTACCATAAATCCTTTTGGTTCAAACCCTACTCGGTATGAGGGGACCAAAACCCCTCATAAAAATCTATATAAAGTCATTGAATGCCAACACGTCCTTAGTTCAACGGTTGGACAGATAGTTGACATAGTTCAAACCAAGATTCAAATCTTGTGGTACCAAATAACTCAATATAACTAAATCATGAAAGAATAGCCCTTTCAAGACCATACTTATCTTATTCTAGCCCCCAAGGGTTAGGTGGATTGGTAATTGTCTGTCTAGCTAGAAACTTACCAAGAAGAGACCTAGGTTCAAACCTTTGGGTATACCTATTGCAAAGGTAGTAGTCTGATCTAAATATTTTGAGTGCATGCCAGATTGACAATGATGGTACAAATCCCAAGTGATCGATGGTTTCCATCATACTGGGTCAACAATAACTAGGTGGTATAGACTTGTTGGGAGCAACCCTGATGGTTTCAATCTTGCATTTAACAATTACGAAAAATAATGTGTATGTAACCAACTCCCCTATGTATAAAAAACAATGAGAATAACAAGGTATCTCCATTTAATAGGATTAATAAAAGGGTTTTTTGGGGATGGTTTCCACTATGGGTTCTCTGCCTCCTTTTCTTTGAGCCTATTTTCTCTTTCACATGGCTAGATTTTCAATTTAAATGTTGTCTTTACTAATTTAATTATGCAAGGGTTCTTCCCTCACTTGATTTATGTGTCGACTCTGATGCTTGGTGAACCATTTTTTGTGGTAACATCTCTATTAGTCCATTTGACTCAAATGTTTACAAGATTGGATTCTATTGGTGCTTCTAGTTTTCTAGACCCTTGCTAGAACCTTGGTCAGGTATATCTCATTGCATTCTTTTAACCTATGACCTTGTAGTCTGCCCAATAACCTCAAACTATGTCTACTTTGCATTCTCTTGAATCTCACATCATTTTCCACCAACCAGAGTCAAGCTTATCCCTTCTACATAACACAATTAATACTCTTAAGCAAGCAATGTCAATTGGTGTTAGAAATAAATTCATTTTGGTGGGTGGTGGTTGGTGCTAATCTACAAGAGTTTTCAATATCAACCAACCTTCCAAAATCATCGATATCGACCACACTCTATACTATAAAAAAATATAGCACTCATCTTCAACATGCCCTCTTCTTTGTCTCTCCCGTTCTATTTTGTAGTCTATCATATATTTGTCCCTATGTATTTGTTATGTATTTGTCCTTGTGTATTCGTTGTGTATTACCTTTGTATTTAGATCATATTCTATAATACACTCTATGTTGTGATTTGAGCAATATCTTGTGTCATTGTGTGTTCATATTTGCATTGCTTGTTTGTTCACATTTGGTATCAAGAGCTTATGGATGCTTGGAGATGGAAATTTATGTGTTGAATTAATTTTGGCATGTGGGCCTACTATTCATTGTTAAGGTGAATGGTTATGGCCTTCCTTTAAGGGGATTGTTATGGGAAGGAGTCTACTAAAGAGTCCTATGAAATCTAGCATTGGTAGGTAGTCTTGAAATGTTTTTGCCAAAGAGTTTGACGAAGGACCTAGAGTACTCATTTTACAAACCATTGGTGGAGCAACTATAGAGAACATGGTAGCAATGATGATTCATGCTAAATAAAGATTTTTTGTTCCAAATTTTGAGAGGCACACCCATAGTTCTAATTTCCAATAATAGGTATCGTTTGTATATCCATCCCACATGTAGACATCCAAGTTGTGGTCAAGGTTTTTTTCTATGGTGTAGAGGGTTGTTATCATATTTGAGGGAATAGACTTGGAAGCCTCCAACTATTTTCAAAAGGTGATTGAAGTTAGATACTGAAAACCCTGTGAAAGGCATCCAAAAATTTGCTACTTAGGTGTGGTGGTATGTTTTGGATTTTGAATGTTTTGCTTTATATCTCATTTCAGTTCGCTTGTTTTCCCTTTTCATGCACAACTAGCGTTACATTTTGCTTTTGTTTGCACCGCACCCGGTACACCTATGGGCTTCCAAATCCTTGTGATTTCAGTGGCGATCATGGTGGGACTCTGTCCCTTGATTTTGGGATCAAATTTTTGATCAAAATTGTGTGTTTTTGCTTTTAGGTGTTAATCCTTCAAGCGCTAGACTGCTGCTTGTGCCACCTTGGGACAAATAAGGCATTCATTCCACCCTATGACGAATACCGATCTGCTATTCATCCCACCCTGGGGTGATTAGCTCTCTATGTAGTTTCTGAGCAGAAACTCAGAGGCATCTGGTGTAGGCAAAGAAGAGGTAGGTTGTTTGAACACTCTCTGTAATTTTTTGTCTCTATTTATGTGATTTTTCTGTTTCTTTGCTTGTATAGGAAAGTTTACTGCATTTTTCCTTTCTTTGCGCAAGTAAAAAGAACCACACACACCACATGATAATATAAACATCAAGGTGTTGGTCATAAAAACCCCAACACTTGACCAAGACCAATGGTGGATTTCATCACCACCTTGGCTTGAATTTTTGCATACATAACCCTGATCGCTACTGTTGCTAGACATAAATCCTGACAAAAGATGACCAAGTGTAGCTGGGGTGATTCCCAGTGTATGACGATAATTCTTCTATGGTAGATGTCAAAAACAGAGTGATTCCCCTTTCGTATCGCTTATGTTCCACGTACTGTTCTGCTCTCGCGTACCAATAGTTTCCCTCACATAAGGGCGGGTATATTGAGAGGTTCAGTATAATGGCCTGGTAGTGGTATATTGAAGGGATGACCATTTTCGGGAGACATAAGAGCCCTCATATTGCATATACAACAAAATTTTCTTTACGAGGTTTTCACCACAAAATCAAAACACACTAAACCAGATTTAGAGCACACATTTAATCCATAAACGAGATAATCACTTCTTTGTTTGTGTGGCTCCTTTTTGTTTAGTGTAGCATAAAAAATTGTAAAGAAGATAAAAACCTACGCATCTTGTAGAGAGACACCACCATGGTGTACACCCGTAGCCAAGCCCAATCACAGGCAGAAGTTGCGAAAAGTGTACAAGGGGGCACAAGTCACCTCCGCTATAGCCCCAATGACTTGGTCATACCACCTTGGCGGCTTGAACCACAAAATAGTCGACATCATACCATGACGAAACGGGACTATAGAGGCACCCCTTTGAGGGGCACTCCCATTCAACATAGACCCTTTCAGGAGGAGTCCTTATATGTGGCATTCAACATAAACGAGAAGGCTCCCTTAGACACTTGTTATGAGTGGCCACCATGCAATGAAGCACTAGAACATCATAGGGTCAATAAGGAGGGGCCACATGATTACATCATTCGTCCTTTGTCCCTTATTACTATCAGAAACAATAGGCCAAATCTAGAGCACAAGGCTCTTCAAACAGGGCGAGCCAACTCTACCCACCCCTTTCACATATATGAAAGGGAGCACGAGGAAGACCATTACATTCCTCAAGAGCAATACACAGCATGGGAAAAATGTGATTCTACACCTGCTATTTATCAGGATCACTTACTGAGGCCAAAGCCTTGGGTGAATGTCGCTAACATCGATAGAGGGAAGTGACCTATAGAGATCTCGGATCACCATGACCAAGATAGATGTGTATGGGAGGCATCTAGGCCTCCTAGACTCAAGACAATGAAACAAATCGACTTGGAATTTGCCAAACATGTCGCCCGTCGAGCGCAAATCATGTAGCTTGAGCAAGATCAACAACAATTAGAGCACCTGTATCACCTTAGCAAAGAGTGCATTCAACGTCAGATAGATGAGTTGCTCCAAAACATTGTGCCTGAGAGGGTTCCAACCCCTCACATGCATAGGACAAAGTTGTATGAGATGCACAACCCCTTGGTGCGATACAGGTCTCCACGACCTTATCAAATGTTGCCTCTAAGACCTCCTAGACCTGAGCGGGAGACCACCCCTAGAGCCAATGATGGGCATCCTCCGCGGGCACCCACCCATGTTTATAGGTCATGCCCAGGAACTCCTCAAGAAGCCTATGAGGAATTTGAGCAAGAAGAAGAGTGGGATGAAATGCCCTACCAAGGCAGGGGGTGCTACCCGATTACCCCTCCATAGGCCTCAAGTTCCCCGCAATTCGCAATGGGAACAAACCAAGGAGGAAGAGATCAAATATTTTGATGCATACAAAGCACTACTAGAGCGCTTAGAGTCTATGGAGACCAAGACTTCTGGGCCCCAAAAGCCCACTTTACGCAAACTCCGTAGTCACCCTGTGCATCCGTCAGTACCTGCACCCCCATACCCTGAACACTTTAAAATGCCTTAGTTGACAATATTTAGAGGGGAGGAGGATGCCCAAGAGCACGTGACGAGATTCCTGAGCCAATGCTTTGGCATTTAGGACAACGATGCTTTTCTTCTAAGAACATTTATAACTACGGTCGTAGGCCCTGCCTCAGATTGGTTTACTCAGTTGTCGAAGCATAGCATCAGTAACCTGGACCAACTATTAGACGCATTCCTCAAACGTTTCACCTTTAATACCAAGAAGAAGGTATCATTAAGTGACCTAGCTAGCCTCATGCAGTATGAGGAAGAGACCATGGTGGCTTATGGAAATCGGTGGAGGACGTTGCTTTCAAAGCTACCTTACCTCCCTCCCATGGCCAACCTAACCCAAATGTTATTGAAAAGTTTTTTGAGGTCGATCTCCATGCTATTGCAGCTACAGCAATATGCCACTCTCGAGGAGGCCCTGTCACAATCCAGAATCATTGAGGAGATCAAGATACAGGATGGCGAGATTGCCAAGCCATGCAAGAAAGAGTGGCCCAAAAATGCCAAAACTAGATCAACGCAATCAAAACCTGTCGTGGTCAATCAGGTTGCTATAAACATACCTAACCCTATACAAGCAATATAGCCCCCAAAGGCTAATTATCAGGCAGTTCCTCTTAACACCTATGAAAAGGAAAATCATAGGCAAGAGCAAAATCAGTAGCGTCGCCCTAGGCGATAATTCACACCCTTCACAGAGTCTAAAGACTCCTTGTTTGATCGTTTATCCATGGTAAACTTGATAAACCTGCCAGAAAGTCAACCCATAGACCCCAACATGCCAAAACCCAAGGGCTATAGGGAAGACTTGTACTGTAGATTTCATCGGTAGAAAGGACATGACCTTTACGCGTGTTGGAAGTTCAAAAGCTTAGTGCAAGACCTAATAGACAACAAGACGCTAGCGGTGGATAATCCCGTTGCACCAAACAACCAACAGATGGAGGTCTTCAAAGACCCCCTGCCTACCCATGATGTGCAGGCAAAGACCCTTCAAGTCAATGAGGTGACTAGAACTGCCCGATGAAGGGGTATGTAGGGATGATAAGCATAGTGACTCGGAACAAGAGGTACCCAAGCACAGCTGCCCCCGCGGTGGCTACAGGAGAGGTTCCATCAACGTCACAACCTCAATAGCACCCTACACAACCTCCTCCACCTAGACCAATGGCCACGATTCATACTAAACTTACCCAAAGTTTAAGGACCACGTCGGCTAGGCTCTCCATCTACGAGCTCATCCAACAATCACCACCCCATCGAAAGGCTCTAATGGAGATATTAAAAGCCATCGAGCTACATCCCCATAAAGAAAACTCTTTCAATAACTTTGTGGGACATGTAAGATGATGTACAGAACCAATCATCACCTTTAGAGAAGACGAACTTAAATCGATGACTGGTGATATGGCGGATCCACCCCTGCACATCATTGCGTGGGTCAACGAGATTCCATTTAAGAGGGTGTTGGTGGACACTGGCTCGTCCAGAAATATAGTCACAACAACGACATTCAATGACGTGATATGCTCGATGATTGGAACAATTATCCTACCCATCCAAGTGGGACAAAAGACTATTCCTATGTTGTGCCACATTCTAGAAGGTGAGATGGCCTACAATATTTTACTGGGTCGGCCTTGGATCAGGGACATGAAGTGTGTCCCTTCGATAGCCCATAAATGCCTAAAGTAAACATACGAAGGGCAAGTGCATGTAGTCCTGGCAGACTTAGACCCTTCAAGTATTGCAATTCGGTACAACTGATGCCACAATTGACCCTTCCATTGACACATTTGGACTTTCAGTTGAATCCGTCCAAACAGGGTTTGATTCTGCATACATCCCTACTATAAAGTCCCTCAAATCCCCAGTCGGGTCCATCTTCATCGTTTGGTCCTTCACCAACGACGCCACCTACGGTGGCCACACCGAAGGACAATGGGAAGAAACCCCTGGAAGATGCACCACCATTAGTCTTAACCATCTCTACCGAAGAGGTGCCTAGAAAAATAGAATTCGAGGCACCTATTTCACTCGACATGGAGTGGACTCAGGAAGAACTCCCATTCTCCCCCCCCTCAACTGCCAATGATCACCGTTGAGATGGCCAATACGGGCCTGGGGGAGTATCTAGTGCAGAACATTGTAGCAACACCCACGCTTGAGTCCATGCAGGACATGGGGAGACCTCGTATCTGTTGAGAAGCAACACACCCCCACTAAAAAAATGAAATTCCATCCTTTGAAAATATTTAGTTTTCATTTTTGTCGTAGGGACCCTCTTGATGTTTTTCAGGTTTTAATTCCAAATTTTGCTTGCCTCCTTCTTCAAGTTTTGCATATATCAAAGTATCCAAGTAGGCTTGCATATGGCTTTGATTTCAATTTAGAATTCATTTTTCAAATGTTAGAATCATTCTGAGTAAAGAAGATCTTTCACTAAATATGTAAAAATGCAGAATACAGATGAATAAATTCATTAGAGTCAACCTACAATTTTTGGAAAATTTGCTAAGTGGAAGTAACTTGAGAAAACGTCGCGATATCGCGACATTTTCCATTTTTGAAAACGTCGCGATTTCGCGACATATTCCATTTTTGAAAACGTCGCGATATCGTGACATATTTGGACTAGAAGCAAAATTGGATGAGAATGTCAGGATTTCATGTTTTGGAGAAAGAGCCAAGTGATGAAAACGTCACGATTTCGTGACGTGTTTTGGTAGAAAGAGCCAAGTGATGAAAACGTCACGATTTCGCGATGTGTTTTGGTAGAAAGAGCCAAGTGATGAAAACGTCATGATTTCATGACGTGTTTTGGAAGAAAGAGCCAAGTGATGAAAACGTCACGATTTCATGATGTGTTTTGGTAGAAGAACAACTTGAAGAGAATGTCGCGATATCGCGACAGGTTTGAGAAAGAGCCAAGTGATGAAAACGTCATGATTTCATGACATGTTTTGGTAGAAAGAGCCAAGTGATGAAAATGTCATGATTTCATGACGTGTTTTGGTAGAAAGAGCCAAGTGATGAAAACGTCGCGATTTCGCGACGTGTTTTGGTAGAAGGAAAACTTGAAAAGAATGTCATGATATCACGACATGTTTTGGAAGAAAGAGCCAAGTGATGAAAACGTCGCGATTTCAGACATGTTTGGTAGAAGGAGCAAGTGATGAAAACGTCGCGATATTCATGACATGTTTTGGAGAAAGAAGGAAAAGTCATGATTTGTGAATGTATTGGAATTGGGAAGAGAAGAAAATGTCGCGATATCATGACATATTTGGATTAGAAGACCCAAGTGATGAGAACGTCATGAAATCGTGACATATTTGGATTCGAAGAGCCGAGTGATGAAAACGTCACGATATCGTGACATGGTTTAGACAGAAAGAGTAAAGTGAGAAAAATGTCACGATATCACGACAAGTTTTAGTTGAAAGCAAAGTTTATGGAAAACGTCGTGATATCGCGACAGTTTTGTTGGAGGAAACTAAGGAAAACGTCACGATTTGTGAAAGATTTGGTGAAAGAAAGCTTGAAGGAAAACGTCACGATATCATGACATATTTTAAGTAAAAAGAAAGCTTGAGAAAAATGTCGTGATATCGTGACATATTTTGATTTCATGAGAATAGGAAGAGAAACGTCGTGATATCGCGACATGTCCCATTTTCGGACCTGTCTCATTATCGTGAGGGCAAAAGCGAGGGAAAGGAAGCTTGAGGAAAACGTCGCGATATCGCGACAAGTTTTGAAGAATGTGAACTGGTAAGAAAGAAACCAAGCCGACAAGGTAATGAACACTAGGGTTTAATTTAATAATATTAAAATGCTAATCCTTGTTTTTCTTTTGCAAAAGTGATCCGGAGTTGCATACTAGCGAAGTAATGGCGAAAAAGACAAAGATAAGCGTAGATCAGGAGGGCGTCGGATGGAAATGGGAGATGCCGAGAATTTCTGGTCCATCTAGATTTTATAGATCTGGCCGTAAAGAGACTTTACGGTGTGACTAAGCAGCTGCCTCATTTAATGAAATATGTCGACGATTGGCCGAAAAGTGAAAATATCTACACGTAGTTACCAAAATTTGCTGATGGATGCATTTAATGAGAGAATTTATGGTGAAAGTAATGGCGTGCAAAGAATTTCAACTCAAAGGCGGCTCTACGAAGATAAAATGTCAGAGAAGTCAGTGACTCATCCAAATTTCTCTGAGGAATTAATGAGATGCTCCCGGTAGATGCACCAAAAAGATGAAGATATTTACTCATAGTTACAGGTGGATGAAAATAATATCAGATTGTGCCTTCTCCATTTATGGCAAGAACCGCACGAAGATTTTCAGAGTGATTAGGGTTTATCGAAACTCTATATTTAAAATGCCTTATATTGTAAAACCTGGGTGGTAGGGTTTTGATGATAAGATTTAGGGTTTGGGAAGAAGATATTTTTGAAAAGATCAGGGTTTGTCCTGAGTCTATATATACTTCCTCTGAATGTAAGATCAAGGAGGCAGAAACTTAGAATAAAAAGCTATTGGAGCAATTTCCTGCAAATCTTGTTGAATGCTTTGTTCTGGACTTGGAGTTGGTGTGATTTTCGTTTTCTGTGATAGCGTGGCTAGGAGCCTAATCTCTTTCGGATTGCGATAAGTTCATCTTCTTTTGTTTTTCATCTCGTTAAGGTTTATTTAATTTATGTTGTAGATCTGTGTTATCAAGATTGGATATGCTACTAGGCTTCATTCTTTTTATTGTATGCTAGGGAAAATTATAGATTTAAGGTTCAGGCCTGTTCTAATTGCTCTGTCCTCACCTTGTGCGAGCTAGGTCTGCTGGTGAGAGATACCAATTTCAACCGACTTCCCTTTTGTTTATGATTTTCTTTCAGATCTGTTTCATCTCTGTCTTATGCTCTTAGTAGAAGGTGATCTTAGAAAGCTGGACACTTTCCTCTTTGATTTGTTCTATTGTGAAGCTAAATAGTATAACTAAAATTGGTAGTTTTGGTTTTTGCAGCTAAGTTAGATAAACTTCTCTTTCTGCCCTACCCTACTCTCTCTGTTCCACCGATTGAATGATCCATTTTTATCTTCTTTAAAATTTGTCTTTTATTTAAATCTGCTAAAGCATAAAGAGCTAGATCAAAGAACTGATTGTAAATCTGAGTGTCCACAAAGATAACCAACTCCAAAAACATTACTGAACTAAAGTCCCGAACCCGTTGTAAGGTAACAGACAGTCCACTTGAAACTATTCCAGAAGTAGAAAAGAGTGAATAGACATTCGACCCAACCCTGTAACTCACACCTTGGATATCCAGCAAGATCCTAAAGTGAGTGGGATTTATCCCTTATAAGTGTTATCGGTATTTCATGCTCATTCTTCACAGGGTGTGTATAAAAGTCGAACCAACATTTAAAATTGGCGCTAGAAGGAGGGCCTGAACTTCGTTCACTAGTTTGTTAAGGATTGTAAGGTTGTAAGTTGCTTGTGAAAAGTTGGATTCTACTTACAGAGTAACAAGGTCCCACTCCAGAGCTGGAGAGCTCCTTGTGCCTGAGTTAGAAACCCCAAGAAGAAGCAGCCTCAGAAGGGCCAAGTCCTTGTCTGAAATAGTTTTATCACCACTTGTAGTTACTCCAACTACAACTGAAAATATCATCGTCAATCAAGTAGTAATGGCAAACTGGTTGGGTTCCACTGCCTTAAATATCCCTGGTGTAGCCCATGATCTGCCCAGAAATCTTGAGAGGTATCTTCCTAGATACAAGCATGATGGAACTAGAACAGTAGAAGAACACCTAGTAGCATTCAAGAATGCTCTAAAATTGTTAAATGTACAACATGAAGATGTGGCTTGCAGGTTGTTCCCGTTCACTCTCCAGGAGGGAGCATACGACTAGTTTTTGAATCTCACTAACGATTCTATTACTAGTTGGAATGACCTGGAAAAGGTTTTTGTATCGCAATTTGGTGAAGTGATAGATCCCAGTGTATTATATCAGCAATTTTTTGGTATTAAAAGAGAAATAAATGAATTTGTCAGATCTTACAATATCAGATTTCAAAAGGCTTATGGTAGACTGACGGGTTATTATGTGCCAAATGCGAGATCTGGCATTAGAAATTTTTAGGAATTCTCTAGATCCAATGACTTCTATTTTCTTGAAAAGAGATGCCTCTATTACCAATCTAACGAGAGTCTTATAGAGAAGCTCTGGTTCTCGAAAGACAATTGGGACCTCAACCTTTAAGTACTCATCAAATTCCTTTGGTCACACAAGGTACCCCTGTCTTCAATCCCATACCACATCAGATGATGTTGCCAACATATCAAACCCCACCGATAAGCAATCCATTGACTCTAACACCTGCTGAAAGTGTACAGAATCCAGATAAAGAAACTGATAACACAAGAGTCGAGGAAGTGTCAAAAATGGTCCAAAAGTTGGCAAATGACTTTTTAAGTTTTAAAAGGCAAGTTTCTACTGGGGAAAACTCAAACAGGTTTTCCTATCAGTGAGAATAGATTCACTCGGCCCCCATACGAACCCAATAAGGATTATAAAGGTAAAGGGCATGATGTGAATATTTGTGACTTGGCTTTGCCTAATCGAGTGCAGGATACATGCCACATCTCAAGCACAGGGAATTGGATTGTTTGGAATTCTGTAACGCCTTTGAAGCTTTATCTCGGTGAGTTGATTTCTCCTGAACATCAAAGAAATGCGGATGGCCCAAGTTCATCCAGCCATAGTGCAGCTATGGTCTTAGATTCTTTCACTTTTTCGGGTGAGTCTGAGAATGTAGTGGAGATGCCTATGGATGAGGTGCAGGCTTTTCAACAATATAGGAGGGACAACTACAACCTCAAAAACAGAAATCCGGAGCCCAACACTACATCTACCCCTCCGAACAACTCCCACAATGTTCCTCCGGATCCATCTTCAAGTAATAACCCATCTCCACCCAAGGGAGGAGATCCAAGAGTCCCATATGGATCTATCGCTCCACTCAATAAAGGGTACAATATAGTGGAGGACATGAAGAAGATCAAGGCTAACATCACTCTCCATGAGTTAGCTCAAATTTTGGAACAAAGGGATAACTTGATTAAAACATACTCTGGGCCTACTACCAAACCTTTGGAAAAGGGAAAGAAGATGGCAAATGCAAATGTGGCCATGTATAAAGAGAAGACTGAAGTTCCGCCTTTCCTACTGATTGTTCGTATATTTGGGAAAAACTTACACAACTGTCTGGTAGATTCGGGTGCTTCAGCCAATGTTATGCCTTTGGCCATTTGTCAACGAGTTGGGTTTAACCCCAATGAAGTCTGAAAGAAGAGTTGTCCAATTGGATAAATCTGAGGTTAAAGTAGTAGGTGAACTTCAAAATATTCATATTCAGCTAGCATCTGAGCCAAGGGCACAACACAAAATTGAAATTCAGGTGGTAGATATTCCTGTGGGATACGGGATGCTTCTGAGCAAGAGATTGGTCAAAATATTTGAATGGATACTTGGCAACTGATTTTTCACATATGTGGTTGCCATGGAAAGGTGTTGCAAACCAATTAAGGATTGAAAGAGAACCTAGGTACAAACATATGATCACTGAATATAATGCAGAAAATGAGATTGTAAATATTGTTGATGTAGATATTGGGGTTTATAATTTAACAACGGGACAAAATGAGAAACTTAGTAAAGCTCATCTTGTTCATAATAATGAAGTTTGGACGCTTCATGTGGATGGGGCTAAATCTAAACAAGGTTCTGGTATGGGGGCAGTTCTTAAAGGACCTGAGAGTCAGACATATTTTATGTCTTATCGCCTACAGTTCCCTTGCACAAATAATTTAGCAGAGTATGAAGCACTGGTGCTAGGATTGAAATTTGCTTTAGACAGAGGTGTAAGAAATATCCAAGTTTTTACAGACTCAGAGTTGGTGGCCAATCAAGTTAAAGGTAAATTTTAGTGCAAAGCATCCTACTTAAAAGGATACAAATACCGAGCGTGGGATCTCATGGAGGATTTTGATGCTTTTAATTTAACGCACATACCTAGAGAGCAGAATTCACTTGCAGATGTCTTAGCTTCATCAGCCGCAAGTCTGAAGCCACTGGAAGAGTTCAAATGGAACAAATTTTTGATCGAGTTAGTCCCTTGTCCTTCGGTCCCAAATAATGTAGATAATTTTCAGGTTTTCTCTGATGACCAGCAGATTATAAACTTTTTACAGAGTACCAATGCGTTTGAAAATGCTATAATCGATGATGGTCAAAGGGATACTCTGCTGGAATAGTTAGACGATGAAAGGGGAATAATAAGGTTGAAAGATAATAGAATTCCGAAAGGGATGGTGGAACTGGAGCGACTGTTTGATGTTGACCAAATTAAGCAAAAGGTGAGTTCTGGGGATTCTATTGGTGTAGCAAACAGTGAGACTGAGAACCTGAATGTCGGGACTGAAGAAGATCCCAGGCACCTTAAGTTGGCTAAAACTTGTGACCCTGAAATAAAAAGAAATATGATTGAATTTCTTCACAGGTCCAAGGATGTTATGGCTTGGTCTTATAAAGACCTAAAAGTTTTTGATCCAAAAGTTTACACCCATATAATACCTTTAAAGGAGTCCTGCAAACCCTTTCGATAGAAACAAAGGCATGTCAACGCTTTGCTAGAGCCCCTCATCAAGAAGGAGGTGGAGAAATTATTGAGTGCCGCCATTATTTTTCCCATTAGGCATTCTACTTGGGTGGCCAATTTAGTGCCGGTCGGAAAGAAAAATGGAGAGATCCGCTTGTGCGTGGATTTTAGAAACTTGAACAAGGCATCTGAGAAAGATAATTATCCTCTGCCTTCCATGGATGAGGTGCTACAAATTGTGAATGGTTCAGAAATGATGTCTTTCTTAGACGGATTCTCAGGGTATAATCAGATACTAGTTGAAAAGGAAGACAGGATGAAAACTGCCTTCACAACCAAGTGGGGAACCTTTGCCTACAAAAGAATGCCATTTGGATTGACTAATGTCGGAGCTACCTTTCAGCGTGCAATGGATCATGCCTTCAAAGGCCTTATGGGTAAATGCATAGTTGTCTACATGGATGACTTGACAGTTTTCTCCAAATCTCGGTTTGACCACGTGAAGCATTTGGAATCTATTTTCAACAAATGCAGGGAGTTTGGCATTTCTTTGAACCCAAAGAAGTGTGTTTTTGGTGTAACTGAAGGAAAACTCCTTGGACACTTGATCACCAAAGATGGCATTTCCATGGATCCTGAGAGAGTTGAAGCCATATCGGGGATACCCTTTCCCAACTCTAAGAAAGAGTTAAGATCATTTTTTGGGAAAATTAATTTTGTCAAAAAATTCATCTCTGGCTTTGCAGAAATAGTCAAGCCACTGAATGACATGCTAAAGGAAACTGCTAAGATCGCTTGGACAACAGAAGCCAAAGCAACATTCCAAGAGATCAAATCTGCCATCAAGCAAGCTCTAGTTTTGGTGAGCCCAGACTTCAGTACAGATTTTTATTTGTACTCTTTTTCTTCTGAACACACACTTGCTGCGGTTTTGACCCAACGAAGAGAAACAGGGGAGCATCCGATTGCCTTCAAAAGTACCAACTTAAAGGGGGCTGAGCTAAAATACTCTCGCTTGGATAAGCAAGCCTATGCCTTAGTAAGAGCGAGTTAAGCAATTCAGGCACTACATACTAAGAAGCAAAGTCCATGCTATAGTTCCTGATCCAGCTGTCAAATACTTATTAAGCCAGGACGAATTGGGTGAGCTAAGAGGTAATTGGGTTACGAGACTGCAGGAATACGACTTAGAAATTTGGCCTACAAAATTAATCAGAGGACTTGGTTTGTCTCGACATATTGCTGAAATACCTGTACAGGGAGAAATTAATCATCTGGATTCTGGATTCGATGATTGGTATGGAGATATCATTCATCTGCTGCGATTTGGAATTTGTCCATCTCACCTGAATAGAACCCAAAGAAGAGCACTAAAGCTGAAATCTGCTCATTTTCTGCTCAAAGGAGGCAACTTGTATAGAGAAAACTATGCTTGGCATATTCTTAAGATGCATTTCTCAGAATGAAGTCAATGAGGTGATGTCCAATTTTCATGAGAAGTTAGGGGCAGGGCATTCCTCAGGTTCTGCTACTACGCACAAGATATTGAGAGCAGGCTATTACTGGCCTACATTGTTTAAAGATGCACATCAACATGTGAGAACTTGCCATCAATGTCAGAATTTTGCATCCAAAGAGGCTAATCGAGCTCTACCATTGCAACCTGTTGTAATAAACAAACCTTTTATGCAATGGGGACTTGACTTTGTGGGTGTGATAAACCCAAATTCATCAATGAGGGCATAAGTATGTTCTAACAGCCACCGATTATTGCACAAGATGGGTTGAAGCAGCAACCACCATGAGGAGTACAACCCATGAGGTGATCGAATTTCTAGAGTCAAATGTCATAACCAGGTTTGGAGTTCCTTTGAATTTGGTGTGCGACAACGGGCCAACCTTTCAATCATTAGAGTTTGCAGAGTGGGCATACCAGATGGGGATAGTCATCAGATTTTCATCCAACTATTACCCCCAAGGTAATGGACTAGTTGAGTCCACAAATAAGAATTTGATGAATGCCATTAAGAAGTCTGCTATAGACAAACCCAGACAATGGCACACATTATTGAAATATGCACTTTGGGCTGACAGGATAAGACATAAAGTAGCTCTTAAGACTTCCCCATTTGCTTTGTTGTATGGTATTCAGCCCATTGTTCCTATCTCTTTGAAATTGCCCACTTATCAATTTGTTTTAGACTATTTTGAGGATCAAGCAGATGCAGAGGCTCGTGTTTTGGATTTAACTAATTTGCGGGACTGAACGACTTCAAGCCCTGGAACATTTCAGTCGGCACCAAGAAACAGTCAAGCGCTGGTTTGACAAAAGAGCCAGAGTGAAGGCCTTCAGACTCGCAGACCTGGTGCTTCTATGGGACAAAGCCCATGAAAAGAAAGGTAAACACACAAAGTTGCAGCCGCTATGGATAGGGCCATACCAGATTGCCGAGATCCTAGGTAATAATGCATTTCGTCTACAGGACCTCGAGGGTAATTTTTTGAACCTTCCTGTTAATGGTCAATACCTAAAGCATTATTTCTCAGTTGTTCCATCCAATACATCATTTGAATAAATCACAAAGACGTAAAATATGTATATGTTATAAATAAAGTGTGAAGTAGTGTGTTTTTGTTTTGTTTTATTTAAAAGTTTTGAAGTTCTGTGTTTTGCCTTTGTAGGTCTGTGCAATTTTGTCTTTTAACTAGTGGCCTTTTTCCTTCCCTTTTAACTCTTTAATCTTGTTTGTTTGAGTTTGCCTAAACAAAGAAAACACAAATCAACATTGAAAATTGGCCTAGTGTGTTTTCATTTTGTCTCATTCTGTTTTAAGAGATAGTCTGCTAGGATTAAAAAGTGGGACTACTTGTTATCTAGAACAACAGTAGAAAGATAATTGGATTTTGTGTCTTGCTTGCCACAATTATTTTGATTATGAAGAAATTACTATACTGTTTGGTTGAAGAACTCCCAGGGAATCCAAGAAAAGTTGGTCATGAGAGGGGAATCCGATTCACAAAATTACATCAAAGCGTCCAAGGAGGTTGTTGGTACCTGAGCTGAAACAGTTAGTTGATCAATTGCTCGATGAATATAAAAAAAAAAAAAGAAAAGAAGAAGAAGCAGCAAGGCACTCCAGTAATCGGTATCTTTCAAAAGAAAAGAGAGAGATGGTGAAAGTTGAACAAGCCACTATAAAACTGGCACTCTTTCCTGCACATAGCCAGGGCTCCCGAAGGATACATCTCAAACATGTTCACCAAGCTATAGATGCCACCTCATAGTTGTGATCAGGGTCGTGAAAATCTAAAGAGTAACTCTGTCGGGGCTGTAAAAGGCTAAACTAGTAAACAGAGCTCTACTCGGTTTCCCCTACACAATCTAAATAGTTGTTCGATCCATAGCAAGCATTTGAAGCCCCGGTCATCCTTGGAAGAAGGTTTATACACTTGTAATCGCACATCAGAATCTTCCTTAAGTGGTTCAACCTAGTATGTCCTTGGGAAATTTTAACAGTCGACAGATAGTAGTTGAGTCATTTTAGAAAATATTTGTGGCAAAGCATGGTACATGGTCTAAATTGTTTTGAAACTAGAGTTCTGGATTCTAAATAGTGCTACTATTTTCCCCATAGATATCGCCATTTGTTGAGAAGCAACACACCCCCACTAAAAAAATGAAATTCCATCCTTTGAAAATATTTAGTTTTCATTTTTTCGCAGGGACCCTCTTGATGTTTTTCAGGTTTTAATTCCAAATTTTGCTTGCCTCCTTCTTCAAGTTTTGCATATATCAAAGTATCCAAGTAGGCTTGCATATGGCTTTGATTTCAATTTAGAATTCATTTTTCAAATGTTAGAATCATTTCTGAGTAAAGAAGATCTTTCACTAAATATGTAAAAATGCAGAATACAGATGAATAAATTCATTAGAGTCAACCTACAATTTTTGGAAAATTTGCTAAGTGGAAGTAACTTGAGAAAACGTCGCGATATCGCGACATTTTCCATTTTTGGAAACGTCGCGATTTCATGACATATTCCATTTTTGAAAATGTCGCGATATCGTGACATATTTGGAGAAGCCAATGAAATGGATTATCGGACGTTTGAACAAACTTGAAGAGAATGTCGCGATTTCGCGACGTGTTTTGGAAGAAAGAGCCAAGTGATGAAAACGTCACGATTTCGTGACATGTTTTGGTAGAAAGAGCCAAGTGATGAAAATGTCATGATTTCATGACGTGTTTTGGTAGAAAGAGCCAAGTGATGAAAATGTCACGATTTCACGATGTGTTTTGGTAGAAAGAGCCAAGTGATGAAAACGTTGCGATTTCGTGACATGTTTTGGTAGAAGGACAACTTGAAGAGAATGTCGTGATATCATGATAGGTTTGAGAAAGAGCCAAGTGATGAAAACGTCATGATTTCATGACGTGTTTTGGTAGAAAGAGCCAAGTGATGAAAACGTCACGATTTCGTGACATGTTTGGTAGAAAGAGCAAGTGATGAAAACGTCGTGATTTCGTGACATGTTTGGGAAGAAAGAGAAATGTCAGATTCATGACATGTTTTGGAAGAAAGAGCCAAGTGATGAAAATGTCATGATTTCACGACATGTTTTGGTAGAAGGACAAGTGATGAAAATGTCAGATATCATGAGTTTTGAGAAAGAAGTGAAAACGTCACGATTTGATGACATGTTTGAAAAGAAGCATGTGAAACGTCAGATTTGATGAATATTTGGAGAAGAATGAAGAAATGTGACGATATCATGACATATTTGGATAGAAGTGCAAGTGATGAAAACGTCACGATTTCATGACATGGTTTAGATGAAAGAGCAAGTGAGAAAAACGTCATGATTTCATGACAGGTTTTAGCTGGGAGAAAGTCTTATGGAAAATGTCACGATTTCGCGACAAGTTTTGGTTGGAGGAAAATAAGGAAAATGTCGCGATATTCGTGACAAGTTTTAGAGAAGCAAAGTTAAGGAAAACGTCACGATATTCGTGACATGTTTGAGAAGAAAAGAAGAGGAAAAGATCGTGATATCATGAAATTTTGATTTAGAGAATAGGAAGGAAACGTCGCGATATCGCGACATGTCATTTTGGACTGTCTCATTATCGTGAGGGCAAAAGAAGGAGAGGAAAACGTCGAGATATCGCGACAGTTTTGAAGAATGATGAGCTTGGAAGAAGGAAATCAAGCCGACAAGGTAATGAACATTAGGGTTTTAATTTAATAATATTAAAATGCTAATCCTTGTTTTTCTTTTGCAGAAAGTGATCTGGCAGTTGCATAATAGCAGAAGTAATGGCAAAAAAGACAAAGATAGGCGCAGATCAAGCGAGGGCCGTCAGATGGAAATGGGAGATGCTAGGAATTTTTGGTCCATCCAGATTTTATAGATCTGGCCGCAAAGAGACTTTACGGTGTGACTAAGCAGCTGCCTCATTTAATGAAATATGTCGACGATTGGCTGAAAAGTGAAAATATCTACACGCAGTTACCAGAATTTGCCGATGGATGCATTTAACGAGAGAATTTATGGTGAAAGTAATGGCGTGCAGAGAATTTCAACTCAAAGGCGGCTCTACGAAGATAAAATGCCAGAGAAGTCAGTGACTCATCCAAATTTCTCTGAGGAATTAATGAGATGCTCCTGGCAGATGCACTAGAAAGATGAAGATATTTACTCACAGTTACAGATGGATGAAAATAATATCAGATCGTGCCTTCTCCATTTATGGCAAGTAACCGCACGAAGATTTTCAGAGTGATTAGGGTTTATCGAAACTCTATATAAAAATGCCTTATATTGTAAAACCTGGGTAGTAGGGTTTTGATGATAAGATTTAGGGTTTGGGAAGAAGATATTTTTGAAAAGATCAGGGTTTGTCTTGAGTCTATATATACTTCTCTCGAATGTAAAGAGGTAGAAACTTAGAATAAAAAGCTATTGGAGCAATTTCCTGCAAATCTTGTTGAATGCTTTGTTCTGGACTTGGAGTTGGTGTGATTTTCGTTTTCTGTGATAGCGTGGCCAGGAGCCTAATCTCTTTCGGATTGCGATAAGTTCATCTTCTTTTGTTTTTCATCTCGTTAAGGTTTATTTAATTTATGTTGTAGATCTGTGTTATCAAGATTGGATATGCTACTAGGCTTCATTCTTTTTATTGTATGCTAGGGAAAATTATAGATTTAAGGTTCAAGCCTGTTCTAATTGCTCTGTCCTCACTGTGCGAGCTAGGCTGCTGGTGAGAGATACCAATTTCAACCGACTTCCCTTCTGTTTATGATTTTCTTTCAGATCTATTTCATCTCTGTCTTATGCTCTTAGTAGAAGGTGATCTTAGAAATCTGGACACTTTCCTCTTTGATTTGTTCTATTGTGAAGCTAAATAGTATAACTAAAATTGGTAGTTTTGGTTTTGCAGCTAAGTTAGATAAACTTCTCTTTTTTGCCCTACCCTACTCTCTCTGTTCCACCGATTGAATGATCCATTTTTATCTTCTTTAAAATTTGTCTTTTATTTAAATCTGCTAAAGCATAAAGAGCTAGATCAAAGAACTGATTGTAAATCTGAGTGTCCACAAAGATAACCAACTCCAAAAACATTACTTGAACTAAAGTCCCGAACCCGTTGTAAGGTAACAGACAGTCCACTTGAAACTATTCCAGAAGCGAAAAAGAGTGAATAGACATTCGACCCAACTCTATAACTCACACCTTGGATATCCAACAAGATCCTAAAGTGAGTGGGATTTATCCCTTATAAGTGTTATCGGTATTTCATGCTCATTCTTCACAGGGTGTGTATAAAAGTCGAACCAACAGTCTCCCCATCGACACTATTGTCCCTTTGGGCTACCCACCAAACCAGACAAATTTTGTATATGGGGGCCTCGACAATGGCATTGAACCTTACCTATAAGAGGAAGAGGATGAAGAGCCCTTTGTCGAGAACGTCAACTATCTATCCAACCCAAACTTCGCTTTGAAATATCTTGGCCAATGTAATTGGCACGTATATGGGTTGGGCAGATATGAGTAAGGGGTGTGTGTTCTTTGTCAACCAAGATATCAGATGTCGTACGACAAATCAGGAGTAGGGTTCAACCACCCTTTGTCCCTTGACATCTTGGTAGAGAACATGCAAGGCCTAGGGATAGGCAATAAGGATGGGTTGGCACAAGACCCATATGCCAATCCTAACACAATGTACACACTGGGATATTATCTACCATTGTCAACAACCAACCTTGTTGACCTCAACAACCCTTTCCCTTCGATCGAGAAAGGAAAAATTTTGAGGACTCACCTACAAGAGGGATATAGACAAGGTCTAGAAAGATCTTCAGAAGATGAGTCAGAGTATGAGGTAGCACCTTGGGACCATTTTGAGTTCGATAGCAATTACTCGCAAGTGACGCCCATAGATGATTATCAGGAGGACTTCGTGGTGATGTTCCCCTTGAATGCTCCAATTGAGCAAATGCCACCTCAAGAGAATTAGCTCCTCCCGTAAAGAGCGAAAAAACCTTGATGGGATCAAATTAACTTGCTTGAGCAGAACAAGCCTCACATACCATAAACATCTATCAGATACAACAAATGCCTATGGATATCTGATAGCGATTATGAAGACAAGACTGAGATGGCATATCCCAATCATATGCGATAGCAGCAATACCCCATGGACATTGACGACATGTTTGAATAGCTAAACATGGGGCCAAGGCATAGGTGGCACCTAAACCAAGCATAGCTAGACCAACTGCTTCACCTGCCACTTCAGGTATACAGAGAGCACCCTCCGCCTAGAGACCCTATAGAGCCATCAGTGCCAAGGTCAGACCCTGTCCTATTATTTGCACATATGACCGATCCATTTGTGCCAATACCCACAGAGCCAGATCCGGAGCACAAAGATCACCAAGGATGTTCGAGTCACCACCCGTGCGGTAATGGAGACCAAATTCACTTCATCAACATGATATCCATTGACTTAACCGCCCCCATCCGCAATCCAACCGATCCAACATGACCATTGTATCTAGACTTAGATGCTATAGACTGGGATCACACTGAACCACCATCTCCATCAGAGTATTGGCCTTGTGGTGAGATGCTTCATTTCACCCCAAGACCAACTCAATATATCTTCCATGCTAAAGAGGAACCCGACGTTCCAAATGTAGATCTAAATTTAGAAACTGATATCCACCTGATCCCAACTCCACACTAGTTTGAGGACGGGTCCCACATGTCAGTCGAAGAGATGACTGATGAAGACATCGGCTCTTATCCAATGAATCCACAAATCATTAAGCTGGGGGTAATTCTATCTCTCGAAGAGCAAGCCGATTATATTACCCTTCTCAAAGAGAATGAGGTTTTTGCATGGTCCTACAAAGACATTTTGGGGCTAGACCCGTAGCTAGTCATGCATAATCTAACACTTGATTCGACAGTCAAGACAATCAAGCAAAAACTACATAAGATGCACCCAACAGTAGCATTAATGGTCAAAGACGAGCTACAAAAGCTATTGGATGCACAGTTTATCATCTGCATGGATTACCCACCATGGCTATCCAACATGGTACCCGTCAAGAAGCCTGATGGGAGGATTCACATATGCACCAATTTTTGAGATCTAAACAAAGCGAGTCCCAAGGATGATTTCCCATTGCCTAGCATCGACTCATTGGTAGATGCTACAATAGGCCACGAAGTGCTTTCCCTCATGGATGGTTTCTTGGGATACAATCAGATTCGTACCAATCCTGATGATCAGCTCAAAATGGCGTTCACAATGCCTTGGGGGACATTTTGTTATAAGGTCATGCCCTTTGGCCTTAAAAATGCTGGCGCCACCTACCAACGTACTATGACATACATCTTCCATGATCACATGTATAAAAATTTGGAAGACTATATGGATGATTTGTTGGCCAAATATCTTTTGTGCCTAGATCCTCTCAATGAATTAAGCAAGATCCTCGATCGCCTCATCGAACATAAAGTCATACTAAACCCCAAGAAGTGTGTATTTGACGTCACATCTAGAAAACTCTTGGGTTTCATAGTCTCAAAAAGAGGAATCAAGGTAGATCCAAACAAATTCAAGGAAATCCTTGAAATTCTTCCCCCAACCACCATCAAGCAACTCAAAAGCCTGCAGGGAAAGGTCACATCAATCAAGAGCTTCATAGCGCAACTATCTGACAAGTGCCGACCAATGAATAAATAATTACACAAGGGGATAGCATTTCACTGGGATGACGAGTGCTAGTCAACCTTCGATGACATTAAACAGTACTTGGCTTCACCGCCAGTATTGGAACCACCTATACCAGGAGTGTCGTTCTATTTGTACATCTCAACTACTGATGTGGCACTGGATGCCATGCTAGCCCAAAAAAATGAACTACACAAAGAGCAGGCTACTTACTATCTTAGCCACACCCTAGTTAGTTATGAACTTAACTATGCATAAGTCAAGAAGCTATGCTTAGCAATGATATTTACCACCAAAAAGCTATGCCATTACATACTGAGCAATATGATGTATGTTGTGTCTAAGGAGAATCCATTGTGGTACATGATGAGTCATACTTATCATAGTAGCCGCACGGCAAAATGGATCATGTTGTTGACGGAGTTTGACATCAAATTCATTGGACATAAGTCCATCAAAGGTCAAGTCATCGCCGATCAACTAGCAAAGGCTCCTCTCAAAGATGATCAACCTCTGACCATAGAGATACCTGATGATGGGGTCTTCCATGTCTGAGAATCACTAGATTCTGATGTGCCTGAGTCATAGGCCGACATAACCCTATTTTTTGATGGTTCTAAATGTGAGCAAGGGGGTAGCATGGGAATTGTATTATTCACACCACAAGGGGCTCCAATGCCTCTATAATTTAAAATTTATTTCCTGTGTAGCAACAACAATGTCAAATACAAAGCCTTGCTCATAGGTCTTCAGACAACCATCACCATGAACATCAAACACTTGAACATCTTTGGTGATTCCCTGTTAATTTTCAACCAAGTAAAAGGGGTATTCCAATGTAAATGCCTAGTTCTACAGGCCTACAAAGCCCTTGTGGACAAATTCTTGGCAAATCTTGAATGGTATGACATCGAGGCACTCCCTTGATCATTGAATCATTTTGCAAACACTATGGCCTCCTTGGGGTCATTAATCTAGCAAGACCCTTTTGGTGAGATGACATCAATTCAAGTCAAAACACGATCGCAATACGCGATGGAGTGTGCAAGCTCTGACCTAACACTAGGAATCCACCTGATCCAGATTGAACCATCTCAGGATAAGTTCTATCAAATCCATGATAGTATGAATCATGCCAACTAGGGGTCCTTGTTCTCCCCAACCTCTCTTAATAGCAACACAACGCTATTTTTACAATTTCATTCCTGCTCAGCTTTTTCTAGGGACGAAATTCAAGAGGGATTGGCAGTTCATACCATCGAGGTTTTTGATCAGCAGGATTGGTACACACCCCTAAGAGACTACCTCAAGCTAGGTAACCTCCCACTTAGATTGACGCATGTCATAAAAATATCATTCAAATAAAAAGTGGCAAAACATGTCTTGCTAGGAGACATTTTGTACTATCGAAGCTACGAAGGGATCCTCCTCCATTGCTTGGACCAGTAGGAGTCAGCTTGGGTGATCGCACAAGCGCACGATGGTACATGCTATGGCCACTTCAGTGGTATGGCCATCGCAAAGTGCATTCTTTGCATGGGCTATTATTGGCCATCTTTAGAGCGAGATTGTTGCACGTATGTAAGGAAGTGCATGAAATGTCAACACCATGCTAATTTGACACATGTACCTTCTCAGGCCTTGCAACCGATCCAATTGGATTGGCCATTTTCATAGTGGGACTTATATCTAATCAAAAATATCTCCCCTCCATCGTCAAGCCGTCACACGTTTATCATAGTGACCATAGAGTACTTTACCAAGTGGGTGGAAGCAATTCTGCTTACCTCTACAACTAGACCTTGTATTGTGGAGTTTATTTTACATAACATCATATGTCATTTTGGTATTCCATCCAAGATCATCTCGGATAATGGAACGTCATTTAAAAATAAATATGTGCGTGCTTTGACAACAAAGTACAAAATTCAGCATAGTTTTTCAACACCCTATTATCCGTAGACAAATGGGCAAGCAGAGGTGTCAAACAAAATGCTAGTTTCCATCCTTAAAACGATAGTCGTAGATAGTCATAAGGATTGGCACATTCAAATCCCACTTGCTCTCTGGGCTTATCACACTAGCATTCGAATGCCCACTAGGGAAACTCTATTTTCGCTAGTGTATGGCTTCGAGGTAGTCATACCTCTCGAGTTGGAAATACATTCCCTGTGCATATCAATGCAAGAGTTCATCGATGATGACACTACGTGGTAGGCCCGGTTAGACCAGCTTACGTTGCTCGACGAATGACTCATCAATGCTCTCGAGCATTTACATATCTATCAATAGTGACTTAAGAAAGCATACAACATGAAAGTTCACCTGAGGGACTTTTAGGTTGGTGACTTGGTCTTAAAAGAGAACCAACACAATTCTAACTTGCCACCCCATTTAAGGGATAAGTTTGCAGAAAATTGGTTAGATCCTTATGTAATTGACAGTAAAATAGGACCTGGAACATACCGACTCACCTCTCTTGAAGGAGTCAAGGAACTAGAACCCTTGAACATCAGTCATTTGAGGCCATTCCATGTTTGAAAGAGCCATGGCCCACCCCAAAAGCTCCAAGGATTCTCAGTAATCGCTTGGTCAACCCCAAAAGCTCCAAGGATTCCCATAATCGCTTGGTCAACCCCAAAAGCTCCAAGGATTCTAGTAATCACTTGGTCAACCCCAAAATATCCAAGGATTCCAACAATCGCTTGGTCAACCCAAAATGCCCCAAAGGTGCACATAATCCCTTTGGTCAAACCAAACGCTCCAAGGATTCCCATCAATCACTTGGTCAACCCAAAAATGCCCCAAAGGTATCCATAAACTCTTTGGTCAACCCAAAAAATCCAAGGATTCTAGTAATTGCTTGGTCAACCCCAAAAGCTCCAAGGATCCCCACAATCGCTTGGTCAACCCAAAATGCCCCAAATGTGCCCATAATCCCTTTGGTCAAACCGAAAGATCCAAGGATCCCCACAATTGCTTGGTCAACCTAAAACGCCCCAAAGGTACCCATAAACTCTTTGGTCAAACCAAAAGCTCCAAGGGTTCCCACAATCGCTTGGTCAAAAAAAATATATTAAAAAACAAACAAAAACAAAAGATAATAAAAAATAACAAAAAAATTGCATCTCACTTCCATGCATACTCTTAAAAATCAAAACACAAAAATATAATAAATTGCATTTAGGCATTGTATCCATACATGGCATATTTGCTAGCCATACACGTCATAAGCACCATAGACTATAATTGCTAGGCAATTCCATAATTTTCTACATTCAGTCCATTTTGTAAACACATCCATCCAGAATAACGTCATCCACATTTTTTTTATCATAGTCAGTTGTCTGCTAATGTCTTTAGGGTTTTCTGTCATTCAGCTGTCTTTAGATTTCTGGTCAAATGTTGTATGAAGTCAAACAAATTTTACAAAGGTAGAGTTTTACTTGGATCACGCCTCATTACGTAGCATCCCCACACAAGTTAAAACACAAAAAAATTCCCAAGTTGTGTGAACGCAAGAGAAACCTACAAAGTAGTCTAGGGTACCATAGGTGAAAGGTTAGCCTGTTCATCCCCCTATGCGAATGGTTCAAGAATGTTAAGAATTAACAAAAGTACAAGCTCTTCCCCATCCAATTCCCCATAATAAACAGTGGTCTTCACCACTAACAAGAATCCCAAAACACCTTTGATCCCCAAAGTCGTAAGTATTCTTACTACACGCCCATGACAAGGATGGGTAGTCATCCCCAAGGTCTAAAAGATCAATGCCATTACATAATCAAATCCCCAATCATATTTGATCCCTAAAGTCATAAGGATTCGTACTACATGCCCTTGATAAGGATGGGTAGTCATCCCCAGGGCCTAAAATATCAATGCCATTATATAATCAAATCCCCAATCACCTTTGATCTCTAAAGTCGTAAGGATTCATACTACACGCCCCTGACAAGGATGGGTAGTCATCCCCAAGGCCTAAAATATCAACGCCATTACATAATAAGATCCCTAATCACCTTTGGTCCCCAATGTCATAAGGATTTGTACTACATGTCCCTAAACAGGATGGGTAGTCATCCCCAAAGCCAAAAGGGATCAATTCCATTCACAAGCCAAAAACCTACAAGCTCAACTTTGAAACCTAAAATGCAAAATCAAATAATAGTGGTTATCACCACTATTCAAACCCCTTGCTCAAACATAAAAACAAAAGAGAAAAATAAACAATGATTTTCATCACTATGTATGAGAGCAAGTATCCCAACAAGTTGAGCAACCGAAAGATGCCTGAGCTTGAATCCTTGGAATTCTCAGCATTCAAAAAACCATCTAGGTGATCCTCATTATAGGTTTGGTGGACAACCTACCTGGCAATGGCGGTATCCTAAATGCATGACGATATGTCTATCACATTAGCTTTGTGTGTGAGTAGACCAATGTTTGCATGTGGATGAGCTAGCTTATGGTACCTTAGATTATCCTGTGGATTAATATTACTAAATACAATAAAGGAGTTAGTGGAGCTAATTAGGTGATCCTCAGTATAGGTTTGGTGGATAGCCTACCTGGCACTGGCGATATCCTGACAAATACCACAAACAAATTCAATCGCACACACAGGGATGCGACGTAACTTGGTCAAAATCAAGTCTGATTTGTACCTTGTTCAAAAGTCTTATGAGATAAATGTACAGTCTTGGCTAGTTAGTTAAAATAGTTGAATCTCAAAAAAACCTTAAACTACATTCTAGAACATCTATGGTACATTCCATTATTACATCACCATCAAAAAATACAAACCAAAAAAATATATACACATGCAAAGTCCTATATATCTGGCTTCTCGAGAACCCCTAGGTAATCCCCAGTCAAGTCATCAACCTCCACCATATTCACATCATCGAGCAGAGCTCCCCAACCCTCCCTCGGTGCCTCTGCACCCTCACCACCTGCTGCTGCTACATCTAGATCTCCTAGAGGCCCCTCACCCCGCCATCGTCATATCGTCCACCACTGGTTGTACTCTACAGTTGCCCTAATATGGTCCACATAAAGGACATCAATCACTACATCTGACTCCTCACCCAATGGCTTAATGATCGACCAGGCCAGAGTCCTCTCATTGCCCTGACGTTGATAGATCAAAGGCTCACCAGGCAATCTTTGGTGCACCCCAAACTATCGAGTCACCCAGATGTATGGGAAGTACTCTTTCTTAGTCCCATGTTGCTCGATCAACCACCTCCCATTGTGCACCCATTGAAGCCACTCCCCAGCCTCAGGCCAGGCTGGACAGTCCCGGTATGGATGCTAGAACACCTCTCCTAGAGCAAGCCACGAGAAGGCATAGACATAGTGCCCTACGACACCTGCCCATTGTTGACTCTGCCCTTGCTCCTCTGACCTTTGCCATAGAGCCGCATAACCAATCTCCCTGTCCACCATCTCTGCCCGAGTAGTCTATGGCAAACCCTGTGGTCGATCCATAGCTATGTGCTGCCACCCCCAGCACTGCAATAGGTAGCTACACCCAATCCCATTCCACCTTCGACAGCGGACCTTGTACAACTCATCATAAAGCTATGCCAGCAGCATCTGACCCCACATCATAATTAGGGGTGCCTCCGTCGGACACTCCATAAGTCTAAACACCACCTCAAGAAGGTTCCAAGGTTACCTCGCACCTGAGGAGTCGAGAAGCAGCATGTTGGAGATGAGAGTCATGAGCAGTGAATGCCTCACTCCCAACATCCCATCTATAGCCATCACCACACCAAAATATTGCCAATTAGGCAGTCCCCCTCTGCCCTCTCCACCGCCTCATCCACCCCCATCTCTGTCGCATGCCCAAAGCACCGTGTTAGCACCGTTATCCATTGATCACAAGGAGTAGTCCGAATGGGCAACTCATCTATCGAAATCCATAGAATTCGATAAACATCCTCCAAAGTCACTATCATCTCCCTTGTGGGGAGATGAAAGGTGTTGGTGCGGGGATCCCACAAATTGATTAGGGCAGTCAGATATGCCCGATCCCCCACCACAGGCTCTAATCGAGTCACCTGCTTGAGCCTAAGGGCATCAAGCCACTCCCAGTATGCCATAGTCAGCACCTCTCGCGCTTCAAAGAACACCGTTGGCTGATGGTACCGACTCTTCACCACTTGCAAAACAAAAAAACCACAAAAAAATTAAAACATGACAACAAAAATAAACTATACAAGCAACATTAACAAAATGTACAGCAAAAACATTCTAAAATTTAAAAATAAACTATACAACACTAAAACAAATATACAACAATGTATACAAATTGTACAACAAAAACATTTAATAAACTGTACAACAACATTAACAAAATGTACAGTACAAACATTCAAAAAAAAAACATCGATGAACAATGCAAAATAAAACAAAATTTTAAACCTAGGGTTTTTAACTCTAGTTTAAACAAAAAACAAAATAACAAAATAACAACATTTTAACCTAGGGTTTTTAACTCTAGTTTAAACTAAAAAAACCAAACAACAAAATCGACACATATTTATTAACCTAGCGTTTTTAACTCTAGTTTAAACTAAAAAAAAAAGCAAAAAAACAAAATCAAAACAACAAAATTTAAACCTAGGGTTTTTAACTTTGGTTTAAACAACAAAATCTAAACCTAGGGTTTTTTAACTCTGGTTTAAACAACAAAAAATAAAATTTAAATCTAGGGTTTTTAACTCTAGTTAAACAAAAAAAACAAAATTTACATCTAGGGTTTTTAACTCTAGTTAAACAAAAAAAAACAAAATTTAAATCTAGGGTTTTTAACTCTAGTTAAACAAAAAAAAAAATTTACATCTAGGGTTTTTGACTCTAGTTAAACAAAAAACAAAATTTAAATCTAGGGTTTTTAACTCTAGTTAAACAAAAAAAAAAATTTAAATCTAGGGTTTTTAACTCTAGTTAAACAAAAAACAAAATTTACATCTAGGGTTTTTAACTCTAGTTAAACAAAAAACAAAATTTTAAACATAGGG